>CM036760.1:7962500-9162500 GCA_020796225.1 Arion vulgaris
TTTGGTCATGTAATACTAGAGCTTTATAAAAAAACAATAAACCAAATGGTTTGGTTATGTAATACTCGAGCTTTATAAAAAACAATAAACCAAATGGTTTGGTCATGTAATACTAGAGCTTTATAAAAACAATACACCAAATGGTTTGGTCATGTAATACTAGAGCTTTATAAAAAAAACAATAAACCAAATGGTTTGGTCATGTAATACTAGAGCTTTATAAAAAAAACAATAAACCAAATGGTTTGGTCATGTAATACTAGAGCTTTATAAAAAACAATAAACCAAATGGTTTGGTCATGTTATACTAGAGCTTTATAAAAAACAATAAACCAAATGGTTTGGTCATGTAATACTAGAGCTTTATAAAAAAAACAATAAACCAAATGGTTTGGTCATGTAATACTAGAGCTTTATAAAAAAACAATAAACCAAATGGTTTGGTCATGTAATACTCGAGCTTTATAAAAAACAATAAACCAAATGGTTTGGTCATGTAATACTTTTACCGTCCAATAATATACCATAAAGAGCGTTACTATTGAGATGCAATGCTTTCAAAGCCATGATGTGGTCAACGCAAACGATGAACTCTGAAATATCAGAGGCGTTAGGAAATATCATATCAGGGCGCATTTTATATCATTTTACAGAACTATTTGCATATCATGAAAGCTGAAAGTCACAACAAGAATCTACAACAGATAGATAGTAATAAGTATATTTATATACAGTAGCGGCTTCGTCGTTAAAGACCAGGAGCCAGACCCACCAAAAATAATGTGTATTTATTATTTATAAATTATTTGTTGAAAATTACAATTTTTAATGTGATACTGATTAGCTTTTAAAGTTAAATATATAATGCTAAAATAGCATATACAGTCTAAAATTCAACGTCTTTCTTCCCTAATTAGTATACTTCCCGCATTTCCAGCGCCCTATTATTATTTTTTAGGGTCAGTAGAAATGTGGTCAATTTAGACCGTCTATTAAAATATCGACATCTGACCTCTCTTTTGACTGGTATTTTAGCACAGACAAATGTGTGATTTGTATTCAGTCGGTAGTGAAATTCTTACGCTGCCAAGCCAGTGCACAGATAAACGGTGTTATTGCGCTAAAAATTAGTCTGCTACGTACGTAAATACCAAACAATACATACAAATAATGAAATGATATAAATAATGAACTAACCATCATATAACAGTGTACGGTAATCGTCCGCTCCATCAATATACATTTGTGTACGGCAATGTACGTTCCAGCAAATGTGGGATAACTTCACGGAATAGACAAATAATTGTAAATACTTTAATAAAACATAACCTAAAACCATGATTTTTCCAAAGAAATGGAATAATATGTTATGTTACGTTGTGCGATCGACGCCATGACACATTGGGCTCCATTAGTAATGATCCCCATTATTTACATAGAACATCAAATAGAAATATTGATTAGAAGATAGGTAGAGGCATCCAAAGTTCTCAAATAAATTTTAATATATATTGATATTGTAGATAGATAAGATATATAATATATATGTAGACAGAGACCGATATTTCCTGCCTCTTTCAGCAAAGTTCGTTTCAGGGTCTCCTTAGGTCGACGTCTCTTTCTTGAATCCTTTGCATCCCACTTCAATGCATGCTTTGATATTCGTTGATCATTTCTCATCAAGGTGTGCCCAACATATCTCCATCTTCTCTTTCTTATAACAGTTGTCACTAGTGGTTGACCAGACATGTCTCTGATTTCATCACTTCTCCTGAATTCGTTCCATTTTATATTCATTATTTTTCGCAGACATCTATTTTCATATGCATTCAACTTGCTTTCTATATCTTTAGTCATTTTCCAACTCTCGCTGGCATATGTTAGGATTGATATAACATTTGAATTGAAAATTCGTAATTTAGTTTTAATACTATATAATTTGCAGTTCTCTCATGGGGCCATTACCTTGTAGTGGTGGGGGGGCTTGCGTACCTCAGGGACCCGGAGAGCTATGCCGGCAGGGTTACCCAAGCCGGGAAGGTCGAAGGAGAGAGGGCAGACTAAATGTGATCTCCTGGTCCTCCAGGTTGGGGTTAGTGGCCTCTCTTCACTCTAACATCTTGTAGTGATGCTCTCCATCGTTGGCGAATTGCCACATGGTCGATCTGGTTTTCTGTCCGATGTTCTGGCGAGATCCATGTTGCATTATGGCATCTTCGAAACGGAAAGAGTGTACCCCCAATGGCAAGCTCATTGGAGGCACATAAGTCTGCAAATATTCTCACCATTTTCGTTCATGCTTCCAAGACCATTTACTCCATCTCTTTTTCCTGCCAGTGTTTTCGTTGCCCACCTTGGCATTCAAATCCCCTATAAGAATCAGCATGTCGTGCTTTGGTACTTTGTCCACAGTTGCCTGTAGTTGTGTATAGAAATGGTCTTTTTCCACCTCCTCTGCATCGTTCGTCGGTGCATAACACATAATTATGTAGGTCTTCTGGAACTTAGATACGAACCTTGCACTAATAATGCGGTCCGACACTGGTTCCCATTCCATCAGACTTTTGCTTGCTTCCTTGAGTAGCATCAAGGCCACCCCGGCTTTCCGAGGATCATCTTCATTTTCTTTGCCCGAATGGAGCAGCGTTTCTCCCGTCTGGAGTCTTGTTTCCCCAAAGGCATTCAACCTTGTTTCACACATTCCCAGCAACGTAAGCTTGTACCGATGCATCTCCTTCACCACTTGTGCACATCTGCCTGTCTCTAGCAGTGTCCTTACATTCTACATCCCTACAAGGGTGGACTTCTTCTGTGTAATCAACTTGGGTGCTTCTATCTTTGTTGTCTGCGGCCGAAAAGGGTCGTCAGCACATCAGCTTCCTTGCGGGTTTGGCTGTGGCGTCATCTGTCTCCTGCATGGAGCCCTAGTCCTTCCGAGACTCGAGTTAGTTTTGAACAATTTGTTTTTGGTTTCTGTAACTACTGTTTTTTTAAATGGATGGGTAGTTAGCCCATCGCACAACCCCAACCTGGAGGACCAGGAGACCACATTTAGTCTGGCCTCTCTCCTTCGACCTTCCCGGCTTGGGTAACCCTGCCGGCATAGCTCTCCGGGTCCCTGAGGTAGCAAGCCCCCTCCCTTTAAGGTAATGGCCCCATGGGGGAGAACTGCAAATTATATAGTATTAAAACTAAATTACGAATTTTCAATTCAAATGTTATATCAATCCTAACATATGCCAGCGAGTTGGAAAATGACTAAAGATATAGAAAGCAAGTTGAATGCATATGAAAATAGATGTCTGCGAAAAATAATGAATATAAAATGGAACGAATTCAGGAGAAGTGATGAAATCAGAGACATGTCTGGTCAACCACTAGTGACAACTGTTATAAGAAAGAGAAGATGGAGATATGTTGGGCACACCTTAATGAGAAATGATCAACGAATATCAAAGCAGGCATTGAAGTGGGATGCAAAGGATTCAAGAAAGAGACGTCGACCTAAGGAGACCCTGAAACGAACTTTGCTGAAAGAGGCAGGAAATATCGGTCTCAGTTGCATGGAGGAGATTGAGCGAGTTGTCCAAGATAGAGCGGTATGGAGAAATTACTTGCAGGCCCTATGTAACGTATAACGGTATGAGAGGAATTATTATTATTATTATTATTTGATTATGTACGGAAACTACGTATTTATGAATGAGATATTCTTAATAGTGGAAAGCTTATGAAAGTTGTAAATGTTTCAGACTAAGTTGCTGAATTGATATTAAGTGTGCTAGGAGAATGCATTAACTTACACCCAATCGCTCATTAATGCTCACTCAATGCGATACCATTGTATCAATTGTCTCTGAGTCTAACATGATCCCATAAATATAAGTTATACCAGTCAAAACTTGAAGAAATACAGTATATATTTGAGATAATATTATCAAGTAACTTTTTGGGTTTCAGAGTGCAGTCATTCTTATCCAAGCTTTTGAGAATGGAAAGCTCTGAATGTTAGAAATTATTGTCCTAAATGCAACTGGAGAGAACACTATAACTACTACTTCATATAATTTCACGGCACCACCAAATGACAAGTCTGATATTGTTTGTTATTGAAATCTGTTTTTATTTTTGTTTATATATTTGTAAAAGGTTTTATTTGGTTGCAAAAATGCAATATAAAGGCAAACCTGAAAAAACAAAAAAAGGTTGAATTTAAAGTTTACAGAGATATATATTTTTATTTAAAGAAAGCCGCGCGGAATGTAAGAATCTTCTTCTTCTTCTGTTGACGTCCCACTGCTATCGGGTTGTTGTCAAGTGTCGCGGTTTTCTGTTTTTGTCTTGCTCTGCTCTGGTGGCTTGGGTGATTGTTATTGTTGATCTTTGACAGGATTCTGCTGAGCCATCTAACCATCTTTTTCGTGACATTCCTCTCCCCTTCTTTCCTGAGGTTCTGTTGTAGAAGACTATGTATACTGTGGAATTTGGATGCATTCTTATTAGTGGCTAAACCACTTCATTCTTTGTTTCTCAATGTAATTCAAGCAAGGTTCTGTGCCAACTTTTTCTTATGCTGGTGTTGGTGACTTTTCTGGTGTTGTTGGTAACTTTTCGCAGGCACCTCATTTCACATCTAGTTATCTTTTGTGACTGCGTTTTGCTCATTCTCCATGTTTGGCTCTGGTAACAATAAGAAGGTATGAAAATGCTGTTGATCATCTGTTGTTTAGCTGTCTGTGAAATTTTTGGGTGCCTTAACAATGGGGCTAGCTGATAGGTTACAGAAAATAAGAATAGCATCTGTAAAACTGGATAATTGTGTTTTATATGAGACTTTGGACATATAAAAAGACATGAAGGGCTGGAGAAGACTATCATGGAAGGAGTCATACCGGTAAAGAGAAGAAGAGGAAGACGGACGACCACGGAGAAGATGGAATCAGGATGTGACTGATGGGTTGAACATGACGGCTGCAGAGACAGGACATCTGACGTAAGAAGAGCAAAATTCTGGAGGACTGTTGGTGCAAAAGTTCTGCTCAGGTTAATCTATTTGATGATGATGATTTAAAACTGGAGCAGTATAAGTTAAAATATAATTTTGCAGTCATTTTCATTTTGTTAGCTTCAGTCAGCTTCGATGTAATTAAACATTCGCTTCAATTAGCTCCGGCGACGTAAGCAATTTATAACAATTCAAAACGTATGGTTCTAATTATTTGGGGGCTAGATTAGGAGACTCTCACATCGGGAACTGAACTTTGTGCATTCGTGATTTGTTTATTCAGTTAACTGCTTCTATGTTATGCAGATTTTCAACAATACAGTAGAGAAGGTAGAAATAGTATGTGATCTGAGCCTAAGACCGATTGTACGTTGCGTCAGTTATGCGCCCACAAGTAGACCAGCTCATTACTGTCCGCACACGGACACTGCGTCACAAAGATACTACAGTCTTGTAGACTTCCTAGTAATGATACTGTCCGCTTAAGAACACTGCGTCACAAAGATACTACAGTCTTGTAGACTTCCTAGTAATGATACTGTCCGCAGTAATACACTGCGTCACAAAGGTACTACAGTCTTGTAGACTTCCTAGTAATGATACTGTCCACACAAGGACAATGCGTCACGAAGACACTGCAGTCTTGTAGACTTCCTAGTAATGATACTGTTCGTCCTACATCAAATTCTGAAACATAAATAGATGCATGAATTCAACAAACACAGATCTATGTAAGATTAGCTCTGACGTTTTTGTCTGATGGATCGATATCAAAGAGAGACATTAATTGCAACTTGTTATTAAATTGTATTTTTTGGATGTTCCATACATAGTTATCTTTAATTGAAACTGATATGCTATAAAATGTCACATACAAATTAACAATATTAACATACACTGTTAAGCTGACGACGTGATGTAAGTAACGTCTGTCAGAAGCAAGAGGTATATATGTTAGATGAGGGTGGTGGTGATTCTCCTAGTGAAAGCTGCTCGGTACCTGGTGGCTGTAATCTTGTGTTTATGTAAAGTGAAGGATGGCTTAGAAATTGTGAGTTCATCTTAAGGAGCTTCCCGTTCTGGTATTGGCCCTGCCGAAAGTATTGACCTTCTGTTGAAAGAAAGTTTAGGAAAGTAGAGAGAGAGATATATATATATAGAGAGAAAATAGGAAGAGGAAACTCGCACTAATTTATTTTCGAAACAGCAATAACAAGAAATATTCTATTTGCAGTTGTGAGTACATCTTAAATTAAGAAGCTTGACGTTCCGGTATAACATAACCTTGCTTCCAAGACTGCAATGATAGATAGTTGAAAGTAATTAAATGTGATACGGACATATGTATTGACTCAATGAGAAATAATTTTAATAAAACGATCTAAAGCGAAGGACGATATCACTGGATTAGGTTCCCCAATATGGCTCTGTCGGTGCCGGCAAGAATGGTCCGCAATCTACCGAAAGTGTTGCACAAAGCACGATTTCCGTAGCTCCAGCAATAATCCTAGGGTTCTCATGAAAAAAATAGATAGTTAAAAGTAATTAGATATGATACAAGAACTATTTAATAAAATATGGGAAGAAGAAACTGTCCCTGATCAGTAGATAAAGGGAATAATCGTTAAGATCTCCCAAAAAGGTGATCTCAAAGATTGCAATAATTTTGGATAGGCATCACTCTGTTATCAGTAATGATCAAGACATTTGCAAAATGATTTTCAATAGAATCAAAGAGGCAATTGATACAACCATGAGAGAAGAACACGTTGGTCTAAGACCTGGAAGAAGCTGCTTAGACTAAATAATTACACTAAGACTAATCTTGGAGGAACATATTGAGAAGCAACAACCACTTATATTAAATGTCATAGATTTTAAAAGCTGATAGTCTACACATAATCGCCATGGTTCTAAGATGCTATAGAATAACAGACAAAATAATAAACATTATAAAGAGCCTCTATGATGGTTCACAGTGTGCAGTTCGCACTGATGGTGGCCACATCGACTGATTTATAGTTGACATCGGAGTAAAGCAAGACTGTATTCTATCTCCGCTATTGTTTGGAGCAGCCATTAACTGGATGATGCGAAAATGTTGCAGGGTCGAAACTGGCATCGATTGGGTAGAAAATAGTCAACTAGAAGATTTGGATTTTGCAGATGATACTGCATTGTTAAGTAATAACGACCAAGATATGCAAAGAAAAACAAATAACTTGTCATCAATAGCAACACAAATTGAACTGCAGATAAGCTATGAAAAACAAATATAATGAAGACACATATGGCAAGTAATGCAGATATCACCCGAGAATCTAAAATGATAAAAATAACACAGCAGTTCACTTTAGGTAGCAATTTGTATTACACAGGAAATGTTAAAAAGAAATTATGATACGAATTGTCAAAGCAACATCAACTATATAAAGTCTAAATAAAATATGGAACTGCAAGTTATATAGTATTAAAACTAAATTACGAATTTTCATTTCAAATGTTGTATCAATCCTAACATATGCTAGCGAGAGTTGGAAAATGACTAAAGATATAGAAACAAGTTGAATGCATTTGAAAATAGATGTCTGCGAAAAATAATGAATATAAAATGGAACGAATTCAGGAGAAGTGATGAAATCAGAGAAATTTCTGGTCAACCACTAGTGACAACTGTTATAAGAAAGAGAAGATGGAGATATGTTGAACACACCTTGAGAAGAAATGAAGGAATATCAAAGCAGGCATTGGAGTGGAATGTCAAGGGCTCAAGAAAGAGAGGACGCCCTATGGAGACCTTGAAACGAACTTTGCTGAGACAAGGAATATTGGTCCAAGTTCCTTGGAAAAGATTGAGCCAGTTACCCATTATAGAGCGGTGTGTAGAGATTACTTGCAGACCCTATGCAACGCATAAAGATACGAGAGGAATTATCATTATTATTAATTAAATATGAATGATACATACGTATGTTTATATTATCACTTCACTGTAAAAAATCTTACTTAAATTACATATGTCGCTTAACGAGAATATCAAATGGAAATCTTGATTAGATAATTAAGTGAAAGCTTTGAACGTTCTGAAACCAATTTCAATATTTATTCATAGTAGACTTAGATATGATATATAATATTTCTGAAGGCGGTAGCACGATACAGGCATTTTATTTCATTTCTGAAGTTAGTGGAACATCATGAAGTCAATGACAACGTACGTTGCTATTTTTCTTAGTTTCTGTACACAGTTTCACCAAGTCAAGTCTGATGGTAAGTTATATTGTTAGATATATACACATAAATAAATATATAGATATTAGGTTAGACAGTTCAATAGTTACTTTAATAAACAATAATATATGTCACATTAATGTTGACATCTTTCCATCTCTTCTAGACAATATTGTATATGTTGAAGTCTACCGAAGTAACAAGTACAATATGGAATAATGATGTTTGTGACAAGCAAGATCAATCTGCGGAAACCGCCCGAGTGGTTACCGTGGCCCAAATTGAGGTGTGAAGAATAGAAGCACTGTTATCTGCCACGCATGTCGTAAGAGGCAACTAGTGATGTTGGACGTGAGGCTAGCTGCCCTACATCGTAAAAACACTAGATGGCTACAGAACGGAGAGCGAACCGAGTAAACGCTGGCTGAAACCGGACACATCGCCGAAGGATAAGCACCAGAGCTCCAGATGGGGTTGAAGATGTGACCTAAAACACACCAATGCTAAGGCTGCATGAATCAGATTTCCACATAAAGGTGAGACGGAACTGGGTGGAGGTACTGGTACAGACAGGGAATAAAGAAATCACCTTCATTTTTGTCCCTGGGCACGCAGGAGTCATGGATAATGAACGAGCTGACAGATTGGCTGGTATGGCCACGGTATCAGAGGGGGCTGCAATGGACTGAAATGACATTCTTAACGTACTGAGATAGTCCTTTCGAACAGAAGAGTTTCAGGACTGCTAGTCCCACTCGTTGACCAGATTGAGAGAGGTGGGTGTCAATATTGATACAGCCCGTAAAGAACGACATACCAAATATGCAAAGAGACAGATTAATCAACATCGAACTGTCCTGTTAGGTCGCTGGACGCTGCTGGATTTGTTGAGGCAAAGATCGGAGTACATATAGACATGTCCGGAGTGCTATGATGATAGTCCTCTGATAACTGATTGTTTCTGTATTGTGCAGATTTCCAGACCGTCTGAAGGGCCGTCAATAAGATCAGGCTCCTCATTCATGGTTGATGATAACACTTCCAAAAAATGTCAAAGCAGTTGTATTTGGAAGTATTCTATCTTCTAATTTAACTGCTGCTCAATCTGGTCAGTGTTTCATATAAATATAAAATGTAATAAATTACAAAACGATGAACTCTTCGATAACTTCACAATTTGAAATATTACATTTATAGACATTGACCATGATTAGATAGTTACCCCGTTTTTAGTGATCACACAAACTGGCCATTGACCAGTAAAGACATATGTAGATGTCTGTGTTAATTGTAGTTGACAGTCAGTAGATGTACTAAAGTCCTCACGTTTTAAAGTTAAAAGATGTTTCACGATGGAACTTGTCGATCTGATTTGAAAGAAAACATAAACATTGGAAAATATTGAATGAGACAGAGATACGCCCATGTTAGATAAAGAAATATAAACACTGTAAAACATTGAATGTGATAGAGATACGCCCATGTTAGATGAGGAAATATATACATTGTAAAACATTGAATGGGATAGAGATACGCCCATGTTAGATGAGGAAATATAAACATTGTAAAACATTGAATGGGATAGAGATACGCCCATGTTAGATGAGGAAAATATACATGTAAAACATTGAATGGATAGAGAAAACCCATCATCAATAGGATGAGAAATATAAACATTGTAAAACATTGAATGGGATAGAGATCGTCCATGTTAGATGAGGGAATATAAACATTGTAAAACATTGTATGGAGTGAGATACCTCCTATGTCTAGTATGAGAAACATAACTGACAACACTTTACTTCACAAGCGCATGAGCATTTTGATAACAATCATCATCCAATAGCTTGCCATGAGCAGAACTTTGCAACTCTAATAGTCTTTCAGAAATTCTCTCTCTCATAGGCCAGACGTCCTATTTATGCAGACGTCATACTCAAATCATAAGTTGCATCATGAATTCATCTTCTTCATGGTCAGTTTTTCCTTTTTGCCGGAAGATCTCCTTATATAATAGTCTTCTCCATCCCTTCGTAACTTTTTATATGTTCAAAATACTTCAATTTTCTCATTTTTATTTGTAGCATAAGTCAGATTTCTTTGATTTTGAATTCATTCTGGGTAGATAGATTTGTTCTCTTCTCTGTCCATGATATACGGATGACTCTTCTGTAACACTTACATTCAAAATCACATATATATTTTTCCTACCATACTAAATGCATTTGTTTTACACCCATACGTTACTAATTGGAGTATGCATGCTCTTAGTATTACAATTATAATTACTACAAGAATAACTACTTCAACAACTATTGCTATACCTATTAGTAGAAACAATACAGTAAGTGCTACTACATATACTGATATACCTTCCATAACTACAACTATAAGTACTACTAATAACCAACCGTCTATCACCAGCGATGATGACAACAGCCTCCGACGTGTGTTGCACCACCTCTGGTGCAGACGACGGTGACTGTAGAGTCCAATCCTGGAACACAACCTTCTTCTTCTTCTTCTTTGCGTTCATTCTTTACGACCAATTTTAATCACTCTTTGTGATATGTTTGATCTTTGCCAAGAACGTGTATACGTTGCACATTGGTTTGGTAAGCCCTAAACGCATAGACTTCTACACGCTTAGGACACATGCATCCGATTTCAGCCAAACACATCCTTCTATCACGGTTGCGGCGTACATGTGGACGCTGTGTGGTCTGTCTTTTCGCGCAACTTGTTTTCTATGCGTCTCAAAGTCACGACCATTCTCAGCAAAGTCAGTTCCTCTTGTGATATTGCAGGAACACATTTGATAATCTAGCGCAAGGGATTCCCAGCATGTGGTGTCTATATCGAAGTATTTTAGAGACTTTTAAGGTCTTTAAACGTTTTTTTTCTGGCCACCATCCAACCGTGGTAGACGATACCAGGGCATTCTTGTCAGATGACCAACCCATTTAATCTGTTGTTCACAAAACATAACCCACTAGTTTTAAAAATGTAAATACACCCAAGCTGACACACTTAGCAAAAGGAAAGGGACGCAGCACATACATTGATCAAAGAACAGAGACGACTACAGTTTCACCGATATTGTTTTTAAATTCCAGTTGTTAATTTTCTACTTGAAATAAAATATATATTTGTCGTACATTTTAAACTTCGAACTTTTCATACGTTTCATGTTTGCATTATTTACAGAATATACTTTTCAACAACATTTGAATGCATTCAACTTGCTTTCTATATCTTTAGTCATTTTCCAACTCTCGCTGCATATGTTAGGATTGATACAACATTTGAACTACCGTTATAACTACTAACAAATAAAATAAATTGAAATAATAACATTAAAAGAAAAGAAAATAGACTTTTCATTTGGTTGTTCCGTCACATTGTATGGTGTCACAGTCAGAGTGTTTTCTCCTGTTGCATTTAGGACAAGGATTTCGATCATTCTCATCTTCCCATTTTCATCACCTTGAATTAACAAGACGGAACTCTGCAAACAGAACAATAACAAGGAACTAGTATCTCAAATCTATGATTATTTTTATTTAATGATGTTGTGATATATTTTGACTTGAATGTATGGCTTCATGTTAGACTCGACTGGGTTACACTCACAGTGTATGTCAGGTTAGGACAAAGGCATTCAGGTTACACTTATGTCAAAATTAGAGGACCTAGACTTTGCAGATGATCTTGCCTTGCTCCACACAGGTTACATGACATGCAGGGAAAAGTAGATGATCAGAAACTTAGGAGTGAGCTTGAAGGCAAGAGAAACAAGCTCAAACTCAGCAGTCGTCAAAGCAAAGCATTTGACAAATCACAGTCTTGTAGAGACGAAATTTACCATGCATACATATATATATATATGATAGAAAGAAAGACAAGAAAAATGATAAATAGCTAGACAAACAGGCAGAGAGACTGAAAAAAATTCGGACAGCGTTAAATAGGTAGACAGACAGCCAGGCAGAGAAATATAGATGTTATGTTATGTTATGTTATGCGATCGACGTCACGGCACATTGGGCATTCCCATGCATGCTCTGTCCTCCGCTGCAGCAGCCATCATAAAGTCCATTTGCTCACCGTACGCATGAGAAGTTGCTTACAATATCTTCTCTCTCTACCACGAAGACGACACTGTCTGGCATGTCCACACTTAAGGCCTAATTCTAGAACTCGATCCAGTGTCTGAGACGTGCCCATGTCACATAATTGAGAACGTACTGCATTGATGATATCGGCTCTGTCCATACTTCTGTCCGTTTGAGTCGGGGCATTGTTTGCAAGAAAGTCTGCACGCTCGTTACCCTGCACTCCAGCATGTCCAGGTGTGTACAGCCAAGTCATTTTCTTGAGATGTGATCTCCGAATGCTGTCCACCCATTCCACACGCATACTTCCAGATTCAATCAGTTGAAGCATATTCATCGAGTCTGATATGATGATCGTATGGGTAACCTGTTGCTCAGCCACCCATGACAGAGCCCTGGAGCAGCGGTGATCTCCATAGTCATGCTCGATGTCGTTGTCTCGAAAGCGCCGCAGTCCTCATGAAGTGTGCGACCATTTCGCTGTGCTGAATAAGCCCACGATGATCTGGTTCCGCGTCTGACAGAGCCATCGGTGTAGATAATGATATCATCTGGATGGGAGTGCTCATCCACGAGTGCAAGAATCTCCACATTGACGTATATAGATATATAGATAGAGAGGTAAATAGATAAATAGATAGATAGATGAATGGATATATAGATGGATGGATGGATATATAAATAGATACATTAGATGGATCTGCGCAAGTTGTTGGAAGCGGTTTTCTTTGATGACGATTTAGGGTCATTTTAATAAGCATTATAAAGGTTGGATTTCTAAGCCATCATTTGTTTTATTTCCACAGAGTTTTCGTCTAATCAATAGTTATGTTTCTTGGTTTCGGGACCCTGGATCTCTGTAGCAGTATCATAGATAGATTCTCTTAGGGTTGTCCAGTTTGTATCAACATTTTGATTGTCTAGCGGAGTTGACTGGAGACAGTTTTCTTGTTTGTCCACCAGCTTTTCGCCTGATTATTTTGTCTATCAAATATCATTGCGTAATCATATTTTTGTTCAATAATATCTTTTACTTGCAATGTTTAGAAATTATTTACATATTGATGGATGGATGGATGGATGAATAGATGGATAGATAAATAGATAGATTAATGGATAGATATTTGGATGGATGGATGGGTGGGTGGGTGGGTGGGTGGGTGAGTTGAGTGGGTGGGTTGGGTGGATGGATGGGTCGGTGGGTGGATGGGTGGCTGGATGGATAGATGGATGGATAGATGGATGGATAGACGAACGGACGGACAGTGGACGGATGGAAGGATGGATGGATGGGTGGATGGATGGATGGATGGATGGATGAATGGATGGATAGATGATATATCTACTTACATTTCCAAAAGCAGGAACTATCACTGGTGTTATTATAATCTGAACATAGTCGCGATCTACGCCTTCGTGAATCTGAATCCCGTCGTCATAGTAACCGTTATAAGCACACGTGAAGTCCGCAATAATTTTTGGTATATCTGGATGGGATCAAAAGAATTAATATATTTTTCTCTTGTCTTCAATTAAATGATAGAATATTAATTGAAACACTCATTACAAACATGTTTCTCATCATCATCATCAAGGTGCGTATCCTTTATAGGACGTTGTTCTCTTTGCAGCACATCTGAAATTCACTCTGTCTCTTGCCAGTTCACCCACTTCGTCGATGGTCATGTTCATGGTTTCTTTAATATCTTGTAGCCATCTTCTTCTTGGTCTGCCTCTGCATCCTGGGACCCTGCCCTCTAGTATTGTTCTTTCCAGGCCATCGTGACGCTTGATGTGACCAAAGTATGTAAATTTTTTTTATAGCATGTTGTTTATCAGCCAATTCTCTTTAACGTTTAGTTCTTCAGGACATCAGTGTTCTTTCTTTTTCTGTCCATGGTATTCGTAGGATCTTTCTGTAGCATTTAGTTTCGAAGGACTGGATTTTCGTTCTTAATTTTTGTGGAATAGTCCATGATTCACAACCATAAGTAGCCACTGGGAAAATGCATGCTCTCAATATTTTCAATTTTAGTATTTTGCTGGTGCTTTGCCACATGTTCTTCATTGTGTTTAACTTCTTGATTGCTATTGCCAATCTTTTTGAGATCTTTTTGGAGCAGTCACCGTTATTGTTAATTATTGAGCCCAGATATACGTAGCTCTCTACACTTTGGAGTTCTTCATCTTCATTGTTTCTCATACTTTCAATTAAATGCAAGGACATTCATTGAAACATTCACTACGAACGTGTGTTTTGCTGATTTAAAGAAGGCATTTGACATCATAGATAGGCAATTAATATGAAATATCCTGAAACACTATAAGATACCAGAGAAGACTGTTAACATCATCCAACAACTATGAGAGGTCTGTCTGGCAGGTTATCCATGATAGAGGACTGTCCGAAGAGTTCCAGGTCACTACGAGTATTAGAAAAGGATGTCTGCTGCTCCCCTTCTCTTCTTGGTGCTACTTGATTGGGTTTCAAGCACGACCCTAGACGAGATTTAAAGAAGGCATTCAGGGAACACTTATGTTAAAATTAGAGGACCTGGACTTCGCGGATGATCTTGTCTAGCTCTCACACAGAGTGCAAGACATGCATGAAAAAATAATGCTCTGACAAAAGGTGCTTAACGGGTCGGACTTAAAATCAGACAAGAGAAGACAAAAGTACTGCGAAGGAACAATGTACAGCAAGACACGATATTGATTTGAGAAAAGGGATATAGAAGATGTTAGTGAATTTGTCTACCTTGGAAGTAAGATCGGTCAATCAAGAGATACGGAAGAAGACATTAATGCCAGGATTTGGAATGTCTGACAAACCTTTGCTATTTTGCAGACAGTGTGGAAATCTACTTCAATCTCACTAAGCTCAAGGTATTCCACTCCAATGTTTTATTGTATTGCTCGGAAACATGACCAGTCAATAAGTTAAATACAAATACGACTCAGGCATTTATCAACAGATGTCTTTGGTGTATTCTCAGACTGAGATGGTATGACAGAGTTGCAAACACAGACAAGGATATAAACCTATGATGACCCAGGTTATATGGAGAAAATGGCGATGGGTCGAGAATACCCTACGGAAGACACAGTCGAGTGTCACTAGATAAGCACTTGAGTGAAACCAGCAAGGAAAACGGAAAAGTGAACGTCCTAAACAGAACTGGAGTCTTCTTGAGGAACTGAGAAGTGTTGGACTATCCTGGGAGACCATAAAGAAAACAGCCAATGACCGAGAGAGGTGACGAATAACAGTTAAGGCCCTAGGCTCCATGAGAAACGGAGAAGAATAAGTCGACTCAAGTCATATATATATATATATATATCTCTGACAACATAACTTACCATCAGACTTGACTTGATAAAATTGTGTGCAGAAAATAAGCAGAATAGCAAGTAGTTCTCATTGACTTCATGATGTTGAACTAGCATTCAATAACGAAACAGACTGTCCTATTGCTGCCTACATATACGTTATATAACGAATATACATTAACTATCAATAAATATTGAAATTGCTTTCTTTACTTTGAATACCGTACTAATTATGTAATCAAGATTTCTATTTGATGTGCAAGCTAGACGATCTGTATCATTTAATAATGTTTTTTTATCGCAAATATACACTTATTATGTTATATTATTACATTATTACAAGGCAATGGAGAAGATGAATTCAGGATGTAACTGATGGTTTGAGCATGACAGCTGCAGAGGCGGGGCATCTTTCCTATGTTAGAGATAAATTCCGAAGGACTGTTAGGGTTGCAAAGTTCTGCTCAGGACAAGCTACTTGATGATGATGATACATTTTATTTAGTTCCTGTGTTGTTTATAGTGAGTTTCGAGACTGTTTTACTCGGTTTCTCTTTCTTTCTTGAATCATGTTTGCCTCACAGCGTCAGTTCAGGAAGAGATTTCTAAAACGGGCCCTTGTATGCGCTTCGTATATAGTCTCTTTCGTCGCCTCTGTTATCTCTAAGGTCCATCTTTTGCGTGGCCGGCCTTTTGCTTTGTACCTATTGTATCGGAGCAGCATTGCTCTTTGAGGTGCACTGTCTGTTGGTAATCTGCTTACGTGGCCGAACCATTTAATTTGTTGTTTTTTGATGGTCTAGTACTGATGTTGTACCCACTTTTTTCCTGATGTCTTCATTTCTCAACCGGTTTCTTCTTCTCGGTTACCTGTATTAAATGAATCTCAGTTGTACATGTATCTTAACTTTGTTTGTTATCCAGGATTTGATCATATGTGCCGGTGTTAATATTGAAATATCTTATATATTTGGCTGGTTCGGTGCGCAGACAGTGGACTTAATCACTACAAGCGTCAACAATTTGCAGAATTACACTTAGCTTTGTTCCGGCGCACATGGGTGTCGTTGGCAATGAGAGAGCAGACAGGCTGGCTCTGCCTCTATATCAGGGAGCCAGTCAATGGATAGCGCTCACATTTTGAACGCCCTCAAAGAGTGTGGTAGCAAAGAAGATTTTCATTTAAACCAATCCACGTCAATTGCTAGATTGAAGGAGCTGGGATTGAATTTTGGTGCAGCAAGAAAAGAACAGCATAACAGGTATATGAGTATGATCATCAATCAAAATCGAACTGGTACGGTCAATCGCTGAACGATATTGGAGATATTGCTAAGGAGATCGGAGCACCTATGGACATGGTCTGGGGTGTAAAGAATAAATTATAAACTGAAACTGATATATTTACAAGCAACAACAGCGGGTAGATTGACGTTCGTCTCCGCACAGAGCGGACTGAGCAAGATACATTATATTGAACTCTCCTTTTTAGATGACAAGATATAGAATGGTGAATATTTGAGAATATGAAAGTCTCACAAACAGGATATTTTATATCTTCTGTCTATTCTCAATATGTGTTCTTTATATTATGGACGTAACGTAGCCGCAGAGCAGGAATAACATAACCACAACTACTGCTCAATGAGGATGATAGAGAGATTACAGAAGATATCAGCACACGTAAAGAAAATAAGTTTGAAAATTGGTAATTCGTATGAACATAGTTTGGGGGTCTGGGAGTCAAGGATTGGTAGTACCTCTGGTAAGGATGGCTGTCACTCCCTTTTCAGGAATCATCTCCTGTTGGTCCAAACCTGACTTCCACCTCACGTCTGTGGTTCCTAGTAGCATGCGACAGCGGCCACTCCCTGGGCAACGGCTGTGACAGGCCGGCTACGCCAGGTGCGGGAATGAATTCAGTATGATTCATATATAATGAAATCTTTTATTCCAGTCTTTTAAAGTCTTCATATTTGCAAAACATTATTGAACATGTTTGGAAAATATGAAAGGCAGTAATCATGAAATTTATAAAATATCAATATTTTCATATATAAAAGAAATAAAGTCAATAAATATCGCCTTCAAGAGAAAATGATGCAGAGTTGGTCTAGTAAGCAGCCCATAAAGTACTAACACTTATAGTATTATACATAAATATTCATTACGTATATCATTTCTAAACCTTGCAAGTAAAAGATATTATTGAACAAAAATATGATTACGCAATGATATTTGATAGACAAAATAATCAGGTAAAAAGCTGGTGGACAAACTAGAAAACTGTCTCCAGTCAACTCCGCTAGACAATCAAAATGTTGATACAAACTGGACAACCCTAAGAGAATCTATCTATGATACTGCTACAGAGATCCAGGGTCCCGAAACCAAGAAACATAACTATTGATTAGACGAAAACTCTGTGGAAATAAAACAAATGATGGCTGAGAAATCCAACCTTTATAATACTTTTTAAAATTATCCTAAATCGTCATCAAAGAAGACCGCATTCAACAACTTGCTCAGATCCATCCAATGTACACTACGCCAGATGCGGGACTCGTGGTTGAATAGAAAGGCAGAAGAGATTCAGAACTTTGCAGATAGACACGACCTAAAGAACTTTTATCATGCACTTAAAGCGGTCTATGGTCCAACATCACCATCATCATCCCCTCTCCTTAGCTCAGATGGAACCAAACTGCTGACAGATAGGAAACAATTCTCTTACGCTGGAGTGAGCATTTCTGCAGCATCTTAAATCAACCGTCATCAATAAATGACATAGCCATAAACCGCCTGCCTCAAATTCCTACAAATGACGCATTAGATGAAACTTCAACATTAGATGCGATAAGAAGAGCTATTTCCCAGATTTCCAGCGGCAAGACTCCCGGTGCTGATTCAATTCCTGCAGAGATCTACAAAGAGAGCGGTACAATTCTCATTGAGAAGCTCCATATTATCTTCCAACAAATAAGGCAGAGTGAAATCATCACACAAGAAATGAAAGATGCATCCATTATCCACTTATATAAACACTCGAAGAAGATAAACTAGAAGATAAACTCTAAGATACACTCTAAGATACACTCGAAGATAAACTCTAAGATACACTCGAAGATAAACTCTAAGATAAACTCGAAGATAAACTCTAAGATACACTCGAAGATAAACTCGAAGATAAACTCGAAGATAAACTCGAAGATAAACTCGAAGATACACTCGAAGATACACTCTAAGATACACTCGAAGATAAACTCGAAGATAAACTCTAAGATACACTCGAAGATAAACTAGAAGATAAACTCTAAGATACACTCGAAGATACACTCTAAGATACACTCGAAGATAAACTCGAAGATACACTCGAAGATACACTCGAAGATACACTCTAAGATACACTCGAAGATAAACTCGAAGATAAACTCTAAGATACACTCAAAGATAAACTCGAAGATACACTCGAAGATACACTCGAAGAAGATAAACTCGAAGATAAATTAGAAGATAAACTCTAAGAGACACTCGAAGATAAACTCGAAGATACACTCGAAGATACACTCGAAGAAGATAAACTCGAAGATAAACTAGAAGATAAACTCTAAGAGACACTCGAAGATAAACTCGAAGATAAACTCGAAGATACACTCGAAGATACACTCGAAGATAAACTCTAAGATACACTCTAAGATACACTCTAAGATACACTCGAAGAAGATACACTCGAAGATACACTCGAAGATAAACTCGAAGATAAACTCGAAGATAAACTCTAAGATACACTCGAAGATAAACACATGAACTAACCTCGATATAATTGTTTATGTTTGCATCAGCCATATTGCTTCTGTGTGTTTGTTTTGATTTTCGTCTACGATCTGAATGTTGTGTGTTCCAATCCAGACCGAGTCACATGTCCAATTTTTTCATGAGATCCTTCGGATTGTTTCTGGAACTACGGTGTTCGTCGTTTTGCAACACTCTTGGCATTACACTGACAGGGGCGGAACCTTATGAGGAAAACCGGACCAATGAAGCCAACCCTTCTCCTTTACACCATTTTTTGGTGACGGGGATTTGAAACAAAGTTGTGACCAGTATGTTTCATAACCATGACACGAGAACCTCTGTATCACATCTGTTTCCAATTTCAGTCCATAATATTATAAGATAGATAAATATACATTAGTTTTATACATTTAGGTCTAATGATGGAATGTTACTCCTAGGATAATCATTATGCATGGTCTTTATAATGTCGCTGTGCAGTGAAGCTTGGAAATATTGTACTATTTACATCAAGAATGATAGTAATTTACATCACGATATTCTTCTTCTTCTTCTTCTTCTTCACCTTTCAAATACCAACAGGTCTTCAAGTAGTTATACGTTCAGTAGTTTGCAATTGCTTTCTGAAAGGTGAGGTCTATTTTTACCTTTTGTAAAAATTCTCGAAACAATTTGCTTCCAAATTTGCCAACTATGGGGTTTGAACCAGGTACGTTTGGGTTCGTGATCGAGCTCACTACCGCTTGAGCTACAGACGCTCACCTGTTACTAAATGCAAGTAAAAAGTGATTCTATTCTTCTCTATTTCTATAAACCACACAAGGGCTGTTCATTATATTCCTCAATAATTTAAACTGGCATGTTTTCAAAAGGCTACATGAAAATTATCAATATTAACAGACAACATAACACTGAGGAAGAGAGCTCTCTGTAGCATAGAGGCTAGGTGCTTGTTTCTCGTGCCAAAGGTAACCGGACATAACACTGAGGAAGAGGGCTCTCTGTAGCATAGAGGCTAGGTGCTTGTTTCTCGTGCCAAAGGTAACCGGACATAACACTGAGGAAGAGGGATCTCTGTAGCATAGAGGCTAGGTGATTGTTTATCATGCCAAAGGTAACCGGACATAACACTGAGGAAGAGGGTTCTCTGTAGCATAGAGGCTAGGTGATTGTTTCTCATGCCAAAGGTAACCGGACATAACACTGAGGAAGAGGGCTCTCTGTAGCATAGAGGCTAGGTGATTGTTTCTCATGCCAAAGGTAACCGGACATAACACTGAGGAAGAGGGCTCTCTGTAGCATAGAGGCTAGGTGCTTGTTTCTCATGCCAAAGGTAACCGGACATAACACTGAGGAAGAGGGCTCTCTGTAGCATAGAGGCTAGGTGATTGTTTCTCATGCCAAAGGTAACCGGACATAACACTGAGGAAGAGGGCTCTCTGTAGCATAGAGGCTAGGTGATTGTTTCTCGTGCCAAAGGTAACCGGACATAACACTGAGGAAGAGGGCTCTCTGTAGCATAGAGGCTAGGTATTGTTTCTCATGCCAAAGGTAACCGGACATAACACTGAGGAAGAGGGCTCTCTGTAGCATAGAGGCTAGGTGATTGTTTCTCGTGCCAAAGGTAACCGGACATAACACTGAGGAAGAGGGCTCTCTGTAGCATAGAGGCTAGGTGATTGTTTCTCGTGCCAAAGGTAACCGGACATAACACTGAGGAAGAGGGCTCTCTGTAGCATAGAGGCTAGGTATTGTTTCTCATGCCAAAGGTAACCGGACATAACACTGAGGAAGAGGGCTCTCTGTAGCATAGAGGCTAGGTGATTGTTTCTCATGCCAAAGGTAACCGGACATAACACTGAGGAAGAGGGATCTCTGTAGCATAGAGGCTAGGTGATTGTTTCTCATGCCAAAGGTAACCGGACATAACACTGAGGAAGAAGGCTCTCTGTAGCATAGAGGCTAGGTGATTGTTTCTCATGCCAAAGGTAACCGGACATAACACTGAGGAAGAGGGCTCTCTGTAGCATAGAGGCTAGGTGCTTGTTTCTCATGCCAAAGGTAACCGGACATAACACTGAGGAAGAAGGTTCTCTGTAGCATAGAGGCTAGGTGATTGTTTCTCATGCCAAAGGTAACCGGACATAACACTGAGGAAGAGGGCTCTCTGTAGCATAGAGGCTAGGTATTGTTTCTCATGCCAAAGGTAACCGGACATAACACTGAGGAAGAGGGCTCTCTGTAGCATAGAGGCTAGGTGATTGTTTCTCATGCCAAAGGTAACCGGACATAACACTGAGGAAGAGGGATCTCTGTAGCATAGAGGCTAGGTGATTGTTTCTCATGCCAAAGGTAACCGGACATAACACTGAGGAAGAAGGCTCTCTGTAGCATAGAGGCTAGGTGATTGTTTCTCATGCCAAAGGTAACCGGACATAACACTGAGGAAGAGGGCTCTCTGTAGCATAGAGGCTAGGTGATTGTTTCTCATGCCAAAGGTAACCGGACATAACACTGAGGAAGAGGGCTCTCTGTAGCATAGAGGCTAGGTGATTGTTTCTCATGCCAAAGGTAACCGGACATAACACTGAGGAAGAGGGCTCTCTGTAGCATAGAGGCTAGGTGATTGTTTCTCATGCCAAAGGTAACCGGACATAACACTGAGGAAGAGGGCTCTCTGTAGCATAGAGGCTATGTGATTGTTTCTCATGCCAAAGGTAACCGGACATAACACTGAGGAAGAGGGCTCTCTGTAGCATAGAGGCTAGGTGCTGGTTTCTCATGCCAAAGGTAACCGGACATAACACTGAGGAAGAGGGCTCTCTGTAGCATAGAGGCTAGGTGATTGTTTCTCGTGCCAAAGGTAACCGGACATAACACTGAGGAAGAGGGCTCTCTGTAGCATAGAGGCTAGGTGATTGTTTCTCATGCCAAAGGTAACCGGACATAACACTGAGGAAGAGAGCTCTCTGTAGCATAGAGGCTAGGTGATTGTTTCTCGTGCCAAAGGTAACCGGACATAACACTGAGGAAGAGGGCTCTCTGTAGCATAGAGGTTAGGTGCTTGTTTCTCATGCCAAAGGTAACCGGACATAACACTGAGGAAGAGGGCTCTCTGTAGCATAGAGGCTAGGTGCTTGTTTCTCATGCCAAAGGTAACCGGACATAACACTGAGGAAGAGGGCTCTCTGTAGCATAGAGGCTAGGTGATTGTTTCTCGTGCCAAAGGTAACCGGACATAACACTGAGGAAGAGGGCTCTCTGTAGCATAGAGGCTAGGTGATTGTTTCTCATGCCAAAGGTAACCGGACATAACACTGAGGAAGAGGGCTCTCTGTAGCATAGAGGCTAGGTGATTGTTTCTCGTGCCAAAGGTAACCGGACATAACACTGAGGAAGAGGGCTCTCTGTAGCATAGAGGTTAGGTGCTTGTTTCTCATGCCAAAGGTAACCGGACATAACACTGAGGAAGAGGGCTCTCTGTAGCATAGAGGCTAGGTGCTTGTTTCTGATGCCAAAGGTAACCGGACATAACACTGAGGAAGAGGGCTCTCTGTAGCATAGAGGCTAGGTGATTGTTTCTCGTGCCAAAGGTAACCGGACATAACACTGAGGAAGAGGGCTCTCTGTAGCATAGAGGCTAGGTGCTTGTTTCTCATGCCAAAGGTAACCGGACATAACACTGAGGAAGAGGGCTCTCTGTAGCATAGAGGCTAGGTGATTGTTTCTCGTGCCAAAGGTAACCGGACATAACACTGAGGAAGAGGGCTCTCTGTAGCATAGAGGCTAGGTGATTGCTTCTCGTGCCAAAGGTAACCGGACATAACACTGAGGAAGAGGGCTCTCTGTAGCATAGAGGCTAGGTGCTGGTTTCTCATGCCAAAGGTAACCGGACATAACACTGAGGAAGAGGGCTCTCTGTAGCATAGAGGCTAGGTGCTTGTTTCTCATGCCAAAGGTAACCGGACATAACACTGAGGAAGAGGGCTCTCTGTAGCATAGAGGCTAGGTGCTTGTTTCTCATGCCAAAGGTAACCGGACATAACACTGAGGAAGAGGGCTCTCTGTAGCATAGAGGCTAGGTGATTGTTTCTCGTGCCAAAGGTAACCGGACATAACACTGAGGAAGAGGGCTCTCTGTAGCATAGAGGCTAGGTGCTTGTTTCTCATGCCAAAGGTAACCGGACATAACACTGAGGAAGAGGGCTCTCTGTAGCATAGAGGCTAGGTGATTGTTTCTCATGCCAAAGGTAACCGGACATAACACTGAGGAAGAGGGCTCTCTGTAGCATAGAGGCTAGGTGATTGCTTCTCGTGCCAAAGGTAACCGGACATAACACTGAGGAAGAGGGCTCTCTGTAGCATAGAGGCTAGGTGCTGGTTTCTCATGCCAAAGGTAACCGGACATAACACTGAGGAAGAGGGCTCTCTGTAGCATAGAGGCTATGTGCTTGTTTCTCATGCCAAAGGTAACCGGACATAACACTGAGGAAGAGGGCTCTCTGTAGCATAGAGGCTAGGTGATGGTTTCTCGTGCCAAAGGTAACCGTTTCGCTCCCACCATGAAGCCATCAGGATATTTTCCAAGATATTCCTAATCTCTGTTCTGAGGTGAGTGTACGTGAGATCGAGTTCATAGTCCTATCGGAGACTGACAATAAAGCGTTGGTCCGTGTTCAATTTGTGCACGTAAAAGAACCCTTGGTAGCTCAAAATCGAAAAGAACAGGCTGGAAAGCCGCTGCCCGAGCAAAATTCATTGCAAGAAAATAAATTAAAAATTAAATTCCCACAAAATATCTTCTTCAAATTTATACGGGCACCTCGCTGGTGCTACGGAGTGTAAACTTCAGCTGAGATCTCAGCTGAGAAGGTGGATCTCAGAGATAACAGAGGCGACGAAAGACACTATTTATGAAGCGCACACAAGGGCTCGTTCTATAAATCTCTTCTTATCCTCACGCTGTGAGACAAGACAGGATTGAAGAAAAGAAAGAAATAACTCTATTGGCCTAAGTAATCACTGTAACTGTAACAAATGTGTGTGAGAGAGACAGTATTGCTCAAGTATATAGGACATTCCAAAGAATGGTCCAATATGGCAGGTTTCGGTATGAGTGGGTGTCGTCTATTGAAGTTTCAAATCTCTAGTGACTAACGTGGATCTACTGTCCTGGGCATGCCGGTGTTTGCAGCAATGAGAGAGCGGTCAGACTTGCATCAATATCATTGATTGTCGAAGAGTTGAAGATGGATAAGGGGGACGTTCTTCGGCCTCTTGGCGACATACTGTTGGGCGAGGACAATAAAATTGACCTTTGAATCAATGCAGCGATTTAAGGAGTTTGAAATTACATGTTTTACACGTAAAACTGGATGAATGAAGGGCAGAGAAAGTGGGATTAACAAACGAGTCACGGGTACCATCATTGTGCATACCTTTCGATGTATGTTGGAAGATATTGAGCACCTGTGGGTCTGACCGGATTGCTATAACGTCAGTTCAGTAACCAATGACCAAATAATCTAGTGAAAACTGCTCGGTACATAGTGGCTCTGATATTATGGTCTTTTAAAATCACTTCTGGTTCAATTGTAAGTGAACCCGTCAGAAATAATTTCACGTCCTGGAGTAGCACACAGATAGTTCACACACAGTTCATAAGTACGGTTCCAACTTCCCTGCAACGGGTCACCCCATAATTGCTCCGTTCCTGTGCCAATGAAAATCACACGAAATGCTAACAACTGTGAAATGTTTCCTGTGTGAACTAATTCCAGAATGCAACAGCCGCGTACCGCCACAAAAACAACATGCACCGCATAAAATGCATATGGCCGTCGCTAATGTAGCAACACAAAACTGTTCATCACTTGAATTGCAATTCTTGTCGAAGGAACATCAATCATGACAAAATTCAGGTTTCTGCACACAGTATACCGATAGTTGTAGTCTTCTTTGTTGGAAAAACGTTTTGGAGAACACAGCGCAAAAATGAGAGAGAGAGACAGACAGACAGAGAGAGAGAGAGACAGAGATAGAGAGAGACAGCGAGAGAGAGACAGAGAGACAGAGATAAAGAGAGATGAAGCGAGTAAGAAAGATTGAAAAAAGTAGTGGAGATCAGCAAAAGTAGAGAGATAGATAGAGAGAGAGAGAGAGAGAGAGAGAGAGAGAGAGAGAAGATGAAGCGTGTAAGAAAGAATGAAAATTAGCATTTACTTGGAAACAGCAGCAAAAAGTAACATTCTATTCTATCGAACAGCAATCCCAGAACATCTGGGATAGGAAATGAGAGAGCGAGAGAGAGAGAGAGAGAGAGAGAGAGAGAGAGAGAGAGAAGAGAGAGAGAGAGCAATCGAGTAAGAAAGAATGAAAACTAGCGGTTACATTTTGTTGGAAACAGAAGCAAAATAGAAGATTCTATTAACAATCCAAGAACAACATCTGGGATAAGAAATGATGAAAATATAAAATATACAATAAAGTAATAGTTAATAGTAATGAAATATTAAAACAAAGGATTTGTATATTTACTTTGGGGTAATAAAAAACATTATTAAATGAAACACATCGTCTAGTTGGCTTTGTTTTAGTGAAGATGGCAGTAGATTTCCACACTGTCTGCAAGATAGCAAAGGCTTGTGAAGCTTTTCAAATCCTGGCATTAATGTCTTCTGTACCTCTTGATTGACTGATCTTTCTTCCAATGTAGACAAATTCACCAACATCTTCCATATCCCTTCCCTCAATCAATATTGGGTCTTGCTATATGTTGTTGCTTCGCAGTACTTTTGTCTTCTCTTGACTGATTTTAAGTCCTACCAGTTACGCATTTTTTGCCAGAGCATTCCTTTTTCATGCATGTCTTGCAGTCTGTGTGAGAGCTAGACAAGATCATCCGGGAAGTCTAGGTCCTCTAATTTGGACATAAGTGTTCACTGAATGCCTTTTCTGGACCCGTCGTGGACATTGTTTGTAACCCAATCAAGTAGCACTAAGAAGAGAATGGGAGCAGCAGACATCCTTTTTCTAACACTCTTAGTGACATGAAACTCCTCCGACAGTCCTCCATCATGGATAGCCTGTCAGGCAAAAGTCTCATATAGTTGCTGGACGATGTTAACAGTCTTCTCTCTGGTACCTTATAGTGTTTCAGAATATTCCACATTGATTGCCTATCTATGCTGTCAAATGTCTTCTCGAACTCTACAAAACGCACATAGAGTGGAGTCTGTGACTTTATTTTTTGTCACTCCATTGTTTGTTCTATAATGATTCCAATGTGGCTATCCGGTCATTGCAATATCTCTCTTTCAGAAATCCAGTCTGTTCTTCTTCTTCTTCTTTGCATTCGTTCTTTATGACCAATTTTAATCACTCTTTTGATATGTTTGATCTTTGCCAAGAACGTGTATAAGTTGCACATTGGTTTGGTAGGCCCCTAAATCCAGTCTGTTCATCTATAAGCCTTTAGTCAATGGCCTCTTTCATCCTGTCCAGGATAACCCTAATGAGGATTTTTCTGGGAATGGAAAGCAGCATGATCCCTCTCCACCTATTGTATTGTTATACCTCTCCATTATTTGGTAGTTTTGCAAAGTGTTCTTTCTTTCAGTCTGATGGGATCTTTTCCCTGTTCCACACAAAGTTAAACAATCTTTGAGGCTGATATACCATATATTTTCCTCCTTTCCTCCCGTCATCTACTCCTGCCGATTTGCCGATTTGCCAGTTTTCATGTTTTTCAACATCATCATCATCAGCATCCCCATTGTCCCCATTGTCCTCATCATCAACATCATAACATTTATTTTTGTGGTTTTTCCGATTCAGAAGCACTTGAGCTTTTCAGCTCTTCGGCTCGTGCCATGGACATCGTAACCCTTCGGTTCGGTGCCATGAACACCGTAAATCTGGGAAATCTGTGGCTTTTCTGCCTTCCCGCGGAATTGAACCCGCACACACAGAGGGATAGTCCCCCGTAGTCCAACGCTCTACGAACACGCTGGGCAGACGGGCAACCATAACATAATATATATATATATATATATATATATATATATATATATATATATGTGTGTTCATTTTGGCTTTTTCTAGTACGAGGTAATAGGAGTTACGCCACTTAGTTTGATATGTGCTAAATCATATCGTCTGCTGTGGCTGTAATTTCCTATTCTAGAATGGCAGTATTTGCCATATTTGATGCAGGCAAAACTAGAGACTGGATCTTATGCAGAGGATTATCTCTCTACTTTCTGTACTTCCTTCAAAAGTGATGACATTTCTGCTACTGTTTTTTAAACCATTTCTCACTGTTGCTCACCATGTCTGTCTGTCATTGGTCAACCGATCCCAATTTTCTGTGTCTATGGTGCATGAAGTTAGATCACGCTTTCCGATGTCAATGATGTTGCAGTAATGGGCGCCCATGCGGTCTAGTACCAGTTGCAAGTTGATCATATAGAGCAATATTTCCCAACGTGGGGCCCACGCCCCACAGAGGGCAATTTTATTCTTAAGGGAGCAAGTTCATTGTTTAGGGGGGCAATTAAATACTTGAATTTTAGTTCTCCATTATATGTTTTGAAAATTTACTTACTGTGTTTCCTCAACAATTTCCCAAGTCCATTTGCTCACCGTATCCATGAGAAGTTGATTACTATATCTTCTCTCTACCACGAAGACGACACTGTCTAGCATGTCCAAACTTAATGCCTAATTCTAAGAACTCGTTCCACTGTCCGAGAATCGTCTATGTAACATAAATGAGAGCGTACCGCATTGATGACATCGGCTCTGTCCATAATTCTGCATAATTGAGTCGGGGCATTGTTTGCAAGAGAGTCAGCACGCTCGTTACCACAGCCAGGCTCTAGCACAGGCCAGACAACTGGCCGGGTATTCCTGACCTAGATAAGAAAAGGGATCCGGAAAATACAGATGTTTGATAGAACACTGCACGCTTTTTGCAATTTTACTCAATTCTGTGAGTCTATGGTTATTTATTAGTGAAAAATATTTATAATATTGATATTTCTTATTGTTAAACTTAACTTGTTGCATAATATAACTTCGAGTTAGCATTTTGTGTTGATTTTAAAATGATATCGTCTATATACACCAATACTGGAATGCGAGGTCACGTGGTGTAGTTGGGGTCTGTTTTCCCATAATTCTTACCTGAGCCCGAAGGCCCAGTAGTTTATAGTTGGCTCTGCTCGTTACCCTGCACTCCAGCATATCCAGATGTGTACATCCAAGTCATTTTCTTGAGATGTGATCTCCGAATTATGTCCACCCATTCCCCGCGCAGACTTCCAGATTCAATCCTTTGAAGCATATTCATCGAGTCTGATATGACAACCGTATGGGTAACCTGTTGCTCAGCCACCATAATGAGTGTTTAAATGAGTGTCCTATCATTTACATGAAGGCAAGAAAAACGTATTCGTAATGAATGTTTTAATGAATGTCCTACCATTTAATTGAAGGCAAGAAAAACATATATTAATTTATCTGATCCCATCCAGATATACCAAAAATCATTGCGGACTTTGCGTGTGCTTTTAACGGTTACTATGACGACGGGATTCAGATTCACGAAGGTGTAGATCGCGACTACCTCCAGGTCACAGTTACACCAGTGATCGTTCCTGCTTTTGGAGATGTAAGTAGATCTATCTATCCATCGATCCATCCATCCATTCATTTATCCACCCATCTATCTATCTATCCATCCATCTATCCATCCATTCATCCATCCAACCATCCTTCCATCTATCTATCCGTCCATCCATTTTGCTAGAAATACGTGTAGGAACTTTCGCATAAAGTTGTATGAAAGGAGGAGAATTAGGACGTATCGTATTCTGACATTCTCAAGCATTATGGACTGTATAGATAAGTTGATAACACACATCTGTGTTGTATAAATTAATAAACTATGAATTTGAAAACATGATTTATTAGGAATTGTATCACTGGTTGGGGAGATGATGAATTCAGACTAAGATAATGAGTTGATGTTAAATATGCTAGACGATTGCAATAACTTTTACAAAATCTCTCATGGGTGTGTCCCTTGTCATCTTTGTCTCTGGAATCTAACATACTGATTTTCCTTCGCTCCTTGTTGACCATATGACCTCAATAATTGTCCCCCACTTTTCTCTTACCATTTCATTTAGGACTTTCCAGGATACAGGATAGTGCAATATTTTTCAGTTCACCTGGTAGTCTCATTCTCCGTGTCTGCTTAGGACTCCCCTTTTCTGTTTTATAACCCTCCCTGTTTCTGCTCAAGTGTTTGTCTGGTGACACTCGACTATGTCTTCAGCAGGGTATGCCCGAACCACCGCCCTTTCTCCCTCCCCCAGGCTGGGTCATCATGGGTTCATGTCCGGTTCTTATCCACAAATATGTTTTTTGCCACTCTGTCACATCATCTAAGTCTGAGACTACGCCGAAGACCTTTGCTGATAAAGGCCTGAATCTTTTGAAATATTTAACTTGGTGATTCACTACGATTCTAAGCCATACAACAACACAGATTTCACATTTGAGCTGAACATTATGAGCTTTGTTTATAGTAGAGATGGCAGTAGATTTCCACACTGTGTGCAAGAGAGTAACGGCTTTTCTGGCTTTCCTAATAATGGTATTAATTTCCTTATCTGTACCTTCTCACATTATTTCTAAGGTAAATCCTTTCCTCAGTCAGCATCTAGTCTTGCTATATGTTGTTACTTCTCACATTATTTCTAAGGTAAATCCTTTCCTCAGTCAGCATCGAGTCTTGCTATATGTTGTTACTTCTCACATTATTTCTAAGGTAAATCCTTTCCTCAGTCAGCATCGAGTCTTGCTATATGTTGTTACTTCTCACATTATTTCTAAGGTAAATCCTTTCCTCAGTCAGCATCGAGTCTTGCTATATGTTGTTACTTCTCACATTATTTCTAAGGTAAATCCTTTCCTCAGTCAGCATCTAGTCTTGCTATATGTTGTTACTTCTCACATTATTTCTAAGGTAAATCTTTTCCTCAGTCAGCATCGAGTCTGGCTACATGTTGTTACTTCTCAGCTCATCATTGTTTCCTCTCTTGACTGATTGTAAGACTGACTCGTTGAACGGTTTCTGCCAGATCATCTACTTGTTCCTGCATGTCACGTAGCAAGGCGAAAGCAAGGCAAGATCATCTGCGAAGTCTAGGTCCTATAATTTTGACATAAATGGACCCTGAACGTCTTTCCTGACTTGGCGTATACTGTGCGTGTAACCAAGTTGAGTCTAACATGATGCCATACATTCAAGTCAAAATATGTCACAATTTCATTAAATAAAAATAATCATATATTTGAGATACTAGTTCCTTGTTATTGTTTTGTTTGCAGAGTTCCGTCTTGTTAATTCAAGCTGATGAAAACGGAAAAATGAGAATGATCGAAATCCTTGTCCTAAATGCAACAGGAGAGAACACCCTGACTGCGACACCATACAATGTGACGGAACAACCAAATGAAAAGTCTGATATTTTCTTTTATTTTAATCTGTTATTATTATTTCAATTTATTTTATTTGTTAGTAGTTATAACGGTAGTTCAAATGTTGTATCAATCCTAACATATGCCAGCGAGAGTTGGAAAATGACTAAAGATATAGAAAGCAAGCTGAACGCATTCAAATGTTGTTGAAAAGTATATTCTGTAAAAATGCAAACATGAAACGTATGAAAAGTTCGAAGTTTAAAATTTACGACAAATATATATTTTATTTGAAGTAGAGAATTTAACAACTGAAATTTAAGAACAATATCGGTAAAACAGTAGTCGTCTCTGTTCTTTGATCAATGTATGTGCTGCGTCCCTTTCCTTTTGTTAAGTGTGTCAGCTTGGGTGCATTTATATTTTTTAAACAGTGATGTTTAAAAAAGTTACGCAATTCAGAAAGTACGTCTGCTTATTTTCAACTAAGTTGACTTGGTAATGTACAAACTAGGAATTGAACTATGTGCTTTCGGGATTTGATTCAGCGCACTACTTCTGCGGTACCATGATTTTCAAATATATTAGTAAAAATCAAAAATAGCAAGGATCCTGTTTTCATACCATGAGGTATAATGATAATATGACGTTAGGCCCGCATTTGTCGTTGAACAAAGTCACGGGAAGGAGCATGTTGTTAAGCTCCATCATGTCGGCTACATTTGTTCTCGATTGTTTCTTGGTTTCCCCAGTGTTTCTTAGTTACTCGAACGAGACCTGATCGACCTTAGAGCAGTATATTCCTTCTAGTAGATTAGGGCAAAATAGTAATTACATATCATAATAATAGTATCTTAAGTAGTAGTTGTAGTTTCAGTAGTTGTAGTTGCAGTAGTTGTAGTTGCAGTAGTTGTAGTAGCAGTAGTATTAGCAGTAGTAGAAGTAGTAAAAGTTGTAGTTTCAGTAGTTTAGTAGCAGTAGTAGTAGCTGTAATAATAGTAGTAATAGCAGTAGTAGTAACAGTAACAATAGTTGTAATAGTAGTGGTAGTAGTAGTAGTAATAGTAATAGTAGTAGTAGTAATAGTATAGATTCCTGCGCAGGATACTCCATCTGCGATGGTATGACAAGACTACAAACAGGAAACTCTGGGATAGAGCAGGACAACGACAGGTGGAACAAGAGATAAGGAACAGAAGTGACGATGGATAGTACACACACTGAGGAAAACCCCCAAACAGCATCACAGACAGGCTCCACGATGGAATTCCTAGGGCAATAGAGGTAGGGGAAGATCCAGAAACACCTGGAGACGGGAGTTGAGACGGAATGCAAGAAAGTAGGGAGAGAGTGAAGAGATCTGGAAAGGATGGCCTTGGATAGGCGGGCTTGTAAGGCCTTGATTGCGGAACTATGCTTCCGTAGATGCCAAGGGGGAAGAATAAGAAGTAGTAGTAGTAGCAATAGTAGTAATTCTAAAATGTTGTCATATCGCCCTCCGTGCACAGTTGGTCAAAGAAAACAGCAAGTCTAACACAGTATTCATAAATATTCTACAGCGTATAGAAAGTCTCCTTCTTCTTCTCCTTTGCGTTCGTTCTTTGCGACCAATTTTAATCACTTTTTGTGATATGTTTGATCTTTGCCAAGAACGTGTATACGTTGCACATTGGTTTGGTAGGCCCCTAAACGCATAGACTTCTACATGTTTAGGACATGTGCATCCGATTTCACCCAAACCTCCTTAGTCGCCTCTTACGACATGCGTGGCAGGCAACAGTGGTTCTATTCTTTACACCCCAAATTTGAGCCCGGTAACCACCCGGAGGTATAGAAAGTAATTCTTGACATTTTCTTTACGTTAATTGATGTATTAGTTATTGTGCTTGTTATATTATTGAATATCTAAACACCGCGTCCACTCGAGATTTCTTACGAAGTAAACAAAAATAGAATGACATGACACATTTTCAAATACCGAAATCCCCATGAGAGCCGAGACTTCAAGCGTCAATGAGATGAGCCGGTCACTCTGCTCATAAACGCATCCCAAAACAATTGATGTATGGCGAATTTGATAGGGACAAACGATCTGATGGTGGCCAGAAAAAAATCGCTTTAAAGACACTCTTAAAATTATTCTAAAATGCTTCGATATGCTTCTACACCACAAGCTGGGAATCCCTTGCGCAAGATTGTCAATTGTCAAATGTCAAACTGTAACAACAAAAGAGGAACTGACATTGCTGAGAATAGTCGTGCCGTTGAGCCGCATAGAAAACAAGCTGCGCGAAAAGACACCACACAGCAGCCACTTATCCAACACTGATCATGTATGTCCCAACTATGATCCAGGATTTGACTCTATAGTTACCTTCGCACGCACCGGAGAGGTGCTACAACACACGCCGGAGGCTGTTGTCATCATCGCTGGCGATGGACGGTTGGTACATACAGTTGTAGTTATAGTAGGTATAGCAGTATATGTAGTAGCACTTACTGTAGTGTTTATACTAATAGTTGGTATAATATAATAGTTGGTATAATATAATAGTTGGTATAATATAAAGCAATAGTTGTTGAAGTAGTTATCGTATTAGTAATTATAATTGTAATATTAAGATAATGCATATTCCATGGGGCAAAGTAAAGTTTTGAAGCATATTAACAAGGCAAAGGAAAAACATATATGACCTTTCGAATGTAAGTGTTACAGAAGAGTTCTCCGTATAAGCCTACTATAAACTGAGGTTAGTTAGTTTAGTTTGTTCCTTTCGTGCCAAAGGCAGTAGGGTACTGGGAACCAGTAAAGGACAACATAAAGAGTGGATAAGTGGCCAGACCTTAGAATACATCCAAAAGCGAAAGGAGAAAAAAAAAATCTCATCAATAGCATTAGATCAGAACGTCAAAAAGATAAGGCAAGAAAAGAATATACAGAACTAAACAAAATGGTAAAAGAAGTGCTAGAACAGACAAGAGAAAATTTATGGAAAAGACAGCATAAATAGCAGAAAAGGCTGCTAAAGTACATGATCTGCACACACTGTACAAGATTACCAAACAATTATGCGGAGGTAAAAGACACAACCATAACATGCCAGTCAGAAACAGTCTAGGACAACTGTTGACAACAGAGCAGGAGCAGGATATGAGATGGACATCCCACTTTGAAGATGTGCTAAACAGACCTGATCCTGAACATCCACCGGATATTTCACCAGCCGCACAGGATATTGATATCAACCTCAAATTGCCAGAAAAGCAAGAAATAGTAAAAGCTATTGGATCCCTGAGAAACAACAAAGCACCGGAAATGATGAAATGACAGCAGAGCTTTTCAAGATCGATCCCATCTTAGCTGCAAACATATTAGAGCCATTGTTTGCAGATATCTGGGAGAAAGAAGAATTGCCTAAGGATTGGACTAGGGTACTGTGGTGAAAATCCCCAAGAAAGGAGATCTAACAGATTGCAATAACTGGAGAGGAATCGCGTTGCTTTCAATCCCAAGTAAGATATTCTGCAAAATTATCATAATGCGAATACAAGAAGCAATAGATAAGTCTCTACGAATGGAGCAAGCAGGATTTAGGAAAGGAAGAGGAACAAATGAACATATATTTACCCTGCGTAACATTTTAGAACAATGTAGCGAGTGGCAAAGGACTATATACATCAACTTCATAGATTTTGAAAAGGCATTCGACAGTGTCCACAGAGACAGCCTATGGAAGATACTAAGACAATACGGCGTACCGCAGAAGCTTGTCAACATCATAGCCCTCTTCTATAAAGATTTCTCCTGCAACCTAAAGAATTCCAACAAAACATTCCCAGTAAAATCTGGTGTAAGACAGGATGCGTAATGTCCTCTCTTTTGTTTAGTATTACAATTGACTGGGTGCTAAAAATGCCATAAAACAACAAGCACCAAGAGGAATAAGATGGACCCCTTTCGAGATGCTTGAGGATCTGGACTTTGCAGATGATATAGCCCTGGTGTCACACAAATATGAACATATACAAGAGAAAAGTACAATACTTCACAGCACGGCAAAGACAGTAGGCCTCAAAACAAACACAGGAAAAACAAAAATTATGACAAACAGTGAAATCCAACAACCAGTAATGTTAGAAAATGAAACACTGGAAGGGTTGAGCAGTTTACATATCTTGGTAGCGTACTGACACTAAATGGTGGCACAGAGGAAGATATAAAATCACGTCTAAGTAAGGCCAGAACCGCTTTTGCCAGAATGAAACCAGTATGGAAGTCCAAAATCTACAATAGGACCACAAAGCTTAAACTCTATAAAAGCATTGTTTTGCCAGTTTTGCTCTACGGATCGAAGTGTTGGAGGATGACCAAAGGGATACTAGCAGGCTGTCAGTTTTCCACCACTCTTGTCTTCGCAGAATCTTGGGAATCTTTTGGCCAGCAAAAATATCCAATAACCAACTACTCCAAGATACAAGACAAGAGGCAATGAATGACATACTCAAAAAGAAGATGGAAATGGCTCGGACATGTTATGAGAATGAGACAAGAAATGCCTGCAAGGGTAGCCCTCACTTGGACACCAGAAGGAAAGAGAAAGAAAGGCAGACCACGGACAACATGGAGGCGCATGATGGAAGAGGAACTGGACACCGCATCTCTGACGTGGGGCTCTGCGCTGAAGGTTGCACGGACAGGAGAGCATGGAAAGTCCTTTCTGAAGCCCCATGTGTCACTAGGCATGACGGATTAAGTAAGTAAAGTAAGTGGTATAATATAATAGTTGGTATAATATAAAGCAATAGTTGTTGAAGTAGTTATCGTATTAGTAATTATAATTGTAATATTAAGATAATGCATATTCCATGGGGCAACGTATAGTTTTGAAGCATATTAACAAGGCAAAGGAAAAACATATATGACCTTTCGAATGTAAGTGTTACAGAAGAGTTCTCCGTATAAGCCTACTATAAACTGAGGTTAGTTAGTTTTAGTTTGTTCCTTTCGTGCCAAAGGCAGCACATAGGGCAGAGGTTTTAGATATCCATGTGATGCGGTTCGTTGCTAGCAGTTGCAGATCTTGTATGGTTTTACATCCCAATAGTTTACTTTCTTGTTGGATGGTTCTTCGAAGAGTGGTCTTTGGCCTTCCACGTTTTCTTTTCCCAACTGGTGACCACTTGTCGATTTAGTCTCTTTTCGTCTGATCTAAGAACATGACCTCAATAAGAACATGACATAAACTGATAAGAGAACAAATATATCTACTCAGAAAGAACACAAAATCAAACAACGCTGGCTGATGCTACAAATGAGAATGAGAAAATTGAAGTATTTTGAACATATAAAAAGTTACGAAGGGCTGGAGAAGACTATTATATAAGGAGGTCTCCCGGCAAAAAGGAAAAACTGACCATGAAGAAGATGGATTTATGATGTAACTGGTGATTTGAGTATGACGTCTGAATAAATAGGACGTCTGGCCTATGAGAGAGAGAATTTCCGAAAGACTGTAAGAGTTGCAAAGTTCTGCTCATGGCAAGCTATTGGATGATGATTATTATTCAAATGCTCATGCGCTTGTGAAGTAAAGTGTTGTCAGTTATGTTTCCTCATCTAACATAGGCGTATCTCTATCCCATTCAATGTTTTACAATGTTTATATTTATTCATCTAACATGTGCGTATCTCTATCCCATTCAATGTTTTCAATGTTATTATCTCATATTCACCCGTTTACATCATATTCCTCATCTAACATTATCTCTATCCATTCAATGTTTACATGTTTATTTTCATCATCAACGTGGGCGTATCTCTATCACATTCAATGTTTTACAGTGTTTATATTTCCTCATCTAACGTGGGCGTATCTCTATCACATTCAATGTTTTACAGTGTTTATATTTCCTCCTCTAACATGGGCGTATCTCTATCACATTCTATGTTTTACAGTGTTTATATTTCCACATCTAACATGGGCGTATCTCTATCACATTCAATGTTTTACACTGTTTATATTTCCTTCTCTAACATGGGCGTATCTCTATTTCATTCAATGTTTTACAATGTTTATATTTATTCATCTAACATGGGCGTATCTCTATCTTATTCAATGTTTTGCAATGTTTATATTTCCTCATCTAGCATGGGCGTATCTCTATCACATTCAATGTTTTACACTGTTTATATTTCCTCCTCTAACATGGGCGTATCTCTATTTCATTCAATGTTTTACAATGTCTATATTTATTCATCTAACATGGGCGTATCTCTATCACATTCAATGTTTTACAATGTTTATATTTCCTCATCTAACATGGGCGTATCTCTGTCCCATTCAATATTTTCCAATGTTTATGTTTTCTTTCAAATCAGATCGACAAGTTCCATCATGAAACATCTTTTAACTTTAAAACGTGAGGACTTTAGTACATCTACTGACTGTCAACTACAATTAACACAGACATCTACATATGTCTTTACTGGTCAATGGCCAATTTGTGTGGTCACTAAAAACGGGGTAACTATCTAATCATGGTCAATGTCTATAAATGTAATATTTCAAATTGTGAAGTTATCCAAGAGTTCATCGTTTTGTAATTTATCACATTTTATATTTAGATGAAACACTGACCAGATTGAGCAGCAGTTAAATTAGAAGATATAATTCATCCAAATACAACTGCTTTGACATATCTTGGAAGTGTTATCAGCAACCATGAATGAGGAGCCTGATCTTATAGACATGCCCTTTAGACGGTTTTGGAAATCAGCACAATACAGAAACAATATTAATATATACAAAATAGATGAGACTGCAGTAAAACAATTTGATTGGCAAAACACGTAATCACAAAGTACTGTAGTTTTACAAATTACAAAAACAATGACAAAATACAGCAACGTTTCGACCAACAGAGGTTTTTATTCCCAGATTTTCATTAGAAACGTTTGTATTTAGTTGTCCATTTGTTTTGTTTTTAATTTGCACTCCTGTTGTTCGTTTGCTTGATAAAGGCTTTGTTGGTCGAAACGTTGCTGTATTTTGTCATTGTTTTTGTAATTTGTAAAACTACAGTACTTTGTGATTACGTGTTCTTACTCATATGTACCGCAGCTGTGTTCTATCAACTTTACTATACGGATCAGATTGCTGGAGAATGACTGAACAAGATATGTCCAAACATTCTTCCATCAATACAGTTTGTCTGCGAAAGATCTTACTCGTGTTATAGCCAAAACCTACTTACACAGTGTCAGCAAGGGAATATGAAAATCATCTCACAAAAGAGACGGTAGAGATGGATCGGATATGTGATTAGCATGGAGATTAACTGTCACAAAAACTGCACTGAGATGGACACCAGAGGGTAAATGAAAACGTGGCAAACACAAAACAACATGGAGGAGAACTGATGAGCAGAAACATATATAGAGAGGAATCACAACTGAAACACACTACAGGGGCGTGGCTAAGAACATAATAGAGAAGAATGGTGCGCATCTGTTGCTACCATAAACACCAAGAGCTTCACAGTCTAGAGTGATAGAGAGGGCGAGAGAGAGAGGGCGAGAGAGAGAGGGAGATATATATAGAGAGGTAGATAGAGATAGGGAGATAGAGATGAGGGAGATAAGAGAGAGATGGAGATAGAAGAGAGAAAAGAGAGAAATAAAATAGAAGAACTGATACAATAGCTAGAACAAGATATTAGTAATGAGCTAGTCTACATGAAATTATATATCAAATTGTAGAGATCAATGGCACACATTAAGATAGTCTTACAAAGTACAGCAGTTTAATTCAATGTTTCGATTACAATGTCTTTATCAAGTAAAGGTTTGCTTAATAACGGTCTTGGTGATCAAAACGTTTTATTAGCCTCTTGGTGAAATGTCTAAAAATTACCTTACTTTACGTTTTGATCTGTCGTCTGCAAAAAATATTACAAACACAATAAATACATATCGCAATAGATATCAGGAAAAATTGTTAACAAATTGCTCGCAGTGTCTTTCGTAGAATGATCTAAATATATATATAAGTTTCAATGAAATAATATCAAGAATTATATCTCATGGAGTAATGTGAAGTTTGTTAGTGAAATTAGTTTAAATAATAATGTTGTGTAAAATCTTCTTCTTCTCTTCCACCATTTACTTCTTTATAGAAGTGTTGGGCTGGGAAACTTATTGATCTTGAGTGTGCTTGTTTTAAGGCACTTTTGTAAGCCGATATTCATTTTCGTAAGTTTGTTCTTGATGCCGTCGCTGCACATTTTGAGCGGTCTTCCTCTTGCTTTGTACTTGTTTTACTTTTTCTGTGTGGCTCTCGGTCAACCATTTAATCTGTTGTTCTTTTATGAATTGCATGACTGGTTTCACATCAAATCTTCTTCTGATTTCTTCATTTCTAATTTTGTCTTTTATTGTCACACCTGCAGCTCTTCTAAGACACCTCATCTCTGTCGTTATAATTTTCCGTTCATTAGCTGCTGTTATTGGCCATGTTTGACACTGGTAACATAGTATTGGCCAGAAAATCGTTCTTATGAGATTTGCTTTAGTTTTTAGCGGTATCTCTTTATGTCACAACAGTGGTGTTAACTGCCCTAGTACCTGGTTAGCTTTTATTCGTTTCAATAACAATAGCAATAACAATAGCAATAACAATAACGATCATAACGAAAGAGTAAGAAATAAGAATATTAATAATGAAAGCGATTATAATAATGATTAATGATGATACTGAATGTAAAAGTTGATGACATCGATAATAAGACATTAATTGTGTTACATTTCAGAAACATCCAGCCTACAATCTTACCTTTTCCTGCTCTGATGTTATTTCTACCACTCCACCTGAAGGTCCTGAGAAATATTCTACTGTAAAACTTGATTTGTTCCGCAGGGGACTGAAGTATGTATTAACTTTATTTAATGTAGGTTACTATATTTAATATGTAGCGTCTGACCGAATGGATTAGAGCCAGGCTTCCATGCAGGAGACCCTGTTCAATTCAGGATAAGGCCAAGAATTTTTTAATGTTGTGGACATAAATGAAAATTCCTAACTTGAACAGCTTTGCAGCGATTGCACTAGCCATGCGGCCATTAAATTTCTCAGGTTCTAGACCCACCTGTCCTACATCGCCCTAAAAATCGGTACTACAGGAAGTAACGACAGTGTTACTATATATATTTTGCTTTATTTACAATGTACGGGAACTACCTGACCAACATTGCGGAAAACTTGCAAAAACAAACGTTGGAACCAGTTGGACCTTACCAGTTGGAGCCATTACTACAACACACAAAAATCAAGATGGAAGTAAAACGACAGACGATAAAAAGTATTCTTTTACCAACACTTTGTTACGAGTGCCAAACTTGGTCTCTGACAGCAACACATCACAGAAAGCTCACCACATGTGAAATGAAATGCTTGAGGAAGGCAATGGGAGTCACTAGGAATGATAGACTACGAAACGAGGATATCAGAAGCAGAGTGGGCATAACTTCATGCACTGAATACATCGAAAGACAACAAATGCAGTGGTTCGGACATTTTAATGAGAATAAAATACAACCAAACATCAATAACAGTATACAATAAAAAGAGATCAGGTGCTAGAGCGAAGCGAAGACCAAGAAAAAGATGGATAGACAATATCAAGACCACACTAACTAAACATAGATATAACACAACAAGGTCGACTCATCTGACCCTGGAACGCAAATTAAAGCTCCCACCACTTCGCTTAATGGCAAGAGTGCATTTCCGATTCCATCATCCACCTGGGCAGTGCCGGATTAAGCCAGCAGGGGCCTGTAGCAAATGTTACTGTATGATAATAAAACACAACTTTTACAAATAAACGTTTCCTTTATCATGTTTACTAAATTTAGAGATAACACTAAACAAATCAATCTCTCCAGGTACATTACATTCAATATTCATTAAGGTGAGGTTATTTAGACGATCTTGTCCCATCAGGTTCGTTACCTCACTATTTCATACGCTTTAATGTCGAAAAAGAGCGTTCTTCGCTGCAGTTAGAATCATTAAATACAAGTAAATTCGTAAGACTATTTCTACATTTGGGAAACACGACTCTAATGAATTTAAATCTAAAATATTTAAACCGAAATTTTACAAGCTAAACATTTTCTGCTCTAGACGCGGGGCCTCCAGATACGCGGGGCCCGAAGCATTTGCTACTTCTGCTATATGACTAATCCGGCACTGCACCTGGGAATAGACAAAAGGCAATAGACAATCGACAGGACCGAAAATTGAAGAACATTATTGTGATGATGGAATCCATGGAACCGAATTTCTGCCACATCTACTCCGCTCAATATCACCATAAACATTACCATCATCATTATAAACAATATCAGTATCACAATCATCGGCATAATCACTAACATCATCATCATCATCACTAGAAGACAGCTATAACTACAATATAATATTTACTATTTCTGTTACAGATTTCCATTGAAAAACGTTCCTGCCAACTACGTTTGTGGCTGTGAATAGAAGAAGTAAACGATCACAAACATTGAACGGAGACATATTATTAAATTACTAATTTGTAAGACACTTAGACTTTCATAAATCTTCAATAAATTATCTCATCTTCAATAGTGATATAGTTAATAATTAGTCACTCACTGATATAGATAATAATTAGTCAGTCACTGATATACATAATAATTAGTCACTGATATAGATAATAATTAGTCACTCACTGATATAGATAATAATTAGTCACTCACTGATATAGATAATAATTAGTCAGGGACTGATATAGATAATAATTAGTCACTCACTGATATAGATAATAATTAGTCACTCACTGATATAGATAATAATTAGTCACTGATATAGATAATAATTAGTCAGTCACTGATATAGATAATAATTAGTCAGTCACTGATATACATAATAATTAGTCACTGATATAGATAATAATTAGTCACTCACTGATATAGATAATAATTAGTCACTCACTGATATAGATAATAATTAGTCACTGATATAGATAATAATTAGTCAAGTCACTGATATAGACAATAATTAGTCATTGATATAGATAATAATTAGTCACTCACTGATATAGATAATAATTAGTACGTGATATAGATAACAATTAGTCCATGATATTTATAATAATTAGTCCATGATATAGATAATAATATCACCTTTGTTGTTCTTACTGACAATAGACTGGATTATGAAGACCACAGTAACTAACACCAGAAATGGAATCCAATGGACTCTGACAGAGCAACTAGATGATCTGGACTTCGCTGATGATATAGCCCTTCTGTCACATACACGAAATCAGATGCAGGATAAGCTAACACATTGAATCAAAGGTCCCAGCAACTAGGGATGAACATTCATAAGGGAAAGACAAAGATATTGAGAATTAACCAAGCAAACGACAACTCGATCTCCTTGGGGGAAATCCCACTTCAAGAGGTAGAATCATACACATATTTGGGCAGCAACGTAGACAAAGCGGGTGGAACAGATAGAGATGTTAAAATAAGAATACAGAAGGCAAGAGGAGCTTTCATTGCACTGGGAAACATTTGGAAGTCCAAAGAAATCAAATCTAGAACAAAATTCGGATATTTAACTCTAATGTTAAAGCAGTTCTACTGTATGGGTCAGAAACATGGAGAACAACTAAAACAATAGCGCATAAATTGCAAACATTCATCAACTGGTGTCTGCGCAGAATAGAGGAATAAGATGGTATGATAGGGTCACCAATGAGGAACTTATGGAAAGAACAAGACAGATTCCAGTGAACGAACAGGTTAAAAAAAGACGCTGGCGCTGGATAGGACACACTTTGCGAAAACCGGAGGGAATATAACAAGAAGGGTCCTTGCCTGGAACCCGCAGGGACAGCGAAAGAGGGGGAGGCCGAGAAATACATGGAGACGAGATTTGGAGGCGGAGATCAACAATATAAAGAAGAGATGGAGGAGATGCAGGAGATAGCTAGAGATAGGAAGACTTGGCATGAGTTGGTTGAGGGCCTATGCCCCAATCCAGGGTAAAAAGGCAAAGAGAGAGATATAGATAATAATTAGTCCATGATATAGATAATAATTAGTCAGTCTATATATAGATAATAATTAGTCAGTCTATATATAGATAATAATTAGTCAATTCTGACCTGATTTCCCATGTAATGTAGTCGGTGCTGTTGGAAAGACAAGACAATGCGAGGCACTATTTTGGAGAGATAGATTGTCGTAGTCTTAAAAGCTTAGGTTGGAGCTGAGAAAAAACAACAGTAGTTCTATTCGTGTTTGAGAATTGTTTTTGGTGGTCCTCAAATACTTGTCTAATGTTTGCTTATTTACTATGTTTATTTGTCTCAGGATTCCTTGACTTTCTTAGAACTTATTATCTATGGGCTTGGGTTTATGTCAGACGAAAATAAAGACGTTAAGTCCTTGGTACAATGATGGCAAATAGTGTGGTCTAGTTGTTTATGAGTGACTGCTTAGTCCGAGCTGTATCCTAGCTTCGTCATAGTGTGCACGTTTAACATTACATAATATTTGGAAATATTTTGAGAACTATGTTTGCCAGCTTTTTGTTAATTTTTTTGGTCCAAGATAACTCTGGAAAAGTTATTTTAATTTAATTACCTCCGTTGATAACCTTTTCAAAGGAATAAGAATGAAATATTGAAGTTTTTCGAACATATAAGATGAGGCTTAAAACGTTTGGTGACAACGGGTAAAATTCATGGAAGGAGAGATCGTGGCAAACAGAGGGAGAAGATGTTGGTTCGACAAAAGATCGACGTCAGATCTGATTAACTGCACCATGGAGAGAGAGTTGTGGAGAGACATGATCGTCTACGACGGCAAGCACGCATTTGATTGACAACTTTTGCTCATTTTCAATCAGCTTCTATATATATTATGTGGTTGCTTCCCTTGCACTGTCCAATCCGTTCTAAGTTCTTTTAGTATCCCATTCTGTCATGCAGCTCAGAGATGTCAACTAAATAGGGTTTTAAAAGCAGAAGGATAGGATTGACTTCATTGCACCAGGTCTTACCCCATATGGCTCGGTCCCTCTCCGCAGCAATGGCACACCACCTGCGGAGAGGACCGAGCTCATGTATTACACAACGCACTAACTCCGTAGCTCCGGCAACAATCCTAGTTGGTCTCTGGAAAAAACTGCACTCGTGAACAGAAGATCGCGGTCCGGATTCGAACCCACGACCTTCGACTCGCAAGGCAAAGGGCTTAACCACTCAGCCACAGAGATCACCGGGATGTGAACTCATTTTTGGTTGTAGGACAGGATGCAACAACAACATTTCGCGCTAAATATCGTACTTAACTTTCATCATACCAAACAGATGTAGTTTCCGATGTAACAATATTATATTTACAAAATGATTTCACTAAGTTTGCAGGCTAATCCTGAAATTAAAAATACAGATAAAAAAACTGTAGGTACTGACTGTAACATCGTTTTTGGGCGGTGTAGACATTAGGGACATGAATGTGTTGAATGTAATGGCCGCATTGCTAGTGCAATCGCCTCGAGACTGTTCAGATTAGGATGTTTGCATAGTTCATAGTTCATAAGTACGGTTCCAACTTCACTGCAACGGGTCACCCCATAATTGCTGCGTTCCTGTGCCAATGAAAATCACACGAAATGCTAACAACTGTGAAATGTTTCCTGTGTGAACTAATTCCAGAATGAAACAGCCGCGTACCGCCACAAAAGAAACCTGCACCGCATAAAATGCATATGGCCGTCGCGAATGTAGCAACACAAAACGGTTCATCACTTGAATTGCAATTCTTGTCGAAGGGAACATCAATCATGACAAAATCCAGCTTTCAGCACTCGCAATATAACTGCATAAGACAGATTGAGCTTGTTCGTCATAACCGCTGTCCACGATTTTCTGAATACACACAACAAACGCACGGTTGACACAGCAGAAAGCATTCCATGTAACAGTCACAGTTCACAGTGTTGCTCAAGCACTAACTCAGTAGCTCGGCAAACGAAACCGGAAAATACCCGACCAAACATGACGGAAATGCGCTAGCAAAGTCGGGTTCAGAATCAAATAGTTCTGACTCTGAATGGCCATCCCGCATTCCGCCACTGCTGACCAGATTTTTTTCTATTTATGCTCTCGACAGAATAAAAACTTCTTGGCCTTACGTGAATTGAACCCGGGACCCCAGCATGGGAGTTGCGCTCTAATACATTTGGCCAGAGGCTCCACTGAAAAGATTAAAATGGAAAGGTTAAAAGATTTTTCCGTCCGTTAGCTCCTGTCCACTGATATCTGCTGATATAAACATTTTCACAGATAAATTAATGCAATGTACCATGTGTTTTTATTCCAACTCTCTGCTATCAGTGTCAAGCATGGCCCCTGACTAAGACACAAGAAAGAAAGATTACAACATCTAAGCATTAACATGGCAGTCAAACGACAACTGATAAACTGCATATTTATTTCAACTCTCTGCTATCAGTGTCAAACATGGCCCCTGACTAAGACACAAGAAAGAAAGATTACAATTCTACATGATGGTGGAAGCTATGATAAGAGCAACATTCTACATGAAGGTGGAAGCTATGATGACAGCAACATTCTACATGAAGGTGGTGGCTATGATAAAGCAACATTCTCATGAAGGTGAGCTATGATGACAGCAACATTCTACACATGAAGGTGATGGCTATGATAAGAGAACATTCTACATAAAGGTGGGAAGCTAGATGACAGCAATTTCTATATGAAGGTGGAGGCTATGATAAGAGCAACATTTTGTATGAATGTGGAGGCTATGATAAGAGCAACATTCTACATGAAGGTGGAAGCTATGATGACAGCAACATTCTATATGAAGGTGGAGGCTATGATAAGAGACAACATTTTGTAATGAATGTGGAGGCTATGATAAGAGCAACATTCTACATGAAGGTGGAAGCTATGATGACAGCAACATTCATAGAAGGTGGAGGTATGATGACATCATTCTGCATGAAGGTAAAGCTACAGATAAGAGCAATATTTTGTATGAATGTGGAGATTATGATAAGAGTAACATTCTACATGAATGTGGAGGCAATGATGAGAGCAACATTTTGTATGAATGTGGAGGTAACTATGAGAGCAACATTTTGTATGAATGTGGAGGCAATGATGAGAGCAAATATTTGTATGAAGTGGAGGCAATGATGAGAGCAACATTTTGTATGAATGTGGAGACAATGATGAGAGCAACATTTTACATGAATGTGGAGGCAACGATGAGGGCAATATTTTGTATGAATGTGGAGGCAATGATGAGAGCAACATTTTGTATGAATGTGGAGACAATGATGAGAGCAACATTTTGTATGAATGTGGAGACAATGATGAGAGCAACATTTTACATGAATGTGGAGGCAACGATGAGGGCAATATTTTGTATGAATGTGGAGGCAACGATGAGAGCAACATTTTGTATGAATGTGGAGGCAATGATGAGACAACATTTGTATGAATGTGGAGACAATGATGAGAGCAACATTTCATGAATGTGGAGGCAACGATGAGGGCAATATTTTGTATGAATGTGGAGGCAACGATGAGAGCAACATTTTGTATGAATGTGGAGGCAACGATGAGAGCAACATTCTGCATGAAGGTGGAAGCTATGTTTAGAGCAACATTCTACATGAAGGTGGAGGCTATGATGACAGCAACATTTTGTATGAATGTGGAGGCAATGATGAGAGCAATATTCTACATGAAGGTGGAAGCTATGATGACAGCAACATTCTATATGAAGGTGGAGGCTATGATAAGAGCATCATTCTGCATGAAGGTAGAAGCTATGATAAGAGCAATATTTTGTATGAATGTGGAGATTATGATAAGAGTAACATTCTACATGAATGTGGAGGCAATGATGAGAGCAACATTTTGTATGAATGTGGAGGTAACTATGAGAGCAACATTTTGTATGAATGTGGAGGCAATGATGAGAGCAACATTTTGTATGAATGTGGAGGCAATGATGAGAGCAACATTTTGTATGAATGTGGAGACAATGATGAGAGCAACATTTTACATGAATGTGGAGGCAACGATGAGGGCAATATTTTGTATGAATGTGGAGGCAACGATGAGAGCAACATTTTGTATGAATGTGGAGGCAATGATGAGAGCAACATTTTGTATGAATGTGGAGACAAGGATGAGAGCAACATTTTGTATGAATGTGGAGACAATGATGAGAGCAACATTTTACATGAATGTGGAGGCAACGATGAGGGCAATATTTTGTATGAATGTGGAGGCAACGATGAGAGCAACATTTTGTATGAATGTGGAGGCAATGATGAGAGCAACATTTTGTATGAATGTGGAGACAATGATGAGAGCAACATTTTACGTGAATGTGGAGGCAACGATGAGGGCAATATTTTATAGAAGTGAGGCAACGATAGAGCAACATTTTGTATGAATGTGGAGGCAAGATGAGAGCAAATTTTGTATGAATGTGGAGGCACGATGAGAGCAACATTCTGCATGAAAGTGGAAGCTATGTTTAGAGCAAATTCTACATGAAGGTGGAGCAACGATGAGGCAACATTCTGCATGAAGGTGGAAGCTATGTTTAGAGCAACATTCTACATGAAGGTGGAGGCTATGATGACAGCAACATTTTGTATGAATGTGGAGGCAATGATGAGAGCAATATTCTACATGAAGGTGGAAGGCAATGATGAGAGCAACATTTTTATGAATGCGGAGGCTATGATGAGAGCATTTTGTATGAATGTGGAGGCAATGATGAGAGCAACATTTTGTATGAATGTGGAGACAATGATGAGAGCAACATTTTACATGAATGTGGAGGCAACGATGAGGGCAATATTTTGTATGAATGTGGAGGCAACGATGAGAGAAACATTTTGTATGAATGTGGAGGCAACGATGAGAGCAACATTTGTAGTGAATGTGGAGGCAACGATAGAGCAACATTCTACATGAAGGTGGAGGCTATGATGACAGCAACATTATGTATGAATGTGGAGGCAATGATGAGAGCAATATTCTACATGAAGGTGGAGGCAATGATGAGAGCAACATTTTTTATGAATGCGGAGGCTATGATGAGAGCAACATTCTACATGAAGGTGGGGGCTATGATGACAGCAACATTCTGCATGAAGGGGGAAAGTATGATAGAGCAACATGCTGCAGGAGGTGGAGCATGATGAGAGCAACATGCTGCAGGAGGTGGTGTTATGATGAAGCAACATGCTGCATGAAGGTAAATGATGAGAGCAACATGCCAGGGGGTGTGGTTATGATGAGGCAACATGCTGCAGGGAGGTGTGGTTATGATAGAGCAACATGCTGCATGAAGGTAGAAGTTATGATGAGAGCAACATGCTACAGGGAGGTGTGGCTATGATGAGAGCAACATGTACAGGAGGTGTGCATATGATGAGCAACTTGCTGCAGGGAGGTGTGGCTATGATGAGGCAACATGCTGCATGAAGGTAGAAGCTATGATGATGAGCAACATGCTACAGGGAGGGTGTGGCTATGATGAGAGCAACTTGCTGCAGGGAGGTGGCTATGATAGAGCAACATGCTGCAGGGAGAGTGGCAGATGAGAGCAACATCAAGCTGCAGGGAGGTGTGGCTTGATGGAGCAACATGCTGCAGGAGGTGGGCTGATAGGAGCAACATGCTGCAGGAGGTGTGGTATGATCCATGCGCATTCTCAAGAAGTCCGTAGCGTAAAGATTAGTAGCTGTCTCTGGTGCCAATACCAGAATCGTTCCTCGTGGAGCCCTCTGGATATTTCTCCAGAGATTCTAATCTCAGTGTAGGTGAGAACGAGTTCCAAGTCTATCGGACGATAAAACGTAGATCCCCGTTCAATTTAAGACGTAAAAGAACCCTTGCAGTTCAAAATCGAGAGCGATAGACTTGAAAGCCGCTGCCCGTACAAACTTCATTACAAATAAATTACGAATAAAATATTCCTGCAAACATATCTTCACTATCTTCAAAATTACATCTGGCACCCTCGCCGGTGCTACGGAGTTCGTGCACTGTAGATGAGATTTTCCTAAGAAAGAGATCGGAGCATACATGGTTACTCAACGAAGTGCAATGATGATGGTCTTATCAATCAATTAATCAAGTCGAAGGTTCGAACCCAAACCGTGTCGCTAGGTTCACAAGTGAACACTTTTCAAGGCATCCCTTGTGATTGTTGTTTGAGTTAAGAAGTTCATACTTTATACAATACTCTCGGCAGGTGACGTGACATTTCTGTAGAGAATGTCCAAACACAGTCAAACAATAAACTCATACGGTCAGAGGACTCAGGTAATAATTCTAGGAAATAGGACCCCAACCGTCACGTGACCTCGCATTCCAGTATTGTTGTATAGAGAAGAATTCATTTTAAAATCAACACAACATGCTAAATCAAAGTTATATTATACAACAAGGCTCAACCACCAAATGCACAGAATAAAGCCTGCTCAGACTGTACAGTGTGCGTGCCAGACAGAAACACAGACTCAGAGCACATCCTGCAGTCATGTCCATCATACATACACCAACGAAATGAAATATGGCCTCATGAACAAAGTTTACAGAGCAAGCTATGGGAACTCTCGAAGAACTCCAACTGACATGCAGCTTCATAGAGGCAACCATCTCATGATTTAGATGAGCATACGAAACCGAACGCAAAGAAGAAGAAGAAGAAACAACAAGTTTAGGTTAACAATAAGAAATATCAGTATTAAGAATATTTTTCATCAATAAATAACCATAGACTCATAGAATTGAGTAAAATTGCAAAAAACTTGAAGTCTTCTTCTTCTTTGCGTTCGTTCTTTATGACCAATTTAAATCACTCTTTGTGATATGTTTGATCTTTGCCAAGAACGTGTATACGTTGCACATTGGTTTGGTTGGTCCCTAAACGCATTGACTTCTACACGTTTAGGACACATGCATCCGATTTCAGCCAAATTTCGTTAGTCGCCTCTTACGACATGCGTGGTAGGTAACATTTATTCTATTCTTTACACCCCAAATTTAGGTCCCGGTAACCACTTGTGCGTTGAAGTGCTCTTTCAAACATATATAAAATCCAGCCCCTTATATCAAACTAGGTCAGGATTTCCCCGTTAGTTATGCGGCCCAATATTAAAGTTGGCTGTGGTCCGAGCCATAGGGGAAAATCCCGATGCAGTAAAGTCCTTGCCTTTTTATTGGTCAGTTCTGTTTGTCAGTTATCAATCACTCATCATCATCAGGTGCTGTCTCCACATCGAAGGTTGGCTGCAATGAATCTCCAGCATCCTGTCTTTCGCCTTGGTGTTGCACACTGCCAGACTGTAACCTGTCAGTTTCTTAAAGTTCCCCTCCCACTTATCTCTCGGTCTTCCTCTTGCTCAATCACTAATGAGTACAAAAACAGTGACACATTGTCCGACTTCCCGAAGTCAGTAACCATAGTCGTCAACACATCTCTCTCTCTCACACACACACACACATATATGTATATATATATATATATATATATATATATATATATATATATATATATATATACACACACATACACAACACTATCTTCATCTCTTTCTGTGAGTTTTAAAAAAATACATTATTCCACTCATTCAACTCTTTATCCATTCAAGTAAACTTTAACCCCTCACAAGCTTAACAACCCCTATATGCACACATTTACCACACACACATACACACACACGTGTGTGACAGACACGTGCACACATACAACAGACATATAATTAAAAGCAAACATTTGTCTATTCAACAAACTCTCCAATTATTAAAGTTAACATTTATTTTCCTAGTCTTTGTTATCGATCTTTCATACGCACGCAAACACGTACACATACTAGTACCCACACCGATAGAGAGAGAGAGAGAGTGAATAAGAGAATGGAGAGAGAATACAAACAAATAATCATCACTCATCAAAAACTTCGAATCGTTAAAATCAACATTCTATTATTACCTTTTTTGGGGTATTTCTTCTCAATTGTATGTCACCTCACTCATGTTCCTCGCCATGTAGCTATAAAAATCTGTCACCAGCACATCCAGAAATATGAGAAAGTCTGCAGATGGACAAGCGACATTAATTATTCTTGGATCGATGTCCTTCCTCGACCTGCGGTTTGCGCTTCACATAATCCTCATGCTTTCAAATGCACCGATGACGCGACGACTCTTAAATGTCAGAATGATAATTATTTTTTAATCAAAGATATTTATCTTGTTGTAAATATATTATTGTTCTACCAAACGTCAACTAGAATAATTATGATAATTTGTTATTTATGTACAAACGTCAGCTAGAACAAAAATCTGGATATTTAACTCCAATGTTAAAGCAGTTCAGCTGTATGGGTCAGAAACATGGAGAGTTATTAAAATAATATGGCATAAATTGCAAACATTTATCAATTGGTATCTACGCAGAATAGAGGGGCTGAGATGGTATGATAGGGTCACAAATGAGGAACTTATGGAGAGAACAAGACCGATTCAAGTGAACCAAGAGACTAAAATATTGGCGCTGGATAGGACACACTTTGCGAAAACCTGAGGTGAATATAACAAGAATGGTCCTTTCCTGGAACCCACAAGGACAGCAAAAAACAAGGCCTAGAAATACATGGAGATGAGATTTGGAGGCAGAGATCAACAATATAAAAAAGACCTTGAGGAGCTGGAGGAGATAACTAGAGATAGGAAGACTTGGCATGAGTTGGTTGAGGGCATATGCCACAATCCGTTAAAAAGGCAAAGAGAAATATATAAAAACGTCAACTAGAATAATTATGATAATTTGTTATTTATGTACTAACATCAGTTGGAATAATTATGATAATTTGTTATTTATGTACAAACATCAGTTGGAATAATTATGATAATTTGTTATTTATGTACAAACATCAGTTGGAATAATTATGATAATTTGTTATTTATGTACAAACATCAGTTGGAATAATTATGATAATTTGTTATTTATGTACAAACATCAGTTGGAATAATTATGATAATTTGTTATTTATGTACAAACATCAGTTGGAATAATTATGATAATTTGTTATTTATGTACAAACATCAGTTGGAATAATTATGATAATTTGTTATTTATGTACAAACATCAGTTGGAATAATTATGATAATTTGTTATTTATGTACAAACATCAGTTGGAATAATTATGATAATTTGTTATTTATGTACTAACATCAGTTGGAATAATTATGATAATTTGTTATTTATGTACAAACATCAGTTGGAATAATTATGATAATTTGTTATTTATGTACAAACATCAGTTGGAATACTTATGATAATTTGTTATTTATGTACTAACATCAGTTGGAATAATTATGATAACAAATATGAATAAATACAGTTCATTATTTTTTTTACGTGAATCTCAAGATGTTCAAAGAAATCATTTGACAGCTTCCGACTGACGAAGTCTCTTAAGAGGCTGTCTTGCAATGATTCTGGTGATAGTAATATCAATCTCACCTTCTCCCTATACTAGGGACAAGTCAAATTAGAGTATTGAGTATAAAATACATCATTCATCTTTGATTCGTTTAGGAAATGGACAATAGAGAAATAAATAAAACCTTAGAGATGTATCATCAATATAATCAGGTGCCGTGCCGGTTGGTGTAGGCGATCATGGATGTTCACAAATCAAAGATGTTGACGCTCTTCCGTGCCATGAAGTCAGGCTACCCAAAATGTTCTCTCGCTCTGTCTTCCTCTGTCTTATCTTCCCTCAATTTTACCAGGTGTTACACATTACGTGCTATTATGGTATTCAGAAACTTGGTGTGATAATATAACAAATAAATAAATAAATCTAGAACAGATTTTGGAATTAATGAAAAATATTTTTAGTTGAATGGAAAATGTACTTTTTGAACACATACTAGTGATGCTGGGCACAATACTGAAAGAAAACGTTAACGATATTTGGTCATTAGAAATGTTTAGAGTGGTTCTGTTGCAGTCTTACAAAACGCCACCGGGTTTGATGGTCAATTATTGCTTCACCGCCTTTGATCCCGATCGATAGCAGTGGATGAGGCTTTGATTGATTGATTGATTGATTGATTGATCATACAAAAGATAAGAACGAACGATAACAGCAACAACAAAGAACATTAGACAAGTCACACAAAAGATTAGAACAAACGATAACAACAGCGTCAACAAAGCACATTAGACAAGTCACACAAAAGATTAGAACAAACGATAACAACAGCAACAACAAAGTACATTAGACAAGTCACGCAAAAGATTAGAACGAACGATAACAACAGCAACAACAAAGCACATTAGACAAGTCACGCAAAAGATTAGAACGAACGATAACAACAGCAACAACACATTAGACAAGTCACACAAAAGACTAGAACAAACGATAACAACAGCAACAACACATTAGACAAGTCACACAAAAGATTCTTACATCTTTCCAAACTCACTGAGGTACAATAAACTAGATAAAGAGAAAAAGAAGAATACGGTTCTTTGTTTGTACACGATTGCAGCCCAAAAAGAACGATATACCAAATATTCAAAGAGATTGGTTAATCAACATCGAACTGACGTGTTGGGCCGCTGGACGCTTCTGGATTTGTTGAGGCAGAGCTCGGAGCACCAACGGATGTCTTCGGACTACTATGATGATAGTTCTCATTTAACTCATAACTGATCTCTTTTTTGCTACATGATTTCCCAAATATTTATGTTTTAATGTGTCTGTGTGTATATGTAAGTGGATGAGCTCGTTTGTAACTGTGTGTGTGTAAGCATTTGCTTTTAGTAAACACAAAGGAAATCTGATCTTAGAGTGACTTTGTTGTGCCATTAATATTAATATTTATCTTTTAGTGTTACATCTAAAGGGTCTGTATACTATTATTCACGTAATAATCAGATGTATTTTTTTTCCTTCAAATTTAAATCTGAGTCAACAAATGATGTCTGTAAATCTAGTTATTCTGTAGATGAAACATTATGCCAGACGCGTTCGTTTTTCTGTTCTCGCGAGTTACTCGTCTTTAGTATCATTGACTGTGCGCGTGCGCGAACCCATGAATCACCCGTTCAGTAGTCATAGCGACGATTTTAACAGAAGTTGACCTCGCTTTCTCTTTATTTCACAGTTTAATCTCTCCTCTCTATCTCTCTCTCTCTCCCTCCTCCTCCTTCTCTCTGTATCTCTCCCTTTTCTTTGTGGTGTTGCAGTACGTTTGCTTGTGTTATGAAACATTTATTAATGATATTTTTTAAGTTTGTCTCAATATTTTGGTTATATTAAATATCAGAAAAACGTATGGTTGTAAAGAATGGACATTTAACAAGGCAAACATATATGTGCTTTTGAATATAAGTGTTGCAGAAGAGTCATTTGTATGTTATGGACAGAGAAGAAAACAAATAGGTATATCCAGAAAGAAGTCAAAATCAAAGTAAACTGGCAACAAATAAGAAAGAGAAAATTGAGATATTTTTTACATAAAAAGACATGAAGGGCTGGAGACCATCATGGAAGGAGGCATTCAGGGAAATAGAAGAAGAGAAGACCACGGAGAAGATGGATTCAGGATGTAACTGATGATTTGAGCATGACGGCTGCACAGGCAGGACATCTTGCCTATGAGAGAAAAGAGAGAGAGAAAATTCAGGAGGACTGTTGGGGTGGCAAAGTTCTTCTCAGGACAAGCTATTTGATGATGATTTAGTATTAGAAGGTTAGATGTCTGTTAAAGACAACACATAATTTAAACAGGTGCAAACATACACACATAAAATCACACACAATCATGCATTATTATCATCATCATCCAGCTGCTTGTCATATGCGGAATTTTTCAACCATAACAGTCCACCTGATTTTCTATTAATATTGGTTATTGGTTATTGGTTACTAAACTGACGTCATTGCACTCCGTGCAGACCCATAGGTGCTCAGTCTTCCCCAACAGGTATCGAATAGTATGCATACTGATGGTTCTCGTGGCTCGCTGATTAAACACATTCCTAACTCTGCCCCTCAATCATCCAGTTCTACTTGTACAGCGGGTAACCTCCAAACTGCATCGATGCAACATCTATTTTAGTGTCCTCATCCAACAGGCAGTCGCGAAGAGACCGAAGAACACCCTCTCTCTTATCCATCTTCAACTCCCCAACAATCGATACTGTTGGTGCAAGCCTGTCCGCTCTCTCGTTACCGCAAACACCTGCATGCCCCGGAAAGTATATCCACGTAAGCCTCTGGAGGCTAGAAACTTCTATAGACGACATCCACTCATACCGAAACCTGCCCTTTTGGATCTTGTGAAGCATCGACTGAGAGTCAGATACAATAATAGTTCCAGTAAATAGAGTCCCAGAGAGCCAATGAAGAGAAGCAGTAGCGGCCTCAACCTCCATCCTCATACTGGAAATAATTGTCCTGTATTTTCTATCATAGGCCAGATGTCATGACTCTGTTAATTCCATGTTCATCTATCACATCATCTTCGTCTTTATCTTCATCTTCTTCACATTCTTATAATGATTGTATTTTCAAAACATTCAGAAGCGTGTATACATTATATATAAATTGTTTTGTGTTTGATCTACTTGGTCAACAACAACAACATACGGACATGATGTGTACATGAAGCTTCAATCCATAGCTACTTTGGTCCTCTACATAAAATGTTGAAATAACAATATAATGTTCAACAGCTACTGCTTCCTTCCCTTGCTAGCTAGTTGTGATCTTAATAACGCTCGTCTGTAAGGTTAAACACGTAATCACAAAGTACTGTAGTTGTACAAATTACAAAAACAATGACAAAATACAGCAACATTTCGACCAACAAGGCCTTTATCGAGCACACGAACAATAGGTGTGACAAATTAAAAAAACAAATAGACGACCAAAAACAAACGCTTCTAATGAAAATATGGGAATAAAAACGAATAACGAAATAAATGTAACACAAAAACACATAAAAACTAGAAATAGAACGGAAGAGAAACAATGAAAAATCTAGTAAATATATAACTTGATTACATGCAACATATACCCATATAGATTACAAGGCATGGGAAGAGAAAATACTAAGAAGCATAGGAATGTAATACGTTGAGCCCACGTGGTCGCAAGGTACCATACAAAGAAATCAACCGATTCTCCAGAGCAAATCGACTGCGATCATTCGAGGAACATGATCGAATGGCTGTGACCTAGACCTCGTGAGCTCCTAAATGGCCAGTATCATTGAAATGGGTGGCTACATGGGTCACAGAGCATTGGCGTATGTCGTGCAAGTATTGGGCGAATCGGTCACTGAGCCTCTTGCCTGTCTCGCCGATATAAGCCGTGTTACACCGCTTACAGATAGTGGCATAGATAAGATTACGGGACTCGAATGTGAAACCATCGTCAATAAGAAACGTGGCTAAAGGAAAAGATACAGTACGCGTCTGTATCACATAAGCACACGTGTTGAAACGCCGACGGCCACACTGAACAGTGCCAAAATGAGTCTGGATATTGGACTTAAGGCGACTGTGTACCAACATATCCTTAAGACTTTGTTCCGTCTGTAAGGTTAGGCAATAGGTAGTAATAAATGAGGATTTGTGGTTCGAATCCTGTATTTGGTCATTTGTTGTTGTTTTTTTCGGAATCTCCTAATACTTGTTCTTTGTCTATTTATTGCTTTCCCTGAGGTTATTTCGTAATCTTTTTTACCTTGCAAGTTAAGAAAGTTAATTTACCACTTGGAGGAAGACCGAAGCTTCCTTGTTAGTTTGAGTAGAAACCGGCCAACGATAGAAAACTGGAATAATGTAGACATACGTGTGTGTGATGTCTACCAACACTTTCAATCCACGAATGAGAATATCACTGTGATAATTGACTTGAAAGATGAATATAACAAAGTTAACTTATTACCATGATACCTCATGTACTCAAATATGAGGCCAGTTACCGGATCTGGAACTAGACAGCTGTTTATTTTGGTAAGACGATTGCTACACTACGTTCAAGAGCTTAGACGTTAGACACTGCCCAAGCATATACCAGAATATTGGCGAGTTTCAGACACTGGAAAGACTGCGAGAATCAGGAGTTAAGTTTGGACATCCCAGACATTGTTGTCTTCGTGGTAGAGAGAGGAAATATACTAAACAACTTCTTATGGGTACGGTGAGCAAGTGAACTTTGAGATGGCTGCTGCTGTGAAGGACAGTGCACGGGTGGTAATGCCCAAATGAGCCATAACGTCGATCGCATTACATAATATAACATAACATATGCTAGACACTGCCATAAAGTTCATTCTATCCTTCATGTTGTTTAACATATACACAGCAAATTTACCTAAAGTTCAACCATTCCGGCTTAGATGGATATTTTATATTGATGATTTCATCCTAACATAAATGACTGCATAGACAAGAAATCATTCAAGATATGCAATAGATATTACCTGAAATCTGGTGTAAATAATTTCGCTTTAAGATCAATCCTGAGAAGGCATAAATGTGGTATTCTTTGAACAATGGCGAAACATGTAAAAACAAAGTACTGTAGTTTTACAAAATACAAAAACAATACAAAGCAAAGTTTCGACCAAAAGGCATTTATCAAGCACATGATACACCTGGAGTGAAGAAATTTACTTCTTACAGGGCACACAACATCGATCTCTCTCTCTCTCTGCCTTTTTACCCCGGGTTGGGGCATAGGCCCTCAACCAACTCATGCCAAGTCTTCCTATCTCTAGCTATCTCCTGCAGCTCCCTCCAGCTCTTCTTTATATTGTTGATCTCCGCCTCCAAATCTCGTCTCCATGTATTTCTCGGCCTCCCTTCTTTCGCTGTCCCTGCGGGTTCCAGGCAAGGACCCTTCTTGTTATATTCCCCTCCGGTTTCGCAAAGTGTGTCCTATCCAGCGCCAGCGTCTTTTTTAACCTGTTCGTTCACTGGAATCACACAACATCGATATATGAATAATACTCTTTGAACATAGTGAAGGATGGAATACCGGACCTTACCTTTGATTAGTACATAACAAACAACTGCGATTATGTCCACTAAGAAAACAAGATCTACCTGTCTATATCCTCTTTCTGACATCATCATCATCAGGTGACGTACCGGCTGGCGAAGGCGATCCTGGATCTCTACAAATCTCTGTCTCTAGTGTTTGCTATAATCTCAGATCTTGAAGCTCTTTCGTGCCATGAAGTCAGGCTATTCAAAAATGTTTTCTCTCTGTCTTCATCTGTCTCGTCCACCCTCGGTTTTACCAGTTGTCACAATGTGTTCTGCACCTCCTTACCTCATTACATGTACAAAAAATGATGACTGCCTCTTCCTTATATTAATAATAAGCTTTATGACATAGCTGACAGATTAGACATTCTTCAGTGACCCTCAATTCTATCTGATGCCTTTCTACTCATAATATCCAATGTTAGTACACGCCCTTTCATTTTTTCTTTCCATCGTTTTTTTCTACGCTACCTTAGTTTTTCTTCTTCCGTTTTGTGTCGATACAACAGCCTTCTTTGCCAGAATGTCTGCTGGTATTCCACACACGTTCAAGCCATTTCCATCTTCTAATCTTTTTTGTAGTTGCAATGTTGTGCAATTGGTTTTATTCCGCAACAATTATGATCCTTTCTGTCCAATATTGATCTTTCACTGCTCAATGTGTGATCTTTATGTCCAATATATTCGCATGAGTCTCCTAGGACATATTTTTGGGGGAGTGTTATTTATTTTAAGTGCAATGTCTGCGGTAATTTCCTAACTATTGATTAAAATTATTCCAAGAATTTTAGTTCAGCATATTCTGAGTTTGGTTTTCAAACCAATTACGTTTTCTCTTATGTTTTGAAGCATAACAATTACTTGATTAGGTTCGCTTATTTTTGTTTTTGAAATTTTTCCAGAATCTCCTTTTATTTAATTTTGCTTCCAATGCTCGTATTTAAAGTTTTAGTAACTTCTTGTGATTTTTTGTTTAAAGTAAGCGGGAGAGTTTTGGAACACCAAAAAGTTGCAGACATTTATCAATAGATGCCTGCGCAGGATACTCGACCTACGATGGTATGACAGGACTACAAACAGGGAACTCTAGGATAGAACAGGACAACGACAGGTGGAACAAGAGATAAGGAGCAGAAGATAACGATGGATAGAACACACACTGAGGAAACCCCTAACAGCATCACAAGACAGGCTCTTCGATGGAACCCCAGGGTAATAGAGGTAGGGAAGACACATGAACATCTGGAGACGGGAGTTGGAGACAGAATGCAAGAAAATAGGGAGAGAGTGGAGAGATCTGGAAAGGATGGCCTTGGATAGGCGGGCTTGGAAGGCCTTGGTTGCAGACCTATGCTTCCCTAATGATGAAGTGTGGAGGAGAAGAAGAAGAAGAAGAAGAAGAAGAAGAAGAAGGGGATAGTTTTTATATCTGGTTATTTCTTGTTAAATTAATTTTCATCATCAAATAGTTTGTCCTTAGCAAAACTTTGCCAGCCTAATAGTTGTACGCAGTGGCGGCTCGTGATCGTTTTTGTTGGTGGGGACAGACACATATTTTCGGGAAAATCATGATTTTGGGTTAAGTTATATTTTAATCCATTACATAATAAATACACGTTACACATTATTTTTGGTGGACCCCTCTGGCCCTTAATGACGAGCCGCCACTGGTTGTACGGAATTTCTCTCACATACCAGATGTCTCATCTCTTCAGCCAAATCATCAGTTATATCCTGAATCGATCTTCTCCATTGCCATCTTCTTCTTTTCTTTTGACGGGATAGCTCCTTGTGTAATGGTCTTCTCTAACCCCTCGTGTCTTTTTGTGTCTAAAGTATTTCAATTGTCTCATTCTTATTTAAGAACACACTCACACATGCACCCTCACACACTTACACATACACTCTGACACACTCACACATGCACCCTCACACACTTACACTACCTCTGACACACTCCACATACCTCTGACACACTCATATACCCTCCTACACTTACACATACACTCTCAGACACTTACACATACACTATCAGACACTCACACATACACTCTCAGATACTTACACATACACTCTCAGACACTTACACATACACTCTCAGACACTCACACATACACTCTCAGACACTTACACATACACTCTCAGATACTTACACATACACTCTCACACACTTACACATACACTCTCACACACTTACACATACACCCTTGAACTTACACATACACCCACACACACATACACATTTCCCCACATACACATACAGCCACACACACTTACACATACACCTCACACACTTACCCTACACCCACACACACATTTCCCACATACAATCTCACATATTCACATACACTTGCACTTACACAACACCCACAAAATTACATATGCATCCTGATCAGCCACATACACTCACACATACACTCACACACTTACACACACCCACACAACTTACAAACACCCTCATACACTTACACATACGCACCCACACACTTACACATACACCCACACACTTACACATACACCCACACACACATTTCCCCACATACAATCTCACATATTCACACATACACTCTTGCACTTACACATATACCCACAAAGAATTACATATGCATCCTGATACAAGCAAACATACACTCTCGCACATACACTCTCACACACTTACACACACCACAACAACTTACAAACCCTCATACACTTACACATACACTCACACATAAACTCTTACCACTCACACTATCACCTATACAACTAACATATACACCTCCACACTTACACACCCCTCACACACTTAGACATACCCTCATACACTTACAAAACCCTCATACACTTACACATACACTTCACACATACACTCTTACCCACTCACACATATACCCTTACACACTAACACATACACCCTCCCACACTTACACATACCCTCATACACTTACACATACCCGTACACATACTAAGATATACCCCCTCATACCCTCACAGATACAAATTCATATGTTCACAATCGTGACTCACACACAGACCTTCACACACACACATAACCCAACATGCCCAGTAACAACTGCACAAGTGCGCTTACACACAGCCAACCTTAACACTTGACCTTTCGTGGCTACATTCGCTTCTTTGTTGTTGAAAAGTTGTGCGAACAGAGAGCCTAAATTACATGCAGATGTTCAGCAACTGCGCTCCTATGAGTACAACTACAAAAGTCACCAACTTCACGTGCATATCGTTTGCAGATGTCTTGTTCAAACTGACATACATCACTATCAAACACACTGCACACACAACTAATTAAAAATGTCATTTCCGGATGATCTTACTTTATATCTACATAGTGCTTGCACAGGCTGATTGATTGATTGATTGATTGATAGGACAATCACCATTGCACTTCGGTGAGTAACCATGTGGGCTCCGTTCTCATTCTTACACAGGAAGATTTCAGTTACAGTGCACGAACTCTGTAGCACCGGCGAGGGTCCCCGATGTAACTAGAATATGGTGAAGATATTTTGTAGGTATTTTATTGTTAATATTTTTATGATGAGTTTTGCCTGGGCCGCGGCTTTCCAGCCTGCTCTTCTCGATTTTGAACTGCCAATATGTTTTTTACGTACTCAAATTGAACACGGGACCTAAGTTTTATCGTTCGTCTCCTATAGGACTAGGAACTCGATCTCACCTATGTTAGAATGTGTAGCAGTGTGCTACTGATGAGAATGAATGTCCTGGAAGAATATTCTGGGCACGGCAACCATAAATGCTGAGACGTGTATCAGTGGATGATGATGATGATTACTCTTTTGTCTATCTCTATCTGTTTGGCTACGGCACCACCGGTAATTACACCGGACTAAAGATGATTGCAGTTTTCTTTCAAAGTTATCTTTCTGCTGCTGTAAGATCTAGAAAATCACTCTCACCAGAAATCAATTCACAAATGTCAACATCTCAGATGAAAGTTAATCAAATTTTAATCACTCTCTGCAAACCTTGCTGAGAACTTCATCATTCTATTTTTACATGAAATTAAAACAACAATTCCTTCAAATCAACATATCTCTAGTGATCCCAAGGCTCGACCGAAAAATGTACACTGTCTAAAATATCTACGTAGCCCTACAGAACCAAAATCCCTACTGGTCCATCAAATCTTCCATGACCACTGGATCTCTATAATCGCAGGGTCCCTCTGCTCGAGCCCCTTGCACAACAACTCTTGTCCGCTGTGTTTGTTCAATCTCTCTATCTCTCTCTCTCTCTCTGCGCCTCTCCCTAGTTTGTTGTTGTTTGTTTATTAGGGGATTAAAGCCTCTTTAAGCCGAGGCACGCCCCTTTCAACCTAAGGCGAACCTTTTATTGGTTATATCAGAGCGTGTAGGCCAACAAACATGAAAAATAAGAATTAACTCCTTTCGGAGAATCCAAGATCGAGATCTTTGTAATTAAGCCTCTCCCTGAATTCCATCCCCGAGTATTTATACCAGGCTGGTAGGCGCGCATTATAACTTTAACAATTGTCATTGGTCTGTTTATTTTAAACCTACCAATAATTTGCTTCCCTTGTTTACCAGACTGCACAGTCATTCTTCTCGAACATGTTTCTATAAAAATAGTAAACATGGAATTTTCCTATCGGTCTTAAATTCATTGTCATTTTCAAAAATGCGTTGATACCAACCCTTCAAGCAGTACGTCGTTGAATAATACATTTCCAAATTGCGTTCAATTTTCTTAGGTACACGTATTTTTCTTTCTCCTAGATTTTATTATATAGCCTGGTCATTCCTTCCTTGCTTGCATTTTACTATAAATATATCTTTACTTATTATCTCCTGGTATAAATAACTTCACTGCTACACCTACACTGAGATTAGGTATCTCTGGAAAAATATCTAGATCACTCCACGAGGGAGCGAACCGGTTACCTTTGGCACGAGTGGCAAGCATCTAACCCCTACACTACAGGGACCTTTTCTAACATTTTTACTGTTTCATGTTCTTGATAAAGATTCTTGTGTCGACACCTCTTTTTGTCTAAATTACTTAATTTTTATCTTTTGATCTTTAAATAATTCACTTTTCGTTAGTTTGTTTATCCAAGACTTAAAACCAAGGTCTGTGTTCAGGTTGAGCATCTTCAATAACTCTTGGCAGCTCAAAATCGAGAAGATCAGGCCGAAATCCTGTGCCCGGGCAAAAGTCGTTTTTTTCTTTTCGAACTTACTGACTGTAAAGCACAAAATAGTTGGATTGAATAAATCAAGAATCATGGCAATCGAGTGTAGACATTCGTGCGAAGCGAGACAGCAAACACTAACATCAAAATCATTGAGTTAGGAACATATACTGCGAGAGAGAATGGGTTTACTATGGACAAAAGCGATATCATCATTGCTCTAAGAGAAAATATACGCTCTGAAGATTTCAATGAAGAAGATAAAGGGTATTCTCTATCTCAGTTGTGCGCCCTCGTGCCCAGCGTGTTCGTAGCGCGTTGGACTGTGGGTGACCAAAAGCCACAGATTCCCCAGATTCACGGTGTTCGTGGCACCGAACCGAAGGTTATGATGTCCATGGCACCGAGCCGAAGAGCTGAAAAGCTCAAGTGCTTCTGATCGGAAAAAAAAAAAAAAAAATCTCAGTTGTGCAAGTTATGTATAAGGATAGGTGCGGCAAGGTGGGAAAAACATGAGATAAACCACAGTAGAGACATACATCAACTACAGCCAACTCTAGATAACTAGGCCAGACAACTGGCTGGGGGCTCCCTGACCTAAATCAGAAAAGGGGATCGGAAAATATAGATGTTTGATAGAACACTGCAAGCTTTTGCAATTTTTCTCAATTCTGTGAGTCTATGTTATTTATTGGTGAAAAATATTCATAATATTGATATTACTTATTGTTAAACTTAACTTGTTGCATAATATAAGTTCGATTTAGCATTTTGTGTTGATTTTAAAATGAATTCGTCTATATACACCAATACTGGAATGCGATGTCACGTGGTGTAGTTGGGGTCTGATTTCCCGTAATTCTTACCTGAATCCGAAGGCCCATAAGTTTATAGTTGGCTCTGTATCAACCAACACAGAACGGGAGTCGTTTGTTGAAACTCTGTGTGATTTGTACGTGATCTGAGCCTAAGAACGATTGTACGTTGTGCCTGCTATGCGCCTATAAGTAGGCCAACACATCCGATTTCTGCTCTGCTTTTTAATTTCCTAGGGTAGCTTCCCTAGGGCCTACATCAGTCGCCTCTTACGACATACATTGTAGGTTGCAGTGATACTATTCTGTGCTTCCTTGCGGCACCGGCGCCACAGGGGCCCATATTTGTTATGTATAGTATTAAAGCCTTTCCAAGCCGTTGCACGCCCTTTCAACCTAAGTGCGAACCTTGTTTTGGTGTGTTTTGGCGTGTAGGCTGACAGACAAGAAAAATAAGAATTAAACCTTCTCGGAGAGTCCACGATAATTAACAAGTTGAAAAAAACACTCTGACATTACTTCTATACTGCAGTAAAAGTAAAACAACAGAATTGATACCGCTGACAATTGTAAAAAATACAGAGTCTGCGATGTTTTAAGTGCGTACCTTTCCTTGCAATTATGCCTCAAATAGCAGCGAATAAATAGCGACATCAGCATGTTACAACTACTGTACTTACGTAAATGGGACTCAAGATTGGATGCTAGAAACATAAATGCTGTGTTCTTTATTGACCAGAGTGCAACGCATCTTAAAAACACAGCATATTTATATTTATATATTCTCAATCCCTGTTTTGCGCCCGCCTGCCCAGCGTGTTCGTAGCGCGTTGGACTACGGGTGACAAGTCCTCTGTGAGTGCGAGTTCAATTCCCCGGACTGGCAGAAAAGCCACAGGTTCTACAGAGTTACGGTGTTCGTGGCACCGAACCGAAAGGTTATGATGTTCATGGCACCGAGCCGAAGAGCTAAAATCTCAAGTGCTTCTGGATCAAAAAAAAAAATCCTTATTGTTGCGGAATTGTTTCGGTGTCTGGTCGAAAAAAGAGGTACCTGGAGGCACAACATATTTGAGTACTATAAATGTAGGTGTGTAGCATGGACATTTAATAAGGCAGTGGGAAAACATATATGTGCTTTTAAATAAAAGTTTTACAGGATTTCTTCGTATATCGTGTACAGTTAAGAGAACAAATAGATCTATCCAGAAAGAACTCAAAATCAAAGAAAACTGGCTAATGCTTCAAATAAGAAAAAAAAATTGAGATATTTTGGACATATAAAAAGACATGAAGAGCTGGAGAAGACCATCATGGAAGGAGGTATACCGGTAAAGAGAATAAGAGGAAGACCACGGAGAAGATGGATTCAGGATGTAAAGGTGGTTTGATCATGACGACTACAGAGGCAGGGCATCTTGCCTATGAGAGAGAGAAATTTCGGAGGACTGTTGGAGTGGCAAAGTTCTTCTCAGGACAAGCTACTTGATGATGATGAGAAATGTAGTGTATAATATGTAATGGAACTTATAATAAAACAAAGATCAGAATACTAATAGCGTGCACATTCTCAGTGGCAACCTATGGGTGTGAAGCTTGTAAATTTAACAATGTGGTGAACAGCATGATGTATGTGCTTCTCAATATGTGTTACGAAAGAGTCCTCCGTATACCATGGACAGAAAAAAAAAGTAAAGGAACCCTTTCATACCTCGTGGTATATAGGTCAATACAGTGTTAGGCCTGTATTTTCATTGACCGTCGGCACACGATGGGTGATGTGGTCAGCATCACGCCGGCCGCCTTTACTTTCCCAGAGCATGACTGGTACCCAGTTGAGGTTGGGTCGACCTGAGAGCCGTCGCGGTCGAGAAAAATTCCACGCATTGCGGGAGCTGAACCCAGACCACCAGCCTTGAGAAGCGAGTTCACTAACAACTACGCTACAGCGGCTCTCACCATGGACAGAGAAGACAACAAATAGATCTATCCAGAAGGAACATAAAATCAAAGAAAAACAGATGATCTTGCAAATAAGAATGAGAAAATTGTTGTCATATAAAAAGACGTGAAGGGTTGAAAGAGATCATTATGGGAAGAGGAATCTCAACAAAGGGGAGAAGTTGAAGACTACGGAGAAGATGGATTCAGGTTGGGACTGATGATTTGAGCACCAGCGGCGGGACATCTGGATTATGAGAGAGAAATTCTAAAGAACTGTTAGGATGACAAAGTTCTGTTCAGAACAAGATATTGAATGATAATGATGATGATGATGATGATGATAAAGTGTTTATCCCAGAAAATCGCACAACTTACATCAGCCGTTCAACCAATGTATTATACAGGGTGTTCAACTTAAAAGCGGCCTGTGAATTGAGCTAATCTGGCATATATGTATGGAAATGGGAAGATTCAGTTATGACGTAGTATAGGTCAAGGTTGTGTGACGGTGTGTAATTGTAATGCGGGAAGGGGCGATGAACAAATGTGACGTAGGACAAGCTAGTCAGAACCGGTTTAAATAGTAAATAGACGAGATGCAATTCGTACCTGGCAAATTTCTATTTATCACTGGGGCTGCTTTTAAGTTGAACACCCTGTAGAATGCTGTACGGAGGAACGGAGTCCTTAAAAACAACAACAAAATGTATGGGGAAATCTGGTACATCAGTCTAAGTGGTCGCCCGAGTGGTTACCGGGGCCTAAATTTGGGGTGTAAAGAATAGAACCACTGCTACCTGCCATGCATGTCGTAAGAGGCGACTAAGGAGGTTTGGCTGAAATCGGATGCATGTGTCTTAAGCGTGTAGAAGTCTATGCGTTTAGGGGCCTACCAAACCAATGTGCAACGTATACACGTTCTTGGCAAAGATCATACAAATCACAAAGATTTATTAAAATTGGTCGTAAAGAACGAACGCAAAGAAGAAGAAGAAGAAGTCTAAGCGGTGATCGCGAGAGAGCATTATAGAATGCATGAAACAAATGACAGAAAGAAGCTGGTTCACGAGATGTTGTCCTCTCTTCAAACAACGTTGAGGAAGATTACATACAGCCTTAGGAGCTGTGTATTTCGTGTAAGCGGTTTGGTATGCAGTATCGCAAAAGCACAGTTAGAACTATTTCAAAGAGACCTGTATTCATCGAGTGTTTACAGATAAACATAATGCCAGAGATGAAAATATCAAAATCGCTGAAGAATATCAAGAATTAGCTGGAGAAAAGGAGACTGTCAGTTTCAAAGTGTATGTTGATTGTGACAACGTTGTTGTAGTCTGAACCTCTATAACAAAAGACAAAATCCTTTAGGAACAGCCTAACGAGATAGCTCAGCGTGAAAGAGGTGATGAACAAGAGCCACACCCGTTCTTACGCTACCAAAGACGGTGGAAGCAATGGACTCAGTGCAGCGTTAGGTGTGTAGTTTTGATGTTGCAGACGATGTTGTGAGCTTGCTAAGATAAACGCTGAGTTGCATTAACTGAGACACATCTTTATCTCCGACTACATTGCATTAACGAAACACTCTTTTATCTCCGACTACCCAATTTGCATTAACTTGAGAACACCATCTTTTATCTCCGACTACCCAATTTGCATTAACTTGAGAACACCATCTTTTATCTCCGACTACCCAATTTGCATTAACTTGAGAACATCATCTTTTATCTCCGACTACCCAATTTGCATTAACTTGAAACACTTCTTTTATCTCCGACTACCCAATTTGCATTAACTTGAGAACATCTTCTTTTATCTCCGACTACCCAATTTGCATTAACTTGAGAACATCTTCTTTTATCTCCGACTACCCAATTTGCATTAACTTGAGAACACCTTCTTTTATCTCCGACTACCAATTTGCATTGACTTGAGAACATCTCTTTTATCCGACTACCCAATTTGCATTAACTTGAGAACATCTTCTTTTATCTCCGACTACCCAATTTGCATTAACTTGAGAACATCTTCTTTTATCTCCGACTACCCAATTTGCATTAACTTGAGAACATCATCTTTTATCTCCGACTACCCAATTTGCATTGACTTGAGAACATCATCTTTTATCTCCGACTACCCAATTTGCATTGACTTGAGAACATCATCTTTTATCTCCGACTACCCAATTTGCATTGACTTGAGAACATCATCTTTTATCTCCGACTACCCAATTTGCATTAACTTGAGAACACCTTCTTTTATCTCCGACTACCCAATTTGCATTAACTTGAGAACATCATCTTTTATCTCCGACTACCCAATTTGCATTAACTTGAGAACACCATCTTTTATCTCCGACTACCCAATTTGCATTAACTGAGAACACTCATCTTTTATCTCCGACTACCCAATTTGCATTAACTTGAGAACATCATCTTTTATCTCCGACTACCCAATTTGCATTAACTTGAGAACATCATCTTTTATCTCCGACTACCCAATTTGCATTAACTTGAGAACATCTTCTTTTATCTCCGACTACCCAATTTGCATTAACCTTTCGAAGAACATCTTCTTTATCTCCGACTACCCAATTTGCATTAACTTGAGAACACCATCTTTTATCTCCGACTACCCAATTTGCATTAACTTGAGAACATCTTCTTTTATCTCCGACTACCCAATTTGCATTAACTTGAGAACATCATCTTTTATCTCGACTACCAAATTTGCATTAACTTGAGAACACCTTCTTTTATCTCCGACTACCCAATTTGCATTAACTTGAGAACACCTTCTTTTATCTCCGACTACCCAATTTGCATTAACTTGAGAACACCATCTTTTATCTCCGACTACCCAATTTGCATTAACTTGAGAACATCTTCTTTTATCTCCGACTACCCAATTTGCATTAACTTGAGAACATCTTCTTTTATCTCCGACTACCCAATTTGCATTAACTTGAGAACATCTTCTTTTATCTCCGACTACCCAATTTGCATTAACTTGAGAACATCATCTTTTATCTCGACTACCAAATTTGCATTAACTTGAGAACACCATCTTTATCTCCGACTACCCAATTTGCATTAACTTGAGAACACCATCTTTTATCTCCGACTACCCAATTTGCAGACTTGAGAACATCATCTTTTATCTCCGACTACCCAATTTGCATTAACTTGAACACCATCTTTTATCTCCGACTACCCAATTTGTATCTTGAGAACATCATCTTTATCTCCGACTACCTCAATTTGCATTAACTTAGAACACCATCTTTTATCTCCGACTACCCAATTTGCATTAACTTGAACACCATCTTTTATCACCGACTACCCAATTTGTATTAACTTGAGAACATCATCTTTTATCACCGACTACCCAATTTGCATTGACTTGAAACCACCTTCTTTTGTCCCAAAATTTCAAACGAGGTTTTCATACTTTTTTATTTTCCTCCCTTACACCACCTCCCACATTTTTTATCTTTCCTCCCTCACACCACCTCCCACATTTTTTATCTTTCCTCCCTCATACCACCTCCCACATTTGTCATCAAACACTTCTTTCTTTCCCTTCCTCAATTTCCTACTAGATTTTATAATAAATCCACAGTGTCTCATTATCGCCACAAAAAAAAAAGCCTGAGTGTCAAATCTATCTCTTTGCAAACCCCTCTAATCAACTTCCTATCCGTAAACGTCTGAGTACAGTTCTGTTTATCGTTTCTGCGTCGTCTGTGTAGTCAGTCGGCCACATTCTATTGTCTGTCCCCTAGACAGAAAAAAATATCCTTTGTTGTTTCACAGAGATTAGGATGAATTATCTTGAATGATCCCTTGCGTTTTTCTGTATGGCTTGAAACTTGTTCTCCGTAAGTTTTTCCTTTTCATTATGTCTGCAATGGTTCTACGATATTTCTCAAGATTAGCATTAGACTTATCTTTTGTTTGCTTGTTATTAATGAGATTGAATCCTCTTTAAGCTCAGGCACGTCTCTTTCAACGTAAGGCAAACCTTTTATTGGTTATGTCAGTGCGTGTAGGTCAACACACATGAAAAATAAGAATTAACTCCTTTCGGAGAATCCAAGAATTGTTGAACATTAGACATTTAAAACATCAAGTATTTATGGAGACCATATCTTTCTCTTTCTATCTCACTCTCTATATCTCTCTCTCTCTCTCTCTATCTATCTATATATCTATCTATATATCTATCTATCTATCTATCTATCTATCATCTATCTATCTATTTATCTATCTATCATCTATCTATGTCTGTGTGTCTGTCTGTATCTCTATCTATCTCTATCTATATCATATATATATATATCTATCTATCTCTATATATCTATCTATCTATATATCTATATCTATCTATCTATCTATCTATCTATCTATCTATCTATCTATCTATCTATCTATCTATCTATCTATCATCTATCTATCTATCTATCTATCTATCTATCTATCTATCTATCTATCTAATCTATCTATCTATCTATCTATCTATCTATCTATCTATCTATCTATCTATTATCTATCTATCTATCTATTTCTATCTCTCTCTCTCTATCTATCTAACATCTAGCTATCTATATATCTCTCTATCTATCTCTCTATCTATATATCTATCTATCTATCTATCTAACATCTATCTATCTATCTAACATCCATCTATCTTCTATCTCTCTCTCTATATATATATATATTAGCACATGACGCCTTTGACGATTGAAATAAAAATCAGAGCATATCCTTTACAGGACGTATCCATCAACCACATTAAACGAGTCGTGCATTTTTTTAGACACAACTTATACGTTCAGTAGTATGCCAATGCTTTCTGAACGGTGATGTCTATTTTTCCCTTTCGTAAAAATCCCACGGAAACGAAATTGCTTCCAAATTGCATACCGCAGAGTTTAAACACAGTCACCTCTAGATGACTAGGCCAGACAACTGACCGGGGATTCCCTGAACTAGATCAGAGAAGGGGGCAGGAAATTACAGATGTTTGATACAACAATGCAAGCTTTTTTTGCAATTTTACTCAATTCTGCGAGTCTATGGTTATTTATTGGTGAAAAATATTCATAATATTGATATTCCTTATTGTTAAACTTAACTTGTTACACAATATAACTTCGATTTATCATTTTGTGTTGATTTAAAAATTAATTCGTCTACATACAACAATACTGGAATGCGAGGTCACGTGGTGTAGTTGTCTGATTTCCCATAATTCTTACCTGAGTCCGATGGCCCATAAGTTTATAGTTGGCTCTGGTTTTAACCAGATAAGCTTCGGTTGTGGTCGAGCGCACTACCGCTCAAGTAAGATACACACGCTCTCATTGGCGATTAGGAAAGGAATTTTAAAAAAGAAGCCATATTTCATACGTCGAGTTGTATATTGAGGAATACGATATTAAGTCGTATTTTTCATTGACCGTCCGCACACGATGGGTGGTGTATTCAACATCTCTCCCACCGCTTTTTCTTATCAGTGCTTTTCCTGTTACTCAATTGAGGCTGGTTAAATATGAGAATCGTTACGGTCGGAAAAATATCCACCGCCCTGGACCATACACTCTTTTCCTTGCCGTTCTCTGTATTGTGTTCCATCTGTTATTCGCTTCCTTCAGTTCCTGTTCTACTGTTCTCCTTCATGTGGTTTTCGATTTTCTACGGTATAGAGACATAAGAACACTGACATCTTTTGTGTATTTACAATGCACTCACACACGCTCACACACACTCACACACACTCACACACACTCACACGCGCTCACACACACTCACACACACTCACACACGCTCACCCATTCTACTTCGTCAGAGAAGAAACAACGCTTGAGTACTTTTCCACACAACGGGAACCTCTGTGGTTAAGTAGTTATGTCATTGCCTTGCAAGTCGAAGGTCGTGGGTTAGAATTAGGCTCGCGCCGTTCTGTTCACGAGTACTTTTTTCAGAGACCCCTAGGATTGTTGTCGGAACTACGGAGTTCGTGCTTTGTGCAATACTCTCAGCAGGTGGCATGTCACTTCTGCGATGAGGGATCGAGCCATATCGGGTAAAACCCGGCGCGTCGCCCGAGTAGTTACCGGGGCCAAAATTGGGGTGTAAAGAATAGAACCACTGTTACTTGCCATGCATGTCGTAAGAGCGACTAAGGAGGTTGGGCGTGGGACTAGCTACCCCACACTGTAAAAAACACTAGATGGCTACAGAACGGAGAGCGAACCGAGTAAACGCTGGCTGAAACCGGACGCATTGTCCAAATGGTGCTGAAGATGTGACGTAAAACACACCAATGCTAAGGCTGTATGAATCAGATTTCTACATGAATGTGGAATTTATGGGGAGATCTAGTAAATCGGTCTGGGTGATGAGAGAGAGAGAGAGAGAGAAAGAAAGAGAGAGAGAAACCCGGCGCAATGAAGCCAATCCTTCGGCTTTAAAACTCTTTTTAAAACATCTAATGTCATGTTTCTAACACAGTGAGAGATAGAACACACCAACAACACAGTGAGAAATAGAACACACCAACAACCCGTATCAAATATTATAAGGAAACGAAGGTGGAAATATTTAGGTCATGTTCTTAGATCAGACGAAAAAGACTAAATCGACAAGTCCTCATGTGGTCACCAGTTGGGAAAAGAAAACGTGGAAGACCAAAGACCACTATTCGAAGAACCATCCAACAAGAAAGTAAACTATTGGGATGTAAAACCATACAAGATCTCCAACTGCTAGCAACGAACCGCATCACATGGAGATCATAAAACCTCTGCCCTATGTGCCGCCTTTGGCACGAAAGGAACAAACTAACTAAATAGCATATAATGTGTGCTATCTATTGGTGTAAAGAACATATTTTCATGCTATGAGGTATATTGGGTACTACAGTGTTAGAACCGTATTTTTCTTTCAATTAACAGCACACAATGGGTGACGGTTGCTCTCAACCCGCCTGCCGTCTTTACTTCTCAGTGTTCCTCTGGTACCACAATTGAGACTGGGTCGACGTGAGAGCTCTACCGACTGAAAAAAACGTTATAAATGTGAAACTTGATCCTGGAACCACGCGTCTACAAAGCAAGTATGCTAACCTCTATAATATCACTGCTCTCGGTATGCGGGTGTACCTCAAATGAATTCGCTTTAATAAATGTCACCAGTGGTTCTCATCATTGTTTCTATGTCGACGCATTTGGTCAATGGTTTCCATATATGTTGCAAATTCACCCGAGTGGTTACCGGAGCCCAAATTTGGGGTGTAAAGAATAGAACCACTGTTACCTGTGACGCATCTCGTAAGAGGAGATTTGGTGAAATCGGTTGCACGTGTCCGCTAGGGAATGCTAACCCGAAACAAATGCTTGTAGAAACGGATGCACTAGGCCGTAAGGCGGTGCAACGACCCTCACAATGAGGAATGGGATAACAGATTCTACGGTCGCCAATCTGCCTCGGAGATTTAGTCACGCAGTAAGAATGTCAGACCTACCATCACGAGGGTGACCAAAACTTACTGCGGGAAGAGGTCGGCACAAACGGAGAAGCAGAAATCATAGGAATTATATCCTACAGAACTGCCCCCAGTATGCAGTCTTGAGAAGAAAGAGGTGACCCACTTACACTAGCGTCCAAGACAAACTGTATGGGGTGGCTGATAATCTGAGACAGACGGCTGCCTTTATTAGAGAATCCGAAATCCCCATCTAACGAGAACGCAGAAGACAAACTGTATGGCGTGGCTGATAATCTGAGGCAGACGGCTGCATTTATTAGAGAATCCGAAATCCCAATCTAGCGAGAACGCAGAAGAAGAAGAAGAATGTTGCAAATTTGGTAACAGATTTCACCATATGCGAATACTTTATATACTAACTCTTTGTATGTCCTTTCTGTCTCTTTTTAGTCGCTTTACTTCTGCTCTTGAATGTATGTGCTCTCCAGAGAGATGGTCACACTATCATTGCATCTGTATGTCTCCAAAACCTATTTGATTTGTTCTCTATTGATTGTTTAACTGATTGATTGATTGATTGATTGATTGATGTATTTGAGACGAGGATTTACAAGAGAATTTGACATATTTTATGTGCATAGAAACACATAAGTCTTTAATTGATTGTTTGATTGATTGATTGATATGACCATCATCATGGCACTCGATGAGTAACCATTTGCACTCCGATCTCTTTTTTACACAGAAAGATTTCAAAGGCAGTGCACGAACTCAGTAGCATCCACGAGGGTCCTAGGTATAATTTTCAGATGATGGTGAAAATATTTTTTAGGAAATTTATATTTGTAATCTTTATAATTTATTTTTTTTCTATTATTTCTTGTAATCGGATTTTAACTCTTTTACTCTTCCGAACCGATTTAGTGACTCGTTGTATTTTTAAGATTACGCAAAGCCTGTATAGTGACTTATTTATACATTGCTATGTAAGTGAGTTTGAAGATAGAAAAACAATTACGGAATCAGTTATCGGTTATATGAGGATTATCATCATAGCGCTCCAGACATGTCCATAGGGGCTCCGATCCCCACCTCAAGAAATCCAGCAGCGTCCAGCGCCAATTCCATTTTGATTAATCAATCTTTGTGCATACCTGGTATGTCATTGTTTTCGGGCTGCAGAAATATTGGCACCCATCTCTCTCAATCTGGTCAGCGACTGGGATTCATAAACCTGAAAATTATTATATTCGGAAAGTTTCTCTCAGTGCGGAATAACATTTCGGTCCATTGCAACTCCCTCTGATATCGTAGCCATGTCAGCCACTCTATCAGCTCGTTCATTTTTTCTTGCTCCTGCGTGTCCAGGGACGTCTGTACCAGTACGTCCACACAGTTCCGTCTCGCCATTCCTGATTCGAACGAGTGAGCAAAGGAATTGGCCCTCCTAACTCCTCCACGGTAGAACTTAGAACTGTGAAGTAAAGTGACTTCATACCCTAAGTTCTGTAAAGGCTACGGGAAAATTAAAAACAGAAAACTTTACTGGGACACATCAGATGTAGGTATACTACATGGTGTGTTACCACACACTGCATATAACGTGTAATCAGTGGCGGCTCGTGATCATTTTTGTTGGTGGGGCCAGACAGAAATTTTCGGAAAAATCATGGTTTCAGTTAGGTTATATTTTAATGTATAAAAAAATAAATACACGTTACAGCTTATTTTTGGTGGGGTTCGGCCCCACTGGCCCTTAATGACGAGCCGCCACTGCGTGTAATGAACAAATTCGTAGTATGTAACCGTGGCCCCTGGTAACATATGTTATCGGAAGCCATGTATGTAACCAAGCAACGCCTAGAACAAGATTGTTGCTGCACATGAGCGTGCTTGAACGAAGTAAAGAAAATAAACAAACGAAAGGAGTGACTTCCAAATTTATTTATTTTTTTTGAGCTCAGAAAGGCTGAAAACAAAGAAATCTATTCAAAAATATGAAGTAGACAAGATTACTGTGCAGAGGGAAAATGACGATAAAGAAGGCTTTAATGCTGAAGAAAATAATGATGACAAAAGATTATGATGACAATGAGGCATATGTTGATGATAATGATGAAGAAATTCAGGAGGGTAACAATCAAGAAGTCGATGATGATGAAAACATGTTCAAAAATGCAAGAAACTAAAGAGAGAAGAAAGCAAATAGAAAAAGGTGAATAGAATAGAATAGAATAGAATAGAATAGAATAGAATAGAATAGAATAGAATAGAATAGAATGAATTTAAAAGAATAGAATAGAATAGAATAGAATAGAATAGAATAGAATAGAATAGAATAGAATAGAATAGAATTTAAAAGAATAGAATAGAATAGAATAGAATAGAATAGAATAGAATTTAAAAGAATAGAATAGAATAGAATAGAATAGAATAGAATAGAATAGAATAGAATAGAATAGAATAGAATAGGAATAGAATAGAATGCTGAAAGAAGATACGGAATACGGAAGATAAAGATTAGAATGTCGAAGTAAGCAGAATGGAAGAATAAAGTAAGAAGAATAGAAAATGGATGTAATCAGAATGTAATTTAGAAGTAAGGATAATGGAAGATTATAGTAAGAAATATTTAATAATATAGAAGTAAGACAGATCTAAGAACATAATTTGACAGTAAGAAAAAAAAAGAATATGGAAATAGGAAGAAACGGCTACGTGCGTAGAAATAACAGAAAACAGAACTGTGAATAAAAGAATGCGAACGATGGACTAAATGAATACTGAGGGAAGCATAAAGAAATGCATGGGGATTAATAAAAGAATCGCCCGAGTGGTTACCGGGACCCAAATTTGGGGTGCAAAGAATAGAACCACTGTTACCTGCCACGCATGTCGTAAGAGGCGTCTAAGGAGGTTTGGCTGAAATCGGATGCACATGTCCTAAACCTGTAGAAATATATGCGTTTAGGGGCCTACAAACCAATGTGCAACGTATACACGTTCTTGGCAAAGATCAAACATATCACAAAGAATGATTAAAATTGGTCGTAAAGAACGAACGCAAAGAAGAAGAGAAGAATAAAAGAATGCGAAAGATGGACTAAATGAATACTGAGGGAAGCATAAAGAAATGCAATGGGACTAATAAAAGAATGTGGAAGGAAGAAAAGAAGAATGCAGAAAGAAGTAGAAAAGAATACGGAAGACAAATAAAGAAGTAGAAAACGCCCTTCGTTATACGTATATACAAAATACTTTTAATAACTCTACTTATCATGTCTGAGGTATTTTGTTTTAAAAACCAGACATGTTACGAACAGTCCATCCATTCATACGTTCTCTGTGTTAGACCAGGTAACAAGCTCCCACAAACTCGATATAAATGTCCTTTTTGTATTTGAACTGAACCGACAAACGTTCATTAGCAAGGATAGTGCTGTACGGTGCTTGCATCTGTATCACGCACAAACATTCATTCAGCTTAGCCTGTTGGGGCTTAGCGAGCATAGCTTTGCTTGTAATTACCCAGTCAAGATGTATGTGTTGTACGTGTGCCTGGCGATTACGTTCCCCTATTACTCATACCTTACCCTGGCGCGATCTTTTTAGACTGTTTTGGAGGCTCGTAAGATCAAGATAACTTTGAACGCCGTCTGATAACTAGGAAAAGTTAAATATAGGAAGGGGGAAATCCGGTAAATATAGGAGAAGATGGCATACGCATGTCTATCTTCTTTCTTAGATTGCAATGTGCTTTGTCTACGAAAAATATTTTTAAGTGTAAAGGTATGCAACCCAACTCCACTGTATACAGAGTCTTCTACAACAGAGCATCAGGAAAAAGAGGGAAGACCACGAAAGATGGTTAGATTACATTTCATAATACTGTCTACAAAGCAAAATAACCATCACAAGGAAGAAAGAGAAGAAATGGAGGAGGAGGAGGAAGGAAGGGAAGGAAGGAAGGAAGGGAGGAAGGAAGGAAGGAAGAAGGAAGAAAAGGAAGGAAGGAAGGAAGGAAGGAAGGAAGGAATTAAACTACTTCTATTCTCCGAGAGAAGTTAATTCTTATTTCTCATGTTTGTTGGCCTACACGTCTGATATAACCAAAACAAGGTTCGCCCTTAGGTTGAAAGACTCGTGCCTCAGCTTAAAGAGGTTTGAATCCCCAACATAACAAACAAACACAACAAAATTAATTACTCGCGAATAATTGTTCCATTATTTCTCTGTTCATTTTTTACCAAGACTCTTTGCGTGGTACATTTATTTCATAATGTCCAGATTATGGGTGTGTCATGTTGATATCTGTCGTAAATCAGAGGTAACAAAATCAATATTTTCATCAATATCATCAATTAGCTTGTCCCTTCCGGAACTTGGCTATTATAACAGCAGTCCTGAAAAACTCTATATTTTCTGCAAGTTGACCGGTGTCAGCAGCAGTTATTCTCAGATCGTCAATGACATCTTACACCCATCATCTTCAATGTCTTCCTCTCATTCTTCTTCTAGGCATCATTCCGTCTAAAATGATCTCTATATTTTAGACGCTTTAATAAGCATGTCAAGCTAGTTTGATTGAAACAGAAGAAAGAAAAGTGAACACAGACGTTCAGAATCGTTTCTGTATTTATTTATTTGTTTGTTTGCTAGTCTTCCTCTTCTTCGAGTCCCCAGGAATTCTGAATTTTTCACTCTTTTCCTATAGTGCAGTGGGAAGAGTACCCGGCTTTCTTTAAAGAAACAGAAACCTCCAACAGCTCCAGACGTGTTAGTGCTATGCTTAGTGCTGCAGAAACCTCACAGCTCAGGCGTGTAGTGCTAGAGGTGAAACCTCCAACAGCTCCAGGCGTGTGTGCTATGCTTCGTGCTGAACCACAGCTCAGGCGTGTGTGCTTGAGTGCAACCTCACGCTCAGGTGGGCTGGCAAACCTCCAACAGCTCAGGCGTGTGGGCTACTTCGTGTCAGAACCTCAGCTCAGGCGTGTGCTATCTAGTGCTGCAGAAACCTCTAACAGCTCCAGACGTGTGTATGTTTCCCTGCGAAACTAACAGCTCGCGTTAGTGCTATTCTTGCGTGCAGAAACCTCTACGCTCAGACGTAGTGCTGTCCGCAGAAACCTAAGCTCAGGCGTGTCGCTGTGCTTCGTGCGCAGTCTTCATCAGGAACGGTTCTTGTTCAGACAGGTTTTATTTCTAATATACACACTCGGACTGTTAACGCAGTACATATACTTCTTCTTCTTCTGCTTTGCGTTCGTTCTTTACGACCAATTTTAATAACTCTTTGTGATATGTTTGATACTTGTCAAGAACGTGTATACGTTGCACATTGGTTTGGTAGGCCCCTAAACGCAAAGACTTCTACCGTTTAGGAGACATGCATCCGATTTCAGCCAAGTACATATACTAAAATTGAAACGATACAGAGAAGATTAGCATGGCCCCTGCGCAAGGATGACACGCAAATTCGTGAAGCGTTCTATATTTTTTTTGAATAGGTCACTACAGTCGGAAGAAACGTTGTGATTCAGCGCAGAACATACTACGGGACACAAGACCTATTGTCTCCTGAGACAAAGAGACCAACGATGATGACACACAAGGACACACACACCCATACACACGAACACACACACCCATACACACGAACACACACACACACCCTTACACACGAACACATACATAGGCAAAAATTCATTAGAAAAATTTTTTAATAAAATTCCAACGAAAATATCTTCACCATCTTCAAAATTACATCGGGGACCCTCGCCCTGTGTTACGGAGTTCGTGCACTGCAGCCGAGATCTTCCTGTGTAAGACAGAGATCGGAGCACACATGGTTACTAACCGGAGTGCAATGATGCTGGTCCTATTAATCAATCAATCTTCTTCTTCTTCTGCGATCAACTTTTGCTATGCGACTACTCCGGTATGTGTCATAAACAGGGCGGTGCGCTTGAGGTCTTCACCGGTTCCCATAGTTTGTCTTGTAGTGTTGTTTCTGTTGGCCAGATCTCCAATCTCTCACTACTCAGACTAGGGAAGTCTTGCAGGATGTGCTCTGGGGACTGCTTTGGTGCTCCACAGGTGCAGGGTGCCGAGTCCCTGAGACCCATTCTGTGGAGGTGTGCTCTGAGACTGCAGTGTCCCGTTCTAAGTCTGAAGACTGTGGTCTGTTCTTTTCTGTTTAGTGTATTTATACTGTCGTGCTCTGGGTTGTATCCTCCATTTGTTCTTCTCCCGATCATTTTCCTGGATTGTTTCAGGAGAGTCTTTGCTTCTGTAAAACTTTGTGTTGGGTGGTGTTGTGTTAGGCTCCCCAGCCTTTGCGAATTTGTCAGCCTTTTCGTTTCCTGGTATGCCACAGTGAGCTGGTATCCACTGTAAGACGAGTTCAGATTTTTTTGACAGCAAGCTGATATTTTGCCGTATGTCCTGAATGAGCGTGTCTTATCTGGGACATGACATAGCCTGGAGAACGGATCTTGAATCGTTAAAGATTGCAATATTTTTTGCTGACACTTGCTGGTCGTTGAAAATCTGTATGGCTGCAAGAAGGGCTGTTGCCTCTGCTCTAAAGTTGGTGCATGTTTCTCCTGCTGCCAGAGAGTGTGTTTCTGTGTTTCCTTGAGGGTGAGTGATGTAGATTCCGCTGCCTCCCTTTCTGGTAGCATCTGTAGCTGAGCCATCTGTGAACACATGTGTCCATGTGCTGGTGGGATATTGCTCTCGTAGCATTTGGAGTGAAATGGCTCTTTGCTCTGTCTCTGTTTGTATTTTTTGGAGATTATTCCTGAGACTTCTAGGTGTATTTGGGCCATGTTTTGGTAGCATGTCCATGGCTCTGGTATTATGGGTTCCCACATTTCTGGGTCAGTTTCTAGAATGTCTGTATGTTGCATATGAAATTCTCTGGCCAGATGGTTGGGACTTTTCCTTGCAAGTCTGTTTTTGTTTTCTCTTGGAATTTTGTGTGTAGAGGGTGTTCTTTTAGCCGTTTTAGTTTTCAAACTGGGTGAGTGTTTTAAATTTTCTGCGGAGTTCTAGAGGCTCTATGTCTGCGTTTTTTTTCCATTTCTATGATAGGACTGCTTTTCATTGCTCCCAGAGTTATTCTTAGCCCATATTTTGAACCTTGTCTAGTTTCTGTGTGTTTGTTTTGGCTGCTGTTGTCCAAGAGCTGGAGCCATATTCCATGATGGGTCTTACTGCTCCCGTGTAGACCTGCTTTAATATTTTTGAATTTGCGCCCCAGGACGTGCCAGCTAGTTTCTTCATCACAGCAAGTCTTTGTATGGCTTTTCTTTGAATTTTGTCTATGTTTGGCTTCAGGTTAAGTCTGCTGTCTAGGGTGATTCCAAGGAAGGTGGGTGTATCTGTTTGGGGTATTGTTTCGTTTTCTAAATTGATGAATACTTTTTCCTTGTGTAGGGAGAGGGAAAAAACAGTTGCTGTGGTTTTTGTGTGGTTAATTTTGAGGCCCCAGCTTTTGTCCAGTTCTCCACTTTTTCCACTGTTTTTTGTAGTAGATAGGATGTTTTTGAGTGTGTTCTGCAGCTGTCCAGATTGCGAAGTCGTCTGCATGTAGGCTGTTTGAGACCTTCTGGGGACAGCATTTGGTGATGTCATTTATGTAAATTAGGAATAGCGTTGGTGCTATCACACTGCCCTGTGGAACTCCTTCCTTCATTTTTGCATCTTGCTGAGGTGGTTGTCTATTTTTACTCTGGCTGTACGTTGGGAGAGGAAGTTTCTGATCCAGGAGAACATGTTGTGGGAGACTCCTGTTTGTAGGACTTTCAGCATTAGGCCGTCGTGCCATACCGTATCAAATGCCCGGGACAGGTCAAAGAATATGGCTGTTACTTTCTTTCTTTCCTGGAAGGCAATCAATCAATCAATCAATCAATCAATCAATCAATATACCATGGGCCCTCACATACATTTTATTAGAAGGGGAAGGGAGGAGAAATGAATTTTTTTTTTTAAACAAAGGTTAGTTGGTAGTTTAAAAATGTTAATTGCATATCTTTTACAGAACTTTGCGAATCAACCAGCAGCTGTTTAACGTTGTTTGTGATTTTTCTAGGCATTATTACTTTCAATATTTGCCATTGCTTTCTGAACGGTGGTGCCATCGTCCTTTTGTAAAAATCCATGCGAAACAGTTTGCAACCAAATTGTCCGCAGAGTGATTCGAACTCAGAACATCGGGGTTAGTAGACCGAGTCACTATCCCTAAGCCACATACGCCACCACGAAATGTATAGAACAAACAATTACTTAATATCTTCTCATATTGTTGATTATGTCATCATCATCATCAGGTGCCGTGCCGGCTGGCGTAGACGATCATGGATCTCCACAAATCTCTACCATTGGTGTTTGCTATCAGTATTCAGAATGCCCTGGTATCAACTAAAACAGAAAGCTACTCTAAAAATGTATAACGAGTATAGAGCAAGAGGAAGACCATGCAAAAGATAGAGCGATGGCATTAACAACAGTCTTAAGAAAATAAATGAAAGCTTACAAAGTGCCGTAGAACAATGCACACATAAGATCACTACACCCCCACCCCCGCCTCCACTCCTCCTAAACACCCAACTCTTCTATAAAGAAGGAAAAGAAGGAAAAGAGGAAGACAAGAAGACCATTTCTTAAGTATTGTCGCAACCACTTATGTTTCTCTTTGCCAAACTCTCTCTGACACTCACTCTTTCTCACAGTCCCTCTCTCTCACACTCTCTCCCTCTCTCGCTCTCTCTCTCTTTCTCTCTCTCTCTCTCTCTCTATCTATCTCTAGTGTTAATTAAAATGTAGTTCATTAAGTTTCTACAATCGATCGGAAATTAAATATTGGCGTCTTGGCCCGTTTGCGGCTTCTCCAGTTTTCAACAGGCTTAGGTCAGAAGTTCAAGCATTGTGAAGAAAAGCAGATCAGACCTGGTAGTAGTGTCAGTGTCTCGCGCCTTTCACGTGTTTCCTATCTCCTGTTCTTAGACTACGGGTTTTATTTCTTTTCGCCTGTCCTAAAATCAAAACATTTCCGGTTATTGTTTTCAAACACCTCACGAAGGAGTAAAGCATGCAATCACACACACACGCACACAAGCGCACGCGAGTACAACATATACACATACACGTGCGAACACGGGTGGGCGCGATCTTACCGTGCATGCAGTTACACGCGTTTTTTAATTTCTTCATGTGCTTCTGTTGTGGTTAATTTTAGAATAACAAACAATCTTTCTTTTATCTGTCTTTTTTCCTTCCCTGCTTTTTTGCCGTTAGCCGTAGCAGGTTTAACTGATGATCGGTTTCCGAGATAGTGCACGCTCGGTCGCTTGATATGTTGTGGTATTGTGGTGTTTTAAGTTGTCTGTAACTCCATCAACCCATCTTTTCTTGGTCTGCCCCTTCCTCTTGATGATTATAATTTCAGATTATACGCTCTTGCAACTGGTGTATTCGGGTTCATTCTGACCAAGTGGCCAAACCATTTGAGTCTCTGCTTTTCAACGAATCTAATAGCAGGAGTTCCGACTGTTCTTCAAATTTCCTCATTTCTTATATGGTCTCTTCTTGTTTTATTTACCACTTTCGTCAAGCATCTCATTTCATAGGTGTATAACCCCACTCGTCTCTGACAGCGTCACCTAAGATGGCTGAAACAACAGCGCCGTATTGAAGATTTCTATCTATCTATTCTCTCATCCTATTTGTCTTTTGGCGTCAGGCCGAAAAAGAAGACACCCGGAGCGAGCCTCTCTATGCACAGGCTATGATGCAGAAAGGCGGCCGCATCAGGCGGCGCCGTAAAAGAGGCGGCATAAGCAGCAAAATCAATATTATAATTGAAGGTTATTTTAAGGAAAAAACATTTAAGGGCGGCATTTCGAAGACTTGCATCACATTGAGAAAATATACCGCATGGCTCTGTCTATGCACTTTGTCTTTCCTTCTGTTCTCAAATCCTGATTTGCCTCACAGCTTCAGGGTAAGAAGAGATTTCTAGAACGATATTTCGTGTGTGCTTCATAAATAGTGTCTTTCGTTGCCTCTGTTATCTCCCAAAAAAGTATTGTGGGAAGATTCTTCCTTCACTGATGCAAGAACGTATACAAACGAGATTTGAAAACTAAACGTAAATAAACGAAACTAAGAAGAGTTTTTCATGGAATAATTACTTTGAATTTTCTCAAAACAATATTCACAATAAAGTTGTAGTATATATATGGATTTTTCGTCTATACAGACGGTCAATTGGCAAGTGTTTTACTGTGACAACTTCTGAATTTTCGCTTTTCTCTCTTGTCGTTCAGCTCATACATAAGTTTCTTCTCAAGAGACTTCGAGCCCTTTCGCAATTTGGCTTTCTAGACAACTCTGTCATCAGTTAGTTTTTCCCATATTATTAACAGTTGTAGTAACACAAATAGAGAATCATCCACATTAAAGTATGGGAAGCACAGACAGAGGAACATTCACATCGAAATCGTGGAAACATAAAGATAGTATAGTGAACTTAATCACCTGTATGTTCTATTCACAGCAATACCTATTCTCTATTCTACCAATCTAAACTAAGCAGCCGACTGTGTGAGTTGAAGTGACAAGTTAGAACAGTTGCCGAAGATGAGAATTTCATCATGTTGACAACCATCGGTACAGTACTACTTATTCTAACGAATTTTGTTATTTCTTTTTCCGTTTGTTCTCTTCGCAAATGCTCTGTTAGTGGAAACTATTTCGGTATATCGCTACTGGGTTGTCCGTGTGGTGCCGGGGCCCGCAAGAGAAGCAAAGAATAGTACCACTGCAACATACAATGCATGCCGTAAGAGGCGACTGGTGTAGGACCTAGGAAGGCTACCGTAGTAAATATAAAGAATCGCAGAAATCGGATGTGCTGGCCTATTTGTAGGCGCATAACTGGCACACAGTACAATCACTCTTAGGCTCAGATTCCCATACAAATCACACAGAGTGGTTAACAAGTGGTCAGTATGGAGCGTAAGAATAAGAATAAGAAGAAGAAGAAGAGGAAGCTACTGAGACACACAGGAAATATACTGTGTAAAATACTCGGAAAAAACAAAGCTGCGTCCCTATAATTGAGCCACAGCTTATCGACTCAGATGCTATTTCGGAAGAACAGAAGCTGTACCGACGCTATAATCTCCTCAGGCAGTTAGTGGAGAATACTAGCGAATTTGATAAACACCTATACGTTGCATACTTAGATCACGAAAAAGCGTTCGATCGTGTAGATGGGATAAACATGTGGAAAATATTGTTAAAATATGGAATTAATGAGCGCTTAATGAGATCAAAGACACATTCGTTTTGCAACATGGAATGTTAGAACCTTACACCAAGAAGGAAAACTAGACAATTTAATACTAGAGACAACAGATATGAAGGTAGATATTATGGGAGTCACAGAAACAAGATGGAAAGGCGAGGGATACACAAGAAGAGATGACTATATATTTATACATTCAGGAGGAGAATATCATGAGCGAGGAGTAGGTATACTAATAAAAAAGGAAATAGAAAAATACATCAGTGGTTATTGGACGTATAACGACAGAATGATGCTTTTAAAGATCATAGCAAAGCCATTCGATATAGCAATTATCCAAACATACGCTCCAACATCAGACCATACAGATGAAGAAATCGAAAAATATTATGAAGATTTACAACAAATTCTCAAACAAGTAAAGACAACTGACATACTAATTATAATGGGCGATATAAATTCAAAAATTGGCAAAGGCAAATACAAGAACATTGTAGGACAATACGGACTAGGAACAAGGAATGAACGAGGAGATAGGCTTATCCAGTTCTGTGAAGAAAATAACATGGTTATATGCAACACATTTTACCAACAAGAATCTAGGAGATTATACACATGGAAAAGCCCAGGAGATAGAAAAAGGAACCAGATAGATTTCATCATGATTAGGAACAGATTTAAAAATAATGTAATGAACACCAAAACATATCCAGGAGCAGATATAAATTCTGATCATAATCCAGTGATGATCAAACTAAATATAAAACTAAAAAGATAGACCAACCAACAAGAAAAGAACCACATATAGATATATCAGCACTTAAACAATCAGAGATACAACAGAAATATTGTGTGGAAGTAAAGAACAAATATGAATGCCTAATGACAGAGTGCTTAGAACAATACAGAAGAGAAAATCCTGAAGAGAAAGTAGCCAATAAATGGGATTGCTTAAAACAGAGTATACAAACTGCAAACAAAAACCTGCCTGTAAAGAATCCATGAAAAATCAAATGTGGATGACTGATGAAATCTTAGAAAAATGACAGAACGAAAGAAAGCCAAGAACACCCCAAAGTATACAATTTTAGACAACGAAATACACAACATGTGCAGAACCACAAAAGTAAACTGGTTAGAAACAAAATGCAAGGAAATAGAAAATATGGCAGAAAAACACAGGACTAGAGAAATGCACAGAGAAATAAGACAAATGACAAGTAAGAAAAATACTATAAAAAGTGGAGGATGTATCAAAACAACAACAACCAACTTTTGTTTGATAAAACAGAAATATTGACAAGATGGACAGAATATGTAACGGCTCTATTTGATGATCAAAGAAGCAGTAAACACAGTATAAAGTGCAATGACAGCCCAAGAATATTAAAATCTGAAGTTGTAAGAGCAATCGAAACAATGAAGCGAGGAAAGGCTGCAGGATTGGACAATATTACTGTGGAAATGTTAACCTCCTTAGAGGATTTTGGTATTTCAACCATTACAGATTTGTGCAATGATATATATATAACACAGGATATATACCAAGAGATTTGAAGACATCAGTATTCATACCACTACCCAAAAGCCCAAAGCACAGGAGTGCACAGACTATAGGACAATTAGCCTGATGAGCCACATAACAAAAATACTACTCAAGATCATACATGAAAGAATTAAAAACAAGATAGACATAGAAGTAGGAGAAGAACAGTTTGGCTTTAGAAAGAACAGAGGAACAAGAGAGGCAATACTTTGTATAAGACTACTCGCTGACAAGTATATAGAAGTGCAAAAAGTATCTACTTGTGTTTCATCGATTATAGCAAAGCTTTTGACAGAGTCCAACATGAAAAGCTAATCATATGTCTACAAGAAATAGGCCTAGATGGGGATGATATCAGACTAATAAGTAACATATACTGGGAACAGACAGCAATAATAAAATATGAAAATAGCTACTCTCCATACATAGACATAAAGAGAGGAGTGAGACAAGGATGCATACTGTCACCAAGCCTATTTAACATCTACACAGAGAAAATCTTCAAACAACTAGAGGAATGCCAGGACTCAAGATCAATGGAAAAATAATAAATAACTTAAGATATGCAGATGACACAGTATTGGTAGCAGAAAATGAACAAGATCTACAAGAATTAGTGGACCAATTGGACAGAACTAGCAAGGAATATGGATTAGACATTAACATACAGAAAACAAAACTATGGTAATCAACAAGGAAATGGAAAACCTAAAATGAATATAAAAATACATGGAGAATTACTACATCAAGTAAAAGCTACTCCTATCTCGGTCAGATGATAACAGATGATGGCAGATGTATAACTGAAATTAAAAGAGAATAGGAATGGCCAAGGATAATTTCAATAGTATAAGAAAGTTACTGACATCCAAACAAATTACAAACAGGCTAAAAATTAGAATGATCAAATGCTATATATATCCTATATTAATGTATGGCTCGAAACATGGACAATGAACAAGCAGTTAGAAGACAGAATTGATGCATTTGAGATGTGGATATATAGAAGAATAAGCAGAGTTTCATGGACAGAAAAACAGACAAATAAACAAGTTTTAGGAAAACTAGGCATGAAGAAACAATTATTAAGAGAAATAAATTCAGACAAGTAAAGTATTTTGGGCACATAAAAGACATGACACCATGATAAAACATTTACTAGAGGGGAAAGTTGAGGGAGAAGAGCAAGAGGAAGACCGAGAGATAAGTGGGAGGAAACTTTAAGAAATGGACAGGTTACAGTCTGGCAGTGTGCAACACCAAGGCGAAAGACAGAGGATGCTGGAGATTCATTGCAGCCAACCTTCGATGTGGAGACGGCACCTGATGATGATGAATGAGATCAAAGCATGCATTGAAGTGGGATGCAAAGGGTTCAAGAAAGAGAGTCGACCTAAGGAGACCATGAAACGAACTTTGCTGAGAGAGGCAGGAAATATCGGTCTCAGTTCCATGGAGGAGTAGAGCGAGTTGCCCAGGATAGAGCGGTATGGAGAAATTACTTGCAGGCCCTATGTAACGTATAACGGTACGAGAGGAATTATTATTATTATTTTAATGACGGACTTGCGAAAATTTTCACATTAGGTCTGGAGTAAAACAAAGATGCGTTCTATAACAGCTGTTGTTCATCCTATGAGGACTAAATCTGTAAAATAGCTAACATCAGTGAACGGAACAGTCTTAGGAAAATCCAAAATGAACTGTTTTTGCTGACGTCAGGCAATCATATCACCAACTCGCTCAGTGCCGGATTAGGCTAGCGCGGGCCCGTAGCAAATTTTAGCGGCGTGAGCCCTAGGTTTTGTATGATAATAAAATAAAACAACTTTTACAAACAAACTTTTCTTGATTTAATGTGAGCAAATTTAGAGATAATACTAGACAAATCAATTTCTCTAAGTAAATTACTTTCAATGTTCATTAAGGTGAGGTTATTTAGACGATCTTGTCCCATCATGTTCCTTAACTCACTTTTTATACACTTTAATGTTGAAAAAGAACGTTCTCCGCTGCAGTTAGTAATCATTAAAACTAGTAAATTCGTAAGACTATTTCTACATTTGGGAAACACGACTCTAATAAATTTTCCATTATAAGTTTATAAAATTGCAGTTCTAGAGCCTCATGCTTTTCGTTGCAAATAGCAGCAGCTACATTAGTTTTAAGTTCAGTGAACTGCATAAGTTCGTCGCCTAGGCTTTCTTCCAAATCCTCTTGGTAAGAGCTGACAATATTTGGAGTTCTTTCAAGATCTCTTCCTCTGTAATAGATTTTAACTGCCGGAGTATTCCAAATACACCAGTCACTCTATGGTACAGCCTAAATCAATAACTTTTCAAACAAAACAGAACAGTTGTCCTTTAGTTTCTGTATAACACAACCAATCTTTCACGTGAGTTTTGTTTGTTGGTGTATGTGTGTATGTGAAAAACGACTTTCGACAAAATCGTGGATTGTTTGAAGTTGTTTGGCCATTCACCAATATCGTTGAAGTACATTTTACTTTCGTTGTATTTTTGGCTTGTAGATGATGTTGCTACATTAGAAGCATGTGCTGTGCTTTCTGCCTCTCTTTGGCTTGAAGATGATATGGCTAAATTGGGAGGACTTGTTGTACATTCGATTTCAGTTTGTCTTGTGAAAAATGTGGCTAAATCGTGAAGAGTTGCTGATCTTAATGGTAATATTGGTAATGATGATTCTTCTATAGCACTGCTTTCATCTACTACACAGTAGGACACGTCTTCTGTATTTTCTGCTTCGATTTCGTTGGATTCAGCACCATCCACAGACATTTAAAAATTCAGACAGCTTGCATGTTTTGATATAACATCTGGTTATTTTCCATTTCATCTTTCACATAGGCGCGGGCCCCTAGAAGCGCAGGGCCCGTAGCATTTGCTACTTCTGCTACTAGGCTAATCCGGCTCTGCAACTCGCCCGAGTGGTTACTGGGACCCAAATTTGTGGTGTAAAGAATAGAACCTCTGTTACCTGCCACGCATGTCGTAGGAGGCGACTAAGGAGGTTTGGCTGAAATCAGATGCACGTGTCCTAAATGTGTAGAAGTCAACCTGCTGCCTTGCAGGATGGCTGGGGACAGCCGAAGGCTAACGGAGAGCGAACCCAGTAAACAATGCTGAATCCGGACACATCGTCGAGGTTAAGCACAGAGCTCAAATGGCGCTGAAGATATGACCCACCCATGCTAAAGCTGCATGAATCAGATTTCCACATGAATAAATTTATATAGAGATCTGGTACATCGGTCTTTAGGTGAGAATATATATATATATATATATATCATCAACTGAAGAACAGTTACAATACATTAATATACCTATACTCTCTAACCTACGAAGACTGAAATGAGAATCGTGGCATATCCGTTACAGGACTTCGCTATCAACCACAATAAACGAATTGGTTTTCTAGGCACCACTTATACGTTCAGTTTGCCATTGCTTTCTGAAGGGTGAGGACTATTTTTACCGTTCATTAAAATCCACGCCGAACATATTTGCTTCCAAACTGCCTACTTCGGAGTTTGAACCAAATACGCTTGTGTTGTGATCGAGCTCACTACTGATTAAGCTAGATACGCTCACTGCAAAGACTACAACATGAAAATCAACATAAATAAAACCAGAGTCATTATGATCGATAGAGAGAACAGAATTACCAATATCTTCATCGAATAAATATTCATTTAAACAAGTTACATATTGGGGAAGGTGACATTTTTCAGCAAATGGAAGAAAATCTAACGAAATCCATCAAAAGTACAATAAAACAAATCAAATCATGCGATAAATGGTCGGTACCACTTTTGAAATGCAAACAAATCATCATGAACACGATCTTTCTCCCAACATTATACTATTAGTGCCAAACCTAGAAGTTGACATCAAACGACCAAAGAAAGCTAGTCACAACAGAGAAGAAGTGTCTATGCAGAATGATGTGAGAATCAAGAAGAGACAGATTTAGTAATGAACATATGAGGAAAAAAGGGGGTGAAATATCAGTATGTAACTTCACCAAGACGAAACAAATTAAATGGTTCGGCCACATAACCAGATTACCAGATTATTAACAGACAATGTCTCTCATAACAGCTTGCAAATTTCATTAACACAAGCACACACGAGATCACTACCCCCACACACACACACACACAAACACACTTCTATAAAAAGTAAATGGTGGAAGAAGAAGAGTGCTCCTCAATAGATGAGCACTCAAGTAGAGACACTTGCCAGAACTCTACACATAAAGGCTGACGCTGAAAGGACAACATGAATAGACAATAAATAGATAGAATACGCCTCATAGGGCATTGGTATTTATATACAGTATTTAGATACAGTAGAACAAATCTGGCCAGCAATGGCGGAATCTGGGAGGGCCATTCAGAGTCAGGACTGTTTGATTTAAAACACGACTTTGCTAGCGCATTTCCACCATGTATGGTCGGATATTTTCTGGTTTCGTTTGCCGAGCTACTGAGTTAGTGCTTGAGCAACGCTGTGAGCTATGAATGTTACAAGGAATGCTTTTTGCTGTGTCATCGTGCGTTAATGTTCCCTTCGACACGAATTGCAATTCAAGTTTTGCGTTGCAACTTTAGCGACAGCCATATGCATTTATGCGGTGCAGGTTGCTTTTTGTGGCGGTACAGGGCTGTTTCCCTCTGGAATTAGTTCACACATGAGACATTTCACAGTTGTTAGCATTTCGTGTGATTTTTGTTGGCACAGGAACGGAGCAATTATGGGGTGACCCGTTGCAATGAAGTTGGAACCGTACTTATGAACTATGGAACTTATGAACTATGAAGATACAGTAAATACAAATCAAAATGTCGCCAAAGAGAAAACAATTAAACATACAGTGAAAGACATCATGTACGAAGTGCACAGAAGTTAAGAGCTTATTCTAGAAATCCTTTCTTATTCTGACGATGTGCGGCAACCAAGGAGTAGGAAAACGAAAGAAAGAGAATGTTCTTTCAGTAATAGTGGAAGAGTCAAAACAATATAAGATTTTGTGTTCTAACCGTAGAGTTAGTTTAGTTAGTTAGTTTGTTCCTTTCGTGCCAAAGGCGGCACATAGGGCAGAGGTTTTAGATCTCCATGTGATGCGGTTCGTTGCTAGCAGTTGGAGATCTTGTATGGTTTTACATCCCAATAGTTTACTTTCTTGTTGGATTGTTCTTCGAAGAGTGGTCTTAGGTCTTCCACGTTTTCTTTTCCCAACTGGTGACCACATAGTAACGTAGAGTCCTATGATAGAAAAAAATACTTCAGTGCATACGATAAGATTGTATAATTTTGAGAAATTCCATTCCATTCAATGTTACTGACCACATTTGTTTTATGACATCAGTTATCAGTTATATGAGGACTATCATCATAGCACTCCGGACATGTCCATAGGTACTCCGATCTCCACCTCAGCAAATCTAGCACTTCAGCGGCTCAACACGTCAGTTCGATGTTGATTAATCAATCTCTTTGCATATTTAGTATGTCGTTCTTTTGGGCTGTACCAATATTGACACCCATCTCTCTTAATCTGGTCAGCGAGTGGAATTCACAACCCTAAAACTCCTCTGTTCGGAAAGACTCTCAATGCGTGAAGAATGTCAATTCGTCTCTCGCATCCCATATGAACAACACAGAGAATCTCTGATCATTCAGTCTCTCTTCTCCCCTGTGCATGTACAATGTTCCATGGCAGAAATTGTAGCACTCAGAGTTTGCGCCTTGCGTTGATTTGCATGCTGTCCATTAATATATATATCATCATATATATATATATATATATATATATATTCATCTCAAATACATTTTATATATTTCTTTTCTGATAGATTTGTAAAAAAATGTAAGTTTAAGAAAAGGTTTTGTGTGAAGATTCTACTATAGTGTAGTGAGTGTGATTTCGCATTTTACCCTATGTTATCTATCTGATAGAAACATCTCTGTTTAGCGCAGAAACAGCTGTCGAAGACAGAACTCAACCCCACTGTCCACCTTGATCATATACCACCGTGTAATTGTCTCAGTGGACTCTTAATCCTGCACACACAGATTCAGACAACATACGTCTGATTTGTCATTTCGCTACGATGGATGGTTATATTATATATTATTAGTTATTATCGGTAAGACATTATTGCTTTTTTGACGTATGAGAGTGAGGGCAATGTCAACTACGAAATTTATAAAAATACGGTGGTATCATTATCCTAATAGCTAAAGTTCTTTCAACTTTCTATTTCAGAGCTGTGTGGTGCTGTTGTTTTGCTCGCTATAAGTTGACTTTGAGTTTGTATCCGCTGTGCAGGCGAAACACCAAAACCAAGTTAGTATTTACAGTAACCAGCGACGTTCGACGAACGCTTTGATCGTGCAGAGATACAGAACAAACGGAATGGGCAGATGCCCTAGCAAGACATACAGGCATAGTAGACGTAAATCGTTTACGCTCTGAAACAAAAGATTCGAAAAAAATTAAACCAATGGAATGTTAAAATATAAAACATACTCAAATTTTATATCATCATTTGTCTCTTTTGTAGCAAACAATTTTAGGCAATATAGTTTGTTCTGTACTAAACGCATCTCTGTTTGATTTATGCCTTTAGGCAAAACACGTTCACAAGTACTGTAGTTCTACAAATTACAATGACAAATACAGCAACTTTCGACCAACAGGCCTGCAGTCTCATATTTGTAATATTTTGAAGTGACAATCCTTGCCACTGTTGTACATGTGAAACTGAGGGCTGGGCTGATGCAGTGGATGCTCTCTCTGGCCTCTCTTTTGCCTCCTAGTGGATGTTCTCCTCACTGTCGCTGCATGCTTCTATCTTTGCCAACCACTCGAATTTCTTTGTCTGTTATCTATGAAGTTAGGATCAATCTTAAGGGTAAATGAACATGTTGGCAATGCTGTCTAGTCAGTGCAGATTGTCATTATTGAATGTCGTTTGGGATTCTACCATTGTCTTCTACGCCCATTGTCCAACCATGCTAACTCACTACTCAGCAAGTTTCTCTCGGAATCCACTGTTCAGCTTCTATCTTGGAATGTGGTCTTGCCATCGGATGTTTGTTTCCCTGGACAGGGCATGTGGAGTGTTAGTCGATGTTATTGTCTATAGTGTCACGCCACTACCTGTAGCAAGTGCTGGCCATGCTTACCACCATGACCTCATGAGCCTTTTGACCAAGAACCTCGACTGATTTAATGAGCATTCGTGGTTCACCGTGAGACAGTGTGAACTTAGACATGCATGGCTTAATCTTTGAGACAAGCATATGACTACTGGCAGGATCAACCAGATAGCTGTCATGGACGAGACCGACCGACAATGCTCAGGGTGGAGACAGCGCTCTGTGCAGAGCGGATCCGACGTCCCCGGCGAAAATGCGAAATTGAAGCGAAACGACCGAGCGCTCGCTTCCCACAGTTTTGCCGGCAAGACTTGGCCTCGCCAAGCAAAAACGACACCATGTTACTACCTGCGGACCCACAAGCTCGTTGCGAGAGCCGGCCTTTTAACGAGACCACCGTCGAGCGTTTAAAATTTTAGACTGACTGCATCACACCGCGACAGAGAAACTCCGATATACGGACACACACACACCACCAATAAGACCGCGCGGCGAGCGAGCGAGTCTTAATAGCAGACGCTACCTTGTCCCTTATTCGCTGGGAGCCTCGTTCGCGTGAAAAAGCGAGGAGGCACGCGCAGCCGTTAGAGACTATGCACGCAATTGGTTGAATGTCAATTCGATCCATAGCATCGCATCCCATATGAAGACAAAAGAGAGCACAGAGAGATCATCCTCTGCATTATATCCAGTCTCTCTTCCCCCAACCCTGTAGCAACTGTAGTAAATGTTCCATGACATGAGAATTGTTAGCACTCAGAAGTGTTGCGCTTGCGTTGTTTGCATTAGGTGTCACATTAATATATATATATATATATATCATCTCCAATATACATTTTATATATTTCTTTTACCTGTTATAGATTTGTAAAAAAATTGTAGAGGTTTAGCCCAAAGAAAAAGAGTTTTGTGTGAAAGATTCACTATAGTGGTTGGTGGTGTGATTTGCGCATATTTGTACACCACTTATAGTTTTAATGCTATCTAGATGAGAAACATCGTACTGTTTAAGCGCAGAGAAAGCGAGCTGTACGAAAAGACAGAACACACAACACCCACATGTCCAACCTTGATCATGTATGCCCCACCTGTGGTAGAGTTGTGCTCCAGAATTGGACTCTATAATCGCCTCCGCACACACCAAAGATGTGCAACAACATACGTCTGAAATGTTGTCATTATCGCTAGCGATGCATGGATTATTATTATTATTATTATTATTATTAATATTATTAATATTATTATTATTATTGGTATAGAAGAGTGAAGGGCAATGATCAACTACGAAATGTTATAAATAATACTGTAGTATCATATTATTTAATAGCTGAAAGTTCTTTCCAACTTTCTATTTCAGTGCTGTGTCGGTGCTGTTTGTTTTGCTCCCTAGTAAGTTTGACTTTGCAGTTTGTATCCGCTGTCAAGGCGAAACACATAAAACCAAGTTAGGTAGTTTTAAAGTACAAACAACAGCGACGTTGCGACCGACGCTTTGATCGGCAGAGGATACAGAACAAACGGAATGGAGACGATGGCCCTAGACAGCAGACATCACAGGCATAGTGAGACGGTAAATCGTTTACTGCTCTGAAACGAAAGAATGTGATTAAAAACGAAAAAAAATGTAAAAACAAAACAACTAGAAATGTTAGAACAATATAAAACAATACTCAAATATCTATATCATCATTGGTCTCTTTGTGTCAGCAAACAATATTTTTGAACATATAGTTTGTTCTGTGCTGATGACATCGTCTGTTGTGATTGTAATGGCCTATTTTGAAGTGCAAAACACGTAATAACAAAGTACTGTAGTTTTACAAATTACAAAGACAAAATACAGCAACATTTCAACCAACAAGGCCTGCAGTCTCATCTATTTTGTGAATATTGCAGTCTCATCTATTTTGTGAATATTTTGAAGTGACAATCCTTGCCACTGTTGCTACATGTGAAACTGAAGACTGGAGCTGATGCAGTGGATGCTCTCTCTGGCCTCTCTTTTGCCTCCATAGTGGATGGTGTCTCCCTCACTGTCGCTCGCCATGCTTGCATATCTTTGACCAACCACTCGCAATTTTCTTTGTCTATTATGCATGAAGTTAGATCAATCTTAAAAGTGTAAATGAAGCATAGTAATGTGCGCCAATGCTGTCTAGTACCAGTTGCACATTGACCATATTGAATGTCGTTTGGGATTCTACCATTGCTTATACGCCCATGTGTCCCAACCATCGCAAACGTCGCTGACTCAGCAAGGTGTACATGCTTGGAATGCCAGCACTGTTCAGGGCTTCTATCTTGGAAATGTGGTCTTGCCATCGGATGTTGTATATTCGCCTGAGACAGGGCATGTGGAGAGTGTTAAGTCGATGTTATTGTCTAGCATATGTGGTCCACGCCACACTACCATGTAGCAGAGTGCTGAGAACACATGCCCTACATACTTGTGTCTTGGGGTCTTGTGTGAGTGCCCTATTTTCCAATACACGCTTTGCTATTTTGAACATAGCAGTGGATGCCTTCCCAGTGCGACTGCTAATTTCCTCTTCGAGGGAGAGGTTGATGTTGATGGTAGAACCAAGGTGGGCAACTGTGTTGACTGCTTCGAGCGTATGACTTCCAATGTTAAAAGATGTGGCTCTGCTAATACCTTGGAACATGATGTTTCTTCTTCTTCTTCGATCGTTCTAGGCCTGTTTTAATCATTCTCATTGTGATATATAAACAGCCAAACATCCGAACGTAATGTACGTGCACCAGCCTTCAGCACCTATTGGAGCCCAGTTGCTTATCCTTCGGTGGGGTGTTCGTTTTCAGCCAGCTTTTGATTTACTAGGGTGAGCTTTCCTAGGGTACGATCCGCTTTGCCGTATTTTTGGGCTTTGTGATCTACGCCGGGACAGTGAGTTACGCTGTTTATGCCGTTCTGACTGAGAAATATTTCTCGGGGCTTGTAAGCTTATCCTCGGACGGCGTCTTACTCGTATAAGACACCGTGTAAAGTATCGGCCTTCGCCAATGTTCAGACCGAACTTCCTGTTTGATCCGTACATTGTCGGCCTTGCTTTACCGTACATTTTTGAGTTTGATCCGGGGAAGGAACATTCTCAGCCTTTTCTAGACGCGTATCGGTACGTGGCAATTTGCAATTAACCTTGAAAGCACTGGCATGGGGCCGAGTACAAACAATGTAGAGGGTCGTTTCAGTCGGCACTATCAGCGTAACTGAGGATTTTGCTCTCGCCGCCATCACCCGCCCCAGTTTTTCCGGGGATGTTAGTTACGACTGCAATCGAACCTTGCCCGGTTGCTCCAAGGCTGGCAGTTCCGTTAGGCATCACCAACCTCAGTTCTTCCGGGGATGTTAATTTTAATCGCACAGTACCTTTGCACGGTTTTTCCAGGGCGGGTAGTTTCGTTATGCACTAAACGCAACTTGTTCTTTTGCGCTCGGCAAACCTTGCCCAGTACATGTATCTGCACCAGGCTACCAATGCGGGTCAGCTGCAATCTTCTCTCGCACCAACACGAGGGTAGACTTTTATTCGTTACGGTCCTGTCTTATTTATTCTTGCCGACGGGCTGGCAATGTTTGCCCCTCCTCAGGGCTTCGAGCTTCTCCCTACGTGGGCATACATTTGGTCACTGGATGCACCTCTCATCCATGTCTGAGACGTTTCGTTGCTGTTTCTTTGCGTTCAGGGACTTGGGCAATATCTTGTTGGACATCGGTCAGGAGATTTGTGCATTTTCTTTGTATGTATCTTTATCGTGTATCCGTGCTTGCACTGCTACCCCTACCAGTAGTTTTCCTCCCGATCCCTGCCCCTCTTAGCCAGACCAGAACCATAGTCTGTTTCCAGGGTCACCTCGTGGAGGTTAGGGCAGGGTCTTGGTAGCGCGCCCCTCGCTAACCCTGGCTCATGTTACCACCATGACCTCATGAGCCTTTGACCCCGAACATGATGTTTGTTTTCTTCAGGCTGATGGTCAGAGGCTGATGGTCAGAGGCTGATGGTCAGATGCTGATGGTCAGAGGCTGATGGTCATGACGAATTCGTTGAGTGCCGCGGTAAATCTGTCTATGAGATAGTGAAGCCATTTGTCTGTTTATGTGATGTTAAATCTTCATCATCTTCAAACAGAAGTTCCCTGATGGGGACCCTTTGAACTTGGTTATTGATCTAAGAAGAGTAATTTTGAATTGTTTTCCATCTGATCTTGTGTGGAGACGTATACCTTCTTCGGCTGATTTGAAAGCATGGGAGAGAAACAAGGAGAAAAATATCCCAAAGAGTGTGGGTGCAAGTGCACATCCGTTTGACGCTGCTATTGATGGAAAATGCGCTGGTGTTGGCCCCATTAATCATTACTATACCCTGCATGTTATTATGGAATGATTGCCCGTGTGTTACCGGGGCTCTCAAGGGAGCATATGATAGTAACAATGTGACCTACAAGGCGTGTCGTAACAGACGACTGAGGTAGGGACCTAGGGAAGCTACCTTAGTAAACAGTCGCAGAAATCGGATGTGCTTCATATACTATAGGCGCATAGCTAGCACAACGTACAATCGTCCTTAGACTCGGATCACATACAAATCATAGAGAGTGGTTAACAAGTGGATCGATATGGAGCGTTTGAAGAAGAAGATTATGCAATGGTGATATGATTTTAAATAACGTAGAAGTACAGCCGATTGTTTTATAGAAACTTTGAAGATGTCATTTCTACTCACTAGGTCAAATGAGTTTGTTAGGTCTACAAAAGCAATGTATAGTGGCATTCTTTGTTTGCGACATTTCTCCGGTTGTTGTCTAAATGAGACTAACTTGTTAATGGTGAATGTGTTTGATTTAACTCCACATTGTGACTCAGGGTATACTCGGTTTGACAGCTTGTGTAGCCTATATAGAACAACGCGAGCGAAGACCTTTCCTACGATGCTGAGCAAAAAATATCACGGTAGTTGTTTCAGTCACAACGATAATCTTAATTTGTGTATAATGTGATGCTGTTTCCATCCCTCATGTTCCGAGACACTTCTCCCAGCATAAGCATAATACTTCATCCAGACTGGTCAGGAGAGATTGCTTAGAACATGTGATCACTTCAGGGAGGATGCCATCCTTTCCAGTTGCCTTCCCATTTGCCAGGGTATCGATTGAATTACTGAGTTTTGCCTATGTTGGCGTTTGGTCTAAACTGCTCAAGACTGGAAGAGCTTCAATTTTATCGAGCGTGATGTCAGTTACTATATTTTGGGTGAAATGCAGCTTTAGATAATATTCCCCCAGCGCTTTTTGCGATCGATTAGAATTTCCCCTGTTTTTATTTTGAGGTGTACAGTCTTGTTTATAGTTCGAACAAAGGTTTAACTGATGCCTTCTTTAACACCTTTTATGTCTCCTGTATCAAATGAGAGTTGCATACTTCTGCATAATTCCTGACAGAAGTCCTTTGTGCACTAAGGTCACTAAGCTTTTTTTTTTTTTTTTGCCAGTTTCCTCTATATACACCTTTTTATGTTTACAAATGATGGCGTAGCTAATGTTGCGGGGCTCGAAAATAAAACAATATACGATAACAAAAGTGGCATTAGGAAACGATACGGTACGGTATCTCATGATATTTGTGATTCAATTGTGTCAGAAACTTGGATATGGAACATTCGGTTTCCTGTATATCTTTCTCCTGGAAACATATTTAAACGTGGCAATTTTACATAACTTTCGTTCAGAGCCAAGAAGACTGCTTCACTCAATATCGTTTGGCTCACTGCTACAGGCTGAGCATGTGGCAGTCTACTACACCGACGGTGACCAGCTCTTACGGCATTGTAGGATCTCTTACAAAAACAGTCATAGGTTTTCAGCAGGCTGCATTACAGTAGGTCTAGAGCTCATGTCGAGCCTTGCTAGAGCTTCGTTAGTCATACAACTTTGTTCCCATAAGACCACATGATATGGGGAAACCAGGTAGCGGCCAGTATGTTTTCTTCCTGACCCTACCGAGAGTATTTCTTTTCCATCGAAACGCATAGATAGTACTGCATTTGTTTGACTCTCCTTTTTAGTCCTTTATCTTCTACGCTAGTGCTGTCCAGCGTGGCGCCCACGAGCGCAATGACACACGTGTTATACATCCGCGTGGTGCCGGGGCCCGCAAGGGAAGCAAGGAATAGTACTACTGCGACCTACAAGACATGTCTTAAGAGGCGACTGATATAGGACCTAGGGAAACTACCGTAGTAAGTAAAAAGCATTGCAGAAATCGAATGTGCTGGCTTACTTGTAGGCGCATAACTGGCACAAAGTACATTCGTTATTAGGCTCAGATCACATACAAATCATACAGAGTGGTTAACTAGGGTTCGATATGGAGCGTTGGAAGAAGAAGAAAGCTAATTAGAATTGAAGAGAAAAAGTTATTTCTAAATAACAGTATGTATCAGTTATTTCGTAAGCGAAATATTAAAAAAAAATAAACTTGTGATCAGATTACGTTTTTTATCTGCTATTATTGTACTTAACAGTTCTTTTACTTTATTATTACTATTATTACAATTGCCACACGACGCCCGCGTCTCCACAGTAACTATTCTGATGCGCCCCAATATACAAAAAACGTTGGACAACATTGTTCTACGCCAACAGTAAGATATATTCTTGGATTCTCCGAAAGGAGTTAATTCTTATTTTTCATGTTTGTTGGCCTACACGCTCTGATATAACCAATAAAGGTTCGCCTTAGGTTGAAAGGGCGTGCCTCGGCTTAAAGAGGCTTTAATCCTCTAATAAACAAACAGACCCCATAAGATCATCGTCTCCATACTCGTATCGCCACTGATAATATGACGTAACATGTAAATTAGATTAGCAGACGACAAGTGTGTCTTGAAAACAAAACATTAAAGTTTATTATTATCTATGTAGAATAGCATGTTTATCATTATAACCTTTTGATGAACAGAATAGGGTTAAGATGAGAAAAATAACGACCGACTGATCTTGTTTAGTCCTAGTTAAGGAAATTGATCGCAGAAACATTATAGTGCTGTCTAAACCAGAGTGCTGTGATGCAGGTAATTCGTGGAACGCTTCACGGGCAACAGTATTGAAAAGGAATAATTAATACCAAGTGTAAAAGATAGGTCGTCAAGATTTTCAGCAGTGTGTACGTGAGTGAGCAAGCTCATCCAACGACAGAAGCCGCATAGTTTTTAGTCGGATATTGATCTTCTTCCTATCAGTCCAGCAGACCTCGCTTGTGGGCTACGCGACAATACTGCACTTAGCAGTGGATCGAACATTCCTGCGAACTGGCAGTGTAGGCATTAGGCACGCGGAATTACATCTCGTTAACACGACCAAATGGTTTACAACTTTGAATAATACTCTATAGAATGAAAGTAGTTTCAGTTTAGTGAGATATGCAATGAATAACAGTCAGATATGCAAGTCTAGCTACAAAATTATCCATAGTCTGCAGACTTCTGTCAGTTCCAGTCGTCGAGGAAGAATCAAAATGGCGCACATCTGCCAGTGTTACATCTTTCTCATTTCAATGTGCCTGTGTTTTGTGGATACAGTTTCAGCCTCATCTTTTGGAAATTACGATAGAGCTCATATAGAATTAGACGATGCACTATTATTACATCGAAATCGTCGTCAAACAGTAGTGACAAAATATGATGCAGTTTTACGAAGTGAACCAGTTCCAGAGAATGCTGACTCGAACACAGTGTTGTATGATTTCAATTCATTAAGCTTGCAGAATTATGCAGCAGCTTCATTCAGATTTAAAGTCATTTTAACAGCAGACAGTGTGCCACCCACAGGTAATTTGTTTACTATTGATGTAAACAGACACCTGCGATTTGTATCTTCATTATCTGGAGCGGAACGAAAGAAGCTTTTTGATTACGAGCAGTACCCAACTATTGTTGTGATTGTGGAAGCAACTCGGGATTTAGACATCAAGGGTTTAAGTAAGTCACATTCCTTTATTCTTTACAATGTGTACCTCTTGACAAGATAATTTTACTATACTTAATTTTGTTGAATTGCATTCAGTGTTGTTGTTTGCTTTTCCCTGAGTGGGCAATTGATTTTCACATAGATGTTCAAGCCAGGCATTACTTTTAATTGCTGTTTCCTGTAGGATAATTGGGTAATTTCTATCAATTTTCCCGGCATTTATTTTAATATGGCTGTGTTACAGAAACATGATAATTTGACAAAAACAGATAGATTTACTCATCGATTGTTGTTCTAGAAGCGTGAATATGTGTTATTTGATATGCCAGAAATATATATATAAATATATAAAAGCAGATATATATAAATCATTAGATATGTCACTAGATGTTAATGTTTAAACAATAGATCAGATATTTTACAGCAACATGTTTCTCATTTTCTGTTGTGCAAATAGAATTGTCATAAAGTTGTCTTTTGATGAGATATAAATTTAAAACTAACAAGTAACTGACTAATGCATTTTATAAATAAAATAATCAGATCATAATGTTCTTTGGAGAATCAAGTTTAGTTAGGAAAGTCATCCAAGTTAAACAGCTGGGGTGTGTTGTTCCTTAATGATATTTTCCATGTCTTAATGTCTTGAGGCCTTGTTGTGTTGCTCTTACTAAATGATATTTTCCTATGTCTTTCATGTCTCCATACAATAGAGGCCTTGTTGTGTTGTTCTTACTGAATGATATTTTCCTATGTACTTCCTGTCTCCATAGAATAGAGGCCTTGTTGTGTTGTTCTTATTAAATGGTATTTTCCTATGTCCTTCCTGTCTCCATAGAATAGAGGCCTTGTTCTGTTGTTCTTACTAAATGATATTTTCCTATGTCCATCCTGTATCCATACAATAGAAGCCTTGTTGTGTTGCTCTTACTAAATGATATTTTCCTATGTCCATCCTGTATCCATACAATAGAGGCTGTGTTGTGTTGTTCTTACTAAATGATATTTTCCCATGTCTTTAATGTCTCCATACAATAGAGACTGTGTTGTGTTGTTCTTACTAAATGATAGTTTCCTTCTAATCCTGTCCCCATACAATAGAGGCCTTGCTGTGTTTTTCTTACTAAATGATTATTTCCTATGTTGTTACTGTCTCCATACAATATAAACCTTGCTGAAATTTGATGTGCAGAACAAAAAGGCCCAAGTATTGCAATTACGCTGTAGGCTGTCAGCAGAAAATGATTATTATCATCTGCTTAAGTCATAAAGAGTGATTTATAGTTTGTTATTCTAGAGTGAATAAATGTTTAAGGAGAATCCTGCAAATTTTCTGGCCAAATAAACAGGTGAGGAGCTTTTGAAACAAATGGACTGTGCATCCTTGGAGACCATCATTAAAAGATGAAGGTGGATTGGACATGTATGTCTTATGCCAGTGGAGGCATTGGCTAGAACAGCTCTCAGATGGACAGCAGATGGGAATAGAAGGCCTGGACGTCCAAAGGAAACATGGAGAAGAACTGTAGAGGAAGATTTGAAGGAGTGTGGCTGACGTGGGAGATGGTTGGTAGAAAGACAGCAGAACGGCAACAGTGGAAGTCTCTTGTGGAAGCCTTATGTGTCGGCACTCGAAGAGGATATAGATAGATAGATTCTAGAGTGAACAAAGTAGAAGAAGTCTGGAGGAATCTTCAAACTTTTAGTTAGCACTGAATAAAAAGTAGAAGTACCTAACATCAATAGGTGTAGTTATACTAACTGCAACCAGTAAAGCACAGAAGAGTTCTCTGTATACCATCGACAGAGAATAGAACAAATATATCTACACAGAAAGAACTCAAAATCAAAGAACACTGGCTGATGCTACAAACAAGAATGAGCAAATTGAAGTATTTTGGACATATAAAAAGATGCAACGGGTTGGAGAATACCGTAATGGGAAGGAGGCATCCCTCGAGAGGAGAAGAGGAAAACTATGAAGAAGATGGATTCAGGATGTGATCATGATGACTGCAGAAGTGGGACATTTGACCTATGAGAGAGAGAGAAGGGCTGTTGGGTTGGCAAAGTTCTGCTCAGGACAAACTACTTAATGATAACCAGTAAAACAGTAACTTCCAAACACATGCAGATATCACTACATAGCATTGAACCAAAAGGCAAGAGCCCAAGCACCACTGGATCATTGGAAAAAAAGGAAAAGAAGACTGCTATTAGTGACAATCTCTCACAGGATGCACAGCTATGCCTCCTCAATAACTATTGCCAGGCTATGTTATTTGTTTGTTTGCGATCCCACAGAGAGTATGAGTATTCATTTTGCAGCTGCCTTGCTTCCTACAATTATTTAGGACCTGCATTGGTGTTTTTTCCCGGTAAAACATTTGAGACTGGTAGTTTTTCAGAGCTTTATTTCAAACCCTAGAAAGCTGCTTGACTGCTGAGATCTTTCTGTGTAAGAAAGAGATCGGAGCACACATGGTTTCTCATCGAAGTACAATGATGATGGTCCTATCAATTTTTTTGGAAGTATATAAATCAAAATAAAAATGTCTCGCTTTAATGTCTTCTTCGAACATGCCATATTGACCACTTGTTAATCACTCTGTGTGATTTGTATGTGATCTGAACCTAACAGCGATTATACATTGTCCCAGTATGCGCCTACAAGTCGGCCAGCACATCTGATTTCTAACGCTTTTTATTTACTAGGTAGCTCCTAGGTCCTAGATTAGTCGCCTCTTACGATATACCTTGTAGGTCGCAATGGTACTATTCTTTGCTTCCATTGTGGGTCCCGGCACCACATGGACGGCTTTAATATACAGAAGCATTGGTTGTTGCAGTGTTCTCTTCCATAAGTTCTCATTATTTGCACATCATTTGGTACAAGGTATTCTGTCACCCTTTCTATTTCTTATTGTGATGAACTATGTCATGAAGAAGGCAATAAATAACACTCAAACAGGACTACAGTGGAATCTACAGGAGCATCTAGAACACTCAAGTCTTCACAGATGATGTTTGTACCATGAGTCAAAGCAAAGAACATCTGCAGCAAACGGTTGACAGGATCAATAAATTAGTTAAACAGACTGGACTACGGATAAAACCAGTACAAATAAAACCAAAGTAATGATGATAAACCGGAAGGACACATACAAATAGAGGATACAGAGCTAGAGATAGTAACAGATTTTAAATACATGGACAGTAATGCTTCTTCAGATGGGAACATTGGGGTCGAAATTAAACAAAGATTAGAAAGGGCTAATGCAGTCTACAGCAGGCTTTGCAACATTTGAACATCTGTGGCACCAAGACAAAGCTCAAGAATTACAAAACATGTGTTAGGACATCAGATGGCAAAAATCAGACATAAAGATCAGAATAGGGCAGGCCTAAGCAGCGTTTCAGAAAATGAGAAGCATTATATGCAACAAGTCATTGTCAATTGAGATCAGAATGAGAGTTATAAAGTGCTACATAGAACCAATACTGACATATGAATGCAAATCAAGAACAGATCAGAAAATCTCTGAGGGCCACAGAGATGTGGTTTTACAGAAGAATGATGAGAATCCATGGACTGCTAAAATGACTAATGTGGAGATGTTGAATGAGGTCAAGACACAGAGAAAGCTTATCATTAATATAAGAAAGAGGCAGTCATCATTTTTCAGATATGTGATGAGAAGGGGAGATTTAGAACACATTGTAACAGGTAAAATCGAGGGGAGATCTCTCGCGATTGTTTAAATCTAGGGGAGATGAGACAGTGGAAGACAGAGAGAGAACATTTTGGATATTCTGACTTCATAGAATGGAAGAACATCAACATCTGAGATGATAGCAAACACCAAAGACAGATTTGCGGGGATCCATGATCGCCTACGCCAGCCGGCACTGCACCTGATGATGATGATGAAGATGATGTATTAGGACAGTCCTCCTCTATGAATCTAAGACTTGGAAAACAGATAAGGAGATAGAAAGTATGTTGAGAGGATTCGAGGGAAGACTTCTTAGAAGAATACTTGGTTATACCTGATACCCGGGAGGATAAGATTAGCAATATCAGACTTCAAGATCTTACTGGTCTGGAAGAAGACATCAAATTGAATGAAAATTTTTTTATTTCTCTTTTATGTACCGTTGAGCGCAACAATTACTGGTGATGATGATGCAATGAAGAGATTTTTGCAGCTTTGAGATGAAAAATAATGAAAATTTTAGCATATCCTTTTTACAGGATGTAGCCATCAACAGCAGTAAACGAGTCATCAATTTCTAGACACCACTTATACATTCAGTAGCTTGCCATTGCTTTTTGTACGGTGAGGTCTATTTTTACAGTTCGTTAAAATCCAAGGGAACTAATTGTCTTCCAAACGTGCCCAATGTGGAGTTTGAACCAGGTATGCTTGGGTTGTGATCAAGCACACTGCATCTTAAGCTACAGACTTCCACGAGCTTTGAGATATTCTGTTTTAAATATTGTTGCATTTTTTACGTTGTTTATAATTGTCTTGTAAACTCGTTTATTTATTGTTGTGGATTTATTTTTCTCCCAAATTAGACAAGAAGCTCATTAAATTGTCAATCCCATTGGAAGATGTCAATGATGAGATGCCTATCTTAAAGAATCAACCATACCCCTACCTGGCAGCAATTCCTCAGGAGCCAGATCCTGGACATACTGTTTATGTGCTTCTAGCTGAAGATCCTGACACAGACTCAGACCTGGAGTATGTCATTGGAGATGAAGCAGGTAAGAAAACTAGGACATATATTTCAGATCTTCTTGACGCTCCATATCGACCACTTGTTAACCACTCTGTGATTTGTATGTGATCTGAGCCTAAGAGTGATTGTATGTTGTGCCAGTTATGCGTCTACAAGTACGCCAGCACATCTGATTTCTGCATTGCTTTTTATTTACTAGGGTAGCTTCCCTAGTTCCTACATCAGTCGCCTTTTACAAATACCTTGTAGGTCGCAGTGGTACTATTCTTTGCTTCCCTTGCTGGCTCCGCGTCACATGGGCGATATTTCAGATGAGAATATATATTGTGTATGTTTCAGTCTTCAGCTTTCTTGTGTGATAAGTAATTCTCCATGTGCTGGTGGTCTCTGTGGCATAGAGTTTATGTCTCTTGTCTCTCGTTCTAAAGGTACTTGGCTGGCTCCCTCGTTGAGCCATCAGGATAATTTTCCAGAAATCCCTGATCTCAGTGTAGGTGAGATTGAATTCCTAGTCCTATTGTAGATGGACGATAAAACATGGGTCCAGTGTTCAAGTTGAGCTCGTAAAAGAACACTTGGCAGTTCAAAATCGAGAAGAGCTGGCAGGAAATCCGCTGCCCGGGTAAAATTCTTTAGAAATTTTTTATTTTAATTCCTACAAAAAACTACATTACATCGGGGACCCTCGCTGATGCTGCGGAGTTTGTGCACTGCCACTTAGATCTTCCTGTGTAAGAAAGAGATTAGAGCACACATTCTTACTCACTAAAGTGCAATGATCAATCATGTGCTGGGCATAACTTTGACTTCCACAAATTTTGGTGTCCAATTGTTTTACTGGGCAAAAATTTTTATGCATACCGTTCAACATTTCCTGGAGGAGACTGAGCATCTATGGATTTGCTCGAAATGCTATGTTTATGCAATAACAAAAACAAGCTGTTAATTATTTCTATTGTCCACTTTCTTTCTACTACTTTGAACGCTCCATATCGACCACATATCAACCGCTCTGGTATTTGTATGTGATCTGAGCCTAAGAACGATTGTACGTTGTGCCAGTTATGCACCTACAAGTAGGCTAGCACATCAGATTTCTGCGATGCTTATTATTTACTAGGGTAGCTTCCCTAGGCCCTACATCAGTCACCTCTTATGACATGCCTTGTAGGTCGCAGTGGTACTATTCTTTGAAACCCTTGCGGGCCCTGGCACCACACACATGGAATTTCTTCCAAGCCGTGAAGCTAAGTGCTCAGTATTTTCTCACTTTCAAATTCCAGTTTCCATTAGTTTATCCTCCTGTCACAGTATTCCACAACCTTCCTGTTGTCATTAGATGCTGAAAAAAAAAACTATTGCCTTTTAGTGATGTACTTGGTATGCTACCTTTTCATATTGACTTCATCTGCACTTCTTTATTTCTTACAAGAGAACAGATAGGCTTGCTTCGATTGTTGGGGAGTTTAGGATGGATAAGGAGGATGTTCTTTAGTCTCTTGGGGACCTACTGTTGGATGAGTACACATCCCATTTATGAGAGATTTAAATGTCTGGTTATGTTCAAATCATACTTCAATTGGTCAACAGTTTCTCCTACTGCATTCTTGGTTTAGACATTTCTTTTCAATGTGATCTTTAGTTTTTTCACTTCTTTGATCTCTGCCTGTTTGCAATTCCTCAATTGTTGTCTTGTAGTTTTTTAATCTCTGTACATGCTTAACCCTGAAAACCCGGGCTCCCTATATTTTGGGATTGAATGTAAACATTACATATCTCGAATTCCCGAAATACCGATCTGACATGATTTTATCCTTATTTTTCGGTATTTGATAATAAATTGTGTACAAATGTGACATCAAACACAATCCATATGTTCTGCATGGTTTAGCAAGATGACAGATGCTGTTGTTGGGTTGTTTGTTTTGGGTACTGATAATGTAATTAGTTAAGTATTTTCATGTTGAAGAGATGTTTTGAAAATTTCGGAATGGTCACTCTAAAAGTATAACAACAGAGCAAGCTGTTGAACTTGATTTGAATGAATCTGAAGATAAATTAAACTTTGAATATGATTATTCTGATAAATATATCAAAAGTGAGTTAGGCGATCATTTAGATGGCGAAGAATTGATGTAATCTATTGATATTCAAGCTATATATGTTAATCTGGAGAACAATCTACATATACGGGAGTATTCGTAGCTGTGTCCACATATTATATCAAGTAAATTAAAAAGTTTAGTATTCTGCAAATAGATGATAAGCAGGAATAATGGAGATGATGGGGTAAGGCAATAACAAATTATAGAACACTTAAGTGTGCTAAATTATTGTGTTTTTAATATAACTCTGATATGGGCTGTTTTTCCTGAGGAGCTCATAGGGGTGAGTTTTTAAGGTACAGGTGGCCAGGGTTCAAAGGGTTAATTCATAAATTGTTGTGTTTTAGTTTTTAGTTAGTATGGACTTGTACAATACGCTAGGATCTCGATCAAGGAAAAGTTTACCTGAGCTGAACGGACAATGTTTCTTTCTTTACTATCTAACTTTTGTTCTCACTCTCATCTTCTAACTAATTTATATTTGTCCTATATAAGTTTACTTATACAGCATGGGGGCATTCACTCCACACTAGGTCAAAAGGGACAGGCATTACAGTTGCGTTGCATAGGTTAACTTGTTACACTGAAATGTCTCAAACACCAACAAATAAATCTGAATTATTAAAAAGTGGTGTATAAGTGACTATACTAGAGCGAACCAAGTAGAGGGGAAGAATTGTGTTTATGTGGATGATGGATAAAAGGGTGACTTGCGCGATGATTTGGTTTAAAGTGAGAAAGAGTTGCGCAGTTGTCGATCTCACTCTCTCGCCCAATTTCTTCTATGGCCAGTGGCAGGACAAAGTCAAGGTGACTGGAGAAGGATCCGGGTGCAGCGGATGACTAGGACGCTATAAGTGCCTGGCTGTGTTCATTACATTCCACAGCGAATTGCTGGCAGACGCTGTCTTGACCGTGGAACCAGAGTATGGTTTTTTCCGCACAATCTGCTGAGTCCAGTCTTTGCATACAGGGTTGGCATACCCTGATTCACCGATTTTTTTAGTATTGTATCGGTTACCCACGCCTGGTTTACCCGTCCTGTCACAGCCATTGTCCATAAACACAGCGTTTTGTTTACGTAAAGCTGCCATGTATACCATTTTGTATGTTCACTCTCTGTTCTTGAAAATGTCAAGAAAAATATAAAGAAAGCTATTTTAAACTGATTTCTGGTTTAGCATTGTGGTAAGATATGCTCACAGATTAATAGCTATGTTGAAACCAACTTGAGTATGTCCTCAGACAATATCCTTAATCCAGACTTACCATGTTTTGGTTACTTGAGTTGAAAGAGAGACAGACCAAATAGAACTTATTAAAGAACTGACGAGGCCGAGATGAACACTATATTTTAGTTTAGTGTAGTCGTGGGATTATCATGACTTCTCATTTGAACCAATTAGTCCATAAGTTTTCTGATCTCTTCTTCAGTATGTCCTCAGTGTGTGGTAACTAACGACACCGGTTCATACAAACAGTCACCACATGCCAATGACAAACATTAAGGAAAACTCCAGCATAGATGTATGGACTTCCTATTCATTTGGAATAACTTTCTACATAAGAGGGATGAAATTAACCATCCCCTTTGCGCTACATATTAGTGTTGCACAAAACAATACATTGACATTCGCCATTTTGAACTGAAAGTCCAATCAGATGAAAACTATGAGTCAGTCCTTTGGAACCCTACAAGGGATAGTGACAAAATAAGCAAAGTTGAAAGTGTGTTGCTGTTTTACAAGATATTACAATTTGTGATGGTCACTGACTGCTTTGTCTACCACTAGTCCAGATCACAAGAAGCATTCGGAGATCACATCTCAAGACACTGACTTGGCTGTACACATCTGGACATGCTGGAGTGTAGGGTAACAATGTGCTGACTTTCTTGCAAACTAATGCCCACGACTCTAGCTGGCAGAAGTATGGACAGAGCCAATGTCATCAATGCTGTACTCTCTTATTTATGTAATATGTGCGAGTCTCAGACACTGGAAGGAGTGCGAGAATTAGGAGTTAAATTTGGACATGCTAGACAGTTTTGTCTTCATGGTAGAAAGAGAAGATATACTAATCAAATTCTCATGGGTTCGGCGAGCAAATGGACTTTTGGATGGCTGCTACAGCAGAGGACAGGGAATGCCCAATGTGCCATGGTATCGATCGCATAACATAACAAGAAGAATAACTTTTGACATTAAGAAAAGAATCGAGTATAACATGTGGGCATCTGTAGTTTAAGCGGTAATGAGCTCGATCACAACCCAAGCGTGCCTGGTTCAAACTCTGTGGCAGGCAGTTTGGAAGCAACTTTGTTGCTGTGGGATTTTTACAAAACGTAAAAATAGACCTCACCGTCCAGAAAGCAATATCAAACTTCTGAACGTATAAGTGGTGCCTAGAATATCAACAACTCGTTTACTCTGGTTGATGGCTACGTCCTGTAAAGGATATTTCCACGATTTTAATTTTCATAACATTCATATTTTTGAAAGAAAGACACTGAAACTAAGAAACCAATTCTGCATATCTATAACTTATGAATATAATTTGAAATTTCTTATGAATATCCTCACAGGGACAGAAGTGAAAAATTTCTTTGCTATGGAGCAGGTGATAGAGGGTACTGGAAGTGACAGAATGGTGGAAGGGCATATTAAAATACCCAGACGTACAAAATTTATATTAGGAAACACTTATATCATTCCGGTAAGACCTTGATTATGATGAACATTTATTTAAATCACTGATAATATATAGTTTTTATTTATTTCAGAGTAGATCAGTAGAATCGTTATGCATTGTTTTCATCTCCATTTCTTTCAATCTTCTTTGAACGCTTCATTTCGACCACTTGTTAACCACTCTTTGTGATTTGTATGTGATCCAAGTCTAAGAGCGATTGTACATTGTGCCAGTTATGCACCTACAAGTAGGCCAGCACATCCGATTTCTGCAATGCTTTTATTTACTAAGGTAGCTTCCTAGACCCTCCCTCAGTCACCTCTTACGATGTGCCTTGTGGGCCGCAGTGTTACTATTCTTTGCTCCCCTTGAGAGCCCCGACAGCACACAGGCGTTCTTTCTGGCAAACCTAATATCTTCATTTTTTTAAAAATATATATAATTGCAATCATCTCCTCTACTGTGTTGCACGAGGCACATATTTTAAATACTATCTCTATATCCTCTTGCGTCCGTTTGACATATAAGGCTTCCACAAATGATTTCCATTGTTGCAGTTCAGCTGCCTTTCTATTACTTCGTTTCCTATGTCAGGCCACACTATTTTTTTCTAGCAATTATTTTCCACAATTTGTGGAGTTTAAAATTACACGTTTGTAATGTCAGCATCGGTAGTATAAGCGGTAGTGAGCTCCATCACAACCCAAGCGTACCTAGTTCAAACTCCGCAGCGGGCAAATTTGGAAGCAAAGTAGTTCCCTTGGATTTTTATGAATGATAAAAATAGACCTCACCATTCAGAAATCGATGATAAACTACTAAACATATAATTGGTGCCTAGAAAATCGACAACTCGTTTACTTTTGTCAATGACTAAGTCCTGTAAAGTATATGCCATGATTTTCACAAGCAGAAATGGATACCTGAGGGACAGAGTAAGAATTGTGTTTATCTAGTGTGCCACTGGAACCATCAGTATGCATACCCTTCTACATCTGCTGGAGAGACTAAGCATCTAAAGGTCTGCCTGGAATGCTATGACACTAGTCCCGTAACCAATAACCAAGAGAGATATTCCAAAGAACTCTTATGGCAGCATAGTTCTGTACATAAGATACTAAATGTTACAGATCCCAATAACAAATAGAGCTTTAGAATTATGAAGTGATAGAGATCTCACAGTACTACTAATTCTTAGCATTTGTAGATGTAATGAGCTCCAGCCGGTGCTACGGGGTTCATGCACTGTTGACTGGTCCTCCAGCAGATCAGACAAGAAAATATGCATACAAAGGAAGAGGTAAATCAGCGAGCCACGGGAACCATCAGTATGCGTACTCTTTGATTTTGTTGGGGAGACTGAACACCTATGGGTCTGCCCGGAGTACAGTGAGATCAGCTCAGTAACCAATTAGCATTTGGCGATATCTCTTCAATCAGCATTGAACTGGTAAGGTTAGTCGCTGGACGCTGTTGCGGACATCGCGAAGGAGATCAAAGCACCTATATCTCCTTCTTCGAACGTTCCATTTCGACCACTTATGAAATCTCTTTTTGTGATTTGTATGTGATTTGAGCCTAAGAGTGATTGTACGCTGTGCCAGTTATGCCCCTACAAGTAGACCAGCACATCCGATTTCTGCTATGCTTTTTATTTACTAGGTAGCTTCCCTAGGCTCTCACTTCAGTCGTCTCTTACAACATGCCTTGTAGGTCACAGTGTTATTATTCTGTGCTCCCTTGTGAACCCGGCAACAACACACGTTTTTGGTTACAATTATGGTATGTCTCACATTGCTATTTGTTTTTCCTGTTCCTTGACAAAATGGATAAATAATGAGCAAAAATTTCCACAATTTTCAAGTGATTTTGTACTTTTCAGGTGACAGTTAGAGACAAGAGACAATCAATGGGTCAAGTAATCACTATTGAAGTTAGTGTCTCTGTAGGACCAAGAGCACCACAGTTCTTTCAGCAGAAATATGAAGGATGGATCTTTGAGACTAAGAGCACAAACAATCCGTAGGTTTGATCAGTATAGTTGCTTTCCTGTATTTATCTGTATGCTTCAACGTTATCTTTGTTATTTTGTTAGTTGTGTTATGTCGGTGACTGGACGGAGAAAAGAATAAATCTATCTATCCTAAGACCAGCAAGTGGTGCTCCGACTCTGGTGGGCAGAGGTGTGGACACAGGTTGTCATCAATGCAGTATACTCTCATTTCTATGATATGAGTGAGTCTCAGACACTGGAATGAGTCTGAGAATTAGGAGTTAAGTTTGGAAATGCCAGACAGTGTCGTCTTCATGGTAGAGAGAGAAGGTATACCAATGAACTTCTCATAGGTACGGTGAGCAAATGGACTTTGGGATGGCTGCTGCAGCGGAGGACAGAGCACACATGGAGATGTCCCATGATGTCGATCACATAACGTAACATATCCTGAGAGTAGTCAAAATCAAAGACAATTTAAGAAGTATCTCGTGAGTATCGGAAAAATAATAAGAGAGGCCAGTGGGTCATATGCAACAACCACAATTAATTTTATAACTGCGGTGCAGGCGGTTACCGAGACAGTGACATGGTTATCATCTCACATCTACTCATGCTTTCATACTCAGTCTTTCATACTCAGTGGCTCAATGAGTAGGAATCGTAAAGTCGAAACGAAAATGGCTGTAGGTACTGGCATAGACAGGAATCAGAGAAATGACCATCATTCTCCTCTCTTGGCAGTCAGGGTAATGATCAAGCTGATAGATTGACTGACCATGCTATGATATCATAAGAAACTGCAATGAACCGAAATTATATTCTTAACATATTGAGAGAGTCTTTTGGAACAAAGGAGTTTCAGGGTAAAAAATTAATTAATCAACGTTGAACTGTCGTGTTGGGCCGCTGGACGCTACTGGATTTATTGAGGCAGGGACCGGAGCACTTGGACATGTCCGGAGTGCTATGATGATAGTCATATAACTGATAACCCATGGACTCATAGAATCGTACAAAATTCCATTGCTTACAATATTTTATCACACATATGTACAAGTCAGTCCAACAGAAATTCCAGACAGAGCTGAACAATCTTATTACAAGGAACAATGGTTATATAGTTAGAACATAAAGATATCAAGATACAAATAAATGACCAAATGCTAAAGCAGGTGAGAGAATTAAAATATCTCAGAAGTATCTTCACTTCTGATAGTAGACTGGACAGAGAGATCGAAACTAGAATCCAGCAAGCCAACAACATCACATACCAACTTACCCCAATCTTGAAACATCCAGCAATTCCAGTAGAGACTAAAAGACAGATTATAAATGCAATCTTCATACAAAACACGTAATCACAAAGTACTGTAGTTTTACAAATTACAAAAACAATGACAAAATACAGCACGTTTGACCAACATGGCCTTTATCAAGCAACGAACAACAGGAGTGATAAATTTTAAAAACAAATGGGCGACTAAATACAAAGCGTTTCGTCCATTTGTATTTAGTTGTTCATTTGTTTTTTAATTTGTCACTCCTGTTGTTCGTTTGCTTGATAAAGGCCTTGTTGGTCAAACGTTGCTGTATTTTTCATTGTTTTTGTAATTTGTAAAACTACAGTACTTTGTGATTACGTGTTTAGCCAATCAAATAGTTTTACTGCAGTCTCATCTATTTTGTGAATATCTTCATACCAACATTGTGCTACCAGAGCCAAACATGGGCACTGACAAAAGAACAAGAAATGAAAATTACTACCTCTGAAATGAGATGCTTGAGGAAGGCAGTAAATAAAACAAAAAAGACCATATAGGAAATGATGAAATTAGAAGAACAGTCAGAACAACATCTGCTATTAGATTCATTGAAAAACAGAGACTCAGATGGTTTGGCCACTTGGTGAGAATGAACCTAAATTCACCAGTTGGAAAAGCGTTCAACCTGAAAATGTAATCATCAAGAGGAAGGGGCAGACCATGAAAAAGATGGGTTGATGGAGCTGTAGACATCTTAAAACTCCACAATACCACAGCATATCAAGCGATCGAGCGTGCACTATCTCAGAAACCGATCATCAGTTCAACCTGCTACGCCTAATGGCAAAAAAGCAGAGAAGGATAAAAGAAAGAAAGATGGTTATTACATATTTATGGTTTCAAATGTTAGTGCAATTTCTGGGGTTTTTTTAAATTTAAAAATTTGACTTATAATAATTTTAATGCCGGTTGTTTCATTGACTTTTTTAAATTGGGTCTTTCCAGCATTTACTCCCAGCCTGGTTCCAATGAAGAGTTGACAATTCAGGTACATCAGTTTCAGCAGAACTACCCAACATCGTTTCGGATTCTGGATGAGAACAACAGAGAGTCCACTTTGTTCCGTATTGATGAGAAGGGTCACATCTACAATAAAGATGTAAGCACTTTTTTTAGCACTCTTGTCTTGACTTGTCAGTGAAACAACTTTGTACACTTTGTACAGACAGAACTAAATGCCTGAGGAATAGAGTGAGAGGTGTGTTTAACTAATGAGCAACAGGAGCCATACCCTTTGACATCTGTTGGGGAAGAATGAGCACCTATGGGTCTGTCCGAGGTGTTGTGATGTAGGCTAAGTAACTAATAACTATACAAGAGAAAAACAACAGAAGAAAAATACTTCTTCTTCTTTTGTCGTCACACTGCTACCGGGTTGTTGCCCAGTGTCGTGGTTTTCTGTTTTTGTCTTGCGCTGTTCTGGTGGCTTGTTTGATTGTTATCTTTGCTCTTTCACAGGATTCTGCTACGCCATCTAACCATCTCTTCCGTGGTCTTCCTCTTACCTTCTTTCCAGATGTTCTGTTGTAGAAAACTCTGTATACTGTGGAGTTTGGATGCATTCTTATTAAGTGGCCAAACCACTTCATTCTTTGTTTCTCTATGTAATTCAAGCACGGTTTTGTGCCAACTTTCTTTCTTATGCTGATGTTAGTGATTCTGTCTTTTCTTGTGTTGTTGGTAACTTTTCGCAGGCAACGCATTTCACATGTAGTTATTTTTGTGACTGAGCTTTGCTCATTGTCCATGTTTGGCTCTGGTAACACAAAGTAGGTATAAAAATGCTGTTGATCATCTGTTGCTTAGCTGCCTGTGAAGAAGAATACTACCTTGTTAAACTTATTTTAGTCCACAAAGATTTCATAACACTCCATTTAGCATGTATGGGGAAATGTAGCTTAAAAAAAGTATTCAGATTAAGAAAATACTGGCAATATAAGACTGTCTCACCCGAGTGGTTACTGGGGCCCAAATTAGGGGTCTAAAGAATAGAACCACTGTTACCTGCCACAAATGTCGTAAGAGGCAGCTAAGGAGGTTGGGCGTGGGGCTAGCTACCCTACCCCGTAAGAAAAACTAGATAGCTACAGAAACCACAACCAAGAAAATTCATAGCTCGCCACATGAGGAAGAAGAAGGACCCCACAAGGAGGAAAATGTGGAGAGATCTAGAAAGGATGGCTTTGGATAGGCGGGCTTGGAAGACCTTGGTTCCGGACCTATGCCTTCCTAGGGATGAAGAAGAAGAAGGATAATAATGTCTATGTTGTGTTATAGACTTTTCTGTTTACACAACAAATTATTTCTTACTACTAGGCATTAGATTTTGATGTTCAACAAACTCAACGCCCACCAAAGTTCCGGCTTCAAATCAAAGTCATAGAAACGTCAGACAATGGAGAGTTGGTGCAAACAGTTCCTGTAAGTTTTTCTTGTAAGAATGTTTTACTTGTGTCATTATTTAATTCATCATCATCAAGTGCTGTGCCGGCTGGCGTAAGTGATCATGGATCTCCACAAATCTCTGTATCTGGTGTTTGCTATCATTTCAGACATTAACGCTCTTCCGTGCCATGAATTTTATCTCTCTGTCTTCCTCTGTCTCGTCTTCCCTCAATTTTACCAGTTGTTACAATGTGTTCTAAACCTCCCTTCCTTATTACATGCCCGAAAAATGATGACTGCCTATTTCTTATATTGATGACACTCTTTCTTGACCTCATTTAAGGGGGAATTTGGTAGTGTGGGGATCATGAAGCTATTTTCGGTGTTTTCACATTAATGTAAAATTTGTATAACCATTTTGAAAGATTATGACTTAGAATAGTAGAACATTTTTTTTTTTAAATGTCAAAACGTTGCCATGGAAACGATACAAAATGGCCACCAAAAACAAAATTTCAAATCCTAAGGCTCTGAATCTAATGAATGTAAATGAATTATGTTTTCACTCTAAGGTGCGCAAATGTAATATCTAAAATATTACCCATGATTTTTAGGATATATTAAATTTTTATAAAATTTTGAGTAAAAATTCCCTCAAAATCCGGTCCAAAAAGCTGTTTTTGGGGTGTGTTTACCAAAAATTCATTAAAAATTTAATATTTAATATATCCTAAAAATCATAGGTAATATTTTAGATATTACAATTGTTCACCTTAGAGTGAAAGCAGAATTCATTTATATTCATTACTTTCAGAGCCTTAGGGTTTAAAATTTTGTGTTTGGCGGCCATTTTTTATTGTTTCCATGGCAACGCTTGACTTTTTTTACTCATTTTTTCTACTCTTTTAAATCATAATATCTCAAAATTGTAATACAAATTCTACATTAATATGAAAGCAACGAAAAACGTTTCAAGACCAGAATCCCCCCTTAACACCTCCACATTAGACATTATTTAATTAGTTTAAGTTAACCCTTTAAACCCTTGCAACCTGTACCTTAAAAATTCAATCCCCTGAGCATTATTAGAAGCACATATCAGAGTGTTATTAAAAACAAGATAATTTGGCACATCTAAGCGTTTTATAATCTGTTATTGACTTACCCTATCATCTCCGATATTCCTGGTTATTATATATTTGCAGAAGACCAAACCATATTAACTCTTTCGACGCTTTAAGCCGCACACTGCGCCACGGCGGAAGTCCGTTGCAGGCTTTAAGCCGCACACTGCGCCATAGAGTTGCTTCCTTATAAGAAGTCTTTCTAGTTTTACTTCTACTATTTTACTTATACTACTTTTTAACCTTGTTATTCTATTGAGTTGTCCAGTTTTCTTCAATTTAGTATATAATAATATATATATGTTTATTTATTGATGAGTAGTTGGGATCGTAATTTTTTTAAATTGTTTTTTTACTTCCTTGAATTAACTGCTTAAAAATTGAGGAAATAAATGGGCGTGGAAAGAGTTAAATTTGCTTGATAAATTACATATACCACGATCATTATACACATTTATTTTCTGTAGCCTGTTCTCCAGATTGAACATATAGGGCTGGACAGCAATTGATTCAAGCAATTATTTGACGTCTAAATTATCATCTAAATCATTTTTTATATCCTTATGAGAATAATCACATCTAAGTTTAATTCATCTTTATAATAGTTTTAAAAAATAAGTTGCACAAGGTTTTACCCCATATGGCTCAGTATTTCTCCATAGAATAGCATGCCATCTGCTTGAGTATTGCACAGAGCTTGAACTCTGTAGCTCCAACAAGTGGTCTTTGCGATGTTGACCACATCACTTATCATGCGCTATTGATCAAAGAAAACTATACCCCTGACACCATATTCAATATACCATCATCAAATAGCTTGTTCTGAGCAGAACTTTGCCACTTTAACAGTCTTTCACAATTTCTCTCTCATAGGCCAGATGTCCTGCCTCTGCAGCCGTCATGCTCAAATCATCAGTTACATCCTGAATCCTTCTTCTCCATGGTCTTCCTCTTCTCCTCTTTTCCGGGATGCCTCCTTCTATAATGGTCTTTTCCAACCCTTCGTGTCTCTTTATATGTCAAAATCGCCCGAGTGGTTACCAGGGCCCATGGTTGGGGTGTAAAGAATAGAACCACTGTTACCTGCCACGCATGTCATAAGAGACGACTAAGGAGGTTTGGCTGAAATTGGATGCACATGTCCTAAACATGCAGAAGTCTATGTGTTTAGGGGCCTACCAAACCAATGTGCAACGTGTACACGTTCTTGGCAAAGATCAACCATATCACAAAGAGTGATTAAAATTGAGTTGTAAAGAACGAACGCAAAGAAGATATGTCAAAATACTTCAATTTTCTCATTTTTATCTGTAGCATCGGCCAGTTTTCTTTGATTTTGAGCTTTTTCTGGATAGATCTATTTGTTCTCTTCTCTGTCCATGATATTCTGAAGACTCTTCTGTAACACTTATATTCAAAAGCATGTATATGTTTTTCTACTGCCTTGTTAAATGTCCATGCTTCACTTAAGTTACAAGAGTTGCTCAGTTACTGAAAATTTTCAGTTTTTTTTAAATTATTAGACCTCCATGTTTTCTCATACTCTTTATAAATCTGCCTCTGCAGCTGGAGATAACTTTAAAAGATGAGAATGACAACCCACCAAGGTTTCAGCTCACGCAGTATTTAAAAACAATTCGAGAGGACTTGGAGATTGGCAAAACTGTTTTGTCAGTTCTGGCAGAAGATAGTGACTCTGGTGATAATGCTATTGTTACTTATGAATTAGACAGCCCTTATTTTGAAATACGCAAAGTTGGCAAGGAAGGAGTAATAACAGTCAAGAAGTAAGTACAGCTGGGTATAACAGTCATATAATAAGTACAACTATGGGTAACAGTCATGTAGTAAGCATAGCTGGCAATAGTAGTCAAGTAGTAAATATATTTTTTAAATACAGTCAAGGTAAGTAAGTATAATTTAAATTAAGTCAAAAGTAAGTAAATATAACTTGTAATAGTAGTAAATGAAAAACACACTATGCGTGAATTTACTACCAATGACATTGTGACAATAAGTTCTCCAGTGCTATATTGAACCAATACTTATGTATGGCGGCACATCAGGGACAATGAACAAATAAAAAGATCACTGGAAGCCACAGAGATCTGGTTTTACAGAATAATTCTGAAAATTCCATGGACAGCGAAGAAAACAAATGAGGAGGTTTTAAATCAGGCCTGCACACAAAGAAACCTTATCACAAGATTAAGAATCAGACAACCAAAGTTCTTTGGGTATATAATGTGAAGAGGTTTAAAATATTTGGTGACAAGGGGTAAAATTCAGGGAAGAAGAGATCGTGGAAGACAAGAGGAAGAAGATGTTGGATGGTCTGACATCTTGGTTCGACAAAAGATTAACGTCAGAACTAATTACCTGCACGAAGGAGAGAGTTAGAGACATGATCACCTACGCCGACAGACATGGCACTTGATTGATTGAATAGTAGTAAATACAAGAAATGCCCAATTTTGTATGTATTAACTGTCTTTTTTCTTTACTGTTGCAGAAAACTCGACTTTGATGCTTTCCCTGGACCCACTTATAGATTTATTGTTCATGCTAAAGATAATGGTTCACCTATGCTGTCCAGTTCAGTTGATGTCACGGTTACCACATCCAATGTAAATGATGAGAGACCAACATTTATCTTACCTGGGACCCTTGTTCTGCGAGATATTGTGCCTGATAACTTTATTCTTACCAGACTACGAGCAACAGATGCTGATGGGGATAATGTGAAATTTTATTTTACCCGTAAGTATATGTGTTCAATTATTTTACTTCTTCATTGGCATCATTGTTCATCTTCTTCTTTACATTAATCCTGTTTTGCCTTACAGCATCAGGATAAGAAGAGACTTATAGGACAGGCTTTTGTTTGTGTTTTATAAACAGTGTTTTTGGTCGCCACTGTTATCTCTTAGTCCACATTTTGCGTGGACGACATTTTGCTTTTGTATCCACTGTATTTGAGTAACATTGCTCTTTGAGCCACACTCTCTGTTGGTAATATAATTATGTGGCCAAGCCATTTAATTTGTTGTTTCTTGATGAAGTTCAGTACTGATGTTGTACTCACTTTTTTCCCTGGTCTTCATTTCTAAACTGGTCTCTTCTTGATACTACCAGCATTCTGCTTAGACACTTCATCTCTGTCGTGACTAGTTTTCTTTTATTGTTTGATGTCAGCGTCCAGGCTTGGCACTAATAGCATAACGTTTGGAGAAATATTGTGTTAAACAATGCTCTTTTAGTGTTCCTGGTGTAATTAGTGCCATTTGTCCTATGATTTCTCTCTCGCACGCGCGATCACCGCCCAGACTGATGTACCAGATCTCCCATAAATTCTTTTCATGTGGAAATCTGATTCATGCAGCCTTAGCATTGGTGTGTTTTACGTCACATCTTCAGCACCATTTGGAGCTCTGGTGCTTATCCTTTGGTGATGTGTCTGGTTTCAAGCCAACGTTTACTGGGTTCCCTCTTCGTTCTGTAGCCATGTAGTGTTTTTTAAGGTGTGGGGTAGCTAGCCCCACACCCAACCTCCTTAGTCGCCACTTATGACATGCGTGGTAGGTAACAGTGGTTCCATTCTTTACACCCCAATTTGGGCCCAGGTAACCACTCAGGCGAGTTCTATGATTTGATTTACTTTATTGCATCTATGTTGAATTTTGTTAGTTATTCATTCATTTGCTTATTATTATAATAAGAAAATAAAAACTATACATATTTTTATTACTACACAATGTAGATGCTTCAAAACTTCCCGCCGCAGAGTTTGAACCAGGTACGCTTGGGTTGTGATCGAGCTCACTGCCGCTTAACCTACAGATTCCAACTGTCATTGTTCTATTACTCAATACAAAATATAACAAATAGTCAACATTAAATCCCCAATATAAAAATGTCAATATAATATTTATAATGCATTCATCACTGTAATCTTTCTATTTTCTGTCTTCCTCAGCTCGAGAAGAAAGATATGCAATTTTTAACATCAAACCATCTTCGGGAATTATTCAAGTGGTCGGAGACGTCGCACCAAACATAAACTCGTACACTCTCAACATCAGTGCAGTCGATGATGGATCATGCTGTGGAGGCACTGTTCAGTTAGAGACCACTGCTGCTTTCTTAGTGGACATTGTGGACTCTGTTAATCAGAAACCATTCTTCAAAGACTGTCTGGAGTATTCACAAAAAGCTACCTTTAATGAAGAATCTGAACCAGGAACTCCTATTATCAGGGTTAGAATGAGTGTCTTATCAATATTTTTCCTCTACTACATCTTTTATAGAGTGCAGTGATAGTGTAGTGGTTAACCCACTAACGTTATAAGCAAGGGGTCCAAGAATCACATTCCATAGTGGAATTGGAATTTTTTCTAACACAGAAATGGAACTCCACCTTCCAATATTTTTACAAAGTACAAACTCAGTAGCTCAAGCTAAAGAATTTCCTTAAAAAAATGCTCTCATAAACTGAAGGATGCAGTCCTAATTCAAACACACAACTTTCAGAACACAAGGCAAACTTTGCATTCTGAAGAACATGGGTTATAATCCAGACTGCATTGTTCGATTCATGAGTGTGTTTATCTGGAGATCCCTAGGATAGTTGCTAGAGCTACAGAGTTTGAGCTTTGTACAATACTCTTTGCATATGGCATGTCATTTCTGCGAAGGAGAGCTGAGTCAGTTAAGAAAACTTGATGCAGTGAAGTCAATCCTTTGCCTTAAGAAATTGGGATTTTAAATGTGTACGTATGCAACCTTCACATGGAGAGATATCAGTTCCTGTTTTGTTTTCATGGTACCATTTTTCATAACCCCCTCTCAGAATTAAGAAGATTTCACTTCCTTCATATAATTATAGATGATGAAGTGAACACTAGACAGAGTTTACATTATACTAAGACTTCCTTTAGTCTTGGTATTTGAGAAAATAAGATGGACATAGTGCAGCTTCTTAGCAACGACATGTTGAATGAGGACACATCAATTGATAACACATCTATACTGTGATTGTAGGAATTTTGTAATCAAACATTGGAAAAATAAGACTGGATACCTGAGGGACAGAATAAGAAGTGTTTAACCAGCGAGCCATAGGAACCATCAGCATGCCTACCCAGTGACATCTACATTGAGTTTGATAGTCAATAACAGTAACCAAATAAAAACTTGGGGCCAAAATGGTCAGTGATCTGATATTGACTCAGATCCTACTTCACCACCTCATGGTGACCCTGGAAATAAGCTGCATTGTCACAGTCTGGCAAAGTGAGTAGGGATCGAACAGAGAAGTCACTCATGAGATGTGGTACCTGCAACTTGTGCACAGTATGCTATTTGCTTATTCATCAGATGACTAACATTTTAGAGCTTATATGATTTCTGTGGCCCACGCTTAACTGATTAGCTACTGAATTGAAAAAAGGGTTTTGACTGAATTAAATTAAGGTCCCATTTTCCCATTGCAGGTTTATATACAAATTCAACTTCAGTTTTCTTAATTTTTAACTGATTTTTATGAGTAATATACCATTTTGTAGGAAACAAATTTTCTTTAAGATCGTTCTAAAAAAAAAAATTTGGCACTCCCAGTTACTTATATGAGCCAATTAGTTAAAGATTGAATCACAGGCATTTCAAACCTTACGAAATATTTTCATTTTCACCATTTATTTGATAAATGTCTTTTGGTCGAAACGTCAGGTGTAGTCTGTTGTTGTACTTGGTAACATTACCTTACTTTCTTCTTCAATCGATCCAGTGGCACTTTGGCTTCTTGCCCTTCGGCCCAATGTTATGTAGTGTACATAGCATTGAAGAACTGGGGTGTCTGTGGATTTTGTACACACCCCTTCCAGAAGACAGCATTGGACTACTCAAACAGTAAGGGACTCTCTGTGCTTCTGAATGATGCAGCCCTAAGGTAGGGTTCATTGTGCTCATTCCCCGTCACCATGCTGTTCATACCGAGTTCTACTATGCTTTAAACATGTATCCAAATGTTCACGGTAAGAGAATCATCACATCCTGAGCCACTACGCTTTCACAATGGAGTCATCAGAAAACTGTACATATTGATTCTCTATTTTCATGTATAGTCAATATCATTCTAGCTTCTTTTCAACATCCAGAATGTACTTGCATATTGTCCAATAGGAGACAAATTTGTATTAATGAGCTACTGATCAGAATTCAGGAACAGAGAAACCTCCCACTTTATACTACCACACCTACTGAGCTATACTGTAGCATTTTGTCAGATCTGACTGGTTATACGGGATGCTGTCAGAATTGACTCTTGTTGTACTTTATGTTCTGATTGCCATTATTGTCAATGAAGTGTGTTGTAGAGTTCTCAGAAAGATAGGAAGATCTCAGCGGCAGTGCACAAACTCCGTAGCACTGGCGAGGCGGCCCCGATGTAATTTGGAAGATGGTGAAGATATTTTGTAGGTGTTTTTATTTTTAAAAATCTTTCTGATGAATTTTACCAGGGCAGTGGCTTTCTAGCCTGCTCTTCTCAATTCTGAACTGTCATGGGTTATTTTAAATGTTTTGCTTGAACACAGGACCTATGTTTTATCATCCATCTCCGACAGTACTAGGAACTCAATCTCGCCTACACTAAGATTAGGGGTCTTTGGAAAAATGTTCCGATGGCTCCATGAGGGAGCGAACCAAGTATCTTCAAAACAAGAGGCGAGCACCTAACCTCTATGTTGTAGAGACCCCCTTCTGACAATCTTCCCTATGACAAACCAGATCGGACACAATATTAAACTCAGTAGATGTGATACTATAAAGTGAGACTCTATGATTGTCAAATCTTATCAGTACAAATCGCATCTGTACACATGTGTATCTTATTGACAATATTTCACTAGGGTTGGATTAGGGTTTGCAAACTAAATCAATGATTTTGTTACAGAAACTATAATGAAATGCTGATACATTGTTAGGAACAATTTGAGCACTATATTTCATAATATAGAAACATGAAATATTTCGAACACATCAAACGACAAGAATGCCTAGAGAGGGTAATTTTGGAGGGAATGGTGCCAGGAAGAAGAATGAGAGGAAGACCTAGACGATGATTGGTGCAAGATGTTATTGACGATCTGAGAATGCGCGCCAACTTGCACAGAACAGAGAGTTTTCAGGATTGCTATCATGGGAGCCAAGTTCGGAAGGGACAAGCTACTTGATGATGATGGTATTTCATGATGGATGCGAGTTGAAAACCATATAGATGTTAGTGATAATTTGCATCCCATTGATCCATTGAAAGCAGAACAAAATAAGAGAAAGAGGGAGATACTGAGGTAAACCTATATGAAATGAAAATATATATGAAACCTATATACCAAAACATTTTGAGTGACAACTGCTTTGAGTAAAAAAAAAAGTTTAATTATTTACAAATCTTATATTTGCAGGTGGTTGCAAGTGATCCAGATAGAGGTTTAAATGGTGTTATTGATTACTCCATTGAATCCCCATCCACTATGTTGGCCGATGCCCCCTTTGATATTGACAAAGCTACAGGTCAAATAACAGTAAAGTCTAAAGTCAACAGAGAAGCTTTAGATAAAGACTTCATTCAGGTGAGATATGTGTGCTGTTTGAATAACATTTCATTATTGTGCACTCACATTCTTGCATTTGTCAAATTCTTCTTCTTCGAACGCTCCATATCGACCACTTGTTAACCACTCTTTTTATTTGTATGTGATCTGAACCTAAAAGTGATTGTATGTTTGGCCAGTTATACGCCTACAAGTAGGCCAGCTTACTGCGACACTTTTTATTTACTAGGGTAGCTTTCCTAGACTCCTACCTCAGTTGCCTCTTATGACAGGTTTGTAGGCCACAGTGTTACTATTCTTTGCTCCCCTTGCGGAACCCGGCAACACACAGCGTCATTTGTCAAATGATGTATTATAGTCTTCACAAACATTATACTTATTTTCTTAATACAAAAAGAAGCCAGTGGCTAGCACATCTTGTATGGCAATATCAGAATCTCTCTATTGTGTTCAGTCAGTCATCATCCTTCACAGGGAGCCCCATTACTGTCCTATATTATATTCATTTTCTTCATTTTTCACTGAACACACAAAGAAACCAGTGGCCAGCACACCTTGTGGCAGCTTCTATGGCAACAACAGAATCTTTCATGCTCTGTCAGTCTTTCACAGGGAGTCCCATGACTGTCCTACACTGTGCATCTCCCCACAACCTACTCTATAATGGCCGCTTTGCACAATTTTTCAAGATGGCGGGTGAGGCAGAGTATTCAAATGTGTTTAGTAAACATACGGACTCAGACTACTTTAGTAAACATAACAACAAAATAACGATGCATAGTAAGTGCTGATTACGATTATAATTATATATCCTATCATAGTTTATTATCCACCACAACAAGCACTAGTTTTGTGCAAGAGAAAACACTCCAATTCCTCGCTGAACAGTTGCATCTGGTCAGAACTCCAGATAACAGAAAATGGTATAGCAATAACACTCAGTGTTTTGCATTTATGACATATTAAATTGAACCTGAACGTAGACTATTGATCTCTTTGGACATAATGTAACAAAAGTTGTCACGTAGACAATTGATCTCCTTCAACATAATGTAACAAAAGTTGTCACGTAGACTATTGATATCCTTCGACATAATGAAACAAAAGGTGGTGTTGTGCAAAATTGTGACTTACTTATTCATGGATTACTGATAAGAGACTACCATAAGCTGATGTTAGTTTATGTGCTAGTCAAGCTGTGGTGATGTGCAAACTTGTGACTTATTCATGGATTACTGATAAGAGACTGCTATAAGCTGATATTAGTTTATGTGCTAATCAAGTTATGGTGTGTGCAAACTTGTGACTTACTTATTCATGGATTACTGATGAAAGACTACTATAAGTTGATGTAAGTACATTAGTAATAATAAATTACTCTAAGTATTCTGTATAAAATTAAATTTAAATAGTATGTGAGAGCAACAACTATAGCTACTCATCAGAAAACATCTTCTGTAATACACACATGCATCCAACAACAAGTTTCTAACATCTGAAAGATGTATTGTCTAGATAAGCGTTTTCCAATAGTAACAGACAATAGTTAGTCTGAGAGAATACACAGCCTATGACTTCACATGGCAATATTGCCGCCTGCGCTGAGGCCATTATAAAGTAGGTCGTGATCTCCCCCACTGGTCTGCCCCTTAAGTCTACTGTATGACAGAAATTAACACAACATACATTAAAATCTGTTATAATTCAGAAAACTACAGCTTGCAAATAATTTGTAGGGTGGAAAACTTGCAGGGTGGAAAAGTTAACAGCAATTAATTCATCCACAAAACCTGAGGGGAATATAACAAGAAAGGTCCTTTCCTGGAACCCGAGGGACAGCGAAAGTAGGGAGACCAAGAAATACTTGGAGACGAGATTTGGAGGCAGAGATCAACAATATAAAGAAGAGCTGGACGGAGCTGCGGAAGATAGCTAGAGATAGGAAGACTTTGCATGAGTTGGTTGAGGGCCTATGCCCCAATCCAGATTTAAAAGGCAGGGAGAGAGAGAGAGAGAGAATTCGACCACATCTTATTTTTTTTAATTGGGTACTTAATGTATGAATTACAAATGTGTAATATTTTGTTATACATTTTTTCACATTATGTTTTTAATAATGGGGAGGAGGAATAGTAAACATATTTTGTAATAATTAATCTAGTACCATGCCTACCGGCATATGCAAACATGTCTCTTTACAACTCACGCTCCCTGGTGCAGTTAATCTGTTCTGATGTCGATCTCTCGTCGAACAATGTCAGAACATCCAACATCTTCTCCCTATGCCTTCCACTATCTCTCCTTCCCTGTATTTTGTCCATTGTCACCATATGCTCCAAACCTCCTCTTCGCATTATGTGCGAAAAGAACATTTATTGTCAGATTCTTATTCTTTTGATCAGGTTTTGTGTGTATAGCATAAGCTTAAACATCTGCAGAAAGTTGTGAAACTATGGGCTAATTCATTTTGTTCTTTCTTCTTAACAGGTAACAGTGAAAGGCTCAGACAAAGCTCAAACTCCCCAAGAAGGCTGGTGTACATTCCGTGTGGCTGTTCAAGACATCAATGATAATTCTCCTGTCTTTAACTCCCTCAGATACAGTGAAAAGATCTCAACAAATGCTCAAGTCAACAGAGTATGTTTGTAAAAGGAATATGTTCTGTAATATATGTGTACCTTGGATGTGCATGCATGTATATCTAATATATAGTCATGTATATGCCAGCGAAAGTTGGAAAATGACTAAAGATATAGAAAGCAAGTTGAAGACATTTGAAAATAGATGTCTGCGAAAAATAATGAACATAAAATGGGACGAATTCAGAAGTGATAAAATCAGAGAAATGTCTGGCCAACCACTAGTAACAACTGTTATAAGAAAGAGAAGATGGAGATATATTGGAGCATGCTCTGAAAAGAAATGATCAAAGAATCACAAAGCAGGCATTGAGGTGGGAGTCAAAGGATTCAAGAAAGAAAGAATGCTCTAGGAAACCTGAAATGAACTTTACTGAGAGTTATTCTAACGTTTCTCCTGACTAAGAAAGGTGAACCTAGTTTATCCAAATATATTTAGAAGCACAATTTCTTCTTTAACTTGATTATCTGTCCAGCATTTGTTTAAACTAAAGTATCCATTTTCATACCATGAGATATATTGAGGAATATGGTATTACGCCCGTAATTTTCTATGACCAGCGACACACGATAGGCGGTGTGGTCAACCATGGCCAACTCTAGCATAAGACTGACTAGCTCAATCAAGTAATAGAAAACTCCAGATGGCCTGATTTTTAGTTATGTTTGATGGGACATTGAATCATTTATTGCAATTTTTCACGATTCTATGCGTCCGTTGTAATTTATTGATGAAAGTGTTTAATATACACTTAATGTTAAATTTAGTGTGAAATAATTTAGTGTGATATTCCTCAGTGTTAAATTTAGTTTAATATTCCTTAGTGTTAAATTTAATTTGTGACATAATATAATCTTGTTTTTGTATGCTATGTTGTTTTTTAAATGATTTCATCATTATCAAACAATACTGGGATGTAGAGTTAGAAATGCTAACCCAAAACAAATGCTTGCAGAAACCGGATACAAGGCACATAACATGGGGCAATGACCCTTGACAGTGATGAATGGGATAACGGATTCTAGGGGCACGGTTTTGCCTGGGAAACCAAGCCATGCAGGAAAAGGTAGCCCACATACACTAACATCCAAGACAAACTATATGGCGTAGCTGACAATCTCAGACAGCGGCCTTTATTAGAGAATCTGGAATCCCAATCTAGTTAGATAACAGAAGAAGAATGAATGCAAGAGTCATGTGACTTAAGAAGGATAATAATCTCCATAAATTTCCATTTGATCTAGTCATTCTTGCGCTAGAGTTGGCTGTGGGTCACCATCACACTGGCTACCTTTACTTCTAAGTGTTTCTCCTAGAAATCAATTGAAGCTGTGATAGTCTGACAACTGTTTCAATCAGAAAAAATTCCACTCCCATTGTGGAATTTGATCATGGAACTAATAGCAAGAACTGATTGCTCTACTTGTCTTGTCTTATTCACTTGTGCTGTGAAGCATCGTAGGGAGTTTTGGTTTTCTGTCCTGTGCCAGGTGTGTTGCATCTGTAGTTGTTAGTCTTTGATATCTGTGATGCAGGATATCTGTGATATTATCTATCCATCTGGTTCTTGGTCCTCCTCAGGCTGTGTCTGTGCTGCCGGTTATTATAGACACGATATAGTAGTAGGTCTGGTTTCATTCTCATTAGGTGACCGAACCATTTTATTTGTTGTTTTTTAATATGTTACATGCATGGTGTGATTCCAACGACATTTCTAATGTTCTCATTTCTCACTTGATCCTGTCTTGTAACATTGACTGCTTTAACTGATCACTGCTGATACAAAATGGTTAAATATAAATTAATATAATGAGCCATGGTATAGATGTGTATTTTTATAATGACTGTGTTCCAGGTCATCCTTCGTGTTGGAGCAACAGACAGAGATATTGGAGAAAATGCTGAAATCTCCTACTCCATGGTAGAAGATGGTGGTAAGGTGTTTGGAATTTACAAAGAAAGTGGTCTCATTTACCTGAAAGCTCCTTTAGCATCAGTAAGTAGCTATAAGTACTTTTACTCTTATTTCTGAATGTAGGTATCTTAGCTCTATATGGTATCTTAGCTCTATATGGTCATCTTGCTCTATATGTATCTTTGCCTCATATGGATCTTTTCTCTATATGCGTATTTTGCTCCTAATGTATCTTTCTCTATATGGTATCTTGCTTCTATGATGGTATCTTGTCTCTCATATGGTATCTTGTAACTCTCACTATGGTATCTTGAGCTCTATATGGATATTTTCTTGCTTCTGAATGGTGATCTTGAGCTCTATATGTTTGTATCTAACTCTCGATATGAGTATACTGAAAATGTCTATTATAGAGTTATCTTTGCTCTATATGGTATCTTAGCTCTATATGGTATCTTAGCTCTATATGGTATCTTAGCTCTATATGGTATCTTTGCTCTATATGGTATCTTAGCTCTATATGGTATCTTAACTCTATATGGTATCTTAGCTCTATATGGTATCTTAGCTCTATATGGTATCTTAGCTCTATATGGTATCTTTGCTCTATATGGTATCTAGCTCTATTGGTCTTCTATATGGATCTATCTTTGCTCTTTTATATGGTATCTGTCAGATTGCTCTATATGGTATCTTTGCTCTTAGTATTCTATAGTCTAGTCATAGGTATCACCTAGATGGATAGAATATCTTCACTCATCTTTCAAAATATTACCATCTTAATAAGGGGGTGTCGTCGTGCTATAGAATTCATGCACTGCAGCTGAGATCTTTCTGTTTATGAAAGAGATCAGAGCACACATGGTTACTCACCGAAGTGCAATGATGATGTTCCTATCAAGCAATCAATGTAGGTAACATTTAGTTTTAGTGGTCTATTCTAATCATGAAACAAGTAGTCATCTTATTCTATTTTCACTTGTAAGAGCATGGGGGCCATCACTACAGTTAGCTTCAATAGATGATACATGTACTGAACCATTCATCTCCTTTTACTTCTAGGAAATCTACCTAGTAAATAAAAAGCGGGCAAGAAATCGGATGTGCTGTCCTATTTGTAGGCGCATAACTGGCACAACATACCATTGCTCTTAGGCTCAGATCACATACAAATCACAAAGAGTGGTTTAACAAATGGTTGATGTGAAACACTCAAGAAGAAATCAAGTCACTCTACAGTATGTATGTTTGTTAATTTAGTACATTCATTTATAATTCATTTATTTTAGAAAACAGAATACAATTTATTAGTGAGAGCTGAAGATAACGGAAACCCACGGAAGGAAGGAACTGTCATGGTCAAGATTGAAGTTGCTACTGAAACTAGCGAGCCACCAAAGTAAGTTTGTTAATATAAGAAAATATGTGACATCTCATCCTACATCATGCTTGTCATATTTATCATCAATACTTTCCACAGACTTCAGTATTAGAGTATGTCACTGTTTGTTATTGCTGTTGTGAACCAGACCTTCTGAGCTTCCCCCTTTTTTAGCATTGTGTAAATTATAATAATAATAATTCCTCTCGACGTTATCGTTACATAGGACCTGCAAGCAATTTCTCCATATCGCTCTTTCCTGGGAAACTTGCTTGATCTCCTCCATAGAACTGAGACCGATATCTCTTGCCTCTCTCAACAAAGTTCGTTTCAGGGTCTCCCTGGGCCTTCCTCTCTTTCTTGAACACCCTGCATCCCACTTCAATGCTTGCTTTGATATTCTTTGATCATCTCTTCTCAAGGTGTATCCAACATATCTCCATCTTCTCTCTCTTATAGCACTTGTTACTAGTGGTTGACCAGACATTTCTCAGATTTCATCACTTCTCCTGTATTCGTTCCATTTTATGTTCATTATTTTATGTCTAAATTAACGGGTTTTTTTTTTACTTTTCTGACATTCTGCAACATCCTTCTAGTCGTGAGTATCAAACTGTTTTCTTGATATTTCATCATATCTCTGCATATATAAATCTGCTGTACTGGGGATACGGGTGTTCGCTGCAACAAGAAAGAGCGGGCCAAGCTTGTATTGATTGTTGGTGAGGTTGAGATGGATAAGGGGAATGTTCTTTGATTTCTTGGCAACCTAATGTTAGATGAGGACACTAAAATTGACAAGAATGAATCCAGCGATTTAAAGAGTTTGGAATTACACATTGTACAAGCTCGTGCTTTCAGCTCTTCGGCTCAGTGCCATGGACATCATAACCCTTGGTTTGGTGCCACGATTGACGTAAATCTAGAGAACCTGTGGCTTTTCTGCCAGTCCGTGGAATTGAACCGCACTCACATCGAGCTTGTCACCCGTCGTCCAACACGCTGTGAACACGCTGGGCAGGCGGGGAAGACAACCATTATAAGTTGTCCCTGGTTCTCATATGTTGGAAACTTTGTTAAAGTTTTTAGGTATAATTTTATCAGTTGCCACAATTGTGTACATCAGTTTCAAACTACCAGCCAATGCCTGATATATAAATAGTTGTAATATTGTCTTATAGGTTTGATCCTGATCCAACTTCCCATTCCTACTCATATAAAATTGCTGAAACGGTGAGTCCCAACACACAAGACGCAGTGATCACCACTTTGACCTGTCAATCAAACATGCAAAATCCTAGAGTTCAGTACTTTCTGGTGGATTCTCGAGGTGTTTTGCAGTCGCAGCAGGCAGGAAGTTTTGCTCTTTCAGAGTACCAGCAGGGTGGTCAGTACAAGGTGGACATCTCTGTAGCCCAACAGCTGGACTATGAGAAAAACAAACAATTTAGCCTTCTATTGCGATGTCAGGTAAGGACCCTCGTGTTTCGAAACATTTTAAGTATTAGAATATTGCTTTACTACAACAAATTGAATGTTTCTGACACATAAGCAGATTACCAACAGCCTCAAAGAACAATGTTTCTTCCATACATAGGATACAAAGCGAAAGGCCATCCATGCAAACGGCCTTTTTCTTTCTTTTCTACAATCCTGTTTTGCCTCACAGACTCAGGATACAAAGAGATTTCTAGAACAAGCCCTTGTGTGCACCTCATAAATAGTCTTTCGTCAACTCTGTTATCTCTGAGGTCCATCCTGTGCGCGACCGACCCCCTGCCCTGTATCCACTGTATCGGAGCAACATTGCTCTTTGAGGCGCACTGTCTACTGGCAATCTGCCTATGTGGCCGAACCATTTAATCTGGATGTGAATTTCAGACCACTAACCTCAAACCAAGGTCGATTTTCAGTTTTCTTTGGATGGAATTAGTGTACTCTAGCCTGAATGTTATATACTAGTGTACCATGTGACCCATCTGGGATATTCTGAAGCCACTGGGACAGGCCTAACAAGCTGACAGTGATATAATCTAACTTATGCTCGTAGAATTTAACAAAAGGTAGACCTCAGAAAAAACAGAGGCGGTAAAAAACACTGTTTATGAATCACACACAAAAGTCTGTTTTAGAAATCTCTTCTTATCCTGACACTGTGAGGCAAAACAGGATTAGAGAAAGAAAGAGATTGCTTGCATCTGATATTTTCATTGCACAATAATTTTTTAACTCTGTCCACACTTTAAGCCGCACACTGCGCCAGGCGAAGTCCATTACGCTTTAAGCCGCACACTGCGCCATAGAGTTGCTTCCTTATAAGAAGTCTTTCTAGTTTTACTTCTACTGTTTTACTTATAGTACTTTTTAACCTTGTTATTCTATTGGGTTGTCCAGTTTTCTTCAATTTAGTATATAATAATATATATATGTTTATTTATTGACAAGTAGTTGGGATCGTAATTTTAAAAAACAATATTTTTTTACTTCCTTGAATTAACTGCTTAAAAATTGAGGAAATAAATGGGCGTGGAAAGAGTTAACTCTTTCACGCTTTAAGCCTCACAACTCCCATAGAGTTGCTTCCTATAAGAAGTCTTTCTAGTTTTACTTCTACTGGTTTACTTATACTACTTTTCAACCTTGTTATTCTATTGGGTTGGCCAGTTTTCTTCAATTTAGTATATAATAATATATATATGTTTATTTATTGACAAGTAGTTGGGATCGTAATTTTAAAAAAATAATTTTTTTTTTACTTCCCTTGAATTAACTGCTTAAAATTGAGAAAATAAATGGGCGTGGAAAGAGTTAATTCAGTTTATTTTTGGGGGGACAGAGCAAAGCCAAGCAACTTCTTCTTCTAACCCCAGACAAGCCTGAGAAGCAGAGTGAGAGATGTGTTTAATCAGCGAACCACGGGAACCATCAGTATGCATACTCTCTATATCTGTTGGGGGAGACAGCACCTATGGGTCTGCCCAGAGTGCAATGACGTCAGTTTAGTAAATAAAAAATTCTAACCCCAGGAAATCTGAATTTTCACTCTCTTTTCCCTATAGTGCAATGGGGGCAACAACCTGTTTATACATTGCTTATATTGAAGTTGTATAATAAACTAGTTTTTATCTCATCACAGAACTTTGGTGGGTTTAAACCCAATGTATGAACAAATCACACTAACTATTGATGTGGAGGATAGGAATAACAAAGTTCCTTACTTTGAGGGTATGGATTCTAACGGCAGGTATGCAGGCAGCGTTCCAGAGAACACTGAGCCTGGAGCAACAGTAATCGAGGTCCAGGGATATGATGATGATGTCAAGGAGGACTTCAGAAATGTAAATGTTTTTCTTGTTATATTACTTTATTGTTTCTGTGATGTATTAGAATGTTTATTTTGTTTCTTATTTGACTATTTAAGAAAATATTGAATTTATGGAGGAGTGTCTTGCCGAATGGATTAGAGCACTGCTCCTATGTGGCTCAATCCATGGTAAGTAAAGATTTCTTCTGTCAGGGCTAAAGAAAAGTCCTAACCTGAACAGTCTCCTCAGCTGCACTAGCCATGCGGCCATTAAGTTCATAAGTCTCGTCTTCCCTGTCCTCACTGCCCAAAAAGTGATATTACAGGCAGTAAGACAATTTAAGAGCAAACAATAAAGAAGAGTTCTGATGACTTTCTTCTTCTTTTGTCTTCACACTGCTACCGGGTTGTTGACCAGTGTCATGGTTTTCTGTTTTTCTCTTGCGCTGTTCTGGTCTCTTGGGTGATTGTTATTTTTGCTCTTTCACAGGATTCTGCTATGCCATCTAACCATCTTTTGCATGGTCTTCCTCTCGCCTTCTCTCCTGATGTTCTGTTGTAGAAGACTCTGTATACTGTGGAGTTTGAACGCATTCTTATTAAGTGGCCAAACCACTTCATTCTTTGTTTCTCTATGTAATTCAAGCATGGTTCTGTGCCAACTTTGTTTCTTATGTTGATGTTGGTGACTGTCTTTTCTGGTGTTGTTGGTAACTTTTTGCAGGCAGTGCATTTCACATGTAGTAATTTTTTGTGACTGCACTTTGCTTATTGTTATTTCTCTTCCATGTTTATAATCTATAAATGTATATGTTAAAATGTTTCAAGAATATATACGATGAATATTCATTGATTTCTTTCTATTTCTAGTTTTAGTGTTTTTTTGTATTTACATTTATTTCACATTGTTTGACAGATTTTCCTGATCGATTGGATTTGGTACTTCCATTTGTGTTTCATAATTTGTCAATCCTGTTTGTTCGTCTTGCTTGATAAAGGCCTTGTTGGTCGAACGTTGCTGTTTATCGTCACTGTTTATGTATTTTGTAAAACTATAGTACTTTGTTTGTACGTGTTTCACTATTTGCTTATTGTTCATGTTTGACTCTGGTAACACAAAGTAGTTCTGATAACCAATAACTCAAAAAATGTCATTGAAAATGTTCTCAGAATATAACATGAATATTTTCTAATTTCTTTCTAATTTCACAGTGCGGTAAATTTTTTTCCTGTATTTTTAACACAGCTAAAGTTCACATTGTCTGACGAGAGCTATCCTGGAGTGATGAAGGACTTTGAAATAAAAAACTTACCAGGAAACAAAGCAGCCATAATTACAAAAAAAGAGTTTGACAGAGAGAGGAATCCTCGGTATTTTCTAACAGTCATTGCAGATGACATCAGTCCATCTGATAGAGTTAACCACAGACCACCAGGAACACCAAACACAGGTAACATTGGCATAATGTATGATAGTGTTTATAGGAAGAATTTATTGGATTGGTATTTGAAGAATTAATTGAAGGAATTATTTCATTGTTTCTGAAGGATTCATTACATTTTTTGTAGTTGGAAGAATTACTTAATTTGTTTTTTCAAAGATTAATTTGGTTGCTATTTAAATAATTCATTTATTGATATTTTAATAGCACATTTCATCGCAGAGACATCTGCGAGAACAGATGAGATGTATATATAAGCAAATGATCTATGAGAACTATCAGCAGGGATATCATTTGCTGAAAGTGATTGAACATTTATGAATGTGGCTTGAGTGCAACAATGTCTGTATTGTTAACGAACAGCAAAGTTTATCATCAGAAGTTGTTTCACTATCAGATGCCATAATAGTAACAATCATGGACAATGCCATAACACTAACAGTCATGGACAATAAGGCATATCCATAAACATTGTTCTTAGTATTGATTATCAACTTGGATGTTGACATTTTTCCTTGCCATGAAGTTAAACTGTCACAACTATTTTCTCTCTGTTATCCTCATTCTCATATCCAACAGATTTTCCCAGTTGTTACCCTATTACATTCATCTTCGTTCTGGGGCACATGGGTGTCGATAAGTAGAGAGCAGACAGGCTTGCTGGCTCTGCCACCATATCAGGGTCCAGAAGAAAGGTCTCATAGAGTGCGATCGCAAAGAGGATTTTTATTTACATCAATCCAAATCAACTGCTGGATTGCAAGAGCTTTAATTGAAGATTAGAGGGGCCAGAAAAGAACAGCACAACAGGTATATGGTCATCAATCAACATTGAACTGGTACAGTTAGTCGCTGAATGCTGTTGGAGATATTGCGAAGGAGATCGAAGCACCTATGGACATGTCCAGAGTACAATGAAGATATTCCAAACTGAAACTAATACTTTATGTTCTTAAACTTTCATTTCTCGTGATATTCCCAAAAAATGATTATCTCCTGTTGGCTACCCTGTTGTAATAATTTCTTCATTGTTCATTCCAGCCTCAGTGGTTGTTCAGGTAGACGTTACAGACAAGAATGACAACCCCATGACTTTCAAGCAAACTCGTTACAACCATACAGTAGCTGAAACTGCAAGCATTGGAACAGTCATCTTTGCTGTCACTGCAGATGATATTGATGAAGGTGTGGTATAAAGTCACTTTAGTGAAGATCATTTTTGGTGGAAGCTTCCCATTAATGCCACAGTGGGTGGACCCAGTTACATTTGAAATGTGTAAAAACTTATAGCGTTGTCAATCTTACAAATGAGAGCTGCTCTGAATTTTTCTATATATTTAGTTGTCTATTGGCTCTAAGAAGGCTCCCACCTTTTAGCCACGATCAAGTGGGCACTATGAAGATCATTAACTGCAAACAGATTTCTCAGCTTGATTGTCATCTTGTGTTGCAGAGCATAAAATGTACTTATGCTGGAATATTTCATAAGAGTTAGCTTAATTTGTCGTTTTAACATGTTTTGGTGATGTAAGGAAGAAAGGTGGCATCTGTGGCTTAGGGGATAGTGACTCTGTCTATTAACTCCGACGTTCTTGAGTTCGAATCACACTGCGGACAGTTTGGTTGCAATTGTTTCGCGGGATTTTACAAAGGATTATGGCGCCACCGTTCAGAAAGCAATGGCAAACTACTGAACGTAATAATGCTTAGAAAAATCACAAACAGCATTAAAATGCTGGGGTTGATTTGCAAAGTCCGGTAAAGGATATGCAATTAAATTTTAACTTTTAAGGAAGAAATGTTATTTTCCTCCCTTTTTTACAGTGTGTTTGCGCGTGTGTACATTCATGAGAGAGAGAAATAGTGTGATAGCTTAGGAATTAGTGCACTTGATTCGTAGATGCATGATTACGTAATCTTCTTAGAACGCTCCATATCAACCATGTGTTAAACCCCTCTTCGTGATTTGTATGTGATTTGAGCCTAAGAGCGATTGTACGTTGTTCCAGTTATGCACCTACAAGTAGGATAGCACATCCGATTTCTGCGACGCTTATTTGCTAGGGTAGCTTCCCTAGGCCCCTACCTCGGTCCCCTCTTACGACATGCCTTGTAGGTCACTGTTAATATTCTTTGCTCCTTGCAGCCCGGCAACACACAGGTGGATTACAGGATCATATTCCACAGTGGACTGTGGATTTTATCTAAGCAAACTCTTCACATTTGACATTGTCATCAAGTAGCTTGTCCCTTCCGGAACTTGGCTCCCATGACAGCAGTCCTGAAAAACTGGACATGGACAGGAATGAATTATCTTTGTGTTACAAAAGTAAACAATTCTCAGACTGCGGAAAACTTCAAATGCTCTTTCATTTTGCCCTGTCAGACCCGGTCTGGTCGAATCCTTTGGTTTGAGGAACTAGTTTCCTACTGTTTTTATACATGTTTTTAAAGTGTATTTTTCTGTTTTAAATGTCAAAGATCACAGTACTTGAGGGTCCACTGTGAGTACCTCGCGGAAACCCGAAGATCCGCGGACCCCAGTTTGGGAAACTCTGATCTACACCATTCCAATCCATTTAATTTACAATAGCAGCACAATCTTATTTGTCTTATGCAGCAATACAATCCCATGTCACAGCAGTATAAAATATGTTTCTACAGTTGATCAGGGCCGCCTCAAGTACAGTTTTGTTAACCGTAATGAGAACCCATTTGACATACGAGACCAGACAGGGGAGATCATTGTTGTTGGCTTGCTGGACTATGAAAGTAACCAGAAGGTAATAATATAAACACTCTTTACTTTTTTTAACGGAAATATGCTTTCCATGGTTTTTTTGTCTTTATGTTGGTTCTTGTAGTCTTCTGTATTATAAATAAACTAACTGCACTCTTCATATTCGTGAAATGGGCCAGTCACATTGCTCGGATGCCTGATAAGCACATCCCAAAACAGTTGATGTATGGCAAGCTTGAGTGGGGGCAGAGCGTTCAGGATGTGGACTGAATAATCGCTTTAAAGACACTCTTAAAGTGTCTCTGAAATGCTTCGATATAGACACCACGTGCTGGGAATTCCTGGCTAAGATCACCAATTGTGGTGCTGTAACTTCACAAGAGGAGCTCACATAGCTGAGAATCGTCATACCGTTGAGGTACAGAGAAAATGATGCGCAAAAGACAGAACACATAAAACACCCACATTTCTAACCTTGATCATGTATGCCCTACCTTTAGTAGGGGATTGTGTTCTAGGATTGGACTCTACTGAGAGAAAACAAGCTGCGCGAAAAGACAGAACACACAACACCCACATGTCTAACCTTAATCATGTATGCCGTACCTTTAGTAGAGGATTGTGTTCTAGGATTGGACTCTACAGTCACCTCCACACACCATAGAGGTGCAGCACACATCTGAGGCTGTTATCATCACTTGCGATGGACGTATATTATTATTATGATGCAGCTGGAGAGAGCAGACAGGCTGGCTGGCTCTACCACCATATCAAGAGAGGGGGGTGGGGTGGTCAGCCAATGGATAGAGCTTACATTTTGAACACCCTCATAGAGTATTTTCATCTAAACCAATCCATGTCAACTGCTAGATTGCAAGAACTTAGATTGAGGAATGGAGTGGCCAGAAAAGAACAGCGCAACAGGTATATGAGTAGGATCATCAACCAACGTCGAACTGAAATGGTTAGAGATATTGCAACAGAGATCGGATAACCTATGGACATGCCAGGAGTGCAATGATACTTGAAACTGAAATAAAACTACCTATATGTTATGACAGTCTCCCCAACTTGATTCTTGAGTTCCATTGCTAATTCTACTGATGGCTCTTATTCTTTCTTCAATCATCTTCATCTTTACTTTGAGGTCCAAGCACAATATATAAAAGCATGAAAGATGGTGATGATGGGATGTACACAGACAGCTCTGTGTTGAGGCAAACGAAATGCTTGAGCCTTCACAGCAAGCTCGAAAGGCAAAACTGTTACGGAGACAAGTGGTGCTTTTGCTGTAACAATAAGTAGCCTTACAATGGAAGCAATGGCGGTGACTAGGGTGTTGAGCTGGCTTGATACACAGGATTACAAACATGCATGTATTCTGAGTGACTCAATGAACATGCTCTTAAATATTTAGTCTGGTTACATACAACATGATTGATGCAACACACTTGACACATCACATATAAGCCATATAACATTTGTTTTCATACGGGTCATTGGGCATAACGCAGTGAATGAGCAGATTGACTAGCTAATACAACAGCGAAGAGTGACAGGCAATGGACAAGTCAGGCAGCATCAATAACATAAAAGAAGCAGATCAAATCAATGATGTTTCTACAGACACATATGAATCGATATCCCTATCCAGAGTGAAGGAGGTGGGACTGAAACTTAAAATTGTCATACATGAACACTTTCCTAGTGGTAGAAGACGTTTAATCAATCAACACAGAAATGGAATAGTCACCCAATGCTGATGGCAATGTTGAGGATGAAATCTGAGCACAGAACATGTTGACTTGCAATGCTGATGATTCTCAGTAATCAGACAATAGTTGTAGAAAAGTTTCCAGACAGTCAAGAGAAATATATTTTGTATTAGTGAAAAGGAAAAAGAGAAGAGAATAAATAAATCTTTCCAGAAAGAACTCAAAATTAAAGAAAACTGGCTGATGCTACAAATAAGAAAGAAAAAATTTAGATATTTTGGACATATAAAAAGACATGAAGGGCTGGAGAAGATCATCATGGAAGGAGGCATACCGGCAAAGAGAAGAAGAGAAAGACCACGGAGAAGATGGATTCAGGATGTATCTGATAGTTTGAACATGACGGCTGCAGAGGCAGGACATCTGGCCTATGAAGAGAAATTCGGAGAACTGTTAGGGTGGCAAAGTTCTGCTCAGGACAAGCTATTTGATGATGATGATGATGCTGAAAAGGAAACAGACCAAAAGTTAAACGACTGTTCTTTGTCTATGTGAATGGCCAGGACATGAAACAAACTTCTTCTTTTAACGCTCCATATCGACCACTTAATCACTCTTTGTTATTTGTATGTGATCTGAGCCTAAGAGCGATTGTACATTGTGGCCGTTATGAGCCTACAATTAGGCCAGCACATCCAATTTCTGTGTCGCTTTTTATTTGCTAGTGTAGCTTTCCTAGGCCCCTACCTCAGTCGCCTCTTACGACAAGCCTTTAGGTTGCAGTGTTACTATTCTTTGCTCCTTTGAGGCCCTGCCAACACACATGCACATGAAACAAACAACATTAGCGATCCTTACAACCAACACTTGAAGCAGAAATAACACATAGTCTGATATGTAACCTTCATTACAAATGATATCAAAGATTAAATATCAAATCATTCATCTTGTTAATTTATTTTCTTTAGGATTATACATTGATCTTGGAGTCCAGAGACAGTGAAAACTTTTATTCAGCTACAACAACAGTCATCATTTACGCCACTGATGAAAATGACAATTTGCCTGTTTTTGGTAAGAATGAGTATGTCATTGAGGACAAGGTCATTGAGGAAGATTTCTCTGTATCTAAGGAAAACCCCATGGAACTTATTAAAGTAAGTTGTTACTTCATTATCACTTTAATCTTTGCCAGTTTTTTTCTGCAAACATTTTGAGATTTTGATTATTTAAAATAAATCTGAACTCAAAATCAAAGAAAACTGGCTGATGCTACAAATAAAAAGAGAAAATTGAGGTATTTTGGACATATAAACAGACACGAAGGGCTGGAGAAGACCATCATGGAAGTAGGCATACTGGCAAAGAGAAGAAGAGGAAGACCTCGGAGATGGATTCAGGATGTAACTGATGGTTTGAACTTTACTGCTACACATGTGGAACATCAGGCCTATGAGAGAGAAATTCTAGAGGACTGTTGGGGTGGCAAAGTTCTGCTCAAGACAAGCTATTTTATGATGATGAAATCAGGGACTAACCTAATACTAGATCATAAAGTACAGCAGCAGAGGAATTCAATAGACACTTATCCCAGTACTGGAAGATTTAGTTTATGCTGACGGTATTAGTCTTTTGGCCAGTCAATACAAGGATGCTCAATCGAAAAGAGATACACTTTCCAGAATAGCTCAAACAATAGGACTTAAAATTAATATTACCAAAATGAAAATAATGAGGAATAGCCAATAATCTGAAAATACAATAATATTACAAAATGAAATCATAGAGGAAGTTCAGGATTTTGTATACTTGGGAAGAAGGTATTGCAGGATGATGATTCAGAAAAGGACATTATTACCAAAATGAAAATAATGAGGAATAGCCAATAATCTGAAAATACAATAATGTTACAAAATGAAATCATAGAGGAAGTTCAGGATTTTGTATACTTGGGAAGAAGGTATTGCAGGATGATGATTCAGAAAAGGACATTATTTGAAAAAATCAAGAATGCAAGCTAAAGGATTGAATCTTGAAATCTATAGAAGCAGTGTCCTGCAAGTGTTATTATACATTAGTGAGGGCTGGAAAATAACCCAAAACATGATACACAAGCTGGAGATATTTCAAACTAAATGGTTAAGAATCTTGTGAATATTCTGGCCAAATACAATAACACATGAAGAGCTTTTAATACAAACAATCTGTGCATCACTGGAGATCCATTATTAACTGATTCAGTACCAGGTTTTTTTCACCTCTGGACGGAATTATTTTTAGCTTCAAAATATTGCACACATACTTAGTTAAATTAAAATATTGTTTCTAAATATGATTTAAACTTATTATATATCAAATTAAAGATAAATGATTGTACTTTCATAAAATATTTATTGTATGCGAAAATATAATGTTGTGTTGACTGTGCATGACAAATATTAGCATGTAATAAAAAATTAATTGAAATTGTGAGAACAAAAATCCAACTTACCAAGGGCCTTGAGGAACAATATGGTGAATAAGTCAGTGTAACTACTCTCTTTATATAAGTAATCCATTTATGAATACACAAAAATTAAGAAAATATTGATGGAATATATGGTTTACTAACTGTTCGAAATTACAACACGACCATCTTTGAAGAAATTTCCATTAACTCTTTCCACGCCCATTTATTTTCTCAATTTTTAATCAGTTAATTCAAGGAAGTAAAAAAAAATATTTTTAAATTACGATCCCAACTACTCGTCAATAAATAAACATATATATATTATTATATACTAAATTGAAGAAAACTGGGCAACCAATTAGAATAACAAGGTGGAAAAGTAGTATAAGTAAACCAGTAGAAGTAAAACTAGAAAGACTTCTTATAAGGAAAGCAACTCTATGGCGCAGTGTGCGGCTTAAAGCATGCAACGGACTTCAGCGTGGCGCAGTGTGCTGCTTAAAGCGTGGAAAGAGTTAAAAATTGTCAAATTGAAGATTTCACATACTAAACATTCATGTCTCATAATATATAATCACATACAGTGGAAATTATAGCAATATTTACAGGAATAAAGAACTAAAGTATATGAATAATAGTCCTAACATAGCAACTATATAACTTCTCTCCAAGTAGACTGTGTAGGTTCTGTCTGAATCCTTCTTCTTTTGTTGCAATCCTACTGGAACCTGACTGGGCAACGCCTCTCGCACTGGTTGGGAAACACTACTAGTATTATTTAAATTATTAATAATCGCGTATTTAAATCACAAACTTCTGTGTCATCAGAAGCTTCACTATCTTCACTATCAGTATCTACATCTTCATGCAACCAATCTGGCGCTTCTGCAGCTGTAAACGTGCAGAACGAGCTGATAACAAACCATTTCTAGACTCTGAATTGTTAGACATTATTTTTAATCACAGGGTAACTTGAAAACGAAAATTAAACTTGGTTTCACTTCTGATTCTAGTCAAAACCACGATGTTGTGATTTGGTTATCGTTAGTACTTCCTTTCTACTTAGTTTCAGGTTGATATAAAACTACAATCGGAGTGAAAATTAATAAAACTCAACGCAATAGTAGCCGTCTTTTAAAACGCTTGGAGCACTGAGATAAGAAATATGTGCACTACAGTGTTCCACGGACTGAATCAGTTAAAAGCGAAGATGGAGGTTGACTGTACATGTATGTCATATGCCAGTAGAGACATTGGCTAGTAATTGGGAAAAGAGAGCCTGACGTCCAAAGGAAACATGGAGAAGATCTGTTGAAAGAGAGAGTTGTAGATTGTGCCTCAACATGGAAAACAATTAGTAGAAAGGCGGCAGAATGACAACAATGGAAATCTCTTGTGGAAGCCTTATGTGTCAAATGGGGCAGAAAGAGGATATAGATAGAGACCCTCACCGGTGCTATGAAGTTCGTGCACTGCCGCTGCGATCTGTCTGTGTAAGAAAGAAATCGAAGCACACACGGATACTCACCAAAGTGCAATGATGATAGCCCAATCAATCAATCAGATAGGAAGAGGATAGATAGAACCTAATACTAATTAGATGAAGAAAGATTACTTAGAAGACTAATTGGGTGTGCCTGGGAAGATAAGATTAGCAATGCAAGACTTCAAGCACAAGCTGGTCTTGAATATATAAATAAAGAAATACAAAAGAGAAGATGGCGATGAACTGGACATGTTCTCAGGGCGAGAAAAGAAAGATGATGAAGACATGCAATGCAGTGGACGACACAGGAACAGTGGGGGAAAAGGGAGATGTAGGGTCACATGTAGGTTTAAAATGTAATCCGGGAGGCAAGAGAGGTAAGTTACGACCTAGAGAGACATGGAGATGAACTGTAGACAGAAAGAGTAGAGGTGGGAAAGACCTGGAATGAACTAAGCTGGCTTGCTCAATACATATCTGGTTGGAGGAAATTTGTTGATGCATTATGCTTCAAGAGTAGTTAAGAGAGGAAAAATAAGAAGGGGCACATGGAATTGAACTTTTGAAGCCATGCATAAGACTAGTAAGTTTGAGTTACAGAGAAAGAGACGTGATTTAATTGATTGGACATTTTTTGTGTATGACATGTGTCCTTGAGCATACGAGAACCCATTTCTGTCTGCATTATTGTTGTTCCTATGAAATACTAACGCATTTGTTAACAATTTAGCGATGCTTGTATTTTGATCACATTTATTTTTCTGTTATAAACTTTGTAACAAAATGTATTATTTACTTCCTTTAGGTGACAGCCACAGATGCTGACATTTCTCGAACCATAAACATGCGCTACCGACTTCTTGGAGAAGGCACAGAACCTGGCGATAGACAACTTTTCACAATTAACGAAAAAACTGGACAGATTTTCCTTGTGGCAGCATTGGACAGAGATGAGCCAAATGGAAAATCTGAGTACATATTCACTGTGGAGGCATTAGATGAAGATGATGACCCTCAGAAAGGATATACAAATATTAAAGTGAAACCTCTTGATGTTAATGATAATAAGCCCATCTTTGATGCTGATAGACTGACTGGAGAGGTATATGAGCACTCACCTCCAGGTAAACACACAAGACTTTGATAAACAAAGTATTGGCTCAAATTATAAGCTTGTATTATGTTATATTATGTTATTCAACTGACATCATGGCACATTCCCATGCATGCTTTGTCCTCCACTGCAGCAGCCATCCCAAAATCCACTTGCTCACCGTACTCATGAGAAGTTGATTAGTATATCCACTCTCTCTCTACCACAAAGACGACACTGTCTGGTATGTCCAAACTTAACTCCTAATTCTCTTAATCGGTCCAGGGTCTGAGACTCGTCCATTTCACATAAATAAGTGTGCACCGCATTGATAACATCAGCTTTGTCCATACTTCTGCCAGCTTGTGTCTTGGCATTATTTGCAAGAAAGTCAGCATGTTCGTTACCCTGCACTCCAGCATGTCCGAGTGTACAGCCAAGTCATTGTCTTAAGATGAGATTTCCGAATGCTGTCCACCGATTCTGCATGCAGACTTCCAGATTCAATCCCTTGAAGCTTATTCATTGAGTCTGATATGATAATCGAATAGGCTTGTATTGCTTGTTCTTTTTGTATTTTCCTAACCAAGCTCTGACAAACAGACAGCTTTCTTGGTAATAGACTACAGTTAAAAAAAAGGTTTAGAATAGTCAGAAAATCATGTTATGTCAGTAGTCACAACTTTTTAGACTGCTGGATCTTTTATGTACAATCAAATATATAGTGAGCCCTGTGCTGACCTCTGATAGTCTCCTAATTTTATGATAATCTACATATTCTCTCTTAGTGGACCAGAGCAAAAACCATGTTTTTACACACCATTTTTTGTATCATACATTTTTATACAGACAGCTGTTATTTGTTTTGGCATAAAACTTATTTTTGTATATATGGAACATGTACCATATATCAACATGTTTAGAATTGAATGCTCTGTTTATTTACATGGGTGAAATAGTTCTGAATAATAAAGGAAATAAAAATAAATGCTTTTTAGTAAGGAAGAAAAAGAATAATATAGGAACAAAATTGTCACTTACCACTCAAATAAAATATATCCTATACATCTGCAAGCCATAAAACATGTTATTTTCATACTACAACCATATTTACACAATCCAGGAAATTGTAATCATTTTTGTATGAATAAAAAACATTTTTACCACATTATTTATGTCAGATGAAGTCCTTATTTCAAGTCAAAATTGTGTGTAATCAAAAAGCAGCTGTTTAATTTGTGTGTTTTTTTTACAGTTTACTAACCTTAAATTGAGTCCACATGTGAAGCCAGAAATTATTAATGATCTTAGGTTAATTTAATAACGGTGAACTTAAATATAAAGTTATCACAACTTTTAAATCTTAATACTACCCTATCACCACCCTATGTTGCGGTTGGCCCAACACAGTTGACACATAGCATTGTGCTTTGACCACTAAGAGTTAGTCAACTGCTGTTTGTTTTTTTTACTGTTCGTATGAGAATCACTTAGTTGGTTTTTATTTGTGCAAATTGTATACAACAAAAATGCTAAAGATAATTAATTACTCTGGCAATAAGTTGGCTCAGCTTGTTCCTGAAGATGCTTTGTCATTAGGGAATTGACTGTACTTAAAATGAAACAGTTTATGTTAATGTACAAATCTAGCTCACTGTCTTGCATCAACTCTGCTAAATAAAAATAAGTAAGTAAATAGTACAAAACCAGTTTTTATACCATAAGGTCATCATCATTGGCCTCTTTGTTTCAGGAGACAATAGGTTTCCTTGTTCTGCGCTGAATCATAACGTTTCTTGTGGCTGTAATGGCCTATTCTGGAGTGGCAATTCTTGCCACAGTTGCCATAAGCAAAACTGCAGACTGGAGCTGATACCTAGGATGTTCTCTATGCACTCTGTGCTCTCTTTTGCCTCCATATGTGATGGAGTTTTTATTTTGAGCCGCCTCACTTTCGCTTGCCATACTTTCCTGTCTTTGGCCAGCCGCTCCCAAAGTTCTTTGTCTACACCGCATGAAGTTAGATGACGCTTGCAGGTGTCAATAAAGCGTAATAATAGGCGCCCATGCCGTCTAGTACCAGTTGCTAGTTGACCATATAGAATGTTCTTTGGGATTCTATCATCGCACACATGTTCAAGCCATCTCAGACGTCGCTGACTCAGCAAGGTGTACGTGCTTGGATTGCCAGCACTGTCCAGGATTTCTATATTGCATATGTGGTTTTGCCTGAGGCTGCACAAATGGAAGGTGTTGAGGCAGTGTTCTTGTCTGGCATATGTGGTCCACGTTTCACTACCATAAAGCAAAGTGCTGAGAACACACTCCTTATATACTTGTATCTTGTGTCATAAGGTATATTAGGGAATACATCGTTAGGTCTATTTGACATCATGTTGACTGCTAAAACAAACATAAAGTTTTTGTGTTTTTTTCACTGTAGGTTGGTTTTGTCCTGTCAGAGATCACTGCCCTGTCATTGCAGTAGTCATCACCAATGACTTTGATTACATGGAGAATGCCTCAGTTGACTATGAGATTGTGAGCAGCCCAAGCACAAATGCAAACAGCCCCACCACCAATTTTTTCAACATAGACCCTGAAGGCAGGATTTTCTCACAGGTGGACCAACAATATCTCGATCGAGAGACGAGACCTAAGCTAGAGGTAGTGGTCAGGGCTAAAGACCGTGGACCCGAACCTCAGACATCCACAGCCACTGTGACTATCATTATAAAAGATATTAATGATAATGCTCCAGTGTTTACCCAGAGAGTTTACAAGTGAGTTTTTAACCTTACATTTTTATTGTTTTGTAGTGACATTTTGTATCCTTCATTTGCTCTGTGATATGTTATTAATGTAACTCTTGTTTTAATACATTTTCTTTGTTCTTTTATTCTTGTCAACTTATAAATGTGAAGTATTACCAACTGATTTCTCAATCTTTAATTAAAATGTGAAGTGAGGTGTTCTGTAGGAGTTGAGACGTGGCTGATGAAAGCAAATATCAGAGTTGCATGTTTTCATGTATGATCTTGGTTTTAACTGTTCAACAAAGCTACTAACACATGCTTATGGGAGAGAACAGAATATACTCAGAACAGAAAATTTTAAGAAGGAGGTGGTGATAGATGGGCCACATAGTACGAAAAATCTTAACAAGTATTACCAGACAATCACTAATGGATTGATTATTGGTTACTATACTGACGTCATTGCACTCCGGGCAGACCCATATGTGCTCAGTCTCCCCAACAGATATAGAAGAGTATGCATGCTGATGGTTCCCATGGCTCGCTGATTAAACACACCTCTCACTCTGCCTCTCAGGCATCCAGTTGACTTGTACAACGGGTAACTCCAAACTGCCTAAATCGCTTGATCGATTCAACATCGATTTTAGTGTCCTCATCCAACAGACAGTCGCGAAGAGACCGAAGAATATCCCCTTATCCATCTTCAACTCCCCAACAATCGATGCTGTTGATGAAAGCCTGTCCGCTCTCTCATTACGCAAACCCCGCATGCCAGGACAGTATATCCACTGTAAGCCTCTGGAGGTTAGAAACTTCTATAGATGACACATTCACAAATGGAACCACAGTAGAACGAAAGAGAGGAAGTGGGTAGACCAAAGAACACATAAAGAAGAAATGAAAATCATGGCATATCCTTTATAGGACGTAGCCATCAACCGTAGTAAACTAGTCGTTTATTTTCTAGGCACCACTTATACATTCAGTAGTTTGTCATTTCTTTCTGAACGGTGAGGTCTATTTTAATTTGTGTTAAAATCCATGGAAACGAATTTGCTTCCAAACTTGCCCACTGTGAGGTTGAACCAGGTACGATTAGTTTGTGATCGAGCTCACTACCGCTTGAGCTACAGAGCTCACAAAGAAGAAATACAAATGCTAATATTTGTATTATGCGAGCCATGGACAATAAACAGATCGAAAGATCTCTGGAGGCCACCGAGATGTGGTTTTACAGAAGAATGATGAGAATCCCATGGACTGCTAAAATCACTAATGCCGAGGTGTTGAATGAGGTCAAGACACAGAGAAAACTTATTATCAATATAAGAAAGAGGCAGTCATCATTTTTCGGACATGTGATGAGGAGGGAGGTTCAGAACACATTATGTAATCGAGGGTAGACGAGACAGGAAGACAGATTGAAAATTTTTGGATAGCCTGACTTTATGGCACGGTAGAGCATCAACATCTGATAGCAAACACCAAAGATAGAGATTTGTGGAGATCCATGATCGCCTACACCAGCCGCATGGGACCTGATGATGATGAAATTTGAAGAACAATGAACAACTGAGGGAATTCCAGACTATAGAACACTAGATGGGAATAACACAGAATAAGATAAAACATACATACAATTTTATTTTCGAAAGTAAATAAAATAAGTTGATATTAACACAGATTTATATCACTTTCAAGAGATTTTTGTTAATATCAATTAATTAATACTAAGGCATGTAGTGTAAGTAATATGTATCAATCAAATGTAAGTCTTGTGCTTTCTATGGCCCTAGAAACAGGTAAGACACAAAGGAACCATCAGAAACTGCAGACCGTTGTGAAATGGATGTTTACGTAGAATAGAGGACTGGTGGTAATGATAAGATTTTCTGAGCGCACTCAGAGAAAGAACAAAGCAGATACAGTGGAGAAGGATCTGCCAGGAAGAGCCTGGTTTATGGATAGAATCATTAAGAAGGGACCGACTGTAAGCATTCTAAGACAGGCACTGTTTTGTAACCTGCTCCAGATAGAGAGTAAAGGTCTTCTGATTCCTGGAGAAGAGGCTGAGGCTGATATTAGAAGGATAGGTAAAACATGGAAAGAATTGGAAGGGATGTCAGAGAGAGAAGAGTTGAAACAATTTGTTGAAAACTGTGCCCGTGAGAGTTGAAAGGTGAAGAATGTAGGTGTAAGGGAAATGCAGGTATGGCTGCTGTAAAAGCGAGCAAGCAATGGACCAGACTGATATTCTAAATTCACTAAGGGAGAGAGGATGTGTAAATTATTCAAGTAATAATGGTGAATCTACAACCCTAACAGACTTCTAAATTCCAAGTCAAATGTGTAGCTAGACAAGAGCACTATAATGGTAGCCAAAGAAGAATAGTAAACCAGCACAGAACCTATGTTGTTAGTAGTCGCCACACGCTGAGAAGAGAAAGGCAATGTTTTAAGTGAAAAAACTGTACCAAGAGGAAGACAAAATAATTGTCTGGTAGAATATACTTTCGCAAACAGAGAACTAATATAGAGCAGGACAATGGCAGGTGGAACAAGAGATAAGGGGCAAAAGGTGGCAATGGATAGGGCACACACTGAGGAGAGCTCTGAAGCTTCACGAAACAGGCCCTCGATGGAATCCCCAGGATAATGGAGTAAGGAAGACCTGAAACACCTGAGGGGAGTTGGAAACGGAATGCTAAGACATATGGGGCAGAGTGAAGAGATCTGGAAAGATGTCCTTGGGTAAGAGGGCTTGAAAATCCTTGGTTGCAGACCTATGCCTCCCTAATGGTGAGGAAGAAAAATATACTTTCATTTCAAGAGACAAAACAAGTTGATAATCAATTACAACCAATCTTTGTTTTAAAAATGACACTTGATTTTAATAATATTATCCTTTTATAACACTATTGAAACTGTTAATTAAATTGAACTATTTTTTTCTATCTCAGTGTGACAATGTCAGAGCATTTCAAGAAGGGTATTGTGACAGAAGTACATGCTACAGACAGAGATGAAAATGATAATGCAGAACTTCAGTTCTCAATGTCCCAGAGGGTTGTAGTAGGAGGTCATTTTAAAGTAGACACTATTGAAAACAAGGGAGCTATCTATATTTATCGGGTAAGTTTTTTTATTTATCTTTTTTTTTTATTTCATGAAGGGACCTCTGTGGTGTAGAGGTTAGGCGCTCGCATCTGATTCCAAAAATACTTGGTTCACTCCCTCGTGGAGCCCTGATCTCAGTGTAGGTGAGACTTAGTTCCTAGTCCTGTTGGAAACGGACAATAAAATACAGGTCTGTGTTCAAGTTGAACACACATAAAAGAACCCTTGGCCGTTGAAAATCCAGAATAGCTGTAATTTCTACCAAATATTTTCCCCATCTTCAAAACTACATTAGGAACCCTCGTAGGTGCTACTGAGTTTGTACACTGCCGCTGAGATATCTATGTAAGAAAGGAATCGGAGCACACATGGTTACTCACCAAAGTGTAATGATGGTGGTCCTATCAATCAATTTCATGAAGGTCAGTGGTATCAAGTTGCTTTTGATACTTGCGAGAATATTGTTGACCACAACTAACTTTCTGGTGATATCATTAACTCTATATGTCCAGTCGACGCTCCCAGCATAGAAAACAGTTCTCTCATTATGCCAAAACACGCTGCCAGCGGCTAATTTGAGTCCATGCACGTTTGTTTTACTGTTCAGCTACTATACGTCCGACACTGTTTTGTTTACAGAATTCAACGGGCAGATAACTTCCATTTAATTCATATACTATACAGCATGGTAGAATTTAGTTTCGAATTTTGAGTAAATAGTTTTATTCGCAAATATATTTTTCCTGTTGTGAAAAAAGTGAACTTTGTGTGAAAAGTTTAGTTATAAGATGTTGTTTCGTCCTCCACGTCGATAAAGTGCCGAACAAGACATGGATTTGTTCCAAAGCTCAAATAAACACACACAGTGTTTCATGTTTATGATTTCACCAACAATGATGGAGAATTCAGCAATGGCTAAGCATTGATTCAAGTTTGAAAGTTGTAGTAGTTACTCTGAACATGAAATACAACAATAATTTACTAAATAAATACTGATTTACATATATAACTATTTATTATCAGATTGTTCAGAATTTAATTCTGCATATTTTGATACCAACAGTATAAATCTAGCTTACAAAGAACTTAAGTTATAGGCATATTTCCAAGATCATTCCATTTTGAAAAATTTTGCTAGAAATGTGTTCTGGCAGAGCGTGATTACCCCCAAAATTTTCGTGGACATAAAGAGTTAAATAGAAGTTCAGCTGTGATAACTAATATGGTTTTTTCCTGTAAATTATATGTTTTTTCCTAGTTTTAGCGATGTGTGATGTTTTGTTAACTTCAAAGTTTGTATCGATGATCACCATTATTGGTAATTCACATATGGATTGTATTTTAAAAAGTACTATTTCTACTAAAGTATTAGTACAAAAATTTGGCGAAACAATAATAACAAAGTACTGTAGTTTTACAAAATATAATGACAATACACAGCAACGATTCGACCAAACTGCTGTGTATTGTCTTTGTATTTTGTAAAACTACAGTACTTTGTTATTACGTGTTTTGACATTCTACATAGTTTTACTGCAGTCTCCATCTATGTTGCAAAACTTGTAGCATTTAGTATTTATTATATGTTTTTCTTTATCAAATGCATAATTTTGTTGTTTGCTTTGAAGTGTGTTTTTTTCTGTCACTAGCCTGTGGACTATGAAAAACTAGACAATCCAGTGTTTGAGCTGGAAGTTCGAGTCCAGGACAAAGATCCATCTCATTTTGACACAGCTATTGATGTATAACCGTGGAGGATTTTAACGACAATGCTCCTAAATTTACTGACGAGTTCAAATCAGTGTAAGTCTTTTTTAGAATTGGTGCATTCTTAGAACTTAACACCAGAAGTAATATTAATGTTGCTTCTGATGCTACCTGGGGTTTTTTTAATTGGTTTTTTTTTAAGCTTTGAACACATTCACTGCAAAATTGAAAAACACAATGTGCCCGAATTAATTTTTTTCAGATTTTCCAGCTTGAAAAATATATAAATTTTACCCAGCTAACACATTTTATCAAACTCCTGATCTATCTACTATGAGTTTAAGCACAAACCTTTATTTCTTACACCACCCATTAACTAGCCTACAGACAAGCGTTTTTAAGAATGCCATCTTTGCTTCTGTTACTTATTGACTGAGTAGAAGTTTGAGAATTTTGTTGCATTTAGATTTTGGAATAGCTATAAACACTGATGATTTTAGGAAAATTTTAAAGTTTTTGTTTTTTACCTGAACTTTTCTGTGTATTTTATGCTTATCATAAAAAATGTGAACCTGGACAAGAGTTGGCTAGATTTTTTGCTAGGACTCAGATTCAGGATTAATGCAGATTTAGGTGAGTGATTGTATTTTTATGCTTATAGGACAGTAGAAGAAAATGTGGAACCTGGACAAGAGTTGGCTAGATTTCATGCCCAGGACTCAGATTCAGGGATTAATGCAGAATTTAGGTGAGTGATTGTATTTTTATGCTTATAGGACAGTAGAAGAAAATGTGGAACCTGGACAAAAGTTGGCTAGATTTCATGCCCAGGACTTAGATTCAGGGATTAATGCTGAATTTAGGAGTGTTTACTTACCTGTTAGTTAATTTAGATTCGTAGTTCAATGATGAATTAATGTGAGTCTGATTATCTGTTAATTTCCTTTTTTAAATTTCTTGTAGCATTTTTAGATTTTAGGGTATGAAGTGCCTGACACTTTACATTTCTAGGCCTTAGTGTGCAGGGGTAGGAGGGCCAATTCCTTTCCTAATGTTTCAAACATCGAGTTTGGGATGGATTGATTGATTGATAGGACCATCATCATTGCACTTCGGTGAGTAACCATGTGTGTTCCGATCTCTTTCTTACACAGGAAAATCTTAGCTGCAGTGCACGAACTCCATAGCACCAGCCAGGGTCCCCGATGTAATTTTTGAAGATGGTGAAGATATTTTTGTAAGAATGTTTTAACAAATCTTTTCTAATGAATTTTGCCCGGGCAGTGGCTTTCCAAGTCGATATGCAAGCTCTTATAATAATAATAATAATGATTCCTCTCGTACCGTTATACGTTACATAGGGCCTGCAAGCAATTTCTCCATACCGCTCTATCCTGAACAACTCGCTCAATCTCCTCCATGGAACTGAGACTGATATTTCTTGCCTCTCTCAGCAAAGTTCGTTTGAGGGTCTCCTTAGGTCATCCTCTCTTTCTTGAACCATTTGCATCCCACTTCATTGCCTGCTTTGATATTCATTGATCATTTCTCCTCAAGGTGTGTTCAACATATCTCCATTTTATGCATTACGGAATTTTATTTTTAATCCTTCTAATGAATATCAATCATGAATAATTTCTTTCTTTCTTCTTTCTTTCTTTCTTGAATTCTGTTTGCCTCACAGCATCAGGTCAAGAAGAGATTTCTAAAATGGGCCCTTGTATGTGCTTCGTAGATAGTCTCTTTCGTCGCCTCTGTTATCTCTGAGGTCCATCTTTTGAGTGGCTGGCCTTTTGCTTTGTACCCATTTTATCGGAGCAGCATTGCTCTTTGAGGTGCACTGTCTGTTGGTAATCTGCTTATGTGGCCGAACCATTTAATTTGTTGTTTCTTGATGAAGTCTAGACTGTACCTACTTTTGTCCTGATGTCTTCATTTCTCAACCGGTCTCTTCTTGTTACACCCAGCATTCTGCATAAACACTTCATCTCTGTCGTGGCTAGTTTTCTTCTATCGTTTGTTGTCAGTGTCCAGGTTTGGCACTGGTAACATAATATGGGGAGAAAGATTGTGTTGAACTTGCTTTTTTTGTGTTCATGGTGACATGTTTGCATCTTAAAATTGGCACCATTTGCCCTATCATTTGATTTGCTTTGTTGTATCTGTGTTGAATTTCATTAGTTATTCATCCGTTTGCTGAAAAAATGCTCCCCAGTTATGTGAAGTCTTTTACTTGATTTAGTGATTGTCGATGGGAATATTGGTAGTACTTTCCTCTCTGGCGAATGTCATTACTTCTGTTTTGTCAATGTTTATTCTCATGTTGTATTTGTTACATGCTAACTGGAGTCTGTTGATGTGTTGTAGCTGTTCTTCTGTTGTTGATATGATCGCCTGATCATCTGCAAAAAGAAATTCATTTAAGAGCTCTCCGAGGTTGTTTCCTTCGCTGGTGTTAGCTATTTTACAGATGTGGTCAATATACGTGATTAACAGCAGCAGGGATAGTAAGCAACCTTGTCTTACTCCTGACCCTTACATGAAACTTTTCTGATAATCCTGTCTAATAATCATAAATAATATTGCTATTAATTTCAACTATACCAATTGTTATTTTGACAAGCTGGACAAAAAAATTAACATTCTCTCTCTGCAGTTATTATATTGATCGTGACTCAGACCCACGGAGAGAGTTTATTATTGACCCACAAACTGGACAGGTGAAGACCCGCAAGAAGCTAGATAGAGAAGTGGAACCTAAGTTGACCATTCGGATCAAAGCTGTGGATAAAGGTAATAAAATAACAAGATACTTAAACTGATTGTATGATATAATTATGTTCAATTTAGAAGACATGGAGTGGTGTCTGTGGCTTAGGGGATAGGGACTCGGTCTATTAACCCAACGTTCTGAGTTCGAATCACGCTGCGGACAGTTTGGTTGCAAATTGTTTCACGTGGATTTTTACTATGGCACCACCCGTTCAGAAGGCAATGACAAACTAACATTTTATTGTATTTCCTCCCAGACAATAGAAGTTTACCCTTTTGTTTTGTTTTCGGGTTCATCATTATCATCAAGGTGCGTATCCTTTATAGGACGTTGCTCTCTTTGCAGCACATCTGAAATTCACTCTGTCTCTTGCCAGTTCACCCACTTCGTCGATGGTCATGTTCATGGTTTCTTTAATATCTTGTAGCCATCTTCTTCTTGGTCTGCCTCTGCGTCCTGGGACCCTGCCCTCTAGTATTGTTCTTTCCAGGCCATCGTGACGCTTGATGTGACCAAATTACGTAATTTTTCTGTATAGTATGTTTATCAGCCAATTCTCTTTAACATTTAGTTCTTTCAGGACATGTGTGTTCTTTCTTTTTCTGTCCATGGTATTCGTAGGATCTTTCTGTAGCATTTAGTTTCGAAGGACTGGATTTTCGTTCTTAATTGTTTTCGGGTTAGAAGTACAAAAATGTTGATCACTTTTAAAAATTGCAACACTCAAGTACTCTTGCAAGATCACTCATGCTTTGTTCGTCACTCTCGGCAGGCGGCTTGCCATTTCTGTTGATAGGAACGGAGCCATATTGAGATATAAAGTCAATCCTTCGCCTTTAGATCCTTTTTAAACTAAGGCAAGACCAACCAGATAAATCTGTCAGGGCCATACTTCTTCGACTAGTCAACAAGTATGTCTTATTTCAGAAATAATGAAATCTGTATGCTGCACTGACAGAAATTGTTAGGATCAAGAATTCTTGCAAGTCCAACCAAGCAATCTGTTAGAACCTTGCCACTTCAATAAACTGGTGCATTCTGTTTGTAATAGCTGTTGATACAGCAGTACAGGCACAATCTCTGTGCTCTTTCCAGAGAGATATTATAGACTCTAGCACACTGAAATGTTGTTTGTCTGGTGCACAAGCAAAATCTCATATTAGGTGGTAGCTGACTATCACACTACTACCACAGCTCATGAGTAGCTTCCTCTTTAATCCCTTCTTACTTTGCCAGACTGCATTGACGCGACCTGTTTCCAGTGTCACCAGAAGGAGGTGGAGTTGGGTCTTTGACAACAAATCTTATTCATTGCGTCTTCGACCACAAGATGGAACCTTATCAATATAAAAGTTAAATTCATATATTTGTGTAAGTAAAGAGTAAATTAACCCTTTTTTATACCCTGATCTATATTGGGTAATACAGTATTAGGCCTGTATTTTTCATTGACCGTCAACACACGATGGGTTTTAAAAAAGGATTTTAAAGCCGAAGGATTGACTTCATTGCACTGGGTTTTACCCCATCTGGCTCTGCCCCTCTCAGCAAAAATGGCACACCACCTACCGAGAGTATTGCACAACGCACGAACTCCGTAGCTCCAGCAACAATCCTAGGGTCTCTGAAAAAAACTGCACTCGTGAACAGAACGGCGCGGTCCGGATCTGAACCCATGACCTTCGACTCGCAAGGCAAAGGGCTTAACCACTCAGCCACAGAGACCCCACAGAGACACGATGGGGGATGTAGTCAACATCACGCCGGCCATCTTTACTACCTAGTGCTTTTCCTGGTACCCAATTGAAGCTGGGTCGACCTGAGAGCCGTTACTGTCTGAAAAAATTGCACACCCACTGTGGAATTGAACCCAGACCACCAGTCTAAGATGCAAGTTCACTAACAACTATGCTACTGCAGCTCTCATATATTTTCGTACTAGATAGTTATTACCAGCTTCAAATGGTCATAATTGTTTTTCTCAATTTATATTCTTCAACAGGAGATCCAAAACAGACTGGGACTGCCTTTCTAGACGTAACTATTTCTGATGTCAATGATAACTTTCCAAAATTCAAGGAGGACTATAGACCTGTTATATATGAGAATGTCAAGCCTGGGCAGAATGGAGTACCCTTTCCTTTAGTGGTAAGCTGCTGTGGATGCATACTGATGTTTGGTGACAGAGAAGAAAACAAATAGATCTATCCAAAAAGAACTCAAGATCAATGGAAAACTGGCTGATGCTACAAACAAGAATGAGAGAATTGAAGTATTTTGGACACATAAAGAGACACAAACGATTTGGGAAGGCCATTATGAAAGGAGGCATCCTGGCAAAGAGAAGAAGAGGAAGACCATGGAGAAGATATATTCAGGATGTAACGGATGATTTGATCATGGTGACTATATATATATAAAGTCTAAATAAGATATGGAACTCCAAGTTAAATAGTTTTAAAACGGAAGTACAAATTTTAAACTCCAATATTGCCTCAATCCTAACATTAGCAGTAAGAACTGGAAAATAACTAAAGATATAGAAAGTTATATGCCTATGAAAATAGATGCCTGCGAAAAATAATGAACATAAAATTGGACGAATTTAGGAGAATGGACGAAATCAGAGAAATGTCTGATCAACCACTAGTAACAACTGTTGCAAAAAAAGAGAAGATGGAGATATGTTGGGCATACTCTGTGAAGTAATCAAAGAATCATAAAATGCATTGAAATTGGAGGCAAAGGGTTCAAGAAATAAAGGAAACCTTAGATAAATCCTGGAACAAACTTTTAGCTGAGAGAGACTAGTAATATGGGACTCACTTCCCTAGAATAGATTGAATATGTTGCCTAGGATAGAGTGGTACAGAGAAATTGCTTACATGCCCTATATAACTTATAACGACATGAAAGAAATACAATATATATACATAATATATATATCTACAAAATTTATACCTTATATAGAGTTGCTGTTGTAAAAATATACTTATACCCTCCTAAGGTGCTTGAGGTCTTTGCTATTGACGAGGATACAGTTATGTATGGGCCTCCTTTTGGTTTTGATTTACCTAATCCTTGCAGTGCTCCAGCATGTCGGGAGTTTGCCTTGACTTTCCGTGAACGTAAGTTGTTCTGTATTCTAATATAATCTATGTGTTTTTTTATCTGTTGAATCTTGCATTAAAAATCAATAAGAAATTTTATTTTGACCATTAACTCTGGCTGAATGGATTAGAGTGCGACTCCCATGCTAGAGACCCAGGTTCTTCGAACGCTCCATATTGACCACTTGCGCAACCACTCTGTGTGATTTATATGTGATTTGAACCTAAGAGCAATTGTACCTTGTGCTAGTTATGCGCCTACAAGTAGGCCAGTAAATCCGATTTCTGCGCTGCTTTTTATTTACTAGGGTAGCATCACTAGGGCCTACATCAGTCGCCTCTTGCGACATGCATTGTAGGTAGCAGTGGTACTATTCTTTGCTTCTCCCGCACCACATGGGCAGATACCCGGTTTTCTGTTGAGGACATAAAGAAAACATTCTAACTTGAACAGTTTTGCTGCGACTGCACTAGCCATGCTGCCATTAAGTTTCACAGGCTCATGTACCTCCTGTGTTACACCGCCCAAAAAGCTGTATTATAGGCAGTAATGACATAAATACTGTATTGGCCTAAGTAATTCAACTGTAACAATCTATGTGAGAAACAGTATTGCTCAAGTATACAGGACATTCCAAAGAATGATCCAAAACGGCAGGTTTTGGTATGAGTGGATGTCCTTTATTGAAGTTTCTAACTTCCATAGGCTTACTTGGATCTACTGTCCTGAGCATGCGGGTGTTTGCAGCAATAAGAGAATGGACAGGCTGGCATCAACAGCAATGATTGTCGGAGAGTTGAAGATGGATATGGGGATGTCCTTTGGTTTCTTCACGACTGCCTATTGGAGGAAGACACTTAAATAGATGTTGAATCGATTCAGCGATTTAAGGAATTTAGAGTTACTCGTTGTACATGTCGAATTTAATCAAATGAAACCTTGAATATCATATTGTTTGTTGCATTCGTTCTTATCAACAAAGTTAATATCTCTTTGTGATCTGAGTACTTTGTTGCTACGAGGACATGAATATGATGCGACCTCGTTAGATCTACACAGCATGTAAGACAGGCAATCTGAATTTTGACCAGTGTTTGGATATTATCCAAAAGAACCCTTTTTCATATCTCGAGGTATATTGGGTAATATGGTGTTAGGCCCATATTTTTCATTGACCGTCGGCACACGATGGATGTTTTGGTCAAAATTATGCCGGAAGCATTTACTCCCCAGTGCTTTTCCTGGTACCCATTTGAGACTGGGTCGAGCTAAGAGCTGTTGCGGTCTGAATAATATTCCACACCCACTGTGAAATTGAACCCGGACTATGCTGCTGCGGCTCTGATTATATTATCCAACAGAACACAAATTTGTTCAGATTTTACAAACAGAAAGCCCACTTTAAAATACCACATCTGGAGTTATACTTTAGCATTATATCAGATCTGATTGAAATAGGAAGGCCGTCAGAGTTGACTCATGCCAATCTACTGTATCATAAAAATGAAAAACTTTTTAAAATAAAATCTGGTTAATTATTTTTTGTTAATGTAATAATTAAATTAAAGGAGAAATGTTAAATGTCACTACACATTGTCTTTTTCCCCCCTTATTTCTTAAATGAACAACAGTGGGTGATTCGGACAGAGGGACAGCTGTGATCACAACTAGTTCAGTGTTTGACCGTGAAAAACAGAAGTTTTATGAGCTTCCGATTGTCATGTGGGATATGCGAGGGACAGGCAGCCCGAAGGCACAGACTGGCACTAACACATTGACCATCTTAATTGGTGATGTCAATGACAACCCACACTACCCTGGTCATCAGAATGTCTTTGTCTACAACTATAAAGGTAAAGTTTGTCAGAATTATATTGTCTTAGAATGAATGTTTTGTCTCAGAAAAATTCGCTGGGACTAGAGAATACCAAATGCTGAGATCATCTGACACACAAGTATCAACAATATCAGTGAGAAAATAACACATAGGAGATGGAAGTTGTTCAGACACACATCAAGAATGCAGAAAACCAGACACACCCACATGTGGCTTTGAAATGGAATCTGGGAATTTGAGCCTAAGGAGGTGAGAGAGGTAGGGGCGACCTAGAGAGACATGGAGACGAACTGTAGACGGAGAAAGAGAAGACGCGGGAAAGATCTGGAATGAACTACGCTGACTTGCTCAAGACATCTGGTTGGTGGAAATTTGTTGATATCTTATGCTTCAAGGGGAGTTAAGAGAAGAAGAAAATGAGTGTTTCCTAAAGTGAAAGTTACAGCTCGCATTATCTCATTTCAACTTGATTGATTGATTGATAGGACTATCATCATTGCACTTCAGTGATTAACCATGTGTGCTCCGATCTCTTTCTTACACAGGAAGATCTCGGCTGCAGTGTACTAATTCTGTAGCACCGACAAGAGTCTCTGAAGTAATTTAGAATATGGTAAATTATAAGAGAGAGCTGCAGTAGCATAGTTGTTAGTGAACTCACTTCTCAAGGCTGGTGGTCTGGGTTCAACTCCGCAGTGCGCTGGAATTTTTCCCGACCGCAATTGCTCTCAGGTCGACCCAGTCTCAACTAGGTACCAGACATGCTCTGAGAAAGTAAAGGCGGCCGGCGTGATGCTGACCACATCACCCATCGTGTGCCGATGGTCAATGAAAAATACAGGCTTAACACTGTATTGCCCTATATACCACAAGGTATGAAAGGGTTCCTAAAAAAAAAATTATAAGAATATTTTGTAGGAATTTTTATTTATAAAAATCGTTCTAATGAATTTTGCCAAAATGCAACTTTCCAGCCTGCTCTTCTTGATTTTGAACTGGCAAGGGTTCTTTTACATTCTCAACCTGAACACTGAACCTATATTTTATCGTCCATCTCTGATAGGACTAGAAACTCGATATCACTTACACTGAGATCAGAAATCTTTGGAAAAATATCCTGATGGCTCCAAGATGGAGATAACCGAGTGCCCCCCCATGATACTGAATTCCAGAGCTTCCTGTCTCTAGTTCTTTAAAAAAATTTCCAATGTTGACTGTATGAAATGCCATGTCTCTTGATCATATACTATTTCATCTGATGTAGCAAACTATAGACTTCCACAACTTCCTTCTCTGTTGCTGTTAACTAGTTGTACTGTTGACTTTCTTCTATGTCATTATGTCTGGTATCTCATTTCAACTGGCATAAGAGATCATATACTTTTGCATCAGGTGTCAATGGCGAAGTGGTTAAAACGTTTGCCTGTCATTCTGAAGGTCGTGTGTTCGAATCCAGACCGAGAAACATATGCAATTTTTCATGAGATTGTTAAGGGGCTGCATAGTTTGTGCAACGTTCTCGGCAGATGGCGGGCCATCGCTGCTAACAGGGACAGAGCCATATGGGGAAACCCGATGCAATAAAGTCAATCCTTCGTCGTTAAACTTTTGCAACTGTCTGTTCTTATTGCTATTAACTAGTTGTACTTTTAACTTTCACATCATAATCTAGAGAGGTCCAATATTTTATCTCTGTTATTTCTTCCTTTCCCATGAATTTCTCCCTGTTGTCATGATATATTCCAACTATTTGGGGTCTCTGTGGCCAAGTGGTTACGCCCTTTGTCTTGTGAGTCAAAGGTCATAGGTTCGAGTCAGGACCGTGCTGTTCTGTTCATAAATGCAGTTTACCCCTAGGAGTGTTGTTGGAGATACGGAGTTCGTGCTTTGTGCAATACTCTGCAGATGGCGTGCCATTTCTTTGGAGAGGGACAGAGCCATATCGGGTAAAACCTGTTGCAATGAAGTCAATCCTTCGACTTTAAAACCCTTTTAAACCAACTATCCTCTTTTCATTATATGATATGGTAACATAACAGAGCTAACATCCAAAGTACTGAAATACTTAAAAACTAGCAGAAGTTGTGTAAGGAATGGATCATCAGTACCACCAGACACTGCTTATAACATTTATCATCCTTAGCCTTTCTATCCTTATATGTTCTGCTTCACTGTATTATCATAACTTTTCATGTACCATCTTTCCAGAATGTTTCAACCACTTAGTCCTAGTTTTCTAATCTCTCCTAAAAGTCATTTGAGAAGTACTGTGTAACAGGATATTGTACACACTGTCCACACTAGGGCACTGCATCACAAATGATGTATATATATCACCCTGTCTTGGTGAAAATCATGGGTAACTGCTGTGGTCATCGTACTTTCTCCAACAGTCAAAGAACTTAGCCCGTCTCGTCACTGTCCTTATCCAACCGCCCGCCTGCCCAGCGTGTTCGTACGCTGGACTACAGGTGACAAGTCCTCTGTGAGTGCGGGTTCAACTCTGTGGACTGGCAGAAAAGCCACAGGTTCCCCAGATTTACGGTGTTCGTGGCACCGAACCGAAGGGTTACGATGTCCATGACACCGAGCCAAGAGCTTTCAGCTCAAGTGCTTCTGGATCGGGAAAAAAAAAATCCCTCAACGACATCAGAAATCAGCTTATCTCAACGGTATTTTGACGAGTCCTGTTGAGCTGTTTTCTGCTACATTGTTTTGTTGTTTACCAAGTTCAGGGATTCCGAACCTATTTCCCACTGCCCCTAACTGACAGTGAATACTGTTAAAACTTGTACATAATGTACTATCATACAATTTTGTACTCATTACACAAAATGTTGTAATAACTGCATATATTAGTTGACAAAATTATACAATAGAAAGTTTAATACACAAGTTATATTAATATCTTTTCTACTTCTTATGTAGGTCAGTTTGGACCTGTTCTAATTGGACGTGTTTATTGTGAAGACTTGGATGACTGGGACCTGCCCAATAAGACTTTTACATTCACGTCACCAGCAAGCATGAAGAACTTTTTTTCGTAAGAATTTTTGCGTCACTAACTAGCAAAAAGAACTATTTCTTGCATGTATTTTTCTTTCCCATCACCAGCTAGCATTAAGAACTCTTTCTGGTCATCATCATCATCGGGTGCCGTCCCCACATCGAAGGTTGGCTGCAATGAATCTCCAGCATCCTATGTCTTTCGTCTTGGTGTTGCACACTGCAAGACTGTAACCTGTCCATTTCTAAAAGTTTCTCTCCCACTTATCTCTCGGTCTTCCCCTTGCTCTTCCCCTCTCAACTTTCCGCTCTAGTATAGATTTTATCATGGTGTCATGTCTTTTATGTGCCCAAAATACTTTACTTGTCTGAATTTTATTTCTCTTAATAATTGTTTCTTCATGCCTAGTTTTCCTAAAACTTGTTTATTTGTCTGTTTCTCTGTCCATGAAACTCTGCCTATTCTTCTATATATCCACATCTCAAATGCATCAATTCTGTCTTCTAACTGCTTGTTCATTGTCCATGTTTCCGAGCCATGCATTAATATAGGATATATATAGCATTTGATCATTCTCATTTTTAGCCTGTTTGTAATTTATTTGGATGTCAGTAACTTTCTCATACTATTGAAATTATCCTTGGCCATTCCTATTCTCTTTTAATTTCTGTTATACATCTGCCATCATCTGTTATCATCTGACCAAGATCTTTCTGGTAAGTACTTTCAAATTCACATCACCAGCTAGCATGAAAAATTCTTTCTTGTAATTACATAGGTCCTCTTTGCGGCCACACTCTATGATCGCGTTTAGACTGTCAGCTTCATCTATTGACTGACCACACATTCCCCCCCCCATCCCCAGATAGGGGGGCATAGCCATCCAGTCTGTCTACTCTCTCATTGCCATCGACACCCATATACCCCAGAACTAAGATTTATGTAATTCTGCAGTTTGTTGATTCTTGTAGTCATTCATTGTCTGTACACCAAACCAGCCCTCTCCTTCTGGATCATACTCAATGAATCATTCAAAATGCACAAATGAGTGTAGTTTTATGACAAGTCAGAGTAGTGCCTTAGTCACCACCAGTACCTCCATTGTCATAATACTTGTTCTCATTACTAAATGCACCACTGACTTTGTTGATCTTTCTGCCGTATGAGTTTGCAAAGAAGGCCCTTGCAGACTTTTGGGCAACAAACTACTGATCCATCCATGTAAATCACATCATCTCCTTTATTACAGTTTTATTATTGGTATCAGTGGGAAGAAAATCACAAAAGATATGCAGATGGTAGTTTTACAGAAAGTTCCTCGAGTTAGAAAATATTGCAGGTTAATTTACAGCCAACTTCCAATTTGGAGATTTTACATGTTCTTGATCTAGGCAAGAGACAGAAAATGTTAGCTAACCCTTTACAGCCGCCAACTTTCAATGTGAAGATCTTCTCTTCTTCTTTGCGTTCGTTCTTCACAACCAATTTTAATCACTCTTTGTGATATGTTTGATCTTTGCCAAGAATGTGTATACGTTGCACATTGGTTTGGTAGGCTCCTAAATGCATAGGTTTCTACACGTTTAGGACATGTGCATCCGATTTCAGCCAAACCTCCTTAGTCGCCTCTACGACATGCGTGGCAGGTAACAGTGGTTCTATTCTTTACACCCCAAATTTGGACCCGGTAACCACTCGGGCGTGAAGATCTATATTTGTGCATATGATCTATATATAATTCATATCTTTTATTTAGAATTGACGAGTCTACTGGAGATATAACTATGAAGAAGGGTGTTAAATCTAACTTTGGAGGAGAGCCGTATGAGTTTAAAGTGGATGTGTTTGACCGGGAGTTTCAGAAGACTGTAACCAGCACAGTATCTGTTGTGATCAAGGATTTGTCAGAAGATGCTGTACTCAACTCTGGAGCAGTACGACTGAAAGGTTAGTTATTTTATTATTATTTGGGTATAATGAGTGCAGGATGTGATAGATTGTAAATAGATGCATTAGATTTAAGGCATTTTGCATATTATAGAGACTTTGTTTACAGTTCATTATTTTATTTCCACTTCCCTATTTTGTTTACAGTTCATTATTTTATTTACACTTCACTATTTTGTTTACACTTCACTATTTTATTTACACTTCACTATTTTGTTGTTGATTTTTGTATACTGCCTTGCTACTTTGTTGGCATTTTTCGTTTTTATCTACTATGTTTACTTTTTGCTACTTTATTTACAATTGCTTACTTTACTTGCAATTAATCACCTTGTTTACGATATGATAGACTTTATTTCTAATTGTCTTGACTAGTTCTTGCTAATACTTAAATAAATGTTTAGTTCTAAGATTTTTCAAATCTTAAAATACAGGTCTGACTGCAGAGAATTTTATTCTGGAGCCTAAAGATCCTCGTACAGGGAAAAGAACTGACAGCCTATACACCCAATTCAGACTTCTCATGTCACAGAAACTTGGTTACTCCAGTGTGAACAATGTTGAGATTGTCACCTTGATGGATAGAAATGGCTACCTAGAGGTCAGATATGCTGCTCATGCCTCCCCTTATGTATCCGCTGCTCAGGTAGATAGCGCCATCGTGCTGAATATGGCAGAGGTGAGTTCACTCAGCAGATGAAATTGAAATATGCTTTTCTTTTAGAATTTGAACATGAATAATTATAATGATGCATGCGGAGTGTTACCTGGGCCCAAACAGGAAGTAAATTTACTAAACACTTTGACCTGCTAAGCATGTTGTAAGAGACAATTGGCATATGTTAGGATTGATACAACATTAGAATTGAAAATTTATAATTTCAACATAGTAATAGGAACATGCAAAAATCAAGTCTGGCATTAAGTCCTCAGTTATCAGTAATATGAGGACTTTCATTATAGCACTCCGGACATGTCCATAGGTGCTCCTCCTCAGCAAATCCAGCAGCGGCCCAACATGCCAGTTCGATGTTGATTAATCAATCTCTTTGCATATTTAGTAAGTCCTCGTTTCTGTGAATAATAGTCGACCATCGCAAGCGATGATGACAACAGTCTCAGACGTGTGCTGCTGCACCTCTCTGGTATGTGCGGATGTGACTGTTGAGTCGAACCCTAGAACACAATCCCCACAGATGGGGCATACATGGTCAAACAGATGGGGCATACATGATTTCTGTGAGCTAGAACAGTAATGTCATATCTTTACTGTGGACTTTGTCCTGACTACAAGTTTGATGATCTAACATAACTAATGACTTAAACATACAAGAAGTTTCACAAAAAATGACTGTAATCAATAAGCTTGAAGCCAATAATGTATGTCTTGTATATCCCAACTTTTTTTTTTTTTTTTTTGATAACTAAATGTCACATCTGGCTGTGTTATTTTATCATTTTAAAGTTTGGCTGAAATCGGATGAGTATGTCCTAAACGTGTAGAAGTCTATGCGTTTAGGGGCCTACCAAACCAATGTGCAACGTATGCATGTTCTTGGCAAAGATCAAACATATCACAAAGAGTGATTAAAATTGATCGTAAAGAACGAACGCAAAGAAGAAAAGAAGATCATTTTAAAGTAAATCCATAACATATGTTGTTGTTTTTGTGTCCCCAGTTTCAAAACTTGGGTATTGAGATTATGTCAATCCCCATTGATGAGTGTCAGGATGAGGTATTTGAAGGTGGCTGCTACAACAAACTGGAAGTGACAGGGAGACCTGTGACTGTCAATGCCAATGGCACCAGCTATGTTGGGGTTGAGGCTTATGTAGTAGCAACTGAAGGTTGTGAAGCAGATGTGTTTCCTTTAAGTAATGACTGTGTGGGTGACTATTGCTACAATGGTGGCACTTGCAAGAAAGACAACTGGGGCACACTTTCGTAAGAGTCTATTAGTTGTTTCAATAAATTGTTTCAATTTTTGTTTGGTAATGAAGTTCTGATCTCATTTGTCAGAGTTTGATGTCGGGTGATTTAGAGAGAATATTTACAGAAGTTGGAAGAGCCGGCAGAGAAATCGAAGATTCAGTCCAGAAAGCAAATTGGTTATTGGTTACTAAACTGACGTCATTGCATTCCGGGCAGACCCATAGGTGCTCAGTCTCCCCAACAGATATCGAAGAGTATGCATACTTATGGTTCCCATTGCTAGCTGATTAAACACACTCCTCACTCTGCCTCTTAGGTATCCAGCTCCACTTTTAGAATGTGTAACTCCAAACTGCTTAAATCGCTGGATGATTCAACATCTATTTTAGTGTCCTCATCCAACAGGCAGTCACAAAGAGACAGAAGAACATTCCACTTATCCATCTTCACCTCCCCAACAATCGATGCTGTTGATGCAAGCCTATACAGGACCAGAAGGCAAATGCTGTCACTTACCAACTAGCCCCACTACTCCAACATCCAAACATCTCCTTGCAAACTAAGCACAACACAAATGATGGAAAACATCTTCATTCCTACTTTATTCTGCCGTGCCAAACATGGACAATGAATAAAGCACAGGCACAGAAAATAATAATGTGAAATTCAATGTCGTTGAAAGCATAAGAATGGACAGAGTCACAAATACCACTATCAGAGAGAAGGTTGGAACAAAACCCTGCTTGAAAAACAGAATAAAGTGGTTTGACCATCTAGTAAGAATGCAGCCAGACCACACTGTCTATAAAGCCTTCTACAGCAGAACATCGTGACGAAAGAAAATCAAAGGAAAAGATGGATAGATGCAGTGTTAGAATCATGCAAGCCAACACTCAAGCGATCTTAGAAATGCAAAACAAATACATAAGACCATGAAACTGGGCTACAACCTGGTAGTAGTGTGATGACAAAAGATGTAGGACGTTTCTCTTTTTTATGTATTCACCTTTTACCTTATGGGAATATTTAAAAGGTGTGATAAAGGTGTGAAACCTTATCAAAAGAATAAGAATCTGGCAATAAGTTCTTTGGGCATATAATGCGAAGAGGCTTAGAACATTTGGTGACAACAGGTAAAATTCAGGGAAGGAGATATTGTGGGAGACAGGGAGAAGATGTAGGATGGCCTAAATCATGGTTCGACATAAGATCGACATCAGAACTAATTACATACACCAAGCAAAAGAGTTGTGCAGAGACATGATCGCCTACGACAGCAGGCATGGCACTTGATTGATTGATTGATAATGTCTTGATCAATATACTGAATGAAGCAAATTGTAAAAAATTAAGAATTGCAGAGATGGAAAAGTAACAATCCTCTTTTGGAATATATTATGAAAGAAGAATGTTAGATCAATGTGTGGAAATATGAAAAGAGACAAATGACAAATGTGCTCTACTGGATGGAAGTACTAGACAGTTTGACATTATGAAGAGGAGGAAAGCCAGTAACAGAATTTGACCATGATTCATCATGATTGTTCACACTTGCCATAATGACACATGATGGTGATGATGAACAGGATTGTGTGAAGACAGTTAATCTGACTGGTTTAGGTCGAGACATCTGTGTCTTTAAAGAGTTTATTTTTCTTTAGAAAAATTCCTCATTTAATTAACTGCAAAATAATTTAATAATCTACTCTGCTACTTAATTTTTATTGTGCAAAATAATTTGCATTAATTTTTTCTTTTGTTTATTTCAATACACCAGAATGTTCAAATTGTTTCACTTCTTGAGTTCAGTGTATAGGAATGTTATAATTGTTTTTTTTATTGATTTCAACTCACAGGAATGGTGTATTTATTTTTATGTGTGTTAAATTCAGTGCACCAACATGTTATGATGGTTTCCTTTACTGAATTCTGTGCATCAGAATGACATAGTTGTTTCTTTTATTGATTTCAGTACAGCAAACATGTAATAATTTTTACTTTTGTGTAGTTCAGTATAGAAAACTTTCATAATTTGTTTCTTTAGTGAATTCAATTCAAACACTGAGTCTAGTGTTCACTGAATTCATTTCTCAAAGTACTATCTGCATTTGAATAAAAAAAAAGCAATACAAATTGAATAAATCATCCCAGTAGTTGAATTTAGTGAAAGAGTTGCTCAAATTTTCTGTTATCTATCTTCAAATCAAGAAATGTTTAGATACGCACATCCAGTCTGCTTATTATAATAAGAACGTTACATATTTGCCTCTGATTTAAACATGAGATTATATAATTTCTCATTCTTGATTGTAGATGTGCATGTTCTCATGGGTTTGATGGCCCAAGATGTCAGCAGCCTCGACATTATTTTGATGGCTTAAGTGTGGCCATGTACAAGACTTTACAGCAGTGTGAGAACTCACAGACCAGCATAGAGTTTATTACAAATCAAGAGGAAGGTGTTCTTTTGTACAACGGTCCACTTGTCAACATTGATCCATTAGAGGTACATCATCATCAAATAACATCATAAAATATTTTATCATCAAATATCATCATCATCAAATATTTGATCATCATCAAATGTAAAGGGGAAATCTATCAAAAGTGATTTTTCAAGATTTCCTGGTGTTTATTTTGTGACAAAGTTCTGTGTACACCATCTTTTTACTTCACTTCACTATTCTTTTCAGTTACCTTTAAAAAATATAGTGCCACAGTTCATTAGTTTTAAAATTAGAATATTGAACTCCAATGTTTAAACAGTTCTGCTGTATGGGTCAGAAATATTGAGAACGACTAAAATAATAACATATAAATTGAAATATTCATCAACTGGTGTCTACGCAGAATATAGAGACTGAGATGGTATGATAGGGTCACAAATGAGTAGATTTTGGAGAAAACAAGATAGATTCCAGTGAACCAAGAGGTTAAAAGAAACTCTGGATAGGAAGCACCTTGAAAAAATCCCAGGGAATATAACAAGAAGGGTCCTTTCCTGGAACACACATGGACAGGGAAACAGAGGAAGGCCTAGAAATACATGGAGAAGAGCTTTGGAGGAATTTTAGTCTGACAAGACTATTTTTATTTGTCGGGGATCGAAGATCAATTGTAAAAAATGTGACGACAAACACAATCAAGAGGCGGACGTCTTTAGCAAGATGGCGGACGTTGTTGTGTAGATAATTTGTTGTGTTGATAAGGTAGTTAGTTAAGTATTTTAATGATGAAAAAACTTGCTGAAAATTTCAGAAATAGTCACTCTAAAAGGATAACATCAAAATAAGCTTTTGAACATGTTTTTAATTCTTCTGAAGATTAATTAGACTAGAAGTGTCTACAAAGAATGCTGGGAGTAACAAGAAGAGACCAGCTTAGAAATGAAAACATTAGGAAAAAAGTGGGTACAACATCAGTACTGAACTTTATCAAGAAGCAACAAATTAAATGGTTCGGCCACATAAGCAGATTACCAACAGACAGTGCACCACAGAGAGCAATGTTGCTCCGATACAGTGGATACAAAGCAAAAGGCTGACCACGTAAAAAGTGGACCTCAGAGGTGACGAAAGACACTATTTATGAAGCACACACAAAAGCCTGTGCTATAAATCTCTTCTTGACCTGAAGCTGTGAGACAAATCAGGATTGGAGAAGAAAAAAAAAGACAAGATGCATAGTAAGACTCGCTCCAGGTGTCTCCTTTTTCGACCTGATGCTGAAAGGCAAACAGGATTAGAGAATAGATTGATAGAATTAAACTTAGAATGTCATTATTCTGAATGACAATATTTTGTGTGTTTTCAGAACACCATGTTATCATAAAAACACCATAAGTAACACTCCAAAAACAGCAAAATATTTTCACAATATTTACACATGTATTTACAAATAATAACACATGTGTTGTGTTTGATGTCACATTTCTACACTATTCTTTCTTAGGTGGTTTCAAACTTATGTATTTTTCAAAAATTATTATTTTCAAAAACTGTCGTTACTGCCTGTAATACCATATTTTAGGGTAGTTTAGAGCAGGGGGGAACATTAGCCTGTGGAATTTAATGGCCGCATAGTCAGTGCTGTCGCCTGAAACTGTTCATGTTAAGATTTTTCTTTATGCCCCTGATAGAAAAAACTCCTTCTCCTTACCGGGATTGAACCTGTGTCTCCTGAATGGGAGCCTGCACACTAATCCGTTCTGCCAGACACTCTACTGAAACTTATACATATCAGGTTTAAAGAAATAAAGTAATAGTCGTTACTGGCAGGATTGCATTTGTTTTGTTGATGATGAAGTAATTTCATCATTTCATGTCAAATATAAAATACTTACTAACTAAGTTGTACCTATTTTGTTACTGTTACGTGTCCAGATTAAACTTAGAGAATTTCAAATTTGGGGATCTTTGTGACGTAGAGGTTAGGCGCTCACCTCTCGTTCCAAAGGTACTCGTTTGCTCCTCGTAGAGCCATCAGGTTAATTTTCCAGAGGTCCCTGATTTCAGTGTAGGTGTTCCTAGTCCTATTGGAGATGGGCGATAAAACGTAGGTCTCGTGTTCAAGCTGAGCTCATTAAAAAAATTGACATTTGGAAAACGATAAGAACAGGCTGCAAAGTTGCTGCCTGGACAAAATTCATTAACCAAATTAAAAGAAAGTTCTTTTAAAATGTTCATCATCTTCAAAATTACATCGGGGACTCTTACTGGTGTTATGGAGTTCATGCACTGCCGCTGAGATCTTCCTGTGTAAGAAAGAGATCAGAGCACACATAGTTACTCACCGAAGTGCAGTAATGATGGTAATATCAATAAATCAATGTCAAATATTTGTATTGTATCAATTGTTTTAATCTGTGCCAGTTTGTTGCCCTTCAGAATCATTTAGTCACTCTAGTTCTACCCTGAGGTGTATAAGTCATTCAAAGAGAAGCACTACATGTTTCTTTTATCTTTCTCTCACCAGACCTGGTTCCATGTTTATTGTACTAAAGGAATATTTTTTATACTGTATCTTTCAGAGCCCACAAGATTTCATTTTTCTAGTACTTAAGGGAGGTTACCCATTTCTGATGATCGATCATGGAACAGGGGCTGTAACTCTTACACTGGATGGAAAAGATCACTATGGTACTCAGTTACTACGGAAACTCAATGATGGCAAATGGCACAGAATTGACATAATTCGCAATGGCAAGGTAATAGCTTTTAGTTTTTTTGGAGGGTTTTGTTGCTCAAAATGTGTTTTATTTTTTATTAAGCAGATGATTCAGGTAAGACGGGGGATGATAATGCTATATACTACAGGGTGTTCAAGATAAAAGTAGACTGTCAAGGGAACCAATCTGGCATATATTTATGAAAATGAGAAGGTTCAAGTACGCAAGTCTTTTTTTAATTATTGTATGGGAAGAGGCGATAAACTAATGTGACGAAAGGACGAGCTATTCAAAACCGGTTTTAGTAAATTTACAAAATGCAATGCGTAACTGGCAACTTTTGATTTGTCAATCGGCCTACTTTAATCTTGAACACCCTGTATAATACTATGTATCTATGCATCATTGTGAGAAATTAGACTGAAGGTTTTCTAACTTGCGGACATTGCAGAGCAGAATGGGTTATAAAGGACACCTACTTCCAGTAGCTTTCTAGCTAAGATCGTAGTGAGGTGCCCAGCGCTTGAACACAGTCAGAAGGCGAGAGTTTTCAAATAGCCAAAATGGCTTCATAAACAGTGTTTTTCATCACCTCTGTTATTCCTGAGATCTATCTTTTGTATGGATGGCCGTTTGCTTTGTGTATCCACTGTTTCTGAGTAGCATTGCTCTTTGAGACACACTGTCTGTTGGTAATCTGCTTATGTTGCCGAACTATTTAATTTATTGTTTCTTGATGAAGTTCAGTACTGATGTTGTGCCCACTTTTTCCTGATGTCTTCATTTCTGAACTGGTCTGTTCTTGATACTCCCACCATTCTGCGTAGACACTTCATCTCTGTCATGACTAGTTTTCTATCATTGATGACAAATCTATGATTGATATAAGAGAAGACCACATTAAAACTATGTAGCAAAGACGAAACACGTAATAAACAAGGTAATATACCCTAGTAAGTAAAATGCATCGCAGAAATCGGATGTGATAGCCTGGCCTACTTGTAGGCGCATAATTGGCACAATTGCTCTTAGGCTCAGATCACATACAAACCACAAAGGGTGGTTTAATAAGTGGTCAATGTGGAGCATTCGAAGAAGAAGAAGATATAGTTTGACAAATCTTAGCTACGTTATAAGACATTTAGAATTAAGCAGTTTACTGATAGTAAACAGAGCATTTGAGAACCGGTATGAGAAGTGTGTTTAACCCTTTGCTGCTACTCTTTGTTTCTAGGTCACAAACGTGAATGTACGCCTATAGCAGTGACAGTAGAAATGTATAACATGTTAACATGTCTTTAGCTCACAGAGGAGAGAAAATAACAGCCCACAGAGGAGAGAAAATAACAGCCCACAGAGGAGAGAAAATAACAACAGCCCACAGAGGAGAGAAAATAACAGACGTGTTAATTTGTCATTAGCAGTGAATGGGAAAAACGTCTATACACTTCCTTAGCAACTGAAGGGTTAACCAGCAAATAATGGGAAGCATAAGCATGCATACCCTTTTTTTTATCTATTGAGGAAGACTGAGAACTTATAGGTCTGCTCAGTGTGCTATGATGTCAGTTTAATACTCTATAGGACTTTGTGAGTTAAAAGTTCAGGCCTACAAGAAAATCGATTACCAGTTATCAAAAGCTAAAATAACCCACGCACAAAAAAACCCACAGTACTCATTAAAAATGTTTTAAAACAGTACAAATGTATTATCAAATCTTGAGTTAAAAGTTCAGACATACAAGAATATCAATTATACATTTCTCAGATGGTGGAGATGGTAGTAGATAAATGCATTGATGCTGTGGATCAGAATCAGTATGTGATTGATGATCGAGCTTGCCGGATACAAAAGGAGACTCCAGGAGAAAATATTTTTTTGAATATCAACACTCATCTGCATATAGGGGGGATACATACCACAACAAGACTGCGACACCTAGGGGGGCACAATACTATTGGTTTCACTGGCTGCATCAGGAATTTAGTTCACAATAAAAAGGTGAGACTATTATGTTTAAGATTATGTCATTCTTGTAGTCTTTGATGTATTCACTTGACTTATTTTGAAACGCCATTTTCTCCCCCTGACTTGGGTATTCATGGGTTCCTGCCATGTTCTTATCCACAGCAGGATCTAGCAGGCGGTATCATTCCTGTTCAATTATTAACTTTAGATTTATGTTTTAGTTTACTTAGTGTTTCGTGTTCATATATGTTTTCTTGATAAAGACCTACGGTCGAAACATCGAGTGTTGTCATTTTTTCATATTTAATTATTTATTTTTCCTTGCTAATATAATATTATAATATACCTGTCCTTGTCCATATCACCTGTTTGTTGAGTATTATTGCAGATGCCACACGGTTTTCTCCAGATCTGTTCATTTCCGGTCTTACCAACTGCGATCTGTAGGTTCCCGTACATCGCCTTATTTTGCAATGATCTAGCAGTGCTTGTTGGCTCTTATCTTTGAGCCAGTGCCACGTAGTATTTATATTATACATGGTATTGAAGAGCTGTGGTGTCACGGGGCGTCTCTGGGTTTTCTATCCATCCCAGACAGGAGTCCAAATTAAATGTCTCTAGCACGAGGGGGACAAATGGGTTCTCTGTGCTCCTCATTGATGCAGTAACCAACATATGGTTCACTGTGCTCATTCCCTGACAATAGACTGCCTGCTGGTCATGTTGAGGTTCTACTATACTCTAGAGATGTGTCCAAATGTTGTAGATAATTTTCTCGATTTAAATCTTCTAGTTTCAAGTGAAACAAAGTTCTTCTTATTGCAAGTGGAAGGGGGTTGCCTCAGGTGATAACAATCTACGCTAGTGATTATGTGAAGTGAAAATTCTGAGGTTCAAGACCAGCTTGACCACAAACAAAATTTCTTGGAGTGTGTTGTTGAACTACAGGAGACCCCAGATCTTTTATTTAATGTATCTAAATTACAAGTACCTCTTGTCCATGTGGTGCTGGGGCCCGCAAGGAAGCAAAGAATAGTACCACTGCGACCTACACGACATGTTGTAAAAGGCAACTAATGTAGGACCTAGGAAAGCTACCCTAGTAAACAAAAAGAATCGCTAAAATCGGATGTGTTGGCCTACTTGTAGGTGCATAACTGGCACAACGTACAATCGCTCTTAGGTTCAATCACTTACAAATCACACAGAGTGGTTAACAAGTGGTCGATTTGAAGGCTCAAGAAGAAGAAGAAAAGTACCTCAGAAGTATGAGTAAGACTTATTTGAATGAGCCTTACATCTCCTTTGATAGAGGTTTACCTCTACACCGCTACCCTAAATAATATTAAAAGTAGTATATTACTAACGTTTATCTGTTTGCAGATGTATGATCTTCACATTCGACCAATGCCTGGCTTGAACTCTGGGCTGAATGGATGTCCGCCAGAAGACAAGGTGTGTGGGACTACACTCAAAACATCAGTTTGTGGTTCTCATGGTATTTGTGAGGCCTCACTGCATGGACCATACACCTGCAAATGTAAACCAATGTGGTTTGGTTCTCGATGCCATAAACGTAAGTTAAATTTCATTTGTATAAAAAAATCATTGATGTTCATTTCAAACATTTGATGCATTCAAAACAGGAAAGAAGAACTGCTGAAAACCCTAACTGATAACAACATACACATCACATTCCTCCAGACTCGGAAATTGACTTGGCTGTACACACCTGGACATCTTGAAGTGTAGGGTAACGAGCGTTCTGACTTTCTTGCAAACAATGCCCGACTAAGCGAGCAGAAGTATGGACAGAGCCGATATCATCAATGCAATACGCTCTCATTTAAGCAACATGGGCATTGGAACTGGAAGTCTCAGATACTGGAACAAGTACGAGAATTAGGCATTAAGTTTGAACATGCCAGACAGTGTCGTCTTGTGGTAGAGAGAGAAGATATACTAATCAACTTCTCATGGGTATGGTGGGCAAATGGACCTTGAGATGGCTGCTGCAGTGGAGGAAAGAGCACAAATGGGAATGCCCAATGTGCCATGAAGTCGATCGCATAGCATAACATTCCTCTAGAAATCGCTTACACCCAAGATAGTTATTAACATCACTGGATACCTACAGTTCCACTACTAGTTCTAAAGATGCCACAATCTCAAGCCGCTTTTTAGAAACAACACTCAAGCAAAAGTACAAAACATCAATATTGACAGAGATATGGATGTCACAAGTACACATTCTACAATGTCTACTACCCTCCAACCATGTGCAGGAAACATCATCTTTTCTGACTCTTCTTCTTTCTTTTCTGTCGTCACACTGTTACCGGGTTGTTGCCCAGTGTCAAGGTTTTCTGTTTTTATCTTGCACTGTTCTAGTGGCTTGGATGATATTTATTTTTGCATTTTGACAGGATTCTTCTATGCCATCTATCTTTTTGTGGTCTTCCTCTCGCCTTCTTTCCTGATCTTCTGTTGTAGAAGACTCTTTATACAGTGGAGTTGTTGTGGTTGCATTCTTATTAAGTGGCCATACCACTTCATTCTTTGTTTCTCAATGTAATTCAAACACGGTTCTGTCCCAACTTTCTTTGTTATGCTGATTTTGGTGTCTTTTTTAGTGTTGTTGGTTACTTTTTAGTATGCATCGCATTTCACTTGTAGTTATTTTTTGGGACTGTGCTTTTCTCATTGTCCATGTTTGACTCTGGTAACACAGAGTAGACATGAAAATGCTGTTAATCATCTGTTCTTTAACTGTCAGTGAGTTGTTTGGGTGCATTAACAATGGGGCTATCCAGTAGATTACAGCATTTGTTGTTTGCACTCTAGCCTCTATCTTTCTGTCCAGTCTTCCATCTTCCTAAGTATTTGAATTCTAGCACTTGGTTGTTTGAAGTGCCATTGACATGATTGTTTAGTTTATTATGTTTTCTTCCTATATTCATTATTTTGGTTCTAGTGTTATTGATTTTCATGTCATAATTTTTTCAATTTTATTTCAAGGTGTCAATATGCTGTTGTTATAGATCTTGTTATTTTTTGTGCATCAGGCCTCTACAAAAAGCAGTTCATTTATTTCATCATTATCTGAATTTGACTCGTGAGCTATTTTATCCATATATGTGATTAAGAGTAGTAGTGAGAGGACACATCCTTGTCTGACACCTGATATAATGGAGAACAAGTCAGTCAATCCTTCTGTTGTTCTTACTGTGCTTTGGTTCTCTTGATTTTAAGGCCATGATGTTGCCTAATAGTTGTTCCTGGATGTCATATTCTTCAAGATTTTCCATAATTTGCACCTGTTTACTTTATTGAATGCTTTCTCTTTGTCTTTAAAAATAAGTTTCTTACTTTCATTGTATTCAATCATTAGTTCACAGATCTGTAGTAATCTTCGTTTAACCACTCTTCTTTTGCTGTTTTACATTTATGTCTTATATTGATACTGTCATATTCGCATTTATTCTGTTTCCTTTCCCATCTATTTTCCATTAATTCCGGAATGTCTTCCGCCATCCATTTCTTTTTGATCCGTTGACATGTTGTTTGGTTTAGTTCCGTTGATGTCTGTTGGATTTATTTTTAAGCATTTTCCAATTATTTTTCTATTGTTTCTATTTTTCCATAGCGTTATATCTGTTTGGTAATGAATTAAAATTAGTCTTTTGGTCTCAAAATATGGTGGGTTTTTTTGTATTACGTCTGACAAGATATGCTTTGTGAGTGTTATGAGTCATGTCCTTTATCTACTTTCCCTGTGGATTTATTAATATCTAACATGAATCCATTGAACAGTTTCATTCATGCACAAAAACTTGTGGACAGTCAGAACTTAATCATTTTCTTTTATTCTACACATTGACTTAGCTGCCACTGTGAGGGACTTTGACAAAAACAGCTATTACCTATGGAAAATGAAAATCGGGCTCTTCAACACTGTGCAGATGACCCGCAATCGAGAACTGGGTGTGCAGCTCATGTTCCGCACCCGTCAGTTTACAGGCATCCTGATGGATCTGACTGATTCTGCCTCCACAGAGTCAACTCTTCATATTCGACTTGTTGTAAGTTGTGTTTTTTGTTTCAACTTTGATATTTTTAGATTGCATCCACTGCTGTGTACACTTTCAGATGGCAACTTGAATATATTTAGAGAAAGCAGTGATCACTCTATAGCTGTTAGTCATTATGGTTCTAATTAGCAGTCAACTATGGCATCTCTGTACGGTAAATGCAAATTTTTTTTTTTTAAGTGGAGACAATTGTCCTGGTCATGCGGGTGTTTGTGGTAATAAGAGTGGATATGCTTGCATCGAGCGCATCTATTTTCGGGAGCTTAGCATGAATATGGTGGATGTTCTTCCATCTCTTGGTGACCTACTGTTGGATGCAGACACTAAAATTGGCTTTGTATCAATCCAGCGATTTAGAGAGTTTGGAATTATACATTGTACAAGTAGAGCTGGATGCTTGAGGGGCACAGAGTGAAGTGTGTTTAACAAGCAAGCCACACTAACCATCAATATGCATGCCCTTCGACATATGTTAGGGAGACTGAGCACCTATGGGTCTGCCTGGGGTTCTGTGACGTCAGTTCAATAATCAATTAAAGTGTAGACAGGCATGTGATGTTTTCTGTGAACTGAATCTACCAATAAGTCTGTCTTTAAGAAATTTAATAGCAACTTTTTTACTGAAGTTCTTGATTTTTTCACTTGTTGAAACAAATGCTACTATTCTGTTGTAATGTCATTAGATGTTAATGATATCTAAAGGAAAAGATGTTTCCTTATTGAAGGCACGGGAAAACCTTTTCCTTTAAGATATAAGCATCAACAATTCACATAATTACTTTAATCTTTGTTCCGAGGCACATACTTGTCGATGACAGTGAGAGCGCAGACATGCTTTTTGGCTCTGTCACCATGTCAGGGAATCAGCCAATGGATAGAGCTGACATTCTGAACACCCCCATAGAATGTGGCAGCAAAGAGGATTTTCATTTAAACCAATCCATGTAAACTGCTAGGTTGCAAGAGCTTGGATTGAAGATCGGAGCAGTCCGAAAAGAACAGCACAATAGGTATATGAGTAGGCTCATCAATCAACATTGAACTGGTACAGTCAGTCGCTGGACGCTGTTTGAGATATTGCAAAGGAGATTAGAGCACCTATGGACATGTCCAGAGTGTAATATAGATATTCCAAACTGAAATTGTTTATATGGAGTAAAAGGATTAAATGGTGAATGTGAAATATTTTGTCTTTATTTTATTTGTGTAATAACTTATAAAATATTTTTTTAAATATTGTTTGCGATTAAAATATACCTGACAATGATAAAGCAGTCAATTTAGTCCAGAAGAAATCTAAACAAAAACTACCATTTGCAGCAACAGTCATCCAAACAATTAAGAAGCCCCATACATTTATTTGGAAATAAAAATATGAACTATTGCCAGTGCTTTAAAGTTCATAGACTGCTGCTGAGCTCTTCTGGTGTAAGAAAGAGGCTGTAGCAATTGTTATTATTCAATGAAGTGTAATGATAATATTTCTATAAATATATCAGTGTTCATACTTTGTTATTTCAGCTCAATGATGGCAAAGTTCGATTGATTTACAATATGGGTGATGGTGACAAACATCTAGAATTGACCAATGCCCAAGCCAACAATGGTCAATGGCATGTCTTGAGAATGGAGAGATATGGCCATGAGTTCCACCTCTACTTGGATGGTGGGGAAGGCAAAAACTACAACTATACCCTCCGATCTTTGAGTGATAAAGAAAGAGATGTGTTTGTGGTCGACAGACGTGTGTATTCAGGTGCCTATAAACAAGGCATTGGATTGTCATCAGTACTCACGGATGATCTTATCAATAGTAAGTGTTACTCATCTTTTATGTACTTCATGACATACAAATACTTGTACATGTTGCAGAATAAAATTTCAGCCACTGCTTAGTCACTCATCTTCTGAAATGTAGAGGTCATTCAGAGAGAATGGCACACGATCCTGTCAGCTGTCTCTCTGCTTACCTGGTCCACACCAAGCCTTGGTTGCTTAAAGAACTCACAGTACTAAACTTTAGCATTTAGAAGTAGCATGATCAGTTATGTTATGGTATGCGATCGACATCATGGCATATTGGTCATTCCCATGCGGGCTCTGTACTCCACTGCAGTAGCCATCCTAACGTCCATTTCTCACTATACCCATGAGAAGTTTATTAGTATGCCTTCTCTCTCTACCACAAAGACGATACTGTCTGGCATGACCAAACTTAACTCCTAATTCTCAGACTTGTTCCAGTGTCTGAGACTTGCCCATATCACATAAATGAAAGCGTAACGCATTGATGACATAGGCTTAGTCCATACTATTTCCGTTTGAATCGGGCATTATTTGCAAGAAACTCAGCTTGCTTGTTACCCTGCACTCCAGCATGTCCAGGTGTGTACAGCCAAATAATTTTCTTGAGGTGTGATCTCCGAATGCTGTCTACCCATCCCACATGCAGACATCCAGATTCAATTTTCATCCCTGAATACAAACATGATCAGTTTTCTTCCTTCCTAACACAGTGAACTAGGTCATCTGGAGCATGTTTGTGCTGGGGAAAAATCCCAGTCTCTTTCAATAGAACCATAACTCTAGTAATCTAACTACACCTATGTCCTTGGAAATATTTATTCTAAATAGTCAGTACAAATAATAGGGTTTTATAATATGAGGTAATTAACATTATTGTGTTGTCTCACACAATCAGTATATTAAATATTTTTTCTCTCACTTTATTTAATGCTGTTATTCCTTAAAACAATTTCTTCACTACAGAAATTGATATTTTTTTCTATACACATTGACTATCGAATGAAAAAACATGCTGTGGCCGAATGAATTTTGGTCCATTTCTTCCATTCTGCACATATACATGTCCAATCTATGTTGTGAATCTTCTTATTTCTTAGAGAACTTTTATGAGCAACATGTAATTTTGTAGATAAATGAATTAACATTTATCAAAAGCTAACAGACTGCGAAAGAATACATGAATAACCAGTAGCAATCTCTTCTTTCTTTTGTCCTCCTCTGCTCTTTTGCAGTTAGACGTAGCAGGTTTAACTGATGATCGGTTTCTGAGATAGTGCATGCTCAGTCATTTGATAAGCTGTGGTATTGTGCAGTTTTGGTATTATGGTCTGTAACTCCATCAATCAATCCTTTTCTTGGACTGCCCCTTCCTCTTGATGATTCCATTTTCAGGTTGTATCAATCAAAATGTGTTACAGTAAAGTTTTGATGCTAATTTGACTAGGAAACAAATCATGGCGCAGTCTGTGGCACATAGCCAATTGGGACATTTAAAAAAGGACGCAGACTCGGCACTTAGTAGTTAATAAGTTAATGATAAGTTGGTTTTTTTTGGTAAGATGTTTCCTTACACTTTATATTCCTGATTTAAAATTAATATTTCTTGTATTATTCTTCAGACATAATGTGATTCAATTAGTAGTTTTAATTTTCAAATAAATTCTTACTTATCAGCTTGCATTCAAGATGTGCGAGTGAACAACGGTTACTTTGCTATGACTGAGGCAGAAAATGATGATCCAGATGCAATGGCTGAAGTGGAAGAAAATCAGAATACAAAGGAAGGATGTTCACGAGAGAACTGTCTACCAGGGGTCTGTGCTGTTAACAGAATCTGTGTGCCTTTATGGGAGCATGTTGATTGTATGTAAGTTCTCTGGTATCATCTAATCTATAACTTTTTGGTTTTTTAAGAGAATTTCTGTAGATTAAGTCTTGATTCATTTTCTCACCTGTGTGTTGCCAGGCTCGCAAAGGGAGCAAAGAATAGTAACACTGCAACCTACAAGGCAAGTCGTAAGAGCCGACTGAGGTATTGGTCTAGGGAAGCTACCATAGTAAATAAAAAGTGTCACAGAAATCGGATGAGCTGGCCTACTTGTAGGTGTATAACTATCACAACGTACAATCGCTCTTAGGCTCAGATCACATACAAATCAGAAAGAGTGATTTAACAAGTGGTCGATATAGAGCGTTCAAAGAAGAAAAAAAAAAGAAGACTCATTTTCTGAACAAATGTGTGATTTCGTGGACAAATATTTAGTTCCAATTTCTATAAATGTTTGTGATTTCATGATGAAATCAGAGAAATGTCAACCACTAGTAACAACTGTTATAAGAAGGAGAAGATGGAGATATTTTTGGCATACCTTGAGAAGAAATGATCAAAGAATACCAAAGCAGACATTGAAGTGGGAGGCAAAGGGTACAAGAAATAGAGGATGTTCTAGGTAACCCTGAAACAAACTTTGCTGACTGAGACAAGAAATATCGGGCTCAATTCCTTGGGAGAGATTAAGCAAGTTTCCCAGGACAGAGCAGTATGGAGAAATTACTTGCGGGCCTTATTAAATGTATAAAGGTACGAGAGGAATATATATATGTGTGTGATTTTATGAACAAGTACTTTTGTTTCCCCCAGTTAGTTTTGTAAGTGATTAATTATTGACTATATAATATTACAATATGACCGCCCATCTTAAACTTACTCTGAATTAAGGGTGTGCATATAGACCTTGGCATTACTAAAGTTGGTCCTGTTTTTTAAATAATAATAAATGCTTGAATTTTTGTTTTTCCTACGCTCCTGTAATGTTCAAGTCGATGTCTCTCAGCTTGTTATTACAGACCAGAAACACTTACTTCACAATACTAATACTGATAATAATTGTTATGAGAGTCAAGCATGAAGTGTCATGGAAGGCATAGGCTGAAAGGATGATAAACCAAGTGACCTCAGCTGCGATACTACCAAAATAGGGAAAGAAAGGATCCTGATTTATAAGAACACGGCAAACTTCCACTGTGTCATCTTTTCTCTTGGAATGGAATGTAGAGATTGAAAAGATGGGAAAGCATTTCTTAAAATTATTCAACTGATAGATGACACGCCTGAGTGGTTACCAGGGCCCAAATTGGGGTGTCAAGAATAGAACCACTGTTACCTGCCACGCATGTCGTAAGAGGCGACTAAACAGGTTGGGTTTGGGGCTAACTACCCCACCTCGTAAAAAACACTAGATAGCTAAAAAAAAACCACAACCAGGAAAATTCATAGCTCGCCACATGAGGAAGAAGAAGGACCCTGCAAGGAGGAGATCTGGAAAAGATGACCTTGGATAGATGGGCTTGGAAGGCCTTGGTTGCAGACCTATGCTTCCCTGGGGACGAAGGGTGAAGAAAAAGATAGTTAACACCATGAACGATAAAATTGTAATAGATTTCATAGTGTGGCATGGTGAGAGAAATATGACTGATGTTTTCTAGCTAACCCACATAGTAGAGTTATTGCCAAGTGAAAGGATAGATACAGAGAAACTACTGTTGATATCAGAATGGTTGACATGAGTATGTGCAGCTTTTTTTTGGCTTAGACCTATCATCATGAACATGTTGAAAATTGCTGTCTGAATATTTATTTTAATCTTTTTTAATGGATTTTGCTCGGACAGTGACTTCGCAGCCTCCTCATATTGATTTTCAATTGCCAAGGGTTCTTTTATGTGCTCAACTAGAATACAGGACCATCATCCATCTCTGATAGAACTAGGAACTTGATCTCACTTACATTTTTATTTGGGAGTTTTTTTCCCCGATTCAGAAGCACTTGAACTTTCAACTCTTCGCCGGTGACATGGGCATCGTAACCCTTCGGTTCGGTGCCACAAACACCGTAAATCTGGAGAAAATGTTCCTTTTCTGTCAGCTCTCGGAGTTGAACCGCACTCACAGAGGACTTGTCACCCGTCGTCCAACGCGCTACAAACACGCTGGGCAGGCGGGCCTCACCTACGTTTAGAACAAGGATCCCTGAAAAAATTTTCTGATCACTCCTTGTGGAGAATGAACTGAGTACCTTTAGAGTGATAGTACCTTACCTCTACACACTTGTATCCCCTACACTCACTGCTGTGTGCAGAGGGGGGATTTTAGGGTACCATGGCAGTGACCACCGTCCGTGCATCATACTGGTGAACAAAGGTAGATCAAGACAACACAGGCCAGTAACGCACTCTTTCCAGTATGACACCACAGGGCAAGACGTTGTCAGTAGAATAAGGTGTGTCAAATGAGGCAAGCACACCAACAGTAGTAAACGTTGGGAACAGCCACCATGGTGGGATGACGAGGTGGAGAAGGCGTGGATAGACAAGCGGTGTGCTGTTAGGAGGTGGCAAACTGCCAGGAAAATGGAACTACCCATCCTGCTGACATCTTGCAGTTGAAACAAGAAATGAATAATAAAACAGGGTGTTTCAAAGCTCTTGCAAGGATGGTAAAAAGTGAGAAGTGGGCTGAGTTCTGTCAACGTGTGGACAATGACAAATCGTTGAATCTGTTCTGGCGATTGCACAGAAGTATGAATGGTACAGTAAAGAATCGGTGTGTTATTGACTTCCAGAGCTTGGATCTTACCTGGCAGAGGACATGAAAACAAGGGTTGGGCTCTGTTTGCGCACTATTTAGAGCAGAGTGACCAGCAAGACATTGTAGGGCAAAACACTGCAAGACAATCCATTGCAGCTAAATGTAAGAACCAGGAATTAGATGTAGATGATTTGGTGACGGTGGAGGAAATCAAGGATGCTGTAGGAGAGAAAAACAGTGCACCTGGTCCAGATGGCATACGATATGGTGACATTGGCGAGTTGTCTGATGGGGAGTGGGAAGAACTGGCTGGCATCTACAACAAAAGCATTACGACTGCAATAATCAATGAAGAATGGTTGCACAGCTACCTGGTACCTCTGCCAAAGCCTGGCAAAGACTACACACAAATTCAGGGATATCGGGTAATCACCATGCAGAATACAATAGGCAAGTTGCTGGAGAAAATAATTGCCAGGAAAATATCCTGCCAACTAGAGAATTACGCTCCTTCCACCCACCCTTGAGGGTACCGTCCATATAGAGAGACATGGCGTAACGCAGCGGTGTTCGCCTACGATGTCTATGAGGGTTTTCACTCGGCATTGAGACATGTGCTGCTGCTATTGACCTTGAAGATGCCTATAATAGAGTGCCGTTGCATTTTTAATGGTGCAGCTGACTGAACTCAATATCAGCCCATTCCTCCTCAATTGGATCTTTGCGACCCTCTTCCAGCGAAAGATAGTGTTTAAATGGGGCAGTTGGGCGTCATCACCAACAACAATCCACCCTGGCTTACCACAGGGTCACCATTATCTCCGGTGTTGTTCAATGCCTATACTGTGAGCATCACAAAAGAGCAGATCACGGGTAGAGGAAGGACAATGTCATATGCAGATGATGTGTTGGTGTATCGTCAGGGCAAGGATAGAGAACAGCTTGTGGAGGAACTTCAGTCAGAACTCGACCAAGTGATGGTAGATGGTCAACCCCACAAAAGCAGCGGTGACATGGTTCTCTTTAAACAACCACATCGTCCACACTCCAACACCATCTGTGGTTTTGTGTTCAGAGGTGGTGGAGCGGTCTCAGTCTATGAAATACCTGGGGCTGCGTTTTGATCGTAGTCTAGCTTTTACGGAACACATAGCTCATGTGATAATGAAGGCGAGAAAGGTTTGCTGGCGATGAGGGTAATGGCTGGGCGGATTGTGAACAGCGCCATCTTTGTCTTTTATACCAGGGTCTGGTCCTTTCTGTGCTTGAGTATGCGCTGGCGATCCTGACTCTCAGTCATAGTCAGATAGAATGACTGGAAAGAATACAGAACGAGGCGATGCGCATTATACTTGGTTGCACTAAAGACACGTCGTGCAGGGCGATGCGCTATCTCCTGACTATCCTACTATGGAGTATAGAATACTGATGAGCCGTGCACGAGCATACCTTCAAGTCAATGCTGACACACAACATCCTCTGCACTTGGAAATAAAGAGACAAAAGGAAATAGGTTAAAAGAGGAAAATCTTGGATGGGTCAGGCCGAGGACTGTATTGAGCAGGTGTGTACACTTGAAGATATTGATCCCGGTGAAGAGTGGATACCAGTGCCAACAGGAATCGCTACATCCTTTTCTGTATGCATCGAACTTGATAAAGAATGCAGGCAACACAACCCACTTGTCGTGGAGGCAGAGGTTCAGGCATTAATTTCTGAGAACGCATCTGAGCATGATGTAATCATTTATACGGATGGTTCGGTGATTCGACATGTGCGGAGCTCGTGGGCTTTCACTGCTCAGGTCGGAGGTGATGTTGTGAAGGAAGACAGTGGTGGTTTTGCCGTGACTACGAGCAGTCTCACTATGGAAATCATGGCGGTTACCAAAGCGATGATTTGGCTAGAATCACAGACTTTTATCCATGCATGTTTTCTCAGTGACTCAATGAGTATGCTCAGGAAGATTGAAACAGGATGGGCTAGGAGACATTGGATAGAATCGCTGGGGAGGACTAGGCTGACAAAGATCAGTTTTATTTTGTGCCAGGGCATGCAGGTGTAAGGGGAATGAACGTGCGGATAGGCTTGCAGGTATGGCTGCTGTCCAAAGCGGACGAGCAATGGACCAGGCTGATATTATAAATTCCTTAAGGGAGAGAGGGCGTGTACATGATTCACGTAATAGCGTTGAATCCACAACACTAACCAGACTGCAAGAACTCAAAGTTAAGTGTGGTGTAGTAGCTCGACAAGAACGCTATGCTGGCAGACAAAGAAGAATTGTAAACCAACAAAGAACCGGTGTCAGTTAGTGCCACACGCTGATGGACATACTGAGGGAGAGATCGGAGCACTTATGGACTAATTTGTTTGACGTGCAGTGATGGTGATCCGACGACTAAACTAAACTAAACTACACCCTAGAGACACCCCAAAAACAATCCATGAATAGAAAGAAGTACCATTAACACTGATAATACAAGAAACATTTCTGGATTGTCAAGAGATTTTTCGCAAGGCCATCATAGTTCCTTTGTGAGAATGTTTCAATAATGAAATTTGATTTTTAAGTTCTGCAAAAATAGTTTTGTTAATGTTTTAGTTTAACTTTTTTTTTAAAACACACTCAGTATTCAAGCTCATTATTTTGTTAGTAATAAAGGACATATATTATTATTTTATGTGGGACTTGCAGATGTGAACCAGGTTACAAGCTAGATGGAGACCACTGCAAATCTAGCTGCACACCTAACCCTTGTTTTAACAATGTCAGCTGCAGTATTCATAGAGCAGAGGTGGTCTGTCATTGTCCATCTGGCTGGAGAGGTCGTCTGTGTGATGAGTTAGCCCCTGAAGAGGTCAAGAGTGGAGATCTCAGTGATGGAGCCCTTGTTGCAATCGCCATCTCAGTCATCGTTGTTATATGTAAGTGAAGATAGTCACATTGAGAACACATACAGTTTTATAAAGAAATTAGACACACACAAGCTTAGCTATAAAAACCATAACCAAACGTATGAGAGCTTGCAAGGCCTTGGTTGAGGACCTCTGCCTCCTTAGAGGTGAAAGGTAAGGAAGGAAGATATGAACTATTAAACAGTGAATATGATGTGATGTGGGCCTCACTTTGCTTTAAGTGCAACCTGAATTCACCTAAAGTATGATAAATATTCTTCTTCTTCAAACGCTCTATATTGACCACTTGTTAACCACTTTTTGTGATTTATATGCGTTCTGAGTCTTAGAGCGATTGTACTTTGTGCCAGTTATGCGTCTACAAGTAGGCCAGCATATCCGATTTCTGTGTTGCTTTTATTACTACAGTAGCTTCCTAGGTCCTACATCAGTCGCCTCTTACGGCATGCCTTGTAGGTCACAGTGGTGCTATTCTTTGCTTCCATTGCAAAACCCGGCACCACACGAGCGACTTATATTCAATTTTTTTAAATCACATATATGTTTTTCCACTACCAATTTCACCTATGATAATTATACACATATTCACATTACCAAATTATATTCGTTTAGAAGTCCCACACGCCTGTGTAGTGACGGGCCCCAAGGGAAGCAAAGAATAGTACCACTGCAACCTACAATTCAGGCCGTAAGAGGCGACTGATGTAGGCCCTAAGGATGCTACCCTAGTAAATAAAAAGCAGCGCAGAAATTGGATGTGCTGGCCTACTTGTAGGGGTATAACTGGCACAACGTTCAATGACTCTTAGGCTCAGATCACATACAAATCACACAGAGTGGTTGACAAGTGGTCAATATGAAGCGTCAAGAAAAAGTTCCCACAAATAATTTATGTAATTGATTAAAACTCTTATGATTGAACATTATACTATTACTGTTTGACTCAAATCTCCAGTACTGGCACTGATAGTCTTCCTGCTGTACAAGTTCTGCCCTAACAACGAAGATGGAGAGAAATACATCCTAGAGGTGGACCCAGAAGATGATATACGAGAGAATGTTATGAACTACGATGAGGAAGGAGCTGGTAAGATTAAATCACGTATTACATAGTCCTTTAGTGCTCTCTGTGGGACGTGTAAGCCTTCGCTTATCAACTTGGACACAACAGGGTTTGTGTGTTCAGTCCCATACTCGATGTTCCATACGTAAGGAAAGGAATTGGACCTCCTACACACTGAAAATTAAAATTGTGGAATATCCTTTACAGGACTTTGCCATCAACCACAGTAAACTAGTCATCGATTTTCTAGAAAAGTAATGTACAAGTATGGTGACTGACTTCCGCAAAGTGGCTTTCATCAGCAACTGTCATTAATACACTGGGCTCTCATACTGGGCAATAATACAGGTACACCACCTGGCTGGTATGTTTACCGATATGGCATCCTTTCTTGTAAGTTTTGTAGCTATTATAATTACTTGTATTGAGATTGAGGTAAATGGCCTGACACACAAGACCTCCTTTTTCTTCCGGCTTGAGACCAGCAACAGTGAAGTTCATAAATTGAAATGGGAGGCAAATGGTTCAAAAAGGAAAGGATACCCTAGAGGAACACTGAAACAAACTTTACTGAGAGAGGCAAGAAACATTGGACTCAATTCTATAACATAGACTGAACAAGTTGTCCAGGATAGAGTGGTATGGAGAAATTGATTGCAGGTCCTATTTGACGTATAATGGTACAAGAGGTTTTTGGTTATTGGTTATGAAACTGACATCACAACACTTCAGGCAGACCCATAGGTGCTCAGTCTTCCCAACAGATGTATACTGATGGTTTCTGTGGCTCGCTGGTTAAACACTCTTCTCTCTGCCCCTCAAGCCCCTCTCTGCTCTACTTGTACAACGTGTAATTCCAAATTCCTTGAAATTGCTGGATTGATGTGATGTCAAATCTAGTCATCGGATCATCATCACTGAACGTCGAACCAATTAGTTCATAAGTGCTCCGATCTACTCCTCAGTATGTCTCTCAGCATGTGGCGACTAACGACCCCGGTTCTTTGTTGGTTGACTAAAAATCAAAACAAACCGGCACCACACGTCGATGACAAACACTGAGGAAAATTCCAGCACAGATGCACAAAACTCAGTAGATCCTTAATGAATTAATGAATGGACTTTCTATTTACTTTGCATAACTCTCTGCATAAGAGGGATGAAATTAACCATCCCCCTTACACAAAATATTAGTATCACACAAAAACCATACTTTGACGTTTGCCAATTTTAACCAGGTCCGTCAATTTTAGTATCCTCATCCAATAGCAGGTCACCAAGAGATCAAAGAACATCCCCCTTATCCATCCAAAACTCCCCAACTATCAATGCTTTCGATGCAAGTCTGTCTCTCATTGCCATGAACACCTGCATAATAAGGACAGTAGATTCATGTGAGTCTCTTGGGGTTGGAAACATCTATGCGATACAGATGACAGGATATTGTGAATGTTCTTCATGATGTTACTAACACGAGAGAACTTTATTCAGTTTCAGTTTGGAATATCTTCATTGCACTCCGGACATGTCCAGGTGCTCCGATCTCCTTCGCAATATCCCCATCAGCGTCCAGCGACTGACCGTACCAGTTCTATTTTGATTGATGAGCCTACTCGTATACCTGTTGTACGTTCTTTTCTTGCCACACCAATCTTCAAACCCAGTTCTCGCAATCTAGTAGTTGGACGTGGATTGGTTTAGATGAAGGTCTTCTCTGCGCCACGCTCTATGAGGGCGTTCACGATGTCAGCTCTGTCCATTGGCTGGCCGTCTGATATAGAGGCAGAGCCAGCCAGCCTGTCTGCTCTCTCATTGCCAACGACACCCATGTGCCCGAACAAAGACAAGTGTAATTCTGAAAATTGTTGACGCCTGCAGTGATTCAGTCCATTGCCTGCGCACCGAACCGGCCTCCACCTTTCGGATCATACTCAATGAGTCACTCAAAATGCACGCATGAGTGTAGTTTTGTGACTCTAGCCAGAGTAGTGCATTGGTCACCGCCAATACCTCCATTGTCATCCTGCTTGTTGTCATACGGAATGCACCACTGGCTTTCTTGACCATTCTGCCACATGAGCTCGCAGAGAAGGCCCATGCAGACTTTTCGTGACGAACTACCGATCCATCCGTGTAGATCACAACGTCGTGTGCATTGCAATTTTCATCGATGATGGCTTTGACGTCTGCATTCAACGCCGCGGAACTTTATTCTGATTTCATAACAAAGCAGCTGATATAAAATTGGTCACCAACGCTGGACATAATATGAAATACAGTACAATACAAACCATGTAGTAGCTGTCAGCTTTTAGGGTATTACATTTTGGGTCTTCTATCCTGAATATGCACTAAGAGAACATAAGTATTTGCATTAAAAACATCTGTTGTCTTGGTGTTGAAGGGATCATGCTACAGTTGCTTGATGATTGCCTGTTAAATGAGGTAACTGCAATTTACTACACATCTATACTGCAGTTAAAGGAATTTATAATCAAATGCTGCTTGAGTAGGACTGATCAACTGAGATGCTGAATAAGAAGTGGGTTTAACCATTGAGCCACAGATACCATCTGCTAGAGAAGACTGATCCCTTATTGGTTTGTCTAAAGTTCTATGATGTCAGTTCAGCTGCAACCAACCCATCCCCCAGCTATGGAACAAATAGCAGTCATCATCTCTCTCCCTTGAGGAGGACATCCTTTATCTTGTCTTCCACTTCTATGACACTTTTCTTGAAGTGTATGGGATTAAACTATAGTGTCCATGGAGCGCACCCTGCATAAAAGTTTCGGTTGGTGAGCTTGACCAACAGAAGGCTGAAGTCATGTAGAGTAGCATTCCAGACAAACCCAGGAAGACAGATCTCGTCAGCAGGGGACTGAAACTGTCTAGAGATCAACCTCAAAAAAAAAAGGTGTCCTCAGAAACGGAACGAAACATTGGCGGGGAGGAATCGACACATATGAATGACTCATTGGCAATGGCCAGTTCATAAACATACACCACAATTTCTCCATTTTAAGGATAGATGTTTATTCATCAAATGTTTACAAAACTTTATCCCATAGTTAAATGCCACTTACCATTTTTTCTTTTTTGCCAATGCCAGGTGAAGAAGACCAAGATGCATATGACATTTCAAGACTTCAAAAACCAAACTATATAACATTTCTTAAATCACTGGACCCAGACAAGAGAACGGATTTGCTTCTTGCCAGTAAGTAGTACTTAATAAATTTAATAATTGCTTGTGTTTCTTCTTTCAAATATTTCTTAATTTTTGTTGTTTTTATGTTTGTTTTGTATTAATGTTTTTCTGCATTTTTTCTTTGTCTTCTTTTATCACTTTTGTTTATATCTTTCATTCCCATTTTACACTTTTGTATTTTTTCCCCGACTGTCTTTCTTTTTTTCATTTTCTTCAAAACTGCCTTTCTTTCTTCACACTCCAATTATGAAAATCACTGATTGGCAGCATTATATTTTATGTATATAATTTAATTATTATTTAAACAATACAAATCATTTTTCAGATGCATCTGGCGAAAGACCAGATGTTGGCAACTTCATTGATGATCGAATGAAAGCTGCTGATAGTGATGACGGTGTCCCACCATATGATAGTGTCAGAGAGTTCAACTTTGAAGGAGGTGGCAGTGATGCTGGCAGTCTAAGCTCATTGAATACTAGTAGCAGTGACAAGGATCAGGAATATGACTATCTCACTTATTGGGGACCAAAGTTTTTCAAACTGGCAAATATGTATGGGGCAGGACAAGGTTTAGAAGATTGGCTTCCTTCAGAATCGTTATAGAGAATTAATCAAAATTTATTGATGTTTAAATAGAATTTAATTTTAGTATGTTTCGAGTGCTATTGGCAGCATACAAATTCAATTAGAAATAGAAAAATGAAAAATTCTTTTTTTCATCTCCGATTTCTTCAATCAAATTGTTTTTGTTTAATATATTAACTACCGCATTGAAAAACAGTGGAGACAAAATGTGTATTCACTTTTCACTCTGCAGGTGTATGTTCAAATTAAACTAGTTTGCCCGAGTGGTTACCGGGCCCAAATTTGGGGTGTAAAGAATAGAACCACTGTTACCTGCCACACATGTCGTAAGAGGCGACTAAGGAGATTTGGTTGAAATCGGATGCATGTGTCCTAATTGTGTAGAAGTCTATGCGTTTAAGGGCCTACCAAACCAATGTGCAACATATACACGTTCTTGGAAAAGATCAAACATATCACAAAGAGTGATTAAAATTGGTCATAAAGAACGAACGCAAAGAAGAAGAAACTGTAGTTTTCTTATCTTGTGAATAATATGTAATTTTGTAGATGAATGTATGTACTTTTATCATAAGATAACAGAATGAAAGAATAAATTAAACATTGGTTCTGATCGAATGTGGTATAAATTTAGAGATAATTTGACAATGAAACAGATCAGAGCACATTCCACGATTCTCTGCCCAACAGAGAAACAGACACAGGTTTTTAGTAGTTAATGTGTAATGGTTTGACCAGAATTCTGAATGTCTGTTTAATACCATTCTGTGGGGGCTTTTTGTGAGGACTATCTCTATAGTTAAATAAAATGAAAATCGTGGCATTTCCTTTTCAGGGAGTTGCCATCATCCACAGTAAACGAGTTGTTGATTTTCTAGGTACCACTTATCTGTATAGTAGTTCTTGAAATAACTCTACCCAAAATATTTGTCACCTGTAGCAGTTCAGAATGTTCCAGTTAAGCCTTCAGTCATTGAGGGACTTTAATATTGTCCTTCCAAAAGACTGTTAATCTGGAGATTTTGGTCTGGTTCAAGTTGCCTTCAGTCTTTGAGTGACTATAATATTGTCCTTCCAAAAGACTGTTAATCTGGAGATTTTGCTCTGGTTCAAATTGCCTTCAGTCTTTGAGTGACTATAATATTGTCCTTCCAAAAGACTGTTATTCAGGTGGTTTTGGTCTGGTTCAAATTGTCTTCAGTCTTTGAATGACTATACTATTGTTCTTCCAAAAGACTGTCATTCAGGAGGTTTTGACCAGGTTCAAGTTAAGATTTCTGTCATTGAGGGGCCCTTATATTTTCCTCCCAGAAGACTATGTCATAGGTGAGGTTCTGGCCTGACTCTAGCCAGGTCTTCAAACGTTGAGAGACTGATGTTTTCCTCCCAACAGTCTGTGTCTCTTTGAGGTTTAGTTTCAGTGTTTATTACTGTAGACTATGTTTTTATCTGTAGACATGGCTGAACCACCTCATCTGAAGCTGGTCTGCAGGAGGTCAAGACTTATTATCAGGGTTCAAATCTTTTCTTGTTACTTACAAAACTAATTGGTACATATTTTTCCAAATAACATTTATTGTATCTTTTCTTCAGTGTATCATTTGCTGACGGACTTAATTCTTACTTGACAGTGTGGTAAATTAAAATTAATATGATGTGTGGGGCATGCATGAATAAATTATATATGAAAGGAGAGAAAACTGTGTATGTGAGTGACTGAACAAAAGCAAAACGTATAAATCAGATCTGAAATATTCTTGTTCATTTCATCCATAGTCTCATTATATGTATTTATTAACTATATTCTCCACAAACTTTGATGACACACTTCAGTGCCACTAGTTCTGGGATTCTTAACCTGTAATGTGTGTCTTTCCAGTGGATGTCTAGTAATGATCCAGATCTGGCTCTGTTTAATCTTTCTGGATAGATGTAATTATTATATAAATTTTCTAGATAGATGTAAACATTCTGTTCAGTTTCAAGAGAACAAGAAATACAGAGATCATTTTTAGTATAAATATACAGTTTACTTATAAATAAAATGTCAACCATACATGCCAACTGAAGTCAGTTGCTCATAATCCATGCATGGTTTTTCACTTTCATAGTTGTAAGTGATCTAACTTCATGCGGCATAGACAAAGAACACTAGGAGCGGCTGGCCAAAGACAGGCAAGCATGGCGAGTGGTAGTGAAGGGTGGCTCAAAAAGAAAATAAGAAAAACATCATCACATGTGGAGGCAAAAGAGATAGCAGAGAGAACATCCTATGTATCAACTACGGTCTCCAGTTTTATCTGTAGCAACTGAGGTGAGGAGTGGCACTCCAAAATAGGCCATTACAGCCACAAGAAATGTTGTGATTTAGCGCAGAACATACTATGTGATGCAAGACCTAATGTCTCCTGAGACAAAGAGGCCAATGATGATGATGAGTTGTACGTTAGTTTATAATGTACAAGTTTTTTGTTTACTGGGGTTGGCATGTATGGCGTAAACATTTCGTATTTTTTATGATGAAAGTCTCTTCAATACATGAAATAGGATGATTTCAGGGAGCGATATAATTAGAGAAATGTCTGGTCAACCACTAGTAACAACTGTTATAAAAAGAGAAGATGGTTGGGCATACTCTGATAAGAAATGATCAAAGAATCACAAAGCAGGCATTGAAGTGAGAAGCAAATGGTTCAAGAAAGAAAGGACGCACAGGAAAGCCTGAAATGAACTTTACTAAAAGAGACTAACAAATATCAGACTTAATTTCATATATAAGATTGAATGAGTTTTCCAGGATAGAGCAATATGGAGAAATTGCTTGCAGGTTCTATGTAATGTATAATGGTACAAGAGGAATTTTTTTAATAGTCTAGTTAAACAGAAACAACCCTTTCAAATTAAGAACTAGTTTTTGTTTTTTTTATTATATCAGGATGGGTTTGCCACCAAACATACAAAATACAAATTAACTTTTTTTGCAAAGAGGCATACTGCAATTCCATTCTTCACTTTTAGAAAAGGTATATAGGCAAGAAAAGGTTAAGAATCCCAGTGCTATTCTATTATTCATATTATAAATTGATATTATATTTATATGCAGATATTTATTACAAAGAGATTAAATTGTGCATCTTATCTAAGTATTAACAGTTCTGAAAATGAGTTACATTAATTTATTATTGTGGTTGTGGAAGAACTTGAGACAGAACTCGAGCACGTAAGTAGGTGGTGCAGGGAAGCAGGAGCGTTGGTCAACCCCACAAATGCAACGGTGACATGGTTCTCTTTGAGCAACTGTATCTTCAATACTGCCAACACCAACTGTGATTTTTGTGTTTGGACTTGATAGAGAGATCTCAGGAGATAACGGGTTACAGTTTGATCAAAGTCTTGCTTTTATGGAACACAGACCATTTGATAATAAAGGTTAGGAAGGGTATGGCTGTGATGAGGGTAATCTCTCTCTCTCTTCGCCTTTTTACCCCGGATTGGGGCATAGGCCCTCAACCAACTCATGTCAAGTCTTCCTGTCTCTAGCTATCTCCTGCAGCTCCATCCAACTCTTCTTTATATTGTTGATCTCCGCCTCCAAATCTCATCTCCATGTATTTCTCGGCCTCCCTTCTTTCGCTGTCCCTGCGGGTTCCAGGCAAGGACCCTTCTTGTTATATTCTCCTCCGGTTTTCACAAAGTGTGTCCTATCCAGCACCAGCATCTTTTTTTTAACCTGTTCATTCACTGGAATCTGTCTTGTTCTCTCCATAAGTTCCTCATTTGATGAGGGTAATGGCTGCAGAAAATTGTGAACAGCATCATCTTTGTCTTGTATACCAGGGTCTGGTCCTGTCTATTGTTATTTATGCTCTGGCAATCCTGACTCTCAGCACAATGCAGATATAGAAAGACTGGAAAGAATACAGAATGAGGCTATGCCCATCATACTTTGGTGCACTAAATACCTGTCATGCAGGGTGATGCATTACCTTTTTGATTATCCTATTATGGAAGACAGAAAAGGATGTGTCGTGGACGGCACAATAGTAAACCAAAAAAGAACTGGTTTCGTTAGTTGCCACACGCTATGAGACATAATGAGGAGGAAATAAAAGCGTTTATTTACTAATTGGTTTGATATGCAGTGATGATGATCGACGACTAAACTAAACAACTAAACTTATTATTGTGCATGCAAATACTTAAGATGATCCGATATGCTGATGATAGTATTTAACCCTTTGGTCCCCAGCACATCCAAAAAAAATTACCTCCCAAAAACACTAAAAGGGAATAACTCCTCAAAAACGCAACATGTCTTTCTAAAAATTAATAATAATAAAACTATTGCTTGTAGAACATTCAAATAATGAGCAACAATACTGTGAACTGGATAAAGTTTCACAAGAAATTATACCCATAAAGATGTAATTCTGCAGATAAACCTTGATTTCGGCAGCAGTTACTGCGTCCCACTTTGAATCAATTTTCCCAGCTCTTTTCTGACGTTGATCAGCGTACAAATTCAAAATACTGCTCCTCAAAAATTAAGCTGAAATAATCGAATGGTTCTGCACCCTCCTCTAGTGTATGAGAAGGCCCACTCTCTTCCATAAATGGCTCCACAACTAATGGGGAAGTGGTATCACTCCAACCATCCCTGTCAACAACGGGCACAGGGCCGGTCTCCTCGATGTCGGAAGAAAAATCCTCTAAATCTAATTGAACATCGTGGTCGACAGGTTCAGCTTCGTCGTCACTGGACAATTTAACATCACTCTCAGAATCACAAGATCTAATGTAATCCCTATCTCACCTAGCTGCCTGAAATGTCCCTCAAACTCAAAGTCCTCACTTTAACTATCGGTATTGAAATTAGAAGCCATTTCCCAAAAAATTTCGAACTACGAAGCACAATTTATAAAATTCACAAAGAAATACTAGCTCCGATCAGTTTTCGGCGTGAAATAAGGAAAATTTCCAGAGTTCGTCCTACTTATAGGTCACAGTTCAAGCTATATAAAATTTGGACTTCTCGTTTTATTTAGCGAATTCTCCGAAACAATATAAAAACCCGTATATTTCCGTATACGGCGCCCTCTGATAAACCCGTATATTTCCGTATATGGCGGTCAAAGGGTTAAACATATCCTACAACTTGAGGTTACTCCAAAGAAAACCAAAGTGTTTGTCTGTTAAAACTTTAAAATAATTCTTTTCTCAAGCGAAACATCTTGTCACTTGATTTAAGAATCCAAACAAAACATTTAAAATTGTTGTTAATTGTTGGTTACCTCCACCAAAACTAGACCATGTTTTACATCTTTATTACTGAGTAAATTATATTTTCACCAAATATATATAGATATATAAAACATATCAGTGGGAGAGAGAGAAATAATATATTGTAGGCAGAAATAAATAGTGAGAGGTCTTACATCCATAACAATGTGGTGAATGTTTATTTCGTTCATCAAAATGTAAATTATTTTTCCAAATGTGAAAGGTGTTTCATTTTGAAATCTGTGAAAAGTGTGAAAATCTTATGTAGTAACTTCTTCTTCGAACACTCCATATCGACCACATGTAAAACCACTCTTTGTGATCTGTGTGTGATCTGAGCCTAAGAGCGATTATACTCTGTGTCAGCTATACACCTTCAAGTAGGCCAGCACATCATATTTCTGTGACGCATTTTATTTGCTAGGGTAGCTTCCCTAGACCCCTACCTCAGTTGCCATTTACAACATGCCTTGTCGTAGTGCTACTATTCCTTGCCTCCATTCGGGCCCCGGCAACACATGGACATTTATTCATGCTGGTTTGAACCAAACTACTTTTAACAAAGCTAGTCAGATGCAGAATTTATTATGAAAATACTATTTGTATTATACATGTGTTTTCTTTGTAATTAAATCTGTTTTATCTAGTTAATGTGACAGCAACTTTTATGAAAATATCCTTGAAATATTATTTCCTGAAGTGGTACCTTTTTTTGTTGTGACAATTTCATCTCTTTAATCTAGTCAATCACAGTAACTTTTATCACAATATTTTTACTGAATTTTATTTCAGGAAAGTACCTCATTGTTTCATGATAATTTCATGTTTTTCACAGCAGTTATTGTGAAAAAAGCCTTTGTTGAATTTTATTTATAGTACATTTTTTCATGACAATTTCATTGGTTTTATCCAGGTGTTTTCAAAAAAATATCTGCGTTCTTTGTTTTTATTTCATGAAAGCCCTTTGCTTTTTTCATGATTAGTTTTATATAGTAAGGAGTAATAATTTCCATGAAAGAGCCTTATTTTCTCATGACTTTTTTTCCATCCCTTTATGTAATCAAGTACAGCAATTTTTATGAATGTAGCTTTATGATATCAATATTATGAGAATATGGTATTAGGTATGTATTTTTCTGTGACCAACAATACACAGTGGGTGATGTTGTCCCCATCTCGTTAGCCACTTTTACTTCCCAGTTTCATGAAAGTAGTCTATTCTGTTTTATGTGGTCAGAAAAGTATCATTTTGAAACCAACAAATATTTTCTTGACAATGCAGATAATTATAACTAATTTGTAATAGCCATCCATCGCAAGCGATGATGAAAACAGTCTCAGACGTGTGTTGCTGCACATCTGTGGTGAATGTAAAGTCCAATCCTCGAACACAATACCCTACTACAGTTGGGGGCAAACATGATCGAGGTTTGACATGTAGGTATTGTGTGTTTTGTCTTATTCGTGCAGCTTGCTTTCTCTGCTCCTCAACAGTACAACAATTCTCAGCTGTGCGAGTTCCTCTTGTGTTGTTATAGCGCCACATTTGGCAATTTTGCACAAGGGATTCCCAGCACGGGCTGTATATATCGAAATATTTTAGAGACACTTTAAAAGCGTCTTTAAATCGTTTTTTTCTGTCCACTAACTGATCATTTGTCATACATCAACAGTTTTGGGATGCTTTTATCAGGTATCCTAGCAACATGACCGACCAACTAATTTATAATAGATGAATCTCATTTCTTTCCCCAAAGACTTTGTAGATTGTTTGATATGAAGTTGTAGTAAATTATTATGAAGAACTATAAAGTAAAAGAAAATGCAAGATGAGACATATCTGTAGTCATCTAGGACATCTTCTTCGAAAGCTCCATATCGACCACTTGTTAAACTCTCTTTGTGATGTGTATGTGATCTGAGACTAAGAGCGATTGTACACTATGCCAGTTATGCATATACAAGTAGGCCAGCACACCCAATTTTTGCGATGTTTTTTATGTATAGGAGTAGCTTCAGCCGCCTCTTACGACATGCCTTGTAGGTAGCACGGGTACTATTCTTTGCTTCCCTTGCGAACCCCGGCATCACACAAGTAATCTGGGCCATTAAAGATTATCTTAGAAGAAACTGTCTCTGAGACAGGAAAGAGAAATTAACTGAAGAAAAGATAGGGTGGCAATGTCAGGGAATAAATGGATATGTCTTTCATAAACCTTTATAGAAAAGAGACAGAAATGGTGGTCGATTCTACTTTCTGTTACAGTAGTACTTCAGCAACCAAGACTGGTAATGAGAATAGTAAACTTGTACTGTATAAAGCCAGAAAATGTATTTATTTCATGTTAATTATTATATTATTGTGGTTGTGAATTGTATTGTATTGGCTTGCAGAAAGTCATATGTTGTGTTATCTTGACTTCTACAAATGAAACATCTAAGTAGCTTTGCTGTAAGCAGTTTGTTTTCTCCACTCCTCATCCTTGGCAGCTTTTCTGCAAGTCACCCTTTCTAATCCTTTTATACCTATATCTGTGTTGTATATAGTAGATGTAGTGGAAACAGATTAGTGTAATGCATAAGTGTTTGCCTAGCGACTGGGACACAAGATTGTTATGGGTTCAATCACACACTTGACAGTCCACACATGAGGAAAGGAATTAACCCTCCTACCTCATTCACACTAGGACCTAGAAATGTGAAGTGAAGGGACTGCATACCTTAAGTCTGAAAAGGCTATAAGAAATTTATATTATTTTAGATATAGTAGATTACCGACAGACAGTGCGCTTCAAAAGGCAATGAAACCCTTGAGAAGCTTGACAGAAAGCACCACCATTTGAATGGAGAGAAACTGTTGAAGATCTAGTGTAGCTTACTCCATCAATAGGAAGATGCTACCTATCTTATCCATCAATCAATCACAGATGGACAAAGAGAAGCTTGACAGAAAACACCACCATGCGAATGAACAGAAACTGTTGAAGGTCTAGTATAGCTTACCATCAATAGGAAGATGCTACCTATCTTATCCATCAATCAATCACAGATGGACAAAGAGAAGCTTGACAGAAAACACCACCATGTGAATGAACAGAAGCTGTTGAAGATCTAGTGTTGCTATCTATTTAATCCATCAATCAATGAGAGTTATATGTTGGACTTGCAGCTCTATGTTAAACAAACTGCTATGGAAACCATCACTCAAGTCTAAAGCTGAAAGATTAACTTCATTACACCGGGTTTTATCCCATATGGCTCTGCCCCTCTCCTCAGACTATTACCACCTGCTCAGAGTATTGCACAAAGCATGACTCCATAGCTCCTGCAACAATCCTTGGGTCACTGGAAAAACTGCACTTGTGAACAGAATGGCGCGGTTCAGATTCAAACCTACGACCTTCGAAACACAAGAAAAAGGCTTAGCCACAATGTTAATTCTTTTAGCTGGTATTCCATAGCATCTCAGAATACATAAACACCTAGGATGTCATTAGCAGAGGTGTTCTCATGTTCCAATTCAGTTATAAATGAATGATGATGATAAGAGACAATCAGTTTTAAATTGTTCAGTTCTAGTCATATTTTATTTGTATAGATTTAATGGGAAATCAAATCCCATGTGATCCTTTGTTCAGTTACTTTTATAATTATATTATTGACTTCTTTTTGTAAACACTTATTGACCATTAACTTATAACATTAATCATCCCATACGATATTCAATATCATTAGCGTGCAATAGATGAATGATAAATCTATCTGATTTATATCATTTTATAACTGATAATGTGAACTGTTTATTGAGTAATGACTGCAATGTTTGATTGTTTTTATATGAAAAATAAATCAATATATTATCTATGTTTATGAGAACTGCGTTTCAGAGATTTGTATGACTTTTAAACTGATAATGTGAACTTTATATTGATCATCGAGTGCAGTGTTTGAATGCTGGTTTTCTTCTGCAGTGTTTTAATGCAGTTTTTTTTTTATGCAGTGTATGAATGCTGTTTTTTAAACTGCACTGTTTGAATTTTATTTTTTTAAAACTGCAGTGTTTGAATGCTGGTTTTTTTACTGCAGTGTTTGAATGTTTTGTTTTTACTGCAGTGTTTGAATGCTGTTTTATTTTTACTGCTGCAGTATTTGAATGCTGTATTTTACTGCAGTGTTTGAATGCTGGTTTTTACTGCAGTATTTGAATGCTGTTTTTACTGCAGTGTTTGAATGCTGGGTTTTTTAACTGCAGTATTTGAATACTGGGTTTTTTTACTGCAGTGTTTGAATGCTGGTTTTTTACTGCAGTATTTGAATGCTGTTTTTTTTTACTGCAGTATTTGAATGCTTTTTTACTGCAGTGTTTGAATGCTGTTTTCTTTTTAAATGCAGTATTTGAATGCTTTTTTACTGCAGTGTTTGAACTGCTGTTTTCTTTTTTTTTAATGCAGTATTTGAATGCTTTTTTTAATGCAGTATTTGAATGCTTTTTTATTGCAGTGTTTGAATTTGATGTTTTTTTTTATTTAATGCTTTTATTTCGTAGAATGTTGTTTTTTTAAATGCATTGTTTAAATACTTTTATAGAAACAAATGAATATATTATCTATGTTATTGACACTATCATGTTCAAGACATTTTTATCATGCAGATCAAATATCATGTTTTGTCAAGTTTAAAGTAGTGTTGACTCTAGAATCGAATTGAACTTTTTGTGATACAATTTACATTGTCTGTTCAACACAGTGTTACTTACTGGTTCCTCACACCTTCTATCCTATCCACAAGTAAGTTATGTCAGAGTTTTTTATGTTGTTCTAGCAGAAATGTACTTAACCAGCGAGTCATGGAAACAATCAGCATGCATCATGTGCTATGCCGGCTGCCATAGACAATCAAGAATCTCCACAAATATCTGACCTTGGAGCTTACTATCAGTTTGAATGTTGACACTCATCAGCGTGCATACCATTCTAAATCTGCTGGGGAACACTGAGCATATATTGGTCTGCCTAGAGTGCTATGGTGTCTGTTTAGTAACCAATAATTAGTTAAGTAATAACACTATAGTTTCTTCCAAAATTCGTGAACATCTTCACCGACCGATATAAAATCATCCACTTGACAGAAATTATTTATTTTTATATAGGTAACAGTGGCAACTTTCCTAAAGTATTTTTGCCCACCCAAACCTTTAGTGCTGTAAGATTTTCATTATATGTTATTACTAAAATAACAGCAATGTTGATTTGGTATACATGTAGAAGTTTACCATCAGCATTCACATTTTGTTACCATCTGCTGAAGTGTAGTGAAATGAGTTATCATAACAAATAACGATTGAGGGTTTAAACCTTCTAAGCTAAAACCAATACACACAAGTCTCGAAAAGCCATTTTAACACTGATTTGCATTAGTAAGGAAGATTACCGATCTGTTGTGTGTGTTGCTGCGATATTTATTATTATAGTGTAATTACTGCTTGAAATGAAAGCTACTAACCTATATTTACTAATCTCTTCAATCATTATTGTTGTCGTTGCTATGAGTTACTTGCCAAACATAAACATGTTAACATTGTTTATCCAAGGGCCAGCACTATATTTTTATGGTAAAATATATAAAATTGTGTCCCATTTACGACATAGATTATTATTATATTTACATGGATAAGTGTTTGCAATGTGTACCTGAATATAACTTGCTGTTTTGCATGCAATATCTTGTCCCGGAAAAAAAATATTTTGGCAATGTTAAACGTCACAGTGGTTTGAAGAGAACGGTAATGGAAGGCTTGGTTCCTGGAGTGCGAGGCAGGAGCGACCAAGATGAAGGTGGCAGCAGCACGTCAAAGAAACCTTGAACATGACGCTGGAGGAGATGGGAGAACTTACTAGAGACAGAGAGTTTTTCAGGTGGGCTGTGGTGAAAGCAACTTTCCTCAAGGGACATGCTACTACTTGATTGCATGCAAACATTTGATAGAAGTGAAGAGAGAACAAAATTGAATTTACTTGCATTTATTAGTAACGAATGGTCTTATTCATCAGATTATATTGTGAATTTTATTAAATCTTTAGACTCAACAAATTTCCAATTCCTTTTCTGCATTCACCCGCTGTAAATTCAGGTGTTAGCCATGATGCCTAGCATGGCGCTTCTGACTGATTTTTGCGTGAAGGCCTGCTTCTACCATTTGACTGACTCAATTTCCACTGATAATTTACTATATAATTCCGAGTGGATTAACAACAAAACATTGCATTTTTTTAAAGCAGTGGTAACAAAGTGGTTAGTGCACTAGCTTCATAGATGTGTGGGCCTAGGACCAAGTTTCTCATTTGGTGGGGGATTTATTCTAACAGTAAACGCTCTCAGATTGACACAGCATCATTTGGATACCAGAGACATGCTGAAAAATAAAGGTGGTTAGCATTACTCACCCATTGGGTGCCGTTGGTCAAAGAAAGGTGTGGAAGTTATTTTTCACACTGTATTTCCCAATATACCTCATGATATTAAAAAGGCAGTTTTTAAAAACCTATTTTACTTTATTGTACTTAAAAATATTCTTTACGTTCAGCCTGTTGTTTCTTTCACTTTTTTCCTCAGTATTTTATAGTGGTTTTTTCATTATTATTTACTTAAATAAATCTTTCATTTACTTTTTAAACTCAATTAAAGTTCAAATTATCTAGGTAAGTAAATGTAAAAATGATTCAATGCTGTACGAATTCAAAGTATTAGAATTCTCACAGTATAAGTCCATATCATCTAAAAATGGGTTGACCAATTCATTTCCTTGCTAACATTTTCCTTTCTCTATTTCATAACTCAGATCCATCGACTTGTTTTCAGTTTGCTGGGTTGAAGTGCATTCTGAAAAAGTATTCCATTTTCAATTGAGAATTCTTAAGTGCACAACAGACAAGCCTGAAAGACAGTAAAATGGGGATCATCCTTATCAGTGCCTGTAAAACATCCATGTTAATTAACAAAGAAGTATTATTTTTTTTTCCATCACCTTCATTTTCGTCTTTGGCACGCAGGAGTCATAGGTAATGACCAAGCTTATAGATTTTCTGACATGGCTATGATATCAGAGGGAGATGCAATGGACCGAAATGACATTATTAAACGCATAGAGAGAGTCTTTCAGAACAGAGCAGTTTCAGTTTTATAGATTTCAGTTGTTAGCTCTAACCCAACCATCAATAACCAGGATCAGTATTATGCAATAGAATACAAATTTCTGAAAATCGGGGCATATCCTTTACAGGACGTAGCCATCAACCACAGTAAACTAGTCGTTGATTTTCTAGGCACCACTTATACGTTCAGTAGTTTGCCATTGCTATCTGAACGGTGAGGTCTATTTTTACCTTCTTTAAAAATCCCACGAAAACTAATTTGCTTAAAAACTTGCCCACCATGGGGTTTGAACCAGGTATGCTTGGGTTTGTGATCGAGCTCACTGCCGTTGAGCTGCAGATGCTCACAAATTTGTACAGATCGATTACTGATGAGATTTTACATAGATTAAACCCCACTTTATAATATCAGATATACTGGATAAATTGCACAAATCAAAGTTACATATTTCCAAACTGCCTCGTTTCTACATTGTTTAGAGTCTTTGTTAGTAATCTTCTTCTTCTTCTTCTTTGAATGTTCCATATCCACCATTTGTTAAACCACTCTTTGTGATTTGTATGTGATCTGAGCTTAAGAACGGTTTTACGTTGTGCCAGTAATACACCTATAAATAGGCCAGCACGTCCAATTCCTGTGACGCTTTTTATTTACTAGGGTAGCTTCCCAAGGTTCCTACATTAGTTGCCTCTTACGACATGCCTTGTTGGTCACAGTGTTACTATTCTTTCCCCTTCCGCACCACATAGGCAAACATTGCTCCAAGTTAGCATACACACAAATCAGAAATTAAATATTCTGCATTGACAATTCATTTTATCCTCATGTTTATTGATTGTGATATTATTGTTTATTATTTCAAACAGGAGCGTCTGGCAGAATATATTAGAGCATGGCTCCCATACGGGAGACCCTTGCTTAATTCACGGTAAGACCAAGGATTTTTTCTGTTGTGGGCATAAATGAAAAATCCTAACCTAAACAGTTGCGCGGTGATTGCACTAGCCATGCTGCCATTAAATTCCTCAGGTCCAACCTGTCCTACACTGCCCTAAATAACGGTACTACAGGCAGTAATGACAGTTGTTTTTATTTGAAACACAGGCATATATTTTAAGATGATGAAGACTCTCACATCTTTATCCTTTTTTTTTTTAATTTAACACAAACATTTTTTTTGCTAAACATATATTTCAAAATGGCAGCCATGGAAGGAAACTGCTTTGTCATAGCATTCCATAGAATATTCATTCACAATTGAATTCCCTTCTGAATATCCACATTAAGTAAGTCACCACATTTGCGGATGAATACATTATGTGAACTGATAAAACATACCATTGATAAAACATACCACTGAGATTGATGTCCTGATTGAAACAAATCATGTGAATACATTTTACTAAATAATTCCATATAAATTTAGTTCATCATCAAATAGCTTGTCCTGAACAGAACTTTGTCACCCCAACAGTCCTCTGGAATTTCTCTCTCTCATAGGCCAGATGTCCCGCCTCTGCAGCCGTTCAAACCATCAGTTACATCCTGACATCAGATTTGTTAGTACTATTCCCTGCGTTGTACTCTTTCCCAGTGTGAGTATAAGATCCTCCTAGCCTAAGGGCCTCACCAATAGATCTTGTTTCTATTATTTTGTATTCCATATTACTGTTAGGGTTTTCTAGGCATTGTCTTGGAAGGTAGTCTGCCGTTGCTTTCATTCCTGGCAGTGACTATACTGGTCCATGACCGTAACCATTGTCTCTATTACAGAGATCCTCTGTCTACCTTCCTGGCAGTGACCATACTGGTCCATGACCGTAACCATTGTCTCTATTACAGAGATCCTCTGTCTACCGTCGTGAGTTTTAAGACCATAACCATTGACACTCAGTCGGTTGCTCCCTCACTCATCCACAACCTGCTCCCTTGGCTTCCACGTGACCCTGCCAGGGGGCTAAAGGTATTCCACCTTGTCCAAGTGTGTCCGTAGACTAGCGGGGAAGGAGACATCTTACATCTCCTTTGATAGAGGTTTACCTCTATCCCGCTAAATTTAGTTAGTAAATGTAATAGTTTTTCAATTGCTTGTGAACTTTGTTGAAGTATTGTGTCTTTAGCCATATTAACTACCATAGCTTGAGGTGATCTCCAAGGATGTTGCTTATAGTTTGTAGCTGATTGTGAAGTGAGATTGTTTTCCACTTAGTGTAACTTGTCCCAGCGAAGGACGGTAATGCTGCCACATATTATTCTCTTCAAAGTCTGATATCCTCTCAAGCATATAATAATCCCACCAAACATGATATTCTTACAAAGGGTGGCATTCTCCCACCAATCCTGATATTCTCTCAAACATATAATAATTCCACCAAGCCTAATATTTTTACAAAGGGTGGTATTTTCCCACCAAGCCTGATATTCTTCCAAGGGGTGGTATTTTTCCACCAAGCCTGATATTCTCTTAAGCATATAATAATCAGACCAAGCCTGATATTCTTACAAAGGGTGGCATCTCCCCACCAAGCCTGATGTCCTACAAAGGGTGGCATCTCACCATCAAATCTATCCTCCAAAAGGTATCATCCTTCCTCCATTGATGTCACAGGTGGTAGATTATATAAATATTTTAGGCTGTAAAAGTTGATTTCATTATGAATCTATAGAGTGAATGAAAAGCAGGTCATAGCCATTGAGAATAAGGGGAAATCATTTTGTTTGTTTGTTTTCTAACCCCCAGAAATGATGGGATTATTTCGCCCTTTTTCCTGTATTGAATGGGGGAGAGTACCTGGCTTTCTTGAATAGCCAGAAACCTCCAACAACTCTAGGCTTGTAGTTCTATGCTTAGTGCTGCAGAGACTCCTACTCAGGTAGAGTATATTAGTGACCACTGCAGTACTCCCTCTTTTCTAGCGCAGAAGATGCTCCTCTATAAACATCACTTATTGATCCCACTGGACAGTCTGCTAGTGATTATAGTCTGAGAGCTACTTCTGCGATTGCTCTAGAACAAACACCTGGACCACTCTCTGTGTGATTTTCGCCAGAGAAGGTACTGAGCGATCACCTGCACAGACAGATGAATTGCGTTCACTCGAACAACCAATCTGATCTCATGTACTGCATTGCATACTTTGTGAAAACTGTTTACAGTAGGGATAATAATAATAATAATTCCTCTCGTACCGTTATCGTTACATAGGGCCTGCAAGTAATTTCTCCATACCGCTCTATCCTGGACAACTCGCTCAATCTCCTCCATGGAACTGAGACCGATATTTCCTGCCTCTCTCAGCAAAGTTCGCTTCAGGGTCTCCTTAGGGATACAGTAGGGATACTATCAGTATTTATTTTCTTGTTACTAGCCATGCAAGGTATTAGCAGTACATACATTATTCGTTATTGAACTGGCCTCATAGCACTCCGAACAGATTAATTGGTACTCTGTCTCCATGAACAAATGTTGAAGTATGTGCACACTTATTATGTCTTTAACTCACTAGTAATTGGTTATTTCATAGATTTCTTAGCACTCATTGCAGAGGGCTCATAGTTGCAGTCTCTCCCAGCTGATGGTAAGAGGTGGGCATGCTGATGATTCCTGTGGCACACTGGTTAAACACTTCTGATTCGGCTCCTCAGGTGTCTAGTCCTACTGGTGCTATGTTTGATTCAAAATTCCTTCAGTTAAAGTATTAATGCCTCATTTATTGCTGTGTCCAGTTCAGTGGAGAGGAACAATTACTGCCCTATGTTTTGAAAATGAAAATCGTGGCATATCCTTTACACTACGTCGCCATCAACCACAGTAAATGAGTCGTTGATTTTCTAGGCACCACTTATACGTTCAGTAGTTTGTCATCGCTTTCAGGTCAATTTTGTACCAATCGTAAAACTCCACGTGTACAAAATATTTCCAAACTGCCCGCCTCAGAGTTTGAACCAGGTATTCTTGGGTTGTGATAAATCTCACTCCGCTAAGCCACAGACACCCAATATGTTTTGAAGTATTTCTACAGCATCGATCCATGATCATACCATTGGAAACAATGATAAAAATACTCCTATATGAACAGATACTTTTGTGTTTTGTATTCACTCATCACTTAGATGTGTAACATATCTTTTATGTAATGTGTTTTGTTTATAAGCTTTGTTACAGGTGAATGTTGTTATATTACTTTTGTTATATTTGTCACATCTTCTTCAAACGCTTCTTCGAACACTTTCAACCACTCTGTGTGATTTGTATGTGATCTGAGCCTAAGAACGATTGTATGTTGCGCCAGTTATGAGCCTACAAGTAGGTCAGCACATCCAATTTCTGGGTCTATTTTTATTTACTAGGTAGCATCCTAGGGCCTACAACAGTCCGTTTACGACATGCATTGTAGGTTGCAGTGGTGCTATTCTTTGCTTCCCTTGAGAGCCCTGTCAACACGCTGGCGATATATATTTTATGTTTTGTTTTTAGCTCCGTTGCAGATTAATTTTATATTTCTTTAGTTAGGACTGGGAGATATCTACTTAATGATGTTCTGCTTATTAAGCCTGGTACAGATTAATTTGTGGGGTTTTTTTTTGACATATCTTTTCTGTAATGTTCTGATTATAAGATCTGTTGCAGATTAATTTTGTTATATTACATTTGTCAGAAACATTTATAAACTAATGATTACTTGCTGACTTACAAATATTCATCAAACACTTTTAGCTTAGTCATATATTTTGGACTTACTTGAAGTTACTGCACCAACTACCTCAGACACATCACCTGATCACAGAAGTAATACATTTTTCTTCTTACTTCATATTTTTATATTTTGTTCATGTTTTCTTGATAAAAACCTTTTGGTCGATACATTGATCTTATTAAGGGTTTTGATGTAGATAATGATAGGAATTGAATTAGAATGCACTGATACAAATTTAACGCTAATTTTACATGGAACAGTGCATGACGCAGTGTGCTGCAGTTAGGTTATTTGACAATCTTACGCACCCTGCGGCAGTTAATACAGAATTAGTGAACTTGTGAACCAAATGCCATACTACGTGGCTTTGGGTTGGACACCTTATTACCAGGAGCCACACTAAATGGTGTTTTTATTCTAAAATAAAATGGCTTGTAAAAGATGGCTTTTGCTTGGTCCACTAAAAGCAAATGTCAACAAATATCAACCATCTACTTATTAAGTGTGATCAAAGTGTAAAGTCAGTTCAGTTTTTCAAAATGTATTAGTTCAGATTATGAAAGTTTGGGTTTTTTGAAGTGCAAAGTGTCCAAAACATTTTGCAGCTTTTTTTAAGGTTTGACCGCAACTGATTGTGTGTAGAGTTTAGTGAGTAATAATTTCAATATACTTTGCCCACTCTAATTGTGTGAGAGAAATAGATAGTGTGAGGGAACATTGTCTCACATACTTTCGACAGATAATTAGAGTTTTTGCTATATGATTTGTTTATTAATACATTCTTATCATAAACATTCATAATATACCAAATATTGTTTTGTTAAAGTGCCACACAAAATATGCTCACATGCCACAGGTAGTCCACATGCCTAGAGTTACTGACAACCTGCACTGTTCATTGTTTTTATTTTATATAATTCTTTGATAAAATGGTGGTAGATTCTAAGTTTCATATTTCAACAACAGATACATTCTTCATATTTCTATTATGTTTTTTCATTGAACATGATTCTTCTCTGCAAGCACAGTATCTTGTTGTTTTGTTACTTTCTTAGATTTTTCTCTACTATTATGTGTTTCCATTGTTATGATTTTTTCCTTTTTGAATCTATCTAGATGTTTTTATCATTTTGATAAAATACCAAATTGTTTTTTTAAAACTATTATGATAAAAATAAATAATTAAAAAAAGAGCAGCCTCTGGCCAAATGGATTAGAGTGCTGCTCCCATGCGGGGAAATGCGTATTCATTTCACAGTAAGGACAATGATTTTTTTCTGTTGTAGGAATAAATTTTAAATCCTATCCTAAACAGTTTCGCTGCGACTGCACTAGCCATGCGGCCATTAAATTCCTCAGGCTGTTGTCCTACACTGACCTAAAAAGCGGTACTACAGACAGTAACGACAGTTTTTTGAGTTTTTTAATTTATGATAATATGAACGTTTTTTTATATTATCCATTTCTATGTTAGTCTAATAATTTGAAATATATTTGATCATTGATTGTATTGTATCATTATTGTCTAACATGTATTTCAAGAAGATGATATACTATAGATTTTGGGGGTTATAAACAACACATTGTCTTCTCATTTCTGTATGATTTTTTGTAAAAAATAATAAAAATTAATAAGAAAATAATAATTAAAAAATCTTTTGTCACAGAATTTTATTCTATTTCATGTTTGTCTTATCCTGTTTCAGTTTTGTTAAGTCCTGACACTATATTCATTCTTCTTCATTTGTGTCTTATCCTGTTTCAGTTTTGTTAAGTCCTGACACTATATTCATTCTTCTTCATTTGTGTCTTATCCTGTTTCAGTTTTGTTAAGTCCTGACACTATATTCATTCTTCTTCATTTGTGTCTTATCCTGTTTCAGTTTTGTTAAGTCCTGACACTATATTCATTCTTCTTCATTTGTGTCTTATCCTGTTTCAGTTTTGTTAAGTCCTGACACTATATTCATTCTTCTTCATTTGTGTCTTATCCTGTTTCAGTTTTGTTAAGTCCTGACACTATATTCATTCTTCTTCATTTGTGTCTTTCTCTTGTAAGCATCACTGTTAGGGTCATCGATCGTGTTCCACTGTTGATCAGATTTGTTTTCATCTATAAAATCTGTATATGTTTCTATATGGTGCCTTTTGGTGCATCATATTAAATGGTTTGGCCACATAAGCAGATTACTATAGTCTGTCCATTAATTCGTGAGCACGTTTGAAATTGATTTTCTCGAAAACTACCTGTTGGATCTCAGTGATTTTTGCATGCAGCCTTAGAATATCCATGACGCTAAAATAAAGCTAACCAGTAGTCCATAGATGCTACGGATTTTGCACTTCGGCGAATTCCTTTGATCTTTTATGACAATTGCAAATACGGGGGCTCAAATTTTAGATTTTACAGTAATCCCTAGAATTTGTCCATGTCAATTCTATTCATAGGTGTATCTCCATATTAACTTGATAGGTCAAGTAATTAAGTGTGTTGCCCTTTATGTGCAATCGTGAACTTGGATACAATATGCAACAGTTAGTCCTTCCCTTCGGTCACCATTAGACCCCAGGGTGTCTTAACTTCACCACAAATTGTATGATGGTAGACGCATTTGGATATGGAAATGTATACTTTGCTATATCTCAGTCTGTAATCAAAATATGATTTGTACCATCCCGAATCTGACGATTCCATGAGGATGATAATTGTTACTGGCTGGACAAATTGTAATCCATCTCGGTGCCAGTACTCGACTTCCTCTCGGAGCACATGTTCAACACACTTCTTCCAGAACTGCATGTCTATCATTGAGAGGACTCACGTGTCAGAACTTCAACATCACACATTTTAAACGTCCTGTTCTGTTCGGCAACTTGCCCTTTTACTTTAGCCCAGACAAGCTCTATCGGATTGAGGTGAGCATGATATGGAGGTAGTCGCAAAGACGTGTGGCCGTATTCCGCAATGATTTTGTCAATATGAAACACCTTTGTCTTATTTGTCATCCTCACCAGGTACAGCAACCCGGGTTTCAAATATGTATCATCGAAGCTGACATTTTCCTTAGCAAGCCAAGTCCTAATTTGATATTTTGTATTTGATTCAGTTGGTACTTTGTCTTCCGCTGATACCGCGTTGTGATAGGATGCATTATCCATTACCAAGCATGATGGTCTGTTTAGAATTGGAAGTAGATCTTTCTCCATCCAGTGCCTGAAAATATGTCCATTCATTTCTGTGTGGTAGTCCCTACCGTCGGTACTTTTGATTGGAAAATAAGTCCAGCGTCATGGACAAGACCTTCTTCACTGCTTCCTGCATGTGTTAGTATAATACGCTGCTGCTTGGTATTTTTTTTTCTGTTCACCGTCTACTGATTGCCATTCTTTAGCATTGGTGTGGTGAGCATTGGCCCAGGATTCGTCCAAATATACAATATCATAGCCTTGCCTCCGCCGCTCACGGATCTGCCTCAGGTATTTACTTCGGGCAGCAATTAAATGTGGTTTTTCACAAATAATATTCCTGCCGCCTATAGTTTTTCTGAAGGTGAAGCCGGCGGCTCTTACAATTTTTCATAGAGTACTTTTAGAAATGTCTATGCTGCAATCTGATTGCAGTTTTAATTTCAGTTTCCTGAGAGTAACAAGTTGATTTGTCGCAAACATTTTCAAGAGCTCCGTCTTATGACATCTATGTCAAAGTCGTCAATTGTTCTTTTCCGTCCTTGCTTGACATTAGTGCACTTTGTGTCCTGTTTAATCCATCGGGAAAAGGATTCTCTATTCAGACCAAGCGCCAGTTGCGCTCGTTTCTCAGGGTTATGAATATCGCAATATAGATGACTCTCTTAGATTCCCTACGGAAGTGTTGGTATAGTAAAACTGTAACCTTCTGCATTGTTATAAATGTGCACTTCAGACTCATTATGAATGTGATATCAATGTCAGTTTTGATAAGCCAACAAATATGATACAATAGCTTCATACAAATAGCGAGATACGCCTATAACTATACAACGGTATCCCAATTATGTATTTTTAGAACAACTCGTCTGTGTACCGTAGATCTGTTACTATTGTGTACAATCCGGTGAGGTTGATTTTAATATAACCTAAAGAAGAAATATTTCAAACTACATCAAATTTTCTTGGAAAAAATATTTCTCTAGCGTCATGGATATTCTAAGGCTGCTTGCAAAAATCACTGAGATCCAACAGGTAGTTTTCGAGAAAATCAATTTCAAACGTGCTCACGAATTAATGGACAGACTATAACAGACAGTGAGCCTCAAAGAGCAATGCTACAGTGGATACAAAGCAAAAGACCGTCCACACACAAAAAAATGACCTCAGAAATAACAGAGAAACCATGCACCAAAGACACCACACAAAAACCCGTTCTAGAATTGTCATCGTCACTATGTGATGCAAACCAGGATTGGAGAAAGAAGAAGAAAAAGATCTACACGGCAAATCTTGTCATCTACTATTCATCTCCTTTCTAAAGCAGATTGCGTGGAAGTGGTTTAGTTTTTTGTTGCATACCAGTTACACACATTCCATGTTTCACATGAATACAGCAGTAATGGAAGCACAGGAAGTTATGTACACCTTCAGCTTTGTCTGTAAACTGATGCCACTTTTGGTATACATTGATGTATCATCTTCAAGTAGCTTGTCCCTTCCGGAAATTTGCTCCCATGACAGGAGTCCTGAAAAACTCTCTATTCTGTGCAAGTTGCCCTTCGTCAGCAGCAGTCATTCTCAGATCGCCAATGACATCTTGCACCCATCCTCATCTAGGTCTTCCTCTCATTCTTCTCCCAGGCACCATTCCTTCAAAAATTATCTTCTCTAGGCACTGGTGCCATTTGATGTGTCCGAAATATTTAACTTTCCTTTTATGTTTTTATGTTCTTTAATAGCCAATTCTCTCTAATATGAAGCTGTTGCAGAAGAGAAGGATTTGTTCTTTTCTCTGTCCATGATATTCTAAGTATTCTTCTGTAGCATTTGCATTCAAAGGTACTGATGTATAGTATGTCAAAAATGACGCTGAAGTTGGGGATAAGAACAGTTTTGTGGAAGAGCCTTCCCATAGTTACAGTCGCGAAACAGCAAATCAAGATGTTACTGTACTTTTTAACTGAAAAACTGTGCACAGTGAGATAGAAATGGGTACGGTGTCGCCCAGTAGAACAATGTGAGCATAAGTGACAGAGAAAAGGGGCAGGACCAGTCGGTAGACGAGGGCACAAACAGAAATGGGTGAAGGGGCACCCAAAAGAAACGCAAGATGGACAAAACGAAGACAATCCATAGTACACAGAGTCTTCTACAACAGAACATCAGGGCAAAAGGCGAGAGGAAGACCACGAAAAGATGGTTAGATGGCATAGCAGAATCCTGTCAAAGAGCAACAATAACAATCACCCAAACCACCAGAACAGCGCAAGACAAAAACAGAAAACCACGACACTGGACAACAACCCCGTAGCAGTGTGACGACAAAAGAAGAACATAAGAACAATAAATTGAGAAATTACGAGTGAAAGGGAAAAACGAAATATGTATCTCAATGTGGTAAATACAAAAATAATGACACCAGATAAATCAAGCATGTTAAAATATATTTTTAGCAATGGACAGAAAAGTAGAAAATGTGAATAGCTTTGAATATCTAGGTTCACTGCTAACAAGAGATGGGAAAGGAAATTAAAAGAAGAACAAAAATGGCCTTACAAAAAAATTAAACAAACCAGAACTTTTAGGGTTGCAACGTTTTGACAGGACAAACTATTTGATGAAGAACTGGTTTCTTAAGACAAGCATGCCCTTATCATCAATGTTCCAGTCGATTCAACTGAACATACGTTCTTATATGTAATTACATCAAGTAATTCAGAACCGTCACCTTCCCTACGAGAACTATGCTCTGTCGTTTGCACTTTATGTAAAATATTGTTAATGGAACTGACGACAAATAAGTTCGCGTAATATTTCACGAGCTTAAAAAAAAAAAAAAAAAAAACCCTTTAAAAACGTGGCGTGAAGGTAAGTTAGAATCAAAATCGTGGCATATTCTTTACATGACTTCGCCATCATCCACAGAAAACGAGTCGTCGATTTTCTCGGTACCACTTATATGTTCAGTAGTTTGCCATTCCTTTCTGAACGGTGGGGTCTATTTTACCATTCGTAAAAGTCCACGCGAACAAATTTGATTCAAATTTTCCCGCCGTGGATCAATTTGAACCAGGTACTCTTGGGATGTGATCGAGCTTACTACCGTTTAAGCTACAGATGCCCAGAAGGTAAGGTGCTTGCCTATTAATACAACGATACTCTGTTCACTTCCCACGTGGAACGATTGGACTTTTCACAACCTTCTTCTTTACGTTCGTTCTTTACCACCAATTTAATCACTCTTTGTGATATGTTTGATCTCTGCCAAGAACGTGTATACGTTGCACATTGTTTTGGTAGACCCCTAAACGCATAGACTTCTACACGTTTTAGGACATGTGCATCCGATTTCAGCCAAACCTCCTTAGTCGCCTCTTACAACATGCGTGTCATGTAACAGTGGTTCTATTCTTTAACCACACATTTGGACCCCGGTAACCACTCGGGTGGTAATATTAATAATATTATTAATATAGATGTGCTGCTGATTCTTTCTCCAGTGAAAAAGACAATATTGTGAGGTTGGGTGCCAGTAGAATGGTTACAAAATAAGACAAGATTCCAATAAGTAGCCAGAATGGTCAAGGAAACCAGTGGTGCATTTAGTATGACAACAAGCAGCATGACAATGGAGGTACTGGCGGTGACCAATGCACTACTCTGGCTGGAGTCACAAAACTACACTCATGCGTGCATTATGAGTGACTCATTGAGTATGATCTGAAAGGGGGAGACTGGTTCAGTGCGCATGCAATGGACTGAATCACTACAAGCGTTAACAATTTGCAGAATCACACTTATCTTCGTTCCGGGGCACATGGGTGTGGTTGGTAAGGAGAGAGCAGACAGGCTGGCTGGCTCTGCCGCTATATCAGAGGGCCAGCCAATGGACAGAGCTGACATCTTGAACGCCCTCATAGAGTATGGCCGCAGAGAAGATTTTCATCTAAACAAATCAACGTCAACTACTAGATTGCGGGAGCTGGGTTTGAAAATTGGTGTGGCAAGAAAAGAAGAGTACGACAGGTCTACGAGTAGGCTCATCAATCAAAATCGAACTGGAACGGTCAGTCGCTGGACGATGTTGGAGATATTGAGAAGGAGATCGGAGCACATATGGACATGTCCGGAGTGTAATGAAGATATTCCAAACTGAAACTGAAACAAGATTCCAAAAGTGGGAAGATCGTGTTCATGAAAAAAAATGAAAAATATGTTGTTTTCTTGAAATCTGATTAATGCTAAAGCCGCGGAGTAAAAAAATAGCGCATGAATATGTGACACGGGCGTCATGAGGCCCATGAGCACCTTGTTGGACAGTGCTGGTCTATAGTATCTACACGATCTTGATGCAGTCATATAACCGTTGGACAGATAATGTAGCTCGCATGTCAGACCATCGACTGCCAAAAACGCTTATCTTGTGTAACTGTAGAAAGGTTAACCACTCCCATTTGGGACAAATGAAGCGTTTCAGACAGGTTCAATACCTATCTAAAACTTATTATAAACATTGACACATGTGAAGTTGCTTTGTCAATGGGAAGTGGTTTGTGAAACATTCGGAACTGTAGCAGCAGAACAGAAGAAGCAACTCAGAAACCCAATACAACATCTAGATATTGCAATCAGAACAGAAATACAACATATAGTTATTGCAATCATTCCCACTCCACACTGACAATAGTCTTCATAGTCTGCATCGGACTCATCAGTTATCTATCTACACATCCATAAACTGACTCGATCCAAGTATGTTTTTCTGTTTAATGTATTGAAGGAACGTTAGCAGCTCGTGATGGACGAGAAACATGACTTTTAACCCTTTTGCCATTTTCCCCACATTATGCTATCAGGGCCAAACATGGACGCTGACATTAAATAATAGAAGAAAACTTGTCACGACGGAGATGAAGTGTCTGCGCAGAATGCTGGGAGTAACAAGAAGAGACCAGTTTAGAAATTTAAAAATGAAGACATCATGAAAAAAGTGGGTACATTATCAGTACTGAATTTCATCATGAAACAACAAATTAAATGGTTCAGTCATATAAGTGGAGTACCAACAGACAGTGCGTTTCAAAGAGCAATGTTGCTCCGATACAGTAGATACAACGCATTTGGCCGTCCACGCAAACGGTGGATAGAAGCGATAACAGAGGGTACAAAAAACATCGTTTATGAAACGCACACAACTGTCCATTCTGGAAATCTTTTCTTATCCTGACACTGTGGTGCAAAACATGATTAGAGAAAAGAAGAAAGAAGAAGCCGTTTCCAGCTCCCAGTATTTGAGAACGGGAGCCAGTATACTAACCTATTTCAGTATGAATTGTAATATGAGTAAGCCCGAAGTAGAAAAAAATACCCAGTGAAAGGGTTAACAATAATTAATAGTCTTGGCCACAAAAATGTGTATATTTTATTGCTGTCACTTTTTAAAATCAGGATACAATACTGATTAGTCTGATGTCTTTGCAACTAAAATGATTTCTTGGATGGTAGTCTGCACTAAATCCGTCTGCTTTGAACTGGATGCCTAAAGGACAGAGAGCGGAATGTGTTTAATCAGCGAACAACATGAACCATCAGTAAGCATAACCTTTGATATCTATTGGTGGAGCATCTATAGGTCTGTCCTGAGTGCTATGACGTCAGTTCGGTAACCAATAATAACTCATTTTGACATTTTAAGTATGGTCTTTAGCAGAGTGTCTTGTTCTTTTAACGAAATAGGGGGAAGACTGCAGTAAAACTTGGTAAATAGTGAAACACGTACAAACAAAGTACTATAGTTTTACAAAATACATAAACAGTGACGATAAACAGCAACGTTTCGACCAACAAGGCCTTTATCAAGCAAACGAACAAACAGGAGTGACAAATTAAAATGAAACACAAATGGACGACCAAATACCAACGTATCTAAGGAAAATCTGGAATAAAACGAATAACGAAATAAATGTAACACAAACGCTAAAGGACCTCCTTTAGCGTTTGTGTTATTATTCCTTGTTCTTTACGTACGTGACCCAAGTAGTATAGATAACATCAAAAACATAGACGTGGGCTCATGACATATCTCAGCAATACATTTGTCGAAACAACAATAACGTAAGCTTCACGACAGGTAGATAGACAAAACAAATTGTAAAAAATATGACAATTGCATGGCCGAAGACGCAGAGTTTTGTCCGTGTTTGCTTTCTCAGTGACTCGATGATCATATTTAGAAAGGTAGGCTTACTTGTCAGCGTAAACAATGGCTAGAGTCTGTGAGGATATCGGGGCTGCAGCCATCTTCATTTTCGTACCTTACATGCTGGAGTCAGGGAAAATGAACGAGCAGAAAGACGTCTATGTACGGCAAGCAAGACATGATGTATAGCAATGGACATGACTAATACACTTGTTCCACGTTACAATGATGACGATCTGATGACTAACAATTAAGAGTCAGATAATGGTGTGTCTAATATCTAAAATCATGGATACCATTGTGGAGATTGACCGAATTCAGTGACAACGTGAACTTTGCGCCCATGTCACGACTGCCTGAACTTAGAATGAAATGGGGTGTTGCTAGATAGGAACACTCTAAGGAAAGTAGAAGAAGTTTTATTAAACAACATGGGACTGGAACAGTCAGTCGTCGCGTGTTATTAAATATACTGAAGATGTGATCGGAGTATTTATGGACTTGTTCAACGCGCAATGATGATGTTCTGATCAATAACTAATAAGTAAGAGTCAGAGAATGGTGCGTCAGTTAATCAAGGGACATGCCTGTCGGCGTAAGAGATCATGTCTCTCCATAACTCTCTATTCCTGGGGGCAGTTCATCAGCTCTGACGTCGATCTTTTGTCGAATCACTATGTCAGACAATCCAACTTCTTTTCCTTCTGCAGTCTACGATCTCTCCTTCCCTGTATTTTACCCGTTGTCCCCAAATGTTATAAACCTCCTCTTCTCATTATATGACCGAAGAACCTTGATTGTTTGGTTTTCTCTCTCTCTCTCTCTCTCTCTCTCTCTCGATCACCGTCCAGAACGATGTGCCGGACCTCCACATAAATTCTATTCATGTGGAAATATGATTCATGCAGCCTTAGCATTGGTGTGTTTTACGTCACATCTTCAGCACCATTTGGAGCTCTGGAGCTTATCTTTCGGCGATCTGTCCGGTTTCAGCCAGCGTTTACTCGGTTCGCTCTCCGTTCTGTAGCCATCTAATGCTTTTTACGGTGTGGAGTAGCTAGCCCAACTTCCAACCTCCTTAGGCTCCTCTTACGACATGCGTGGCAGGTAACAGTGGTTCTATTCTGTACACCTCAATTTAGGCCCCGGTAACCACTCGGGCGGTTTGGTTCTTATCTGCTTATCTGTTTCAGTTTGGAATATCTTCATTGCACTCCGGACATGCTCATAGGTGCTCCGACCTACTTCGCAATATCTACAACAGCGTCCAGCGACTGACTGTACCAGTTCGATTTTGATTGATGAGCCTACTCACGTACCTGTTATGCTGTTCTTTTCTTGCTACTCCAATCTTCAAACCCAACTTCTGCAATCTAGTAGTTGACGTGGATTGATTTAAATGAAAATCTTCTTTGCGGTCACACTCTATGAGGACATTCAAAATATCAGCTCTATCCATTGGCTGACCCTCTGATATGGTGGCAGAGCCAGCCAACCTGTCTGCTCTCTTGTGGCCAACGACACCCATGTGCCCCGGAACGAAGATAAGTGTGATTCTGCAAATTATTGATGCTTGTAGTGATTCAGTCCATTGCCTGCGCACCGAACCAGCGTCTACCTTGCGGATCATACTCAATGAATCACTCAGAATGCACGCATGAGTGTAGTTTTGTGACTCCAGCCAACGTAAAGCGTTAGTCACTGCCAGTACCTTCATTGTCATGCTGCTTGTTGTCATACGAAATGCAGCACTGGCCTCATGGACCATTATGCCACATGAGCTTGCAGAGAAGGCCCATGCGGATTTTTCGTGACGAACTACCGATCCATCCTTGTAAATCACAACGGCACTTTCATTGCAGTTTTCATCAATGATAGCCTTAACGTCTGCGTCCCAGCGCCACGGGATTCCTCTCTTTGCAACTTTTGTCAAATTTAATGATGGTTGAAAAAGTGTTCCGTATATTGAAGGCATAGGTATCCATTCTTCCCCATAATCGATATTTGTGAGCCCGCATACCAGCTGAACTGTGTCTGCAGCACGGCCCTAACCACGATTTGCCCGCTTTAATCGATTTCCTCCACTGGTGCTGAGCAGCTCGTGCAATGTGTGATCCTTTTTAGCACTTATTTTGAGGTACGCACGTGCTCTAGCTATCTTGAGTCTATACTCCATGGTCGGGAAATCCAGGAGAAACCTCATCGCCACGCAGGGTGTATCCTGTGTGCAACCGAGAATGATACGCATATCCTCATTCTGTATTCTTTCCAGTCTTTCAATTTGCGTTTTACTAACAGTGAGGATGGCCATTGCATATTCAATGGTGGAGAGAACCAGCGTCTGATACAGGATGACAAGCAGCCGTTGCTCGATTGATTCTTATTCGTTTGATAATGTTTTTTGTGTACAGGCCTGTTTTAAAACCTCGTCGTTTGTTTTCTTCGCTGTCCATGGAATTTTCAGCATTCTTCTGTAAAAATACTTCTCTGTGGCCTCCATCGATATTATTGACTGTTCGTTGTCCATGATTCGCTACCACACATAGGTCAGTGTCAACAAAACTCTGAAGTATTCTTTTTCGCAGTCTTCTTCTCGTTTGCCTGCTATGAATTCAGGCGTAGTCCGGGGCACACAGTATGGTGTTTTTGGGTTGATTTTTGCGTGAAGGCTTGCTTTCCATATCATTCACGCAAATTATGTTTTTCATTTTCATAAAAGCTGATTTTGCTTGAGCTATTCTACTCTTAATCTCTGTTGTACATCTTCCATCTGATGTTATGAATGTTTCCAGATACTTGAATCGATGTACGTGTTTCAGTGTTGTGTTGTTTATTTTGACATTGGTCGGATGCATGTGTCCGTTAGGGAATGCTAACCCGAAACAAATGCTTGCAGAAAACGGATGCACCAGGCCGTAAGGCGCATAATATGGTGCAACAACCCCTCACAATGAGTAATAGGATAACGGATTCTACGGTCGTCAATCTGCCTCGGAGATTTAGCCAAGCAGTAAGAATGTCAGACCTATCATCACGAGGGTGGCCAAAACTTACTGCGGGAAGAGGTCGGCACAAACGGGAAGCAGAAATCATAGGAATTATATCCTACAGAACTTCCCCAGTATGCAGACTTGACAAGAAAGAGGTGGCCCACTTACACTAGCGTCCAAAACAAACTGTATGGCGAGGCTGATAATCTGAGGCAGACGGCGGCCTTTATTAGAGAATCCGAAATCCCAATCTAGTGAGAACGCAGAAGAAGAAGATTTTGACATTGCATTGTGGTTTCTCCTGTTTCTTAGAGATAACCATTACCTCTGTTTTCTTTATATTTATGATCAATCCTTTCTTATCACTTTTTCTCACTAATATATCTATTAAGTCTTGTAGAACGTGTTCATTTTGTCGGCATTGTGTTATCAGCTTATCTTGGATTGTTTATGTTTTGTCTGTCAACTGTTATTCCTGCTTTAGTGGTCTAAGTGGCGTAGAGGTTAGGTCTCTTGTGCCAAAGGTAACCGGTTCGCTCCTTCATGGAGCAAACGGAATATTTTTCAGAGACCCTGATCTCATTGTAGGTGAGATCTAGTTCCTAGTTCTATCGGTGACGGACGATAAAACGTAGGTCCCGTGTTCAATTTGAGCAGTAAAAGAACCCTTGGCAGTTCCAAATCGAGAAGAGCAGGCTGGGAAAACCGCTGCCCATGCAATATTCATTAGAAAAATATTAAAATTAACATTCCTCCAAAATATCTTCACCATCTACAAAATTATACTGGGGAATCTCGCCGGTGCTACGGAGTTCGGGAAATGCAGCTGAGATCTTCCTGTGTAAGGAAGAGATCGGAGCACATGGTTGCTTACCGAATTGCAATGATGATGGACCATCATTCCTGCCTTTCCTTCTATATATCGCATGATGTTTTCACTGTAAAGGTTGAACAGTTTTGGCGAGTCTTAATCTTAATTGTAGCTCCTAATAGATTCTACTCGGATTATGTAGTCTTTTGTTTGCGACCCAGAAGCACTTGAGCTTTCAGATCTTCGACTGGGTGTCATGGACATTGTAACCCTTCGGTTCGATGCCACGAACACCTTCAATCTGGAGTACCTGTGGCTTTTCTGCCAGCCCGCGGAGTTGAACTGCACTCACATGGGCTTGTCATTTGTTGTCCAACGCGATACGAACACGCTGGGCAGGCGGGCGATTATCTAGCCTTATGGATGCACTGTTGCCAATTCATATTTTGATCAGTTTCAGGGTGTGTACCAAATATTTTGTGTTCTGAAATTAAATAAACCAACATTATTCTAGTATTGGTTTAGAGTGACATACCCTGAATGGGAGGTGGAAGTGACATCACACTATTGTTTTTCAAGGTACTACTTTTGTTTAAAATCTGTTTTATTACAGATTTTCCACATTATCACAATAAAATGAATCCATAATTGCATTATGGAACTTTATATGTGAAATTTAAATTTGTTTATTTTTGTAGATATTGTCAGATGTATGTATTATACTCGTTGTTCAGTGAACTATATGTCAAAGCGGATCTTCTTAGCATATAACGCGTAAGACGCCATTTTATGATCTATAATACTATAGGTAGGGCTGATACGGAACTGTGGAATACTCATCTTATTGTTCGTTTAATAACATCATACGGAGGTGTGTGACTATATTTCTTATATTTGAAAACAAACACCACATCTAACAATGCATTTCATGTTTTGACTATTGATATTTAGGTCTTTGCTTGTAAAAGAAAATGCAGTTAATTGGTATACAATACAGTTAATGTTGGACTGAAGTATTTTAGTATTGTTCGTTTACTCTTGTTGTTTTCTGTGTATTATTGTAATTGTTCTGTTGATCTTCCAATGACTTTTTAAATGTCCTATTGTCTATGTGTAAAATGTATAATCCGTCTGTCATTAATTATTAATATGACTCACACTGACACATGTTGGCGACAGGCCTCCAATTGAGGTTCGTTTTAGATACTCAGGAGACTGATATCAATGGTTACTGAAGTTACTGGTAGCATGTGATGATAAATGAACACAGTTACAGTTACAGCTGAACCACAGCCAGTTAGTACTTAAAAAAATACTTAGCAATTAGCAGGGAGTTACCAGATTAGTACCGTTATTTGAGTACGGTACATATATACGTACAGTACAGCAGTCAATTCACGAGTAAACGCAACACTGTGTACAGTCAGGGTGCTTAGTTCTAATCTATCTTTGGTATTATTAATAACCATAGTCATCAATTGTTATGTAATTAAACATAAAAAATATGTTATCTTTTTCTCTTTTTTTTTTCCTTTCTCTAATCCTGTTTTGCCTCACAAAGTGACTGTCCAGGATTAGAAGAAATTTATAGAACAGGCTGAGGCTTTTGTTTTGCAGTTCATAAATAGTTTTTTCAGTCTCTGTTATTTCGGAGGTCCACTTTTTGCGTGGCTGGCCTTTTGCTTTGTATCCACTATGTATTACTTTGTATCAGAGTAGCATTGCTCTGTGAGGCGCAGTCTGTTGTTTGGTAAAGCCTATGTGGCCAAACCATTTAAGTTGTTGTTTCTTGATGAAGTTCAGTACTGATGTTGTGCCCACTTTTTCCTGATGTCTTCATTTCTATACTGGTCTCTTCTTGATACTCCCAGCATTCTGTATAGACACTTAATCTCTGCAGTGACTAGTTTTCTTCTATCATTTGTTGTCAGCCCCCAAGTTTGGCATGGTAAATGCTATCATTCTATTCTTATATAATGTCATATGCATCATAGCTTTAAAAATAACATCATTAGGTGCCGGTTGGGGTAGGCAATCATGGATCTCCACAAATCGCTGTCTTTGGTTTTGCTATCAACTCAGATGTTGACGCTCTACCATGCCATGAAGTCAGGCTATCCACAATTTTCCTTTTCTGTCTTCTCGTCTCTCACCCTCGATTTTACTGGTTGTAAAAATGTGTTCTAAACAACATGGACAATGAAAATATCATGGTAGAAAGAAGTGACAGCTTATTAACTTTATTATTGTTAATTTTTAAATGTTGCAAATCGGAAATGTTTAATATATAAAATTTGATAATACATTTACTGTAAGTTTCATTGTATAAAATAACGTAGTACTAAATAGTAGTGATATTTAGCCTGTGTTATTCTTCTATAAAGCATCATAGCTTTAATGAACTGTATAATTAACTTCAAGTCTTACATCATACGTAAATCCCTCTCAGACTTGAAAGAAGCATTGTTTCCATAGGCCATATTTCTTCCTGTCTTCCATGATATAGAACCATGTAGATTCGATAAGCATAAAGAGTGTGTACTGTAGTTTCTGGGCATAGTACACAAGCCTGTCGTGTTGCCATAGTGCACAAGCCTGTCTCTGCATAGTGCACAGGCCTGTCTTCTGGGTGTAGTGCACAAGTCTGTATTCTGAGCATAGTGCACGAGCCTGTCTTCTGGAAATAGTGCACAAGTCTGTCTTCTGTTCATAGTGCACAATCCTGTATTCTGAGCATAGTGCGCAAACCTGTCTTCTGGGCATAGTGCACAAGTCTGTCTTCTGTTCATAGTGCACAATCCTGACTGAGCTCGTGAGCCCCATAGTGTGCAAACCTGTCTTCTGGGCATAGTGCACAAGCCTGTCTTACCAATTGTAAGTTTTCTTTGAATGTGCCTTCTCAGTCTATTGTTTGCTGTTCTGAGTCAGAAGATAATAGTCTGTTATTTTCATGACCTTTGGTGGTAGAAGTCTGCACTTAGGATCATCTGCTTTCGCTGTATCTTAAATTCAACATTTTCATAGTTTTTTAATATGATATACCGTCATTCATTATCAATCTGTGTGAGTGATCCATTGTCAAAAGATCAGGTTCTTTTATTTAATATCTGTTTATAGCCATTTTGTTTATTGATATGAATACGTTTTCAATGTGCTATAAGAACAACAGATCATGGAATAATATGCATCCATTGCTAATTCCCCCTTTTTCATCTGCTGGAAAGTTCCCGTCTGTTTGCTCCCATCTGTTTGCTCCCATCTGTTTGCTCCCATTTGTCTGGCTACTCTTATTGCTCCTGTTTATTGCTAATATATGTTCATAATGGCTCTTAGATTTTTAATGTTAATATTTAAACTTTCGAACATTTTGATAAGATCCCAGTGATTCATTTTGTTGAACTCTTTTGTTGAACTGTTCTATAAAGCACAATTATATATCTGTTGTTGCTTCTACAGCTCATATATTACATTGCTAGTATTCCATGTAAATTAAGGAACACATCAGAAGTCATATATAATTAGGATACACACGCACATACATACATACACAAATATAAATCAGACGTAACTAAATATATATATATATATATATATATATATATATATATATATATATATATATAAACGAAAGATTCAATGCAATTGTATCTATATCTGTCTCAATTGTTTGAAGATATCTGGACATCCTACGAACTTGAAATTTGGCAGGGTGGTAGCTTTCATAGATGGCAAGAAGAAAAAATGATAAAACTGGACTTTTTGTACGTTTCTATAAAGATATTCCAACTTAACACAAATGGTCGTGTACAGAAATCGACAAACACATCTAATCATGTTTTAAACGATTTGGTCACATGATCATGTTGTTACTTTCCGGTCACATAATGCTATGATAAGGTTGCTATTATTATAACGTATTTCAAACACATTTATTTATAAGTTTCTGTAGAGTAGTTGATAACGTGCTGTCTACACTGCAGTAGACAATGCGATCGATTCACGCACTGGGCACATTTTTAAAAAAAACACAGCTCACGCTCGGTCAGTTCTTTTTTTTTTTTACAATACGTCGAATAAATATGTAATATTTATTATTTTAATAATCTGAATAAATTTAATTTGCCAATTGTTATCTTTCAACTTTCACTGGAATTCAATTGTAACAGTTTTTACTGGTAATCGGAATGAGGGACAGTTTATGTGGGCTCGGAAGATCAGCGGAAAAGGATAACAAATTTAACTTTAAAGTGGTGAAATATTACAACTAGATTTAAACTAAATTCAACTTTCATGGGAACAGGAATTCTATTGTATCAGGTTTTACTGGTAATCGGAAGGAGGGACATTTTAAATTGTTATTTGTCAACTTTCACTGGAACGGGAATTCTGTTGTATCAGGTTTTACTTGCAATCGTAATGAGTGACAGTTTATGTGGTCTCCAAAGATGAGCGGAAATGATAAATTAACTTTAAAAGTGGTGAAATATTGCAACTAGATTTAAACTAAATTCCCCTTGCAAAGAACGGGTAAAACTGCTAGTCATGCATATATTTACTGCATCTAAGCCCTCTATGAGTGCTGGCTGGGAGAAAAAGCCACAGGTTCTCCAGATTTATGGTGTTCGTGACACCGAACCGAAGAGTTACGATGTCCATGGCACCGAGCGAAGAGCTGAAAGCTCAAGTGCTTCTGGATCTGGTAAACAAAAATAAAAAATCTACTGCATCTTTAGACAATACTACTGCATATGTAAAATTAACCTTCAAAATATGCAAATTAAAGTTCTATATTTGAATATTTTCTCATTATCCCGTCATTAAAATTATGTAGTCAACATGTGTTTTTGTCTCAGCATACAAACGTATGGTTTTACTGTGCATTTAATTAACAGCAAGGAAGCCTGCTATGTTTGCTTACGGGTAATAACTTTCCAAACTAGCAAGATTACATTTCGCTATATGCACTTCTAGAAGGGATTTAGGGCTAAAAGAATTCCTTTTTTTAGTATTGGATTACAGTAATGATTGAGGTATCAATGAACTTTGTAATTTTTATTGGACATTCTGTTGTAATTTATTATAATGAGAAACCTCTTTGACAAATTTTACATGTCTATATCTGCAAATTATTTTTTTTTAAACTTGTTACTGCCTGTAGTACCGCTTTTTAGGGCGGTGTAAGACAGGTGGGACCAGAGCCTGAGGAATTTAATGGCCGCATGGCTAGTGCAGTCGCCATGAAGCTCCCGCATGGGAGCCACACTCTAATCCATTCTGCCAGACGATCTCTATTGTTGTAGCCAAATTATTGTAGTTATATATTACAGTTATCAATATTAGTGTGAATTTGGGTTTCATGTTATAATAATAATTTTTGATTGCTCGATAAGTTACGTATGTATTGGTTACTGAACTGACATCGTAGCACTCTTGGGTACATTCATAGGTGCTCAGTCTTCCCCAGAAAAAGCGGCAAAGCGTATGCATACTGGTGGTTCTTGGGCATACTGGTTCTCATTCTGCACCGGACACCGAAAACAACCCCTTATCCATCTTCAACGCCAGGTGATTGGTGTTGATGATCTCGCATGTGTGGTGCCGGGGCCCGCAAGGAAAGCAAAGAATAATACCACTGTGACCTACAAGGCAGGTCGTAAGAGGCAACTGATGTAGGACCTAGGGAAGCTACCCTAGTAAATAAGCATCACAGAATTAGGATGTGTTGGACTACTTGTAGGCGCATAACTGGCACAGAGTACAATCGTTCTCTCCACTCCAACACCATCTGTGGTTTTGTGTTCAGAGGTAGTGGAGCGATCTCAGTCTATGAAATACCTGGGGTTGCGTTTTGATCGTAGTCTAGCTTTTACGGAACACATAGCTCATGTGATAATGAAGGCGAGGAAAGGTTTGCTGGCGATGAGGGTAATGGCTGCGCGGATTGTGAACAGCGCCATCTTTGTATTTTATACCAGGGTCTGGTCCTTTCTGTGCTTGAGTATGCGCTGGCGATCCTGACTCTCAGTCATAGTCAGATAGAACGACTGGAAAGAATACAGAACGAGGCGATGCGCATTATACTTGGTTGCACTAAAGACACGTCGTGCAGGGCGATGCGCTATCTCCTTGACTATCCTACTATGGAGTATAGAATACTGATGAGCCGTGCACGAGCATACCTTGGAGTCAATGCTGACACACAACATCCTCTGCACTTGGAAATAAAGAGACAAAAGGAAATAGGTTAAAAGAGGAAAATCTTGGATGGGTCAGGCCGAGGACTGTATTGAACAGGTGTGTACACTTGAAGACATTGATCCCGTTGAAGAATGGATACCGGTGCCAAGAGCAATCGCTACATCCTTTTCTGTATGCATCGAACTTGATAAAGAATGCAGGCAACACAACCCACTTGTTGTGGAGGCAGAGGTTCAGGCATTAATTTCTGAGAACGCATCTGAGCATGATGTAATCATTTATACGGATGGTTCGGTGATTCGACATGTGCGAGCTCGTGGGCTTTCACTGCTCAGGTCGGAGGTGATGTTGTGAAGGAAGACAGTGGTGGTTTTGCCGTGACTACAAGCAGTCTCACTATGGAAATCATGGCGTTACCAAAGCGATGATTTGGCTAGAATCACAGACTTTTATCCATGCATGTTTTCTCAGTGACTCAATGAGTATGCTCAGGAAGATTGAAACAGGATGGGCTAGGAGACATTGGATAGAATCGCTGGGGAGGTCTAAGCTGACAAAGATCAGTTTTATTTTTGTACCAGGGCATGCAGGTGTAAGGGGAATGAACGCATGGATAGGCTTGCAGGTATGGCTGCTGTCCAAAGCAGACGAGCAATGGACCAGGCTGATATTATAAATTCCTAAGGGAGAGAGGGCGTGTACATGATTCACGTAATAGCGGTGCATCCACAACACTAACCAGACTGCAAGAACTCAAAGTTAAGTGTGGTGTAGCTCGACAAGAACGCTATGCTGGCAGACAAAGAAGAATTGTAAACCAACAAAGAACCGTGTCGTTAGTCGCCACACGCTGATGGACATACTGAGGAGAGATCGGAGCACTTATGGACTAATTTGTTCGACGTGCAGTGATGGTGATCCGACGACTAAACTAAACTAAACAATCGTTCTTAGGCTCAGATCACATACAAATCACACAGGGTGGTTAACAAGTGATCGACGTGGCACGTTGGAAGAAGAAAGTACTGTTGATGCATGCCTGTCGGCTCTCTCATGTCCAAGAGATTAGATGCACATAAACCCTTTATGGTTGGAAACCTTCATAAACAGAATCCACCTATAAATGCAACCAACAATTGTTATCTGTAGATATTAGATAGTATAATTATGATCATAACATTAATTATAATTATTTGATACGTAGCGCAGAGGGACATAGAGTATAGAGCAGTGAAATACTGAAGTGTAGGGATCAGATAAAGTCAGATAAGATAAGTAACTGTGTCATTTACATTGGTCTGAAGTTACCTTGTGTTGTTCCTTTCTCTGATAGATAATTTGAAGATAGTTTTACTTTATGATTGAAAGCTTCAGCACATAACTCAAGTCTAGTAACTAGATAAGGTAATCATGATAATGTGTTATTGTGTAGTTAGTAGTGTGTCTCACCATCATATGTTCAGTATCATGGATATCTGTCATTCTTGTCTTCTATTTTCCCTCTTGTATGGCACTCTGGCCTGTCATGCTTATTTCTTTAGTGTTCTATCTTTTTTTTTGGTTGATGTTTTATCATTTTTGTATCTTTCTGCATATCTTACATTTCACTTCTTGTGTGTCTTTGTCATTTTTTGTTCTTGCCCTGGGTGTCCATTATTTTTTCCTCTTTGCTTTAAATATTCGTTACTTTTTATCTATTTGCCATGCATCTGTCATATTTATCATTTGAGTGTCCGTCATTGTCATATCTGACAGACTACACGTATCAATTTTCAACTGTCAATGGTTTCATTTTCATGCTGACTTTGAACACAGTACCTGATTTATATATTCTTTCTCCAATAGGACTAAAACTCAATCGCACCACGATGAAAGCAAACCAAATACTTTTGAACGTAGAGGCAAGCACCATACCTCCTTGCCACAGAGACCGTCAGCTGTTTATTAGATATTCTCTCTTTTTCCACCATCTGTTGTTTGCCTCATCCCCTAATATATAAACCATGAGAAGGATTAGTGGGGATAATAGACATCTCTGCCTGATTCCTGTTTTAGTTTTTAAACGGTTTAGTTTTGTGGATTACTTTACATGTGACCTCTTCATAAAGTTCTTGTATCATTTATTTTTCTGATTTCCATTAATATATCAATACTTTCTATATCATTGTGTGTTTTATCCTGTCAAATGTCTTTTCAACCTTTTCAACGCTCTCGTATAAAGGATTTTGTCATTCGCTAGATATATTTTAACATGGATATCCATGATTTGTGTCTGTTACCGTCAGTTCATCAATTTTGTCTTAAATTCATACCTACAGACTACTGTTTGCATATCTCTGGTTGTTATCTTCCTGATGTTATTCAAATATGTATACTCTTTGTTCTGTGCCTTAAATCGTCATGAATTTGTGTAAACGTTCAATTTTTATTATTTACATTTTATTATTTGCTGAGAATTACCCCGAATACACCAGTTGCAAGAGTGTACAACCTGAAAATGGAATCATCAAGAGGAAGGTGCAGACCAAGAAAAGATGGATTGATGGAGTTAAGACATTTTAAAACTCCACAGCATATCAAGCGACAGAGTGTGCACTATCTTGGAAACCGATTATCGGTTAAACCTGCTACGCCTAACGGCAAAAATGCAGAGAAGAACAAAAGAAAGAGATTATTTTAAACTGTATATATTTAGAATTACTGTCTTTTAGTTGTGCATATACAGAAGAATAGGTAGTATTTCATGAAAAGAAAAAATAGACAAATAAAGAAGTTCTAGAAATACTAGTAACGAAGAAAGAATTACTGCAGGAAATAAAAAACAAACAAATAAAATGTATTTCGAACACATAAAGAAATGACACATTAATCAAAACTTCATTAGAGGAAAAATTTGAAGGATGTCGAGCTAGAGGTAGACCGAGACACAAGTGGTAGACCGAGACACAAGTGGTAGGGAAGCAGTAAGAGATGGACAAATTACAGACTGGCATAGTGCAACTTAAAGGCAAGAGACAGTGGATGTTGGAGGTCCATTGCAGTCAACCTTCGGTGCGATTACAACATCAGGTGATGTCAGTAAGTAATAAGGAAAGGAACCCTTTTTATTCCACATGGTATATAGGGTAATACGGTGTTGGGCCAGTATTTTTCATTGACCGTCCGCACATGATGGGTGATATCAACATCATGCTGGCCGCCTTTACAGCCCAGTGCTTTTCCTGGTATCCAATTGAAACTGGGTCGACCTGAGAGCCGATATGGTCGAAAAATTCCACACCTCTTGTGAAATTGAACCCAGACCACTATCCTAAGGAGCGAGTTCACTAACAACTACACTACTGCGGCTCTACATGGTGATGGGGATATTCCAATATGTTTTCTGCTTTAGGCAAGTTGGGTACTACAGTCTCACCTTGACAGCTCATTTCTTTTTCCCTCTTCATATTTTATGTTATGAATCTTTGTTTATACATACTTAATGTAGACTTGTTTTCTTTTCTTATTGGTTTAACTGGTTGTGAAAGGGTGGTATCTATTTTATATTATTCTTCATCAAATCTTCATGCCACAAAATTATTTTCTCTTCTATAGATTAACGCAAGTCCATATTTCAACACATTGTGCAAAACTTGGATGTGTTTAAACCTAGTGGCACAATGAATGTCTTAAAGGTTTGTGGTCTTATTAGTTGGACTTGCTTGTTGAATTGTATTTAGCTGGATTAGCACACACAGTTGGATAGTGTTTGTTTTATTGATACATTTGATTGCCACTGAATTGTTGCCAAGTCTACTGTGTAAGTGCTCTGATGCTGACACTTTAAGTTAGCAAAAGGGACACAGCACATATAAGGACATCTTTAGTGCATAGTTATCATTTATATTCTGTTTATGAATGTTGTAAGGGGGGGGGTGGTTAAATCGGAAGGGTTGACTTCATTGCACCGGGTTTTACCCCATACGACTCGGCCCTCTCCGCAAAAATGGCACGCCACCTGCCAAGAGAATTTAACGAACTTTGTAGCTCTGGCAGTAATCCAAGGGGTCTCTGGAAAAACAACCGGGAACAGAACGGCGTAGTCCGGATCTGAACCTTCGACTTGCAAGACACAGGTTTAACCATTTAGCCACAGAGAAATGTTGCAAACCTTTATAACATTAGATGAAAGATATAAATGAGAAATAAAGAAGAGAAGAGACCATGCAAAAGCAGAATTCTCGAAAATGGATATAATATGCAATAAGTCATTGCCTATTGAAGTCAGAAAGAGATTTCTTCCGTGCTACATAGAGCCGGTAAAGACAAATAAATGTGAAATAAATAAATAAACAGTAAAATCTCTAGAGGTCACAGAGTGTAGTTTTACAGAAGAATTCTCAGAATCCCATGGACAGCTAAGTAGACTGGTGTTGACATTCTGAAAGAGGTTAAGACACAGAGAAAATTAATTATCAGCATGGAAAAAAAACACAAAGAAATTATCATAATTTTTCTAACATACAACGAGAAAGGGAGGTTTAGAACACATGGTGACAACTGGCAAAATCAACGTGGAATGTGACAGAGGACAAGAAAGAGGTTCAGTGCAACTAGTTTCATTGCTCGGAAGAGTGTCGACATACAAATTGATAGTCAGTACTCAGTACACACTTCTGTGGATGTGCATGATTGATGGCGTACACCAGTCGACATTGCACATGAAAATTTATCATTTATGTATGAAGTTGCTTCGAGTAAAGCAAAATCTAAAACATCTGGACTGTTTCAGATATAGAGTACAAAGTAAAGATAATCCCATAACATGTGTTGACATAGGGGTATGAAGTGTTATAGAGCTCTCCATACTAAGATTATTTCTGAAATTTTACCGGGACAGTTTTTTACATTCTGCTCATTTCAATTTTCAACTGTCATGGGTTCTTTTACATTTTCAAATTGGAACACTGGGCTTAAGCTGTATTGTTCGCCCGTGTGGTGCCGTGGCCCAAAAGGGGAAGCAAGAATAGTACCACTGCACCTACGAGGCGTTTCAAGAGACAACTGATACCACGGAAGCTACCTAGTAAATAAAAGCATCGCAGAAATTGATGTGTGACCTACTTGTTAACCACTCTGTGCTCTTAGGCTCAGATCACATACAAATCACACAGAGTGGTTAACAAGTGGTCAATATGGAGGGTTCGAAGAAGAAGAAATTGTATTGTTCATTTCCAATTGTACAAGACACTTGAAATTATCTAACCTGCGATCAGGTATCATTGACAAATATTGATGAATATCTCGTTATTCTTACAAATTGGTACATTTCCAATTGTACAAGACACTTGAAATTATCTAACTGATCAGGTATCATTGACTAAATATTGATGAATATCTCGTTATTCTTACAAATTGGTTCATTTCAATTGTACAAGACACTTGAAATTATCTAACCTCGATCAGGTATCATTGACAAATATTGATGAATATCTCTTATTCTTACACATTGGTACATTTCAATTGTACAAGACACTTGAAATTATCTAACCCGATCAGGTATCATTGACAAATATTGATGAATATCTCGTTATTCTTACACATTGGTACATTTCCAATTGTACAAGACACTTGAAATTATCTAACTCGATCAGGTATCATTGACAAATATTGATGAATATCTCGTTATTCTTACACATTGGTACATTTCCAATTGTACAAGACACTTGAAATTATCTAACCTGCGATCAGGTATCATTGACAAATATTGATGAATATCTCGTTATTCTTACAAATTGGTACATTTCCAATTGTACAAGACACTTGAAATTATCTAACCTGCTATCAGGTATCATTGACAAATATTGATGAATATCTCGTTATTCTTACAAATTGGTACATTTCCAATTGTACAAGACACTTGAAATTATCTAACCTGCTATCAGGTATCATTGACAAATATTGATGAATATCTCGTTATTCTTACAAATTGGTACATTTCCAATTGTACAAGACACTTGAAATTATCTAACCTGCTATCAGGTATCATTGACAAATATTGATGAATATCTCGTTATTCTTACAAATTGGTACATTTCCAATTGTACAAGACACTTGAAATTATCTAACTCGATCAGGTATCATTGACAAATATTGATGAATATCTCGTTATTCTTACAAATTGGTACATTTCCAATTGTACAAGACACTTGAAATTATCTAACCTGCGATCAGGTATCATTGACAAATATTGATGAATATCTCGTTATTCTTACAAATTGGTACATTTCCAATTGTACAAGACACTTGAAATTATCTAACCTGCTATCAGGTATCATTGACAAATATTGATGAATATCTCGTTATTCTTACAAATTGGTACATTTCCAATTGTACAAGACACTTGAAATTATCTAACCTGCGATCAGGTATCATTGACAAATATTGATGAATATCTCGTTATTCTTACAAATTGGTACATTTCCAATTGTACAAGACACTTGAAATTATCTAACCTGCTATCAGGTATCATTGACAAATATTGATGAATATCTCGTTATTCTTACAAATTGGTACATTTCCAATTGTACAAGACACTTGAAATTATCTAACTCGATCAGGTATCATTGACAAATATTGATGAATATCTCGTATTCTTACAATTGGTACATTTCCAATTGTACAAGACACTTGAAATTATCTAACCTGCTATCAGGTATCATTGACAAATATTGATGAATATCTCGTTATTCTTACAAATTGGTACATTTCCAATTGTACAAGACACTTGAAATTATCTAACCTGCTATCAGGTATCATTGACAAATATTGATGAATATCTCGTTATTCTTACAAATTGGTACATTTCCAATTGTACAAGACACTTGAAATTATCTAACCTGCGATCAGGTATCATTGACAAATATTGATGAATATCTCGTTATTCTTACAAATTGGTACATTTCCAATTGTACAAGACACTTGAAATTATCTAACCTGCGATCAGGTATCATTGACAAATATTGATAATATCTCGTATTCTTACACATTGGTACATTTCCAATTGTACAAGACACTTGAAATTATCTAACCTGCGATCAGGTATCATTGACAAATATTGATGAATATCTCGTTATTCTTACAAATTGGTACATTTCCAATTGTACAAGACACTTGAAATTATCTAACCTGCGATCAGGTATCATTGACAAATATTGATGAATATCTCGTTATTCTTACAAATTGGTACATTTCCAATAGTCTGTACATTTAGTATACTCTTGTCAACTATCTGTATATGTAGTCACTATTAGTTACCTTTGAATGTATTCATTATGTAGCCAATATTTGTTTATCACTTTGTTTCATTGTCTTTACAACAACCACAAGTAGCTTGACAATGGAGATGTGGGCAGTCATAGAAGTGTTGACTTTGTTGGCATCTCCTAACTGCACTCATGTTTTCATATTTTGTATCTCCGTGAATATAATTGGTAGAGTTGAAGCAGGAATTGTACAACGTTGGAGGAAATCTGGCGCAGACTGGGATCAGAGGAATCACTTTCCTTTTCGTCCACTGGCACACCATTGCCTGAAAAAAGGAACAGGCTTACAGATTAGCTGGCATGGCTCCGGTATAAGAGGAAGCTGTAATGGACTAAAATGACATACTTAACGCATTGAGAGAGTCTACCGAATAGAGCAGTTTCAGGGTTGTGAATCGCACGCATTTTGTACGATAATCAAACGATTATGTAATTGTATACTTGACAACAGACACTGTTGATGTGTGTTCTTTCAGTTTGATTTCCGTTAATGTTTTACACACAGGTTAGGCCTGTTTATAAAGTCTGTTAATACGGACAACACAATGTGTGATAATGCAACTGAATGGAAACAAAACCAAATTAGATGTGTTTTAGATTTATAAGTAGAGATAAAGCAAAGTGTAATATTTGTAAAATAGTTTTTGTTTTCAAAAGAAGTACCGAATCAAATTTAATTATTTAACTTCAAAGCATCAGTCAGTTATTGTCAAGAATCTATTTATAAGTGGCAAACATGCGGATCAACTGTAACAAACACAACCTGTGAATCATATGTAAGAACTTACAGCTGTTACCACTTTGTCCTATGGTATGGTCTGCCTACTTGATCATGTTGCCTGTGTTTGGTAATCGTGAAGTAGCAGACCGTTCTATTAGTAACATGGTTGGTAAAGATTCCTTCACTAGTTATATGTCAGTGTCACTGAAGGCATTATTCACTACCAGATTAGCCAGATTTCTTTGTCCTCTTTCAATGCTCAATCATCATCTATTGTACATCTGAAACAAACTCAACAATTTGCTGATGATTAAAGTGATCGCAAAGAATCTACGTTCAGATATAAATATTGTTTTACACTTTACTCTTGAACTGTCAATACCACCTGTGTAGTGCTGGGGCCCGAAAGGGAAGCAAACAATCGTAAAAGGCATCTGATGTGGGAGCTAGGAAGCTACCCTAGTAAATAAAAAGCATAGCAGAAATCGGATATGCTGGCCAACTTGTAGGTGCATAAATGGCACAGCGTACAATTACTCTTAGGCTCAGATCACATATAAATCACAGAGTGGTTAACAAGTGATCGATATGAAGCGCTCAAGACGAACTGTCAATACTAATAATTTTTAATTTTTGTTTACCCACTATGAATATCGTAGGGAAAGTCATGGCGCCTAATATGCTGCCTCTGATTTCTGCATGAAGGCTTGCTTTTCTTGTCACCAGTGTCCCTCGCCATTCAATCGAGTCTTACTTCGATTTAAGAGGTACTTTATACCCTCAAGACAATGATCAGGATATCCTGTAGTTCAACCTCATACCATGCATACACCAATAATTTTTGTTGTTGTCAAGCTGGATTCGAACCTTGAAATTTCCACTGCACATAGTCACTAGCACAGTGTTATAAACTTTGGTATCAGCGACCAAATTAATAATTATAAATTCTCATTTAGAATTTTGATAATAAAACTGTGCATCCAGTATATCTAAGTCAACCTGCTGCCTTGCAGGTTGGCTGGGGACAGTCACAGGCTGACGGAGAGCGAATCCAGTAAATGCTGGTTGAAATTGGACACGTTGCCGAAGGACAAGCACTAGAGCTCCAAATGGTACTGAAGATTGTGACGTAAAACAAATGTTCTTGGCAAAGGTTGTCTATATATCACAATAAGAATGATAAAAATGACAGAAAAAGAACGATCGAGAGATATCTAAGTCACATGTTTGCCCGTTTGCCCAGCGTGTTCGTAGCGTGCTGGACTACGGGTGACTAGTCCTCTGTAAGTGCGGGTTCAACTCCACGGACTGGCAGAAAAGCTATAGGTTCCCCAGATTTACGGTGTTTGTGGCACCGAGCCGAAGGGTTACGATGTCCATGACACCGAGCCGAAGAGCTTTCAGCTCAAGTGCTTCTGGATCGGGCAAAAAAAAAAAGTCACATGTTTATTTTCCTCCAAATTAAAACAGAAAAGATATCTTTTGATCATCATCTCTTACATTGCTCATTTTAGTTTTGGTGTATATGTTAAACAGACATGTGGATAGAATGCAACCTTGTCTGACATATACACTGTATTATGTCACAATTGATATATTATCATATGTATAGTATTGTCCAATAGAACATAAATTTGTACAGATGGATTACTGATAAGATATTGCAGATGTAATACCCAACTTTATAATACCACATCTACTAAGTTATACTGTAACATGGTGTCATATCTGATTGATCATAGTGACCATCAGAACTAACTTATGTCCAGGAAAATTTACAGCTTTTTAAGATTTTTCTGTTTTTTTCTTAGGCAGTGAGTATGCCAACTCCAAACGGCTGCGAGATCTCATTCGAGAGATTCGATCAGCTCGAACTGCGGCAGATGAGAGAGCAGTTGTCAACAAAGAGTGTGCTACTATTCGAGATCAGTTCCGGGATCTGGACAACACTTACCGTTGCCGTAATGTGGCAAAACTGTTATACATTCATATGCTTGGTTACCCTGCACATTTTGGACAGGTCTGGTATTTTTAAAGTGTTTTATTTCCTCTATTCCTAACTCACCACCTTATTCTACTCCCAACACGCAGTAAGGTAATTTTACAAATAACAAAATACAGCGATGTTTCAACCAAAAGGCCATTACCAAGCAAAGGATACAAGAACAAATGGAATACAAGACAACGGTCTAATATAATAGACAAATTGAAATAATGAATTCCTATTCTAAATGTCTTTTCATCGAAACATCACAGTATCTCTCATTTTTGTACTTTGTTAAACTACCTTATTTGATGTCTATATTTTTCACCTTTGGTACAGTTTTACTGTAGTCTTCTCTTGTATTGATAATTATTATTCCTTCACCCAAAAAAATTGGCTACATTAGTATTTTGAAATGTCCATTCTCTCTGATCTTACGTATGTTTTAGTAACAATAAAAAACCGCTTTGAAGACACTCTTAAAGTGTCTCTGAAATGCTTCAATGTAGACACAAGAGGAACCCACATAGCTGAGAATCGACACCCGCATGTCTAACCTTGATCATGTATGCCCTGCCTGGTAGGGGATTGTGTTCTAGGATTGGGCTCTACAGTCACCTCCACACACACCAGAGAGGTACAGAAGCACACGTCTGAGACTGTTGTCATCATCGCTTGCGATGGACGGCTATTATTACTATGTTTTAGTATAATATTCACATATGCTTGACGTATATAGACTAGCTGCTAGTATCGATATATAGACTAAGTACTTCTTGTTCTTGATGGAACATAGAACTGTTACTGTCCTGCAGTTTCTATTGTGAGCCATAGTTTGTTCACTGTCGGTGACAACTGTATGTAATTTTTGTATTGCTAAACAGTTATGTAGATAGAAGCATTATTATTATATTAATGAAATTTAACATTTTGTGTGTGTTTTTCCTCTCTGCAGCTTGAATGCATGAAGCTGATTGCATCTTCACGCTTTACTGACAAACGTATTGGTTACCTTGGCGCAATGTTGTTGCTGGATGAAAGACAAGATGTTCATCTGCTCATAACAAACTCTTTAAAGAAGTGAGTTTGAACACAGTACAATTTTTAAACAGGTTCATTGGAAAACACATGGTTGTGGTTTTTTGCAGAAGCATGCTAAGAATTATATGGGCAGTTAAATATTTGATGTTGGTGGTGTACTGATAAAAAATAAAATAAACGTGTTGCTTCATAGTACTTAATCTATCTTCTCCTCTTCCATCATTTACTTCTTTATAGAAGTGTTGGGATGGAAACATAGTGATCTTGTGTGCGCTTGTTTTAAGGCACTTTGTAAGCTGATATTCATTTTCGTAAGGCTATTCTTGGTGCCATGCTCCATCTTTTGTGTGGTCTTCCTCTTGCTTTGTACTCGTTATACTTTTTTTTCTGTGTGGCTCTCTGTGGTAGGCGATGCCAAGGCACCCTGTCAGGTGTCCAGACCATTTAATCTATTGTTCTTTTATGAATTGCATGACTGGTTTCACATCCAGTCTTCTGATTTATTCATTTCTAATTTTGTCTCTTATTGTCACACCTGCAGCTCTTCTAAGACACCTCATCTCCGCTGATATGATTTTCCGCTCATTAACTGCTGTTATTGGCCTAAATCTATACTGACATATTCTTTCAATCAGAATTATTATTCAAATTATATTGATTGATTGATAGGACCATCATAATTGCACTTCGGTGAGTAACCATGTGTGCTCCGATTTCTTTCTTACACATGAAGATCTCAACAGCAGTGCACAAACTCTGTAGCACCGGCAAGTGTCCCCGATGTAATTTAGAAGATGGTGAACAAATATATATGTTAATGTCTGAGACTATGCAGAAGTAGTAGATAAAAGAATTGATTGTACTGTAGGATAGATACCAGCACGTTTGAAGTATTTCTTTTTTTAATATTTAGACATATTTACAAATGATTTATTTTCCACAGTGACCTTAGTCATCAAACCCAGTACATTCAAAGTCTTGCATTGTGTACACTTGGTGCCATTTGTTCAGGTGAAATGAGTCGAGATTTAGCTGGGGAAGTGGAGAAGATGATCAAATCTTCGAATGCATATATCAAGAAAAAGGTATGTGCAATGTATATGTCTTTTTTGCTTCCTTCATCCACCAGCCGAAAATGTTGAAGGCTGCAATATATGTTTTGTAGTTATTATTTGCCATGTCAGCTGACAATGTTTTTATGTCTTTCCTGTGTCGATGATGAGTCTTTTCTGTACCTTGTCCTCTTTCAACACATTAACATATCATTTTAGCTGTCCATTGGATTTTCAGCATTCTTCTGTAAAACCCATTAATCTGTATTCTCTAATTTTTTAATTTATTTATTGCATACATATGTTAGCACTGGCTTCTAACTACATATTGTGTAGTAATGTCTTAAAAATAATGAGCAATGCTACTCTGATACAATTCTTCTTCTTCTAACCAGGGCTGCGAGTTTTCACTCTTGGGCAGCCAATGCCAGTTTGTAGAATCTGCATGTGTTCTGTAGTTGTGGGAGACTAGTGTAAAGGGTATTATGAATAGATGGGTGTGGTGGGAGGAGTTCTTGTCTAGCTTTATGTAGTCCAGGACATTCAAGCAAGATATGCTGTACTGTCTCACATGAGTGACTGCACTTTCTACAGTGTGGTAGGTGTGTGGGTTTTATTCTGTGTAGGTGGTAATTCAGTCCAACATGTCCTGTTCTTAACTGAAAGATAGTGCTTTGATCTTTTCGTTGTAGCAGATTTATATTGTCCTTGGGATTTGGTCTATTCATCTCTGCATACATGTCCCGACCAGTCGTCCCCATAGCCCATCGGTTCAGCCAATCTTCTCTGGAGTTGTTTTTCAGAATCTGTTTTATACTTTGTATGCTAACAGGTTTGTCTATTTGTGGTTTTGATGATCCCTGTTTGGCCAGATGATCTGCCTTGTCATTTCCTGGGATATTTGTGTGCCCAGGAATCCACTGTAGAATGACATTAATATCAAAGGAGGAAATCAGATTGTGGATGACTAATGCCAATGACTGGATCTCGCTTGACTGATTCTGCTGTTCTTCTAAAGCTTGTAGTGTAGACTGTGAGTCAGTGAATACTATCATGTCTTGGACAATATTCTCTCCAAGTTCAAACTGCTGGTGGACTAGTTCTACAGCGGTCTTTATGGCTATAATCTCTGCCTCATAGTTGGAACATATATTACCACAAGGAGCACAGTAACTATAGGTAGTTCCATCTGGATATTTCAGGTATATGCGAAGCCAGCGTAAGTAGTGGCTTTGAAAGCTGAACCATCAGTGTAGGCATTCTCTGATACAATAGATACAAAGCAAAAGGCTGTCCACGCAAAAAGTGGACCTAAGAAATAACAGAGGCAGCGACAAAAACACTATGATGCGACAGAAAAGCCTGTTCTAGAAATCGCTTTTATCCTGATGCTGTGAGACAAAACAGGATTAAAGAAAAGAAGAAACTCCTAATACTTTCGTCATACATTTATATTTCAATATCTTATGATATATTCCATTGAAGTCTGATGTGTGTCCCCCTATAGACGCCTTCAGTTTACATCCAATATTCACATTTCTTACGAATATTTTTTGGGCTAAATTCTTCTTCTTCTTCTGCATTCTCACTAGAATGGGATTTCAGATTCTCTAATAAAGGTAGCCATCTGCCTAAGATTATCAGCCACGCCATACAGTTTGTCTTGGACGCTAGTGTAAGTGGGCCACCTCTTTCTTCTAAAGTCTGCACACTGAGGGCAGTTCTATAGGATATAATTCCTATGATTTCTGCTTCCCGTTGTGCCGACCTCTTCCCGCAGTAAGTTTTGGCCACCCTCATGATGGTAGGTCTGACATTCTTACTGCGTGTCTAAATCTCCGAGGCAGATTGGCGATTGTAGAATCCGTTATCCCATTCCTCATTGTGAGGGTCGTTGCACCATGTTATGCGCCTTACGGCCTGGTGCATCCATTTTCTGCAAGCATTTGTTTCGGTTAGCATTCCCTAGCGGACACATGCATCCGATTTCAGCCAAACCTCCTTAGTCGCCTATTACGACATGCATGGCGGGTAACAGTGGTTCTATTCTTTACACCCCAAATTTGGACCCGTAACCACTCGGGGGGCTAAATTTAGAGCAGCTAAAGAAACAGTTTCAAATCGGATCAATATTAGCTTTAAAATTAATTTAAATCGAATTCTTGATGTCCTATCCAACATTTAAGTCGACCATCGTGGTTACAAAAAAAACATGCGGTTAAGAAAGCGTAAGGTCAAAGGGATATAATACAAAAATTGCCAGATGGCCTCTACAACATAGGCATGGATTACATCCTTAGTTTCGTTGCGCTTTCATGTCATTACAGCTTCACTTTTCTGTTTCAAACTACACTATAGAAATTTTAAAATAATTAAAAAGAATGCGAAGATGCTACTTTGATTAGACGTGGAGCATTACAAGAACCACTCGAACCGTTAAATCGTTTAACGACGACATACCTGATTCAAATCACTTCTTAAAAATATCAGAAAATACAATTCATGCTATTAGATGACATCTTTTGGAAAGGCTTACCCAATTCCTCATCAAGGATTAATAACAACTTTCACCCTTGGGGGCCGGATTAAATAGCTAGTAATTTATGATTTGTTTACCTGAATGCAGCATAGTCAGAGGACTCACTTCTTAATCTAAATTTGTCTCATTCGTAGCCAAGTGTGATCGACACTCCTCTCTCTCTCTCCATCCAGCTGTAAATTGGTTCCTAATTCATTGTGTTAGGAAATGTAATACAGAACTGAAGGAGCTACAGAAATCATGTCACCGTCAAGATTTAAAGTCAATTCTTCTGCAATGAGCTTGTGTCTTATCTGTTATAAGGATAAGAACGCCAGTGTGTAGCCAGTGCTCTCAAGGGGAGCAATGAATAGTAGCACTGTGACCTACAAGGCATGTCATATGAGGCAACTGAGATAGCTGCCTAGGAAAGCTACCCTAGTAAATAAAAAGCGTCGCAGAAATCAGATGTGCTGGCCTACTTGTAGGTGCATAACTGGCATAACGTACAATGACTCTTAGCCTCGGATCACATACAAATTGCAAAGAATAGTTAACAAGTGATCAATATAGATCGTTCTAAGAAGATCAGCTTTAGCACACATTTTGGTTATTCAGTATCAGTGCCAAACATTGTCTATGACAAAAACACAGGAGAGAAAGATTGCAACACAGGAGATAAGATTTTTATAGAAAAAACTATCAATGTCACCAGAAGAGACAGAATTTAAAAAATGATATCAGAAATATTGTAAGAACATCTGGCATAAAATAATACAAAGACAGAAAGTGAAATGGTTTGGATATCTCTGGTTGCACAGAATATCAGATGATCAACAGGAAAACCAAGGCAAATAGACAATATTTCAAAGACACTGAAACAGCATGGCTCACAACTACTGCAACACATCTAGCCAACGATATCAAAATTTCTGTTCACTGTGCTTAGCAACAAATGTTGACCCAATGGGAGAACAAACCTCCAACATACTTTAATCCTGAAAGTATCTAAAGGCGGAAGATTGACTTCATTGCATCAGGTTTCCCCATATGGCTCTGTCCTCTCAACAGAAATGACTTGTGACCTGCCATGAGTTGCATTAAGCTCGAACTCCGTAGCTCCAGCAACAATCTTATGGATCTCATGAGACCCCTTAATCCATATGACTATTTAAACCTTGTACTACATAATCCACAGATCGAAAAATCTCTGAGGGCCACAGAAATGTGGTTTTACAGAAGAATGATGAGAATCCCGTGGACACTGCTAAAATGACTAATGTTGAGGTGTTGAATGAGATCAAAACACAGAGAAAGCTTATCATCAATATAAAAAAGAGGCAGTCATCATTTTTCAGCATGTAATTAGAGAAAGGTTTAGAACACATTGTGACAACGGCAAATCTGGGCATGGACAGAGAGAAAAATTTGGATAGCCTGACACTGTTCATGGCACGGCAGACTCAACATCTGAGTTGATAGCAAACACCAACGACAGAGATTTGTGAGATCCATGATCGCCTACTCCACGGCACATCACATGATGATGATGATGACTACATAATCATCAATTAGCATATGGTACCCTTCTCATTTTATAGTGTGTTTATATTGTCATTGCAGACTTCATTATAGCATTATCTCACAACTAAGAGATGTTCATGTAGAAACTATTTTTTAAATTTACAATTGTTTTGTATGTATTTTCACAGGCAATTTGTAGTGCATTTGGATTATAAGGAAAGTTCCTGACCTTATGGAGATGTTCATTCCCTCCACCAGATCACTACTGAATGAGAAAAATCATGGTATGATTACAATTACAGATTTGAAATTGGAACCTGTTCTTTACCATATGCTTTTTTATGTTGAGTTGAATATGTTTTGATAAATTCATAAACCTTCTAAAGGATCTAAAGCCCAAAGGATTGACTTCATTGCGTCTGCTTTTACCCCATATGACTCAGTCCCTATCTGGCTAAATGGAACGCCACCTGCCGAGAGTATTGCACAAAGCTGGAACTTTGTAGCTTCGGCAACAGTCCTATGGTTCTCTGGAAAAAATGCACTTGTAACAGAACAGCGTGGTCCAGATTTGAATCCACGGCGTACAGAGCGCACACAAAGGCGTAACCGAGACCCCCAAACTTTCTATTCTGACCAACTTATGGAATGAAATCAATCTTTCTGACTGTTTTATTTATGAGAAACAGCATGGAAGCACTCATTCCACAAGAGGAGCCATTGTATTATGTTGAGTTGTGTTTTGTTTGTTTGCCAGCTGTGATTTCAGACATAGATATGGCACCTAATATCTTCTTCTTTGCGTTTGTTCTTTATGACCAATTTTAATCACTCTTTGTGATATGTTTGATCTTTGCCAAGAACGTGTATACGTTGCACATTAGTTTGGCAGGCCCCTAAACATATAGACTTCTAGGACACGTTTAGGACACGTGCATCCGATTTCAGCCAAACCTCCTTAGTCGCCTCTACGACATGCATGGTAGGTAACAGTGGTTCTATTCTTTACACCCCAAATTTGGGCCCTGGTAACCACTGGGTGGGCGCCTAATATGACCTCTGACTGGTTTTTGCATGCATGCTTGCTTTCCTTATCACCAGTGTCCCTCGCTTTCATGCAAGCCTTTCTCAGACTTCAGGGGTACATGTAATTTATGTCTCTAAGTAAAGGAGTAGTGTTTCCTATAGTCCAATCGTGTACACACATAATTTTAAAATCCAAGTTGGTTTTAAATTTCCACTGCAGTGCCCACTAGTGCAACATGTTATCAACTTTTCTATTGCCGATCCGTTTATATCATTATGGGCATTCAGTATGTTGTGTGTGTGTGTGTACCCCCCAAGTTACTTTGAGGTAGAGACTGGTAGTTTTTAAAAAACAGGCTATTTTCAAAGATATGAGATATTTGTGTGGAAACAGATGAAGAAGAATCTATATGATGAAGCTTGATCATCTTCTAATGTAAAGATATTCAAAGAAAAAAATTGTTTGTTACTAAATTTAACTTGATTTATAACATTTTCCCACGCCTCATTTGATTGACAAAAATCTCTAGAATGTTATAATTCTCTTGTACTTTTATATAGCAGCTTTTCACAGTTGTATTTTGAGTGATAACTACTCTGTTATTGATTCCTTCTGGGTTCAGTGTTATTGATTCGGGGGACTGCCTAGAGTAGTTGATAGTAGCTCGGCCTGCTAGCTGTGAGACGCCTCATAGCTCAGGTTCGAACCTGCTGTCCTGCATTTGTTCGAGTCCCTGGTCTTACTCAGGACGATAACGTGAGTACCTCTGAAGTCGGAGAAAATCTGCCTGTATGGCGAGGAATACTAATTACGAGTACATTGAGCACACGGCTGCCAGTGTAAGTAATTTACAATGTGCACGCTGCTGCCATTGTAAGAAATTGGAAAACGGATTTTCACGCAAAAATCAGTTTCAGAGATGAAACTCGTCTGAGTTGAAAGCGGACGAAAGGAAAAAAAAAAGTGTTATTGATTCAACACTGGGAGCGGCTGGCCAAAGACAGGCAAGCATGGCGAGCGGCAGTGATGGGCGGCTCAAAAAATAAAGAAGAAAAACATCACCACATGTGGAGGCAAAAGAGAGCAGAGAGAACATCCTATATATCAGCTCCAGTTTTAACTGTGGCAAGGATTGCCACTCCAGAATAGGCCATTACAACCACAAGAAACGTTGTGATTCAGCGCAGAACATACTACGTGACGTAATACCTATTGTCTCCTGAGACAAAGAGGCCAATGATGATGATTGATTCCTTACACATTTCTCATGCTTTCTCCTTGCAGGTGTATTGTTGACTGCTGTGTGCCTGATCACAGAAATGAGTGAGAAAAGCCCAGACACTTTGCATCACTTTCGAAAGGTACAATTTCTTTTCTGTATACTAGACATTCTCTGTATTTAAGTCTACAAGATTTATGATATAATGTAAAGAAAAATTGCATTGATTAATGTTAAAATCCATATTATTTGTTTGTACCTTTTAATAATTCCACTTTTCTTGCTATTCTGTTTTACTGCTTACATAGGGCCTGCAAGCAATTTCTCCATACCTCTCCATCCTGGGCAACTCGCTCAATCTCTTCCATGGAACTGAAACCGATATTTCTTGCCTCTCTCAGCAAAGTTTGTTTCAGGGTCTCCTTAGGTCGCCTCTCTTTCTTGAACTCTCTGCATCCCACTTCAATACCTGCTTTGGTATTCTTTGATCATTTCTTCTCAAGGTGTGTTCAACGTGTCTCCATCTTCTCCTTATAACAGTTGGTACTTTTAGTGTACCTTTAGTGGAGATAATAAGCAGATAAGAGATATTAATTTATTTTAACAAATTTTCTTAATATCACTTAGGCATAAAATTATTTTTGGAAAAAAGTTGCCTGAAGTAATCATTCTTAATAACATTGTTTGTAATTTCTTCTTATCATTCTTGTCTAGAGACATATGGAACAATCATGACTAGTGGTGTCATTGAATACGGCAACAAGCTTAACATTTTGCTTAACCTGTTGAATAGTTTGTTCTTCGTTGTCATTTGTGTAACACATTTTTTTACACAGATTATATTCATTTGAGGATCATCTTAATTGCACATCGGGCATGTCCATAATTGTTCACCATTGGTGAAGTTGATAACACACTGCACTAGTGATGACATGGTGTAAAGATTCCTGTGTTTGAGACCAGCTTGGGTCAAACATTCTCAATGGGCACACGCTATTGAACTACAGAAAACTATCTTTTCGGATCTAAATTGCAAGTACCTCTGAAGTCGGAGTAAGACTTGCATGAATGGCGTGTGACATTGGTAATGAGAGAAGCAAGCCTTTACTCAAAAATCAGCCAGAGATGCCATATTTGTTGTATTGACTACACCTGAATTCATAGTAGAAGAGTTACAAAAAATCATTTGTTCAAAAAGTTCATCCTTTTAAACCAGTTCAATTGTTTTGTTGTTTTTCATAACAAGAATTGTTTTCATTTCAGATGGTGCCCCAGTTAGTTAGAGTTCTCAAAAACCTTATTATGGCTGGCTACTCACCTGAGCATGATGTTTCCGGTGTCAGTGATCCATTTCTACAGGTTAGTGGCTTGAAAATTCTGGGTTTTTTCTCTTTCATTTGATTCTTACATGTTACTTTAAAAATTATAAGTTATCTAAAAATATACTCTTGTTAATATCTGAACAGCTGTTGTAGAATTTAGCTCACTTAAAGGGTGTTTCTGTGGTGAAGTGGTTAAACCATTTGCCTTACCTTTCATGGGTTCGAATCTGGACTGTGTTGTTAGATTAATGAGCGCAATTTTTGGGAAGGAGGAGTGCTTAGATTTGTTTCTAGAGTCGTGGAGTTCATGCTTTCGGTAGTACTCTCTGCAGGTGGCGTGCCCGTTTTGCCAAGAGTGAATGCACTATATGTGGAAACCTGGTGCACAGAAGACAAACCTTCCCATTTAGACACCCCCCCCCACCCTTTTATAGCAGAGTATACACTTATCCTACTATACTCTCAGGACTTTTTCAGAAAGCTGTAGAAGGTGGAGTTGTACATATCTTGTTCTGTCATTCTCAGCATTCATCCGTATGGTGAGTGCTAGCCCCAGTGTTATTGCTCGAATAGGTACCAGATATGCAGTCACACAGGGAAAACCTGCACACTAAATTAAAACCTCCCATTTAAACATAATTAATTCTTCTTCTTCACTTTTCAGCTCCCAGCGGAGCACAGGTCTTCAACAAACTTCTTCCAGCTCTTCCTCCATCATTAATAAAGTGCCTTAATTGTTGTTCTTCTTGCAGGTAAAAATTTTGAGGTTGCTGAGAACTCTTGGTCATCATGATATTGAAGCTAGTGAGACCATGAATGATATTCTAGCACAGGTAATTTCTGCATGTTTTATGTAGTTTAAATCAGCTTGATTGTTTATAATGTTGTATGAATAGGCGCCCGTGTGGTGCCAGGGCCCGTAAGGAAAGCAAAGATTAGTACCACTGTAACCTACAAGGCATGTCGTAAGAGGCAACTGATGTAGGACCTAGGAAGCTACCCTAGTAAATAAAATGCAGCACAGAAATCGGATGTGCTGGCCTACTTGTAGGCGAATAACTGGCATAACTTACAATCTCTATTAGCCTCAGATCACATACAAATCACACAGTGATTAACAAATGGTCGATATGAAGTGTTCGATGAAGAACTATGAATAGGAGTTGAGCATGGGGGCATACAGGAAAATTCTGAATAAAATATGGAACTGCTAGTTATAAAGTATTAAAACTAAATTTCGAATTTTCAATTCAAATGTTGTATCAATCCTAACATATGCCAGCGAGAGTTGGAAAATGACTAAAGATATAGAAAGCAAGTTGAATGCATTTGAAAATAGATGTCTGCGAAAAATAATGAATATAAAATGAAACGAATTCAGGAGAAGTGATGAAATCAGAGAAATTTCTGGTCAACCACTAGTGACAACTGTTATAAGAAAGAGAAGATGGAGATATGTTGGACAGACCTTGAGGAGAAATGGTCAACGAATATCAAAGCAGGCATTAAAGTGGTATGCAAAGGGTTCAAGAAAGAGAGGTCGACCTAAGGAGACCCTGAAACGAACTTGCTGAGAGAGGCAGGAAATATCGGTCTCAGTTCCATGGAGGAGATTGAGCGAGTTGCCCAGGATAGAGCGGTATGGAGAAATTACTTGCAGGCCCTATGTAACGATAACGGTACGAGAGGAATTATTATTATTATTATATCCCACTTGGTATAAAAAGGGGGTTTCTTTTTGTAGTTATAGAACATGAAAAGATTATCCAGATAAAACGTGAGGAACTTTAAAATGTTTTGTATGGTAAGTACTGTTCTAACTTTGTGGTAGAGACAAATCTAAAGCTAATAAATTACAGTCAACATTATAAAATACAAGTTTGCAAATCTAATGTGTCTTTCCCCATCTTATTTACAACTTTAGGTTGCAACTAACACAGATACCAGTAAGAATGTGGGTCATGCAATTTTATATGAAATTGTTCTCACCATTATGGGAATTCAGTCGGAGGCCGGACTTCGGGTGAGTTTTCAAAAAGGGTGTGATTGTAACTATTCTTATTTTGTATTCTGAAATATTGATATACTTTTTAGCATGTAGCGTTTTCTGTTCCTGATTGTTAATTTTTCTTGTTATTAATGTTATGCAATCTTTATTTCACTCTCTGTGTTATATATAATTTCTTTATTACTTTTAGTATTTCAATCTTTTTACATGCCAGATTGTCTTGTCATTCTTTTTTGGCAACCTATGTTAAATATATTATAAAGTTGTCTCATCTCAGAAATTTGTTGACTTTTATAATTGTATTGTACTTTTGAATTTGCTATTAACATCTGCATTTATACATTTTTTAACATAGGTTTTAGCTGTGAACATCCTAGGACGTTTTCTTCTGAACAACGATAAAAACATCAGGTTAGTTTTTGTAGTTGTTTGCTTGTCCTTGAAATTTGGCTAAACAGATGGGTCATGCACGAATACTGGGAGATAGAGAGAGCACTGTGGACATTTTGACAAACAGATGGGTCAGGCAAGAACAATAAGGAGAGAGCTCTGTGTTGTCAACATGAGTCCCAATGTCAAACACCTTACATTGAGAGATCAGTACATCAGTTTTCAATTTTGAATGCAATACATACCACATAATATTTGCATTAATAGAATCAGCCAAAAGATGAAATCAGTGAACCAGAGCTGACAAAGATCATGCTTCACCTCCAAGGGGTGGCCTGGTAACAGACTGCATCACTGCAATCTGGTTAAGTGAGTAGGAATCAAAAGAAAGGTAAGTTTGGTATCAAAATTCTTGGTTGATAATGGATGTGTCTAACTGAAAGAAACAAATACCGCAGCCTTACAGCAACTGCAACGCAATGTAATAAATATTATTTTCCAGGCAAACTGAGAAGAAACAACATATGCCAGATGTGCACACATCATCATGAAACCGATAATCGTCACTTGATCAGATACCAGTCGCTGGATGATATCGGGAAGCTTTTTCTTTCTCCAAGACCAGATCAATAAAACACTATGGGACAAAGCAAAAAAAAACACATATTCAGATACCACTACATGGTTTTGAATCAAAGTGCAAGAATCAGCGCTCTGTTGGTTCATCGAGAATAAGATGCATGTATTTTGTTGCTTTTTTTGAGATACTACATTACTTTGTATATGAATCTTTTCGCCCGAGTAGTTACCGGGCCCAAATTTGGGGTGTAAAGAATAGAACCACTGTTACCTGCCATGCATGTCGTAAGAGGCGACTAAGGAGGTTTGGCTGAAATCGGATGCACATGTCCTAAACTTGTAGAAATCTATGTGTTTAGGGCCTACCAAACCAATGTGCAACGTATACACATTCTTGGCAAAGATCAAACATATCACAAAGAGTGATTAAAATTGGTCGAAAGAACGAACGCAAAGAAGAAGAAGAATATGAATCTTTTATCTGCATTGTGAAGCAATGAGTGTAAACATTTTAAATATGAAGTGCATCTAGATGTTTACAAAATGATAAAATAGCAAGTGAAGAGACTAGAGTAACAAATTATACAGAATTGAACTAGAGGCATATAATATGAACACGATTAGAACAACCTGTTATTTTGTGCCTCAGAACAGGACACAATTGACTCCTCAGCCAGATGTATTCAAGATTGGCAATTCAGCCATGTGGACAGGCACATCAGACTGCAAAGCACATACTTCAAGACTGCCCCGAATATGATATACTGAGGCAAACTCACCGGCCTAATGAAACAACACTGGATAGAAAACTTCTCGGACCTCTATGTGAGCTACAAAAGACCGTGAAGTTTATACAAGAACGATGTTGAATATATAGACAATATTTCAAGCGAACGAAAAGAAGAAAGGAAGTAGAAGCATTTGACACCATTTCTTCCTGTATAAATCTCAGATACCCTAATTAGAGCAGTGGGGGCCCTATTCTTTGGACTGAGAAAAGAAAGATGATAATAGTGACAGTCAATTGTCTTTTCAGTTAAATTTGAAGTTCCTTAATGAGTGTTCATTACAGAATAAAAAGTCAAACGGCAAAGGATTGATTTGCATTGCACGACTTCCCATATGGCTCTGTTCCTCTCGTCAGAAATGACAATCCACCTGCCAAGAGTGTTGCACAAAGAACGAACTCTGTAGCTCCAGCAACAATTCTAGCGTTCTCCAGAAAAAATTGCACATATGACTCGTTCCAGACTCGAACCTACAATATTCAGAGACCATAGAATTAGAAGTATGTACTTGTAAACATTCTTTTAAAAACAATGTATTTATCTGCAGATATGTTGCTTTGAATACTTTGCTACGAGTGGTCAATGCAGATTATAATGCTGTTCAGAGACACAGAACAACAATTGTGGATTGCTTAAAAGATCCAGATATTTCCATACGAAGGTAAATATTTTCATGAATTGTTCACTATTTAAGGATATATTCTAAATTTTCCTACATCTGTGGTCAGTTTTTTTTCATGATCGGCAGTCTATACACAGAGATGAGATGCTTCATTAGAAAGAGGTTCTCAAGTGTGCCCCAGTTTTTCTTCCAAACTGGTGACAATCCACAGTGGCAGCCCCATCTCATAAAAATATACTGCATATTCATTGATTACATAATGTGTACTTGTCCCATTTCTATATCTGGTTATCCATACCAGTCAGGGCTAACATGTTCCATCTTCATTAAGGAAACTTCTACAGTCTTTCTATTCATGTGCTTTACTTTCTAGCACCCTAACACTACCCACAAGACATCTACGGAGGGATATGCCTTCTCTCATCAAGTAGCATATCGTATACGTAATGTTGTCATCACACTGACTGAAAAACTCTCAATCTCTAGCAAGTTGTCTCGCCTCACCCAATATCATGTTCATGGTGTCTTTAATCTTCTCTTGCTACTATTGTCTGGTCATCCCTGTCTCATCTTCCACGAACAATCTCTCCAAACTACTGTGACATTTAATGTGACCAAAATATTTAATTTTATTGAACATGTCGTTTATGAGAATATTCCTCAATGTTCAAGTATTGTAGAATGTCTATATTTTTCTCTGTCTATATTTTTCTCTTCTATGTCTAGTTCATTCTAAGAACTTAACTTTGTGCATTCTCTGCGATATTAATATGTCTAAGTGTGTCTCTACGCTTCCATAATGTGCATTTTAAAAAAATTTGTACCGGGAGAAATGAATGTCTTTATGCCTACAGTTTGCTGAACCTCATGGTCAATTAGTTTTACAAAACATTTTAAGTGCTTGCTTACTTACTTCTTCTTCTTCACCCTTTGCCCAAGGAAGGCAAAAGTCCACAACCAAGACCTCCCAAGCCCACCTATCCACGGTGATCTTTACCAGATCTCTCCACTATCTCTGCATTTTCTTGCCATGAGTCCCTTCTTGCGATGTCCTTCTTCCTCGGGTGGCAAGCTATGAATTTTCCTGGTTGTGGTTTCTGTAGCTATCTGGTGATTTTTACAGGGTGGGGTAGCTAGCCCCACGTCCAACCTCCTTAGTTGCCTCTTATGACATGCGTGGCAGGTAACAGTGGTTCTTTACACCCCTAATTTGGGCCCCGTTAACCACTCTGGCGTTGCTTACTTACACAATGGTTAATAATAATTCCTCTCGTACCGGTATACGTTACATAGGGCCTGCAAGTAATTTCTCCATACCGCTCTATCCTGGGCAACTCGCTCAATCTCCTCCATGGAACTGAGACCGATATTTCCTGCCTCTCTCAGCAAAGTTCGCCTCAGGGTCTCCTTAGGTCGACCTCTCTTTCTTGAACCCCTTGCATCCCACTTCAATGCCTGCTTTGATATTCTTTGATCATTTCTCCTCAAGGTGTGCCCAACATATCTCCATCTTCTCTTATAACAGTTGTCACTAGTGGTTGACCAGACATGTCTCTGATTTCATCACTTCTCCTGAATTCGTTCCATTTTATATTCATTATTTTTCGCAGACATCTATTTTCAAATGCATTCAACTTGCTTTCTATATCTTTAGTCATTTTCCAACTCTGCTGGCATATGTTAGGATTGATACAACATTTGAATTGAAAATTCGTAATTTAGTTTTAATACTATATAACTTGCAGTTCCATATTTTATTTAGACTTTTAAAAGCTGATGTTGCTTTGCCAATTCGTATCATAATTTCTTTTTAACATTTCCTGTGCAATCAAAATTGCTACCCAAATAGGTGAACTGCTCTGTTATTTTTATCATTTTAGATTCCAGTGTGATATCTGCATTACTTGCCATAGGTGTCTTCATTATATTTGTTTTTTCATAGCTTATCTGCAGTCCAACTTTTGATGCTATAGATAAGTTGTCTGTTTTTCTTTGCATATCTTGGTTGTTTCTACTTAACAAGGCGATATCATCTGCAAAATCCAAATCTTCTAGTTGACTATTTTCTACCCAATCGATGCCAGTTTCGCACCTGCAACATTTTCGCATCACACAGTCAATGGCCACTCCAAACAATAGCGGAGATAGAATACAGCCTACTTACACAATGGTTAATAGAAATTATTTCATTGCTCTCCAGCTAGACCACCAGATGGATCTTTCTCTTTCAATATGATCAGTTTTATGTTTGTAATTAAAAAAGGAATGGAAAAAGGAAAATAAAAAAAAGACATGCAAAAGATTTTAAAATTAATTTAAACAAAATTCTTTTGTGTTCTCTTCAATAATGACTGACAAAGTAAGCCATCAGTAATAGGCTACCAACATTGCCGCAAAGTTTTCCATGTAGAGAGACATGATATATAACAGGATAAAATATATATATAAAGAGACAAATAATTTCTTTACAGGCGTGCCATTGAGCTATCCTTTGCTCTGATCAACCATAATAACGTCCGTGGCATGATGAAAGAACTGCTGCTTTTCCTTGAGACCTGTGACCCTGAGTTCAAATCAGATTGTTGTTCTAACATTGTTACAGCAGCTGCCAAGTAAGAATTATTGATTTTAATAGGTAAACTTATAGTTGCCATGCATACATCTGCTACCTACAAACTTCATTGGCACACTTTCTTCTCCCAAATATTTGCAAATTATACATATATGCAAATTATATCAGTGTAGGACACAAGGAAATAATTTTAATTAATTTCCTACAAAATATTTTCAACCATCTAAATTACATCGGGGACCCTCATCCAGTGCTATAGAGCTCATGCACTGTCGCTGAGATCTTCCTGTGCAAGAAAGAGATCACAGCACAGATAGTTGCACACCAAAGTGCAATTTAAAAAAAAATATGTTATGTGAATACAAGAGCTAGAACACTTTGTACCAATGAAATTTGTTGCAAGTGGGGGAAGTATATCATAAATTCTCTCTGTTTGATATATGTAACAGAATGAGAGTCATTAAACCCTTGATGGAAATGGGGATTAAGTGAAGAGAAGCACACTGTACAGAGACAGAAGGAATGTCATCCAACATGATTTGGATACATTGAGTGCTGGAACATTGAGAAATAGCTGCTACATTGAAAGACAGAGTACATATAGACTTGTCCAATGTGCTATGAGGTTGATCAGGAGAACTGAACTGTGACAAGGGAAAACATTTCTGATAAGAGATGTAGATAGCGACAGAGAGAAAATACACAATACAATCTAAAGAGTGTCAGCGAATCTTTCCTCAAATATGTAAAATAAAAAGTAAAGGAACCCTTTCATACTTTGTGGTATATAGGGCAATACAGTGTTAGGTCTGTATTTTTCATTGACCGTCGGCACACGATGGGTGATGTGGTCAGCATCACACCGGCCGCCTTTACTTTCCCAGAGCATGCCTGGTACCCAGTTGAGGCTGGGTCGACCTGAGAGCCATCACGGTCGGGAAAAATTCCACACACGCTGCTAGAGTTGAACCCGGATCACCAGCCTTGAGAAGCGAGTTCACTAACAACTACGCTACCACAGCTCTCTCCTCAAATATGGGGGTCAGAGAATTCTGAAGCTCTAGAATTGCCAACACCAATAGACACTATGATAATGGTAACATAAATGAAAAGACTGACAAATTTGCAATGGCTGGAGAGAGCCTAACACAACCCCACCCAAAACAGCTTTACAGAAGCAAAGTTTTGGTTTAGTTCAGGATCATCATCACTGCATGTCGAACCAGTTAGTCCATAAGTGCTCCGATCTCCCCTCAGTATGTCTCTCAGCGTGTGGCGACTAACAACCCCGGTTCTGTGTTGGTTTACTATTCTTCTTTGGCTACCAGCATAGTTTTCTTTTCTAGCTACACTACACTTACACACACAGGAGGAAGCAAACTCTCATGAAACAGTCCAGAAAAATGATGCAGGGAAAAACAAACGGAGGATACAAACCAGAGCACGACAACATAAATACTTTAAACAGAAAAGCGCAGACCAGTCTTCAGACTTAAAACGAGGCACTGCTTTCTCAGAGCACAGCTTCATAGAATGGGTCTTAGGGACAGCTGCATGCACCTGTTGAGCACCAAAGCACATTCTGCAGGAATGCCTGAGCAGTGTGAGAATGGAAATCTGGCCAACAGAAGCAACTATTCAGAACAAACTATGGGGGAACCAATGAAGACCTCAACCACACTGCTTTGTTTATGACACATACCGGTGTAGTCACATAGCAGAAGTTGATCGCAGAAGATAATGGTAACAATTGATGTAATCACAAATCTTTATTGAGTAATAAAGCTGATATTGTTGTTTGTTTTAATGGTAGATTCCTTACAAGATTTAGTTATACTGTCAATCCTTCTTTCTCATTCTTGACTGAATTCTTAGACACCAAATAAATGAAATACATAACTACTTGCAAAATCCTGTAGATACCACCATTTGATGACATTAGGAGGAAGGGAAATAAGTCTGCATGCTGCTGGATCATTGAAGAAGAGGACTTGTTATTATTTCTGATTTGGCCACATTAAACGTCACTACGGTCTGGAGAGAAAGGTAATGAAAGGCATGATTCCTGGAAAATGAGGCAGGGGAAAACCAAGACGAAGGTAGCAGCAGGACATGGAAGAAACCTTGAACATGATGCTAGAAGATACTGGAGAACTTGCAAGAAACAGAGCTTTTCGGGCGGACTGTGATGAAAGTGAAGTTCCGAAGGACATGCTACTACTTGAAGATTATTATTATTGTATTTATATTACCCTATCCTGATTTTCTCAACAGGTATTCACCAAATAAGAGGTGGCACTTGGAAACAGTGTTCAAAGTTTTGACAACAGTAAGTTTGAAAAATCTCAGATGTTATGAAACTTAGTAGCATAAGTCGGTCCATATGTGTAAATATGTTGTTGTTTGTTTGTAAATATGTCATTCATATTTGTTGTTTATTTATAGCTCTTGTGGTAGTATTTGCAGTTTAGAATATAAATGAAAGTCATGGCATAACCTTTACATGATGTCGTCTTCAACCACAGTAAACGAATTGTTGATTTTCTAGGCACCACATGCATTCAGTAGTTTGCTGTTGCTCTCTGAACTGTGAGGTCTATTTTTACCGACAGTAAAAATCCACTGGAACAAATTTGCTTCTTAACTGCCCGGTGCGGAGGTTGAATCAAGTTACTCTTGGGTTATGATCTAGCTCACTGTTGCTAAGTCACAGAATCAATGAAGGGCTGCTAACAATTCTTAAGCCCGTCTGCCCAGTGTGTTCGTAGTGCGTTGGACTACGGGTGACTATCCTCTGTGTGTGCGGGTTCAATTCCGCGGGATGGCAGAAAAAGCCACAGATTCTCCAGATTTATGGTGTTCGTGGCACCGAACCGAAGGGTTATGTCCATGGCACCGAGCCGAAAAGCTGAAAAACTCAAGTACTTCTGGATCGGGAAAAAAACCCCCCAAAAAACAATTCTTAAAGGAAGGAACAGGAAAGCTATTTTTAATGGATGTGTTTGCATAATTTCTACATTCATCACTATTTTGTTGAAATTGCATTATGTAAGACAATTGTTTGAACTATTGAAGTAATTGTGGGTATCTGTAGCTTAAGCGGTAGTGAGCTTGATCACAACCCAAGTGTACCCTGGCAGTTTGGAAGCAAATTTGATCGTGTTGAATTTTATGAATTACTGTAAAAATAGATCTCATTGTTCAGAAAGCAATGGTAAACTACTGAATGTATAATAACGGGTCTAGTACCTGTGTGGTGCTGTGGCAGTTTGGAAGCAAATTTGATTGTGTTGAATTTTATGAATTTCTGTAAAAATAGACCTCATTGTTCAAAAAGCAATGGTAAACTACTGAATGTATTTCTTTCTTTTCTTTTCTTTCGTCCGCTTTCAACTCAGACGAAGTTCCATCTCTGAAACTGATTTTGCGTGAAAATCTGTTTTTCCAATTTCTAACAATGGCAGCAGCGTGCACATAGTAAATTACTTTACACTGGCAGCCGTGTGCTCAATGTACTGGTAATTAGTATTCCCTCGCCATACAGGCAGATTTTCTCCGACTTCAGAGGTACTCACGTTATCGTCCTGAGTAAGACCAGGGACTCGAACAAATGCCGGACAGTAGGTTCGAACCCGAACTATGAGGCGTCTCACAGCTAGCAGGCCGAGCTACTATCAACTACTCTAGGCAGTCCCCACTGAATGTATAATACGGTCTAGTACCTGTGTGGTGCTGTGGCAGTTTGGAAGCAAATTTGATTGTGTTGAATTTTATGAATTTCTGTAAAAATAGACCTCATTGTTTAGAAAGCAATAGTAAACTACTGAATGTATAATAAACGGGTCTAGTACTTGTGCGGTGCTGTGGCAGTTTGGAAGCAAATTTGATTGTGTTGAATTTTATGAATTTCTGTAAAAATAGACCTCATTGTTCAGAAAGCAATGGTAAACTACTGAATGTATAATAACAGGTCTAGTACTTGTGTGGTGCTGGGGACCACACAGGAAACAAAGAGAAGTACCACTGTGACCTACAAGGCATGTTGTGAGAGGCGACTGATGTAGGACCTAGGAAGTTACCCCAGTAAATAAATAGGATCACAGAATTCGAATGTGCTGGCCTACTTGTAGGAACATAACTGGCACAATGTACAATCGCCCATAGGCTCGGATCACATACAAATCGCACAGAGTGGTTAACAAGTGGTCGATATGGAGCATTCGAAGAAGAAGATGTGGTGCCTAGAAAATCAACGACTCGTTTACTGTGGTTGATGACAACGTTCTGTAAAGGATATGCCAAGATTTTCATTGAGTTAACGGTTTTCTCTTTTCGTTTCTCCCACTTATCAATGGGAAAAATTGAGCATACTGAGATGCATGCATATGATTTTTCAAATGGTATAAAATAATTGTCTATCATGAAAAATACTTAACTGTATTCATATCACGTATTATCACCATAATGTTGATTTCCTATCCAGGCTGGCAACTACATCAAGGGGGATGTTGTAACCATTGTTATCCAACTTGTATCCGAGACATCATCTTTACATGCCTACTCTGTGCAGCAGCTGTACCGTTTTCTGTGCATTGATTACACACAGCAACCCCTGGCTCAGGTTGCAGCTTGGTGCATTGGAGAATATGGGGAGCTAATGGATTCTATTAATGTGGAAGAGCAGGAACCCTTACAGGTACTTATTTTCTTGTTTTATTCAAATGTTTGTGTAATCATTATCATCAGTCCTCATCGTACCGAAGGGCACATAAGTTATGAGATTTAAAAAAAGTTTCACTTCTTCGAACGCTCCACATCGACCACTTGTTAACCACTCTGTGTGATTTGTATGTGGTCTGAGCCTAAGAGCGATTGTACGCTGTGCCAGTTAAGCGCCCACAAGTAGGCCGCCAGCACATCCGATTTTTGCGCTGCTTTTTATTTACTAGGGTAGCTTCTTCTTCTTTCTTCTTTGTGTTCGTTCTTTACGACCAATTTTAATCACTCTTTGTGATATGTTTGATCTTTGCCAAGAACGTGTATACGTTGCACATTGGTTTGGTATACCCCTAAACACATAGACTTCTACACGCTTAGGACATATGCATCCGATTTCAGCCAAACCTCCTTAGTCGCCTCTTACGACATGCATGGCAGGTAACAGTGGTTCTATTCTTTACACCCCAAATTTGGGCCCGGTAACCACTCGGGCGAACTAGGGTAGCATCCTTAGGGCCTACATCAGTTACCTCTTACGACATGCATTGTAGGTTGCAGTGGTACTATTCTTTGTTTCCTTGCGGGCCTCAGCACCACACGGACGAAAGTTTCACTAAATCCAATTCTTTCTTTCTACCTCAAACTTAGTTCTTTCATGTCTTTGAACTCTGCTTCAAAAGTTCTTCATGTGCCCCTAGGTCTCCTTTGTTTTGTTTTTTGCTGTGTGTGTGTGTGCTATCCCTGCAGTGGTCACTATTGCACATCCCAGCTGCCTTTTTTTTCTCATCCAGAGAACATGCCCAATTCATCGCCATCATCTCATTTGTATTTATTTATGTTTTCCGGACAAGATAGTTCTCGAAGTCTGATATTGCTAATCTTATCCTTCCAGGTACACCCAAGCATTCTTATAAGAAGTCTTACCTCAAATCTTCTTAACTCACTTTCTGTTCTTTCTGTTTGGGTAATAGCTTTAGTATAAGCTGTGCTTGTATTATATATGCAAGAGAGAAGTAAGGTTTGGTGAGTGGGATCCTTCTAAAATAGAAGGAAAGGTTTGTGTTAAAACACATTCATCAATTTTACCTGCAAACAATAATCAGTAATTCAGACTTTCTTTTCTTCAAATGTTCCACATCGACCAACTTGTTAACCACTCTTTGTGATTTGCAGGGATCTGAGTCTAACAGCAATTGTGAAGTTGTGCCAGTATTGCCTACAAGAGGTCACCACATCCGACTTCTGATGCTTTTATTTACTAGGTGCTGCCCTATGCCCCTACCTTAGTAGCCTCTTACGACATGCTTTGTAGATCGTAGTGTTACTATTCTTTGCTACTCTTGCAGGCCCCGGCAACACATGGACAAATTCAAACTTAGGAACTGACATCTGTACCGACTTACAATAGACTTCTGTTCTTATTATATTTACACTAAACAGAGTATAGTACACATCCATGCCTAACTTATTGTCTCATCTGCTGTTTGCTGCCACAAATAACCACAAGCTATATTAACGCAATGACAAAAATATGTGATTTTATCTTGGTATTACCAAATTATTTTACAGGTTACAGATGATGAAGTGATCTCTTTGTTAGAGAAGGTCCTGGCCAACAACATCTCTTCTGTGGTCACTAAAGAATATGTCATCACATCCCTGATGAAGCTTTCCTCCAGATTATCCAACTCTACAGGGTTAGTAGATGTTTTCACTAATGAACAGTAGACAAAATTTCCAGGGAAACAAAAGAAAATTTAAAAAAGTCTTAGACAAATTTAACAATCTCATTATAACTACCAAATAATCTTCGTAGGGTAGAAAGATACTCGTCTGTTAAAAATTAAAATCTTCTGACTGCCATTGTTTGTGATTACTGCCGTGACTTAAAATTTAAGGACTCCTTATTCTGTGTCATCGATTACAAATATTTGCACTGAAACACAGATATACTATAATTCCAGTAGACGTTTTGTGTTTATTTTCCCATACTGTGCTAGGTTCAGATGAAGAGAATAAGCGCTGGCAGCTTTGTTTTGAAAACACCAACCTGTTGCCTTGCAAGATGGTTAGGTGACAATAAAAGGCTAGAGAATGCTAACCTGAAACAAATGCTTGCTTGATTTGCTAGATGGGGCAACCACCTGGGGCAACCACCTTTCACAATGGCAACCACCTTTCACAATGAGGAGTTGGTTAACAGATTCTGTGTGCCAAACTCGGCCATGTAGGAAGAAAGTCAGATCAAATGTCACAAGAAAATAGAAAACAATCTAAGAATAATTATTCACAACATCTAAGACAAACTGTATAGTATGGCTGACAACCAGAAGCAGTGGCAACCTTTATCAGAGAATACTGATCTAGTGAAATATCAGAATCAGAAATTAAAATTCAATATTTGAAGGAAAAGTAAAAAATATCAACTTAAGGACAGACCGAACCCCTATATTTAACGATTTTTCTTCATCATCATCAGGTGCCGTCTCCACATCGAAGGTTGGCTGCAATGAATCTCCAGCATCCTCTATCTTTCGCCTTGGTGTTGCACACTGCCAGACTGTAACCTGTCCATTTCTTAAAGTTTCCTCCCACTTATCTCTTGGTCTTCCTCTTGCTCTTCTCCCCTCAACTTTCCCTCTAGTAAATGTTTTATCATGGTGTCATGCCTTTTATGTGCCCAAAATACTTTACTTGTCTGAATTTTATTTCTCTTAATAATTGTTTCTTCATGCCTAGTTTTCCTAAAACTTGTTTATTTGTCTGTTTTTCTGTCCATGAAACTCTGCCTATTCTTCTATATATTCTTCTATAGATTTTTCTTAAAAAAATGAAATTTGAGTTTTTTATATTTTAGGTAATACATCCAATTTCAAACAAGAATCTATCTTTAGTTTGAAAAAAAAATGTAGTTTTGTATTTTAATTACATTTTTAAACTAGGCATGTATATGTTTTTTTATCTAATTATATAGGAAATATCATAACTTTGCTTCAACAGATGGTAGCAAAGTGTTTATAGTAATATGGTAGTGCAGATTGATTAACTAATAGCATCATTAAACTTATGGAGCGTGATTATGATGAGCTTGTATGAAAAATTCTGGGAAACTAGAGCCCATTGGTTGGATAAATAGTATTTGAGCCATATTTAAACATCACAAAGATAACCATGAGAACTGCGATAGGCTGAGTAGCTTGTCTCTCTCTCTCTCTTTGCCTTTTACCCCGGTTGGGGCATAGGCCCTCAACCAACTCATGCCAAGTCTTCCTATCTCTAGCTATCTCCTGCAGCTCCCTCCAGCTCTTCTTTATATTGTTGATCTCCGCCTCCAAATCTCGCTCCATGTATTTCTAGGCCTCCTTCTTTCGCTGTCCCTGCGGGTTCCAGGCAAGGACCCTTCTTGTTATATTCCCTCCGGTTTTCGCAAAGTGTGTCCTATCCAGCGCCAGCGTCTTTTTAACCTGTTCGCTCACTGGAATCTGTCTTGTTCTCTCCATAAGTTCCTCATTTGTGACCCTATCATACCATCTTATTCCCTCTATTCTGCGAGACACCAGTTGATGAATGTTTGCAATTTATGCGCTATTGTTTTAGTTGTTCTCCATGTTTCTGACCCATACAGTAGAACTGCTTTAACATTAGAGTTAAATATCCAATTTGAGTAGCTTGTGCCCTAAAAATAAAGTTTTAGTTGATTAAAACACACTGCCTAATTTTATTGTTGGCAACATAATGCAAGTATTTGTCAAGCTATCTTGCAACTTCATTGACAAAATATATTCATGGTGGTTCTCACAATGCTAATGAATCTTTCCATAATCTTATATGGACTTGGTGTCCTAAGATCTCATTTACTTTGAGGAGGATCTTAAAAATAACTGTCAATGATGCCAATATTGTAGTTAATAATATGAAATTGTGCCGATATGAAACTTTTGTTTTAGTTTAACTTTTCCTTTGGAAAACATTATTTTCAGTATTTTGCTGTCATCTATAAAAACCACATATCTTCCTTGCTAATACAGAATTTAGGCACAAAAAGATAGAAAGATGTAAAACAATTAGCATTAGCATCTAAAGCATGGGCTGAGGCAAGTTTGTATGCTCCTGGGGATCTTAAAGTAAATTAATTTGGTCAATAATTGAAAATATGTTAGTTTTTTGGCTTTTTCTCAAAATTGTTATTTTCCATAAATGTATGTCACTAAATACACGTTTTTTCAAAAACTACTCAAAGGATTGCTGTATAAATTTGCATACTTCTTTCTTATGCATATTTGATCATCCCCTACCACTTCAATAAGAATTCATTAAACAGTTTTTGTGTCTCGTGCAAAAGAATATCTCCTACCCCATATTTTTTGAGTCAAAAATCTGGATTTGCATTAAAAAATTCAGAAAAACTCATTTTATTATACTTTATAAATATTTTGCTACCAGTTCAAGATATGCCGATTTACAATAACATCTGAAAGTTCTATAGTGCTAACCTGAATAGAACATAAATCATCCTGTATTTTGCAAGGTCACTTTTGGGCATTTTTCCTTAAAATCCCTCTATATTAAATTTTTTCATAGAATATACATGCTTGGATTTTTGAAATTTTTTTCCCGAGTTTTTACATCAAGTTGATCATTTAGAATCATAAACGCAACCTCAATGATCAATATTTCTGTTTAGGGTTGCCGTCTGTCCTTAACCAAGATCCTCAGTGTGTTCATTCCAACAAAACTATAAGAAAATTAGATTTATTTGTGTAACAAGTATAACCATGCAGTTACACACACAATGAGAAAGATTGAACAAGAATGGCAATGAATATATGTAGGTGGGGACGGGGCAATAGAACTATCAGGTGAAACAGTATAATGGCTAGTAGTAAGGTTAAAGGAAAGAGGTCGCGGCTATTTGTGTGAATGAACCATCAATATGTGGATAAAGTGTAAGAATATCTACCACCATGGCAAAGGTTGAGATAGTATTGGTGATTCATTATAGTCGACCCTTGCATTGTAGATGGCATCTAATTCAACAATCGACAGAATTACTTACTTAACCGGGGGACTGCCTAGAGTAGTTGATAGTAGCTCGACCTGCTAGCTGTGAGACGCCTCATAGCTCGGGTTCGAACCTACTGTCCGGCATTTGTTCGAGTCCCTGGTCTTACTCAGGACGATAAAGTGAGTACCTCTGAAGTCGGAGAAAATCTGCCTGTATGGCGAGGAATACTAATTACGAGTACATTGAGCACACGGCTGCCAGTGTAAAGTAATTTACAATGTGCAGCGTTGCTGCCATTGTAAGAAATTGGAAAAACGGATTTTCACGCAAAATCAGTTTCAGAAATGAAACTTCGCTGAGTTGAAAGGGGACGAAAGAAAGAAGAAAAAAACTTACTTAACCTGTCTTTATTCCCATAAAACATAGAGATTCATCTCCATTATTAAGCTTCACTTGCTCTGGGCTTCTTTTCTAATCTTTCTCTGGTGTTCTTTGACCTTCCAACTCTCGTCTAAATAGATTAAATTTAGAGAAATACATTTTCTTGTAGTGAAAACATTCCAGTAAAACTATATAATAGCTGTGTTTCATATATTGCTGGCATCAGTGTAAGAAAAAAGCTGACCAAGAGTCCACTCCGCCTCCCTGTGATGGCAACGGAAACATAACTACCAAGAAGTTTGTAGAAATCAAAGATTTAGAAGCTAACCCGGTACCCAAAAAGGCTATGCTGAAGTCAGATGTGTTGGTCTGAAAACTGCTACACAATGTATTCTGCTCTCCGGACTGCATCCTGCTATGACTATCAGGAGTATGAGAATGAACTAGAATGAAGAAGAAGGTTAGCCATACTGTAGTAGTAAAGTCTGTTACCAGGGTCACACTTAGAGGTGGAGTCGAATCTTAGTCGACTCTAGTTAACTGATTTCTATCATCTCAGTCACTGTGTTTTACATCCTGTTGTCAGATATGATTCTTACTTTTTTTTTTTGGTTTCTCAAAATACTGCAAGCCAAATTGTATTATTTATAGGGATAACAATACCACCATTCAACATCAAACAAATCCAGGACACAAATCACATTTATAGTTTAGTGAAGCAACCATCTGAGTAAAGAATAATTGATTGTTTTTATTGAATGCCGGCTGTTCTTAATTTGTTTCCAGCCGATTGAAAAAAATTATTGCTACTTATGGATCAAGTACAAATGTGGAACTACAGCAGCGATCAGTGGAGTACACAAATCTCTTCACCAGATATGATCATATGAGGTAAATATTGATTGCAATATGTGAATTTTTTGGTGTGTTTTGTTTCAAATTAAAAACAAATTGATTGTATCATATACAAACCGTCTGTATTGTGTTGATCAATAAAACTACCCATGTGGTGTCGGGGCCCGAAGGAGCAAAGAATAGTAACACTGTGACCTTCAAGGCCGACTAGGCCACTTAGGTAGGGACTTAGGAAAGCTACCCTAGTAAATAAAAAGTTTTGCAGAAATCGGATGTGCTTGCCTACTTGTTGCCACATAACTCACGCAACGTACAATCGCTCTTAGGCTTGGATCACATACAAATCACAAAGAGTGGTTTAACAAGTGATCGGTATGGAGTGGTCGAAGAAGAAGAAGCTAAATAAAATCTAATTTGAAAGTTGATAACGTTTTAGAAATGTTTGTTATGCAGTTAATACATGCAACATGGGATGTGGATTGATTCAATTTGTATCCGATGATTTCAAACATTGACTTATGATTCTAGGTCTGCAGTTCTGGAGCGTATGCCGTTGATAGAAGCACACCCACACAGTTTGGAAGATAGCTATGCAGATGGACTTGAAGTGAACTTGTTAGCAAATTCTGCAGATCCAGTCTCCAGAGCCACTGTTCACAACACAGCCTTGTCTCCAACACAACCAACAGAGGTATGCTTGTTCATCTACTTCCCATGTACATCATCATCTTTCCTCACTTTTTTTTTGTTTGAACATGTAATATAAGTGTGGGTCCGTGCTTGTAGTATTATTTTCTATAATGGCAATAAACGTAAAAACAAAGTACATGTATTTTACAAAGTAGAAACAATATACATTTCAACAAGGCCTTTATCAGCAAGAATGCAAACAACGAGATTAAGTTTTTTTTTACTAGACAACACGATGAGTCAGTCGGAAATCTAATGAAATATGTAGCCAACTAAATTTCAAAACTAGAAAGGGAAGGATAACACACCTTTCACCTGTCACCTAGGAGGCATAGGTTATAACCAGGCATTCCAAGCCCTTGTACCATTTCCAGATCTTCCACTCTTCATTCTCTTGCATTCCATCTCCAGGTTTTTCCTACCTCTTTGTCCTGGGGTTCCATTGAGAGCCTGTTTCGTGGGCCTGTCATCATCACCTTCTGATGCTTATCCGTTGTTCTCTCTAAATATTCATAAACACTAATAACCAAATATATACATTTAGACTGCAAGTGGTAGAGGGCCCAAATTTGGGTATTAAGAATAGAACACTGTACGTGCGCAGCCGTAGAGGCGACTAAGGAGGGTTGACTGAAACGATGCACGTGTCCGTAGGGAATGCTATCCGTAAGGCGCTAACATGGTGCAGACACAAATGAGAAATGGTAAGTCTACGTCCAATCTGCCTCAAGTTAACCATGCAGTAAGAATGTCAGACCACCATCACAAGGGTGGCAACTACTGGGGAAGAGTCACAAATGGGGAAACAGAATATAGGAATTATATCTACAGACTGCCCAGATGCAGATTGAGAAAAAAGGTGACCATTTCACCAGCATCCAAGACAAACTGTATGCATGGCTGATAATCTAAGCAGACGCTGCCTTTATTGGAGAATCGAATCCAACTAGAGAATGCAGAAGAAGAAGAAATATATACATTTAAATATACCATATGTTATGGAGCATGAGAAGAGACAATGAAGAATCATCAGAGTGTAGTGCGTTGAGTGTGATATTGATTGTGTAAAATAACATTCATGTCTTGGCTGGACATGCTGGAGTGCAGGGTAACGAACGTGCTGACTTTCTTGCAAACAGTGCCCAGACTCAAGCGGGCAGAAGCATGGACAGAGCCGATATCATCAATGCGATACGCTCTCAATTATGTGACATGGGCAAGTCTCAGACACTGGAACGAGTTCGAGAAGTAGGCGTTAAGTTTGGACATGCCAGACAGTGTCGTCTTTGTGGTAGAGAGAGAAGATATACTAATCAACTTCTCATGGGTACAGTGAGCAAATGGACTTTAGGATGGCTGCTGCAGCGGAGGACAGAGCATGCATGGGAATGCCCAATGTGCCGTGACGTCGATCGCATAACATAACCAAGATGACTGTAAACCTTAAGGGTAATTAATTAATACATTTACTGTTATTGTTAATTTCAGAATGGGGACATATTGGATATTTTGTCCAATGGCACATCTTCAGCTGCAGCACCAATGCATTCTAACAGAGGTGGTGGAGGGACAGTAGATTTGCTTGATCTTCTTGGTGATCTGACTGCAGATGTGCCTCCTGTCATTAAAAATATGGGTAAAATATTTTTTTATTCAATTTTTCACCCGGTCCACGTCTTTAAATGTCATGGAGAAGTGAAGGCATCTCTAATTGACTATTTTACATTTAAATGTAAATGACATCATTTTGTGAAGGTGTGATTTTGAAGTAAGGAATCTGAACTCAAGTATGGCTTGAATAGTTTGAGACCTATTGGAGGTTGTGATCTAAGTGTACACTTTGATTTTTGTGACTCTGTTATTGTAGAATTTCTGAAATCGCGTATGTTTATTTCTCCTTGGGTGTTCCTCATGCTCCAAAAATATAGGCAAAAAATGTTGGACTCAATTCTTTGGAAGAGATTGAGCGAGCTGCCCAGGACTGAGCGGTATGGAGAAATAACTTGCAGACCCTATGTAATAACCATGGACTCGTAGAATCATGTACAATTGCAATAAAGCTTACAATGTTGTATATACATATCTGAAAATTGGCCCATTCCAACGCAAATTTCCTGACTGAGCTGAACAGCCTTAACTCTAGTGGACCAGGGCAAAAGCCATGTTTTTACACACCATTTGATTTTAAAATAAAAAATTCCCTTTAGTATGGCTCCTTGTAAAAAAGGTGTCCAACCCAAAGCCACGTAGTGTGGAGTTTGGTCCACAAAGAGTTAATGTTAAAGGGGCTGTGGTTCAGTGTGAGTAGAACAACCTCTTCTCTTACTAATTTGTTTGTCAGACCAACTATCAGTTTGTTCTGTGTTCTCTTTTTTTCCAGCTCCTTCACCAGCTGGAAACAATCTACTGGATAGTTTTTTTCAAACTGCAGCTCAGACAAACAACCTTACAAATGGCAGTTCATGTAAATTGAATGTTTTTAGTTTGTCTGTGATATTTCTTCTAGTTAGTAATATAGCATTCATAACTGTTTTACACATGGCTACAGCATGTATTGAACACCTGACTTCCAGGATATTATGTTGATTGGGAATCTCATTGTAGTTCAACTAGTACAGTCCGTCCAATATTATTGTAGATTAACTAATGAATAATGTAAAAATACAACAGACTCCAGAATTCAAATATCTCGGAGTATATTCACAGCAGATGGAAAGATGGACACAGAAATCGAGACTAGATACCAGAAGGCAAACGCAGTGACATAAACGTCACCACTATTAAAACATGCAAGCATTAACATGGCAGTCAATCGACAACTGATAAACTGCATATTTATTCCAACTCTCTGCTATCAGTGCGAAACATGGCCCCTGACTAAGACACAAGAAAGAAAGATTACAACATGTGAAATGAGATGTCTACGAAAAGCTCTCTTCTCCAGATCTGTCTAGGCCTTCCCCTACTCCTCTTTACCTGCGGGTTCCAAAACAATGCCTGTCTTGTAATGCTTCCGGTCGGTCTTCTCAATGTATGTCTTACCCAGCGTCTCGTCCTGAGCTCTTTCTCCACTGGTACCTGCTTAGTTCTTTCTCTGAGTTCCTCGTTGTAATAGTAGCATACCATCCCAGTCCCTCTATTCTACGTAAACATCCATTTACGAAAGTCTGCAGTTTTCTGATGATTTCTTTTGTTGTCTTCCATGTTTCCGAGCCATAAAACAGCACTGACTTCACATTTGATTGAAAGATTCTCAGCTTTGTGTTTGTTTTGATCTCATTTGACTAAAGACAAGCATTTTTAAGTACACAAGCAGTTAACTCTTCAGTGTACATATGATTTCAGTGTATATATGATAACAAATTTATAGTGAGCAAAAAAATATATGGTAAATTGATATTTTTGTAATCTCTGAAGTCTGAGAAGGCTCGCCTGAATAACGAGGGACACTGATGATAAAGATAGCAAGCCTTCACACAAAAACCAGTTAGAGGTAACTAGTAATACTAGTCATCCTAACTACACCTGAACTCATAGCAGCGAAGAAAAGAAGATAAATTTGTTGAATGAAATGAGTAAGTAAAATAAAAATAAAGGAACCCTTTCATACCTTGGGGTATATAGGGCAAAACAGTGTTAGGCCTGTATTTTCATTGACCGTCGGCACGCGATGGGTGATGTGGTCAGCATCACACCGGCCGCCTTTACTTCCCAGAGCATGTCTGGTACCCAGTTGAGGCTGGGTCGACCTGAGACCGCGCGGTCCGGGAAAATTCCACGCCCACTATGGGAGCTGAACCCGGACCACCAGCCTTGAGAAGCAAGTTCACTAACAACTACGCTACGCGGCTAATGAAATGAGTGCGTAAATGTTATTTGCTGACCAGTTCTGGTACAACTGTGCTGTGTGTGACAACAAACTGAAACAAATAAAGTAAAGAAGTGTATAATGTCTTTGTTTTCTTCCCTTTCTCTACAGTTCTTCCCACTGTGACAGCTTTCAACAAGAATGGTCTTATTGTAGAGTTCATTTGTGAACCAGCAAACAGTGAAACTGACAAAACTGTGATTAACATGAAAGCTACAAACTCTTCTCCATTCCCTATGCTAGATTTTGTCTTTCAGGCCGCAGTGCCTAAGGTAAGGCAGAAATTGGTTGACATTTAGTTGCTTAGATAACCATATTAGAGAGAGGGAAGGTTTCAGTATGAATGGATGTCGTCTATAGAAGTTTCTAACCTCCAGAGGCTTACGTGGATATACTGTCCTGGGCATGCAGGTGTTTACGGTAATGAGAGAACAGACAGGCTAGCATCAACAGCATCGATTGTTGGGGAGTTGAAGATCGATAAGGGGGATATTCTTCGGTCTCTTCACGACTGTCTGTTGGATGAGGACACTAAAATCGATCAAGCGATTTAGGCAGTTTGGAGTTACCCGTTGTACAAGTCGAACTGGATGCCTGAGAGGCAGAGTGAGAGGTGTGTTTAATCAGCGAGCCATGGGAACCATCAGTATGCATACTCTTCGATATTTGTTGGGGAGACTGAGCACCTGTGGGTCTGCCGAGTGCAATGATGTCAGTTTAGTAACCAATAACTAGAGAGAGATATGTTGTGGACAAGATAGAGACAGTCTTCTTTGTTTGTTCTGGTATAATAATATAATTAAGCCCATAACCCGTTAAGGTCTTAGGGGTGCTATGATGGAATTTCCAACCCATAGGTCCCTCCATAGGGGGACTCATTAGCGAAGTGGTTAAGTCATACTGAAAGTTTTGGGTTTGAGTCAGGAACAAGACACATGTGCACATGTTTTTCATCCGATCCCTAGGATTGTTGCCGAAGCTACAGAGTTAGTGCTTTGTGCAGTGCTCTCGGCAGATGGCATGCCATCGCTGCCGACAGGGACGAGGCCATATGGGGAAAACTCGGTGTAATGAAGTCAATCCTTTGCCGTTAGACCCGTTAGGTCCATCCGAAGATCTCTTTCCTCTGTGAGGTGGACGAGTGTGGGAAAAGTCCTTTCTTAACCAATCCTTGATGTTACAGCCTATGCTTTTATTTGTCTACCTCTTCTCTTACCACCCTCAACTGTTCAGTGGAATATTGGATGGAATCGTGCCAGCTTACAGTGTTTCACCACTGCCACCTGTTGACCACACTTTGTGATTTGTGTGTGGTTTGCGACAGAGAAGTTTGTGGTTAAGCTGTTTGCCTGTCGTACGGATGGTTTTGGTTTTAATACGGACTGAGACATTGCAATTTTTTTGTCATGAGATCCCTGGTATTGTTGCCGCAGCTACGGAGTTCGTGCTTTGTTCAACTCTCTCAGCAGATGGCATGCCAGCTCTGCCAACAGGGACAGAGCAATATGGGGAAACCCAGTACAATGAAGACAATCCTTTGCCTTTACGACATGCATGGCAGATAACAGTGGTTCTATTCTTTACACCCTGATTTGGGCCCGGTAACCACTTGGGCATGTTATAAATATTAACTAAAATATTTGTAATATACCTTTGTCGTTGAACTGCATGATATATAAATATTTCCCTACGTAAGACTTCCCTACATAATTAATGTGTCTGTACCTTTATGTTTTTGTGACCTTTTACCAGCCTGTAGTTAATTTGGTTATTGCTATTTCTTACTCATGAACACACTACAACAACAAAATACTTGCCACATGTACAGGTAAATATGCTCAAACTATGGAATGGTAAATTCTCAATAAGTTTTGAATCAGATGGAAGCTTTTTGGTGGTATTTTTATCAATCTGTTAGTATACAAAGCATAAAACAGGTTCTGGAAAACAACCCCAGAAAAGGTTACCTGAACCGATGGGCTATGGGGATGACTGGTCAGGACATGTATGCAGAGATGAATAGACCAAACTCTAAGGACATTATAACTCTACTACAATGAAAATATTCATGCATTATCTTTCTGTTAAGAACAGGACACATGGACTGAATTACCACTTAAACCCCACACACCTACCACACTGTAGAAAGTGCAATCATTCATGTGAGACAGTACAGCATATCTTGCTTGAATACCCTGGACTACATAAAGCTAGACAAGACTCCCACCACACCCATCTGTTCATAATACCCTTTATACTAGTCTCAACAATAACAGAACACATGCAGATTCTACAATTTGGCATTGGCACACAAGAGTGTAAACTCACAGCCCTGGCTAAAAGAAGAAGAATCCTTTTATGCTAAATGTTTTTTTGGTTTTTTTTAATTCTATTGTTTCTCTTTGTTGTACAGAACAGAGCTGTTGAAATCAAATCAAATGTATGTTGCTTGAAGTGTTTGTTTTTTGTCAAGCAGTTCTGATGAGCTATCTCATACTACTTTGTGTACATGCATAATTGATGGCATAATTTATGTGTTAACTGCAATGTCCAATCTGCTGAAAATGAATCATATTGGTACAACTAGCTTGTGCCACTGCAAGAAGGCGAACATGACGGCAGAGCACCTACTGCAAGACTGCCCACTCCTAGCAGACCTGAGAAATGAAACCTGACTGGAAAATACAGATCTAAATGAGAAGCTGTATGGAGGGACGGGGGTCCCTAAAAACAACAGCAGAATTTATGGAGAAATCTGATTCATCAGTCAAAGCAGTGATTGCAAGAGAGAGAAAGAGAAAATGAAACATCAGCTATATTTTGTTTACATCAGCTTTTCATTTTTCCTCCATTCACAGTCATTCCAGTTAAACCTGCAGTCTCCATCAGGAAATAGCATACCTCCTGTAAATTCTGGCTTTGTCACTCAAGTCTTGGAGCTTAGTAATCCACAAAAGGTAACTCGATATAATAGGCATTGTTTGACTTACTTATGTCATTACAAATAAAAATTATTGGAGTTTAGTTATACAATGTACACTCCAGACTTTGTATCTATATTCTCTTCGTGTCCCGATTGACACATAAGGCTTCCACAAGAGACTTCCACTGTTGCCGTTTTACCAAGTGTCTCCCACGTCAGGCCACACTCCTTTAACTCTCTCTCCACCATTCTTCTCCATGTTTCCTTTGGATGTCCATGCCTTCTCTTCCCATCCGCTGTCCATCTGAGAGCTGTCCTAGCCAATGCCCCCACTGGCATACGACACATGTCTAAACCACCTCCATTTTCGTCTCTTAATGATGGTCCCAGACTTTCTATAACACTGCTAAAATTTGGCAATGGATGTTTATCTTTTATCCACTCCCTGTCTTATATGTTGATTGCTTTAAATAATAAATGTTGAAGCTGTTTGGTAAGATATTAGCATCTCAGTTGAAAGATGCACTTATCGTGAACTGTTGTAAACACTACAGTTTTTTTTCTTTTTTTTTTTTTTTTTGTCCGCTTTCAACTCAGACGAAGTTTCATCTCTGAAACTGATTTTTGCGTGAAAATCCGTTTTCAATTTCTTACAATGGCAGCAGCGTGCACATTGTAAATTACTTTACACTGGCAGCCGTGTGCTCAATGTACTCGTAATTAGTATTCCTCGCCATACAGGCAGATTTTCTCCGACTTCAGAGGTACTCACGTTATCGTCCTGAGTAAGACCAGGGACTCGAACAAATGCCGGACAGTAGGTTCGAACCCTAGCTATGAGGCGTCTCACAGCTAGCAGGCCGAGCTACTATCAACTACTCTAGGCAGTCCCCAACACTACAGTTAAATAATTAGCATATCAGATGTGAGATACACTTATCATGAACGGTTGTAGTCGACACTATGGTTAATTAATTAGCATATCAGCTGTGAGATACACTTATCATGAACGATTGTAGTCGACACTATGGTTAATTAATTAGCATATCAGCTGTGAGATACATCTATCGTGAATGGATATGGTTGACATGTTTACTTGGTTACCATCTCAGCTGAAAACTAAATGTATTATGGGTGATTATGATCGAACTGGTTTTATAGTAAGCTTCTTGCCCGCCTGCACAGCGTGTTCGTAGAGCGTTGGACGTCGGGTGGCAAGCCCCCTGTGAGTGCGGGTTCAATTCTGCGGGCTGGCAGAAAAACCACAGGTTCCCCAGATTTATGGTGTTCGTGGCATCAAACCGAAGGGTTACGATGTCCATGGCACCGAGCCGAAGAGCTGAAAGCTCAAGTGCTTCTGGGTCTGGAAAAAACACGCCTGTTTCGGTTTGGAATATCTTCATTGCACTTTGGACATGTCCATAGGTGCTCCGATCTCCTTCGCAATATCTCCAACAGCGTCAAACACGTCTGTAAGGCTAGGCAATGGATGCCGTAAGAAATAGGGTTTCTAGTTCAAATCTTATGTTTGGTAATTTGGTTTTTTCCAGAAGCCCCTCAATATTTGTTCCCTGTTTATTTATTGATCATGTCCAAGATATAAGAAACTTTTTATTTGTTTCAGATTTTCTCAAATTTGTTCTTATGTTTAATGTTTCTTTTATACATTACCTATAAGCAAATGTCTGTATAGCAAATGTCTGTTTAGCTAAATTCTTAGCAAATGTCTGTATAGCAAATGTCTATGTTTAATGTTTCTTTTATACATTACCTATAAGCAAATGTCTGTATATGTTTAATGTTTCTTTTATACATTACCTATAAGCAAATGTCTGTAAGATTCTGTTTTAACTATATTGTTCTTTTTTTTTTTCTTTTAGCAACCAATCCGCATGCGTTTGAAAATCAGCTACACTCAAAACGGCAACACCATCAATGAGATGGGTGAGGTTAGCACATTCCCACCGGAGCTGTGGCAATAACAGCTTATGTACACATTTTAGTTTGGTTAAGTTGGCTGTGAATGTGTACACATGGGAGCTTGAAAATTGGTTTGTTCTTTGCTGTTATTGAGATCATCATGTTGCCATGTTCATAGACTGCTACACATATTGTTGTATGTGTTGTTGTGTTAACATTTTCTCTGGACTATTTATTAATGGATCATGTTTATATTATTCGGAGATTGTTTGACAATTTATACATAATTATATGCTCTTAACGAGGAGAGCCTAGCCGAATGGATTAGAGCGTGGGCTCCCATTCGAATAGGATGGGTTCAATCCCCGGCAAGACCAAGGTGTTTTTTTGTCTGTCGGGGCATAAATAAAAAATCTTAAACTGAATAGTTTCGCTGCACTAGCCATGCGGTCATTAAATTCCTTAGACTTATGCCCCCTAGTCCTACACTGCCCTAAAAAAGCGGTATTACAGTCAGTAGCAACAGTTTTTGTGTATTTTAAAATAATGTTTAACCTGGCCTGCCAACGTTAGAGTGTCATTTGCGGTACAGATATCAGGATAAATTATGGCACACATGCAACTTATTGTTTGTTTAACCTCTATGATATTTGAGTTTGCACTCTTTCTTCTTTGAAGTATTGGCAAGGTTTTGCAGAATTGTTTTTCGTACACAAAAATCTGTGCTTCTTAACTTGGTGTGCAATTTCATATTGTGTAAGGATTTCTACTCTAAAGAGATCTTGGACACATGTCAGCTATGGACATTCTAATCTAACTTCAGGCTGTCACCTCAAACTGGAGAAATTTATGTCATCTTGTGTCATAAAGTATGGTAGTCCAGATCCCTGAGCACATACTTAAGGGCTGCCTAGTTTACTATGACATACTATAACAGATCTGACCAGAGGATACAGAGCTGATACAGAAGCTATAAGTTTGCCACCTCAGCTGTAAAAAATATGATGAATTTATTCTGGCAATATGCTTGTAGATCTTACATGATCACAGCTGATGTGAAATAATTAAAAAAGAAGAACATGCTTTAGGAAGTTGCAGACTCCAAACATTATCTCAACTCATTCGCTGTCTTTGGGTCAAAAGTGGACATAATCTGTATCATGCTATGTATGGTATCATGAACATGCAGGTTTTCCTGGTAATTATAGAGCCAACAGACTAGCATCAGAAGTATCTCTAGTCTGAGTGTGCCCGTCTGCCCAGCTTATTCGTAGTGCGTTGGATGACGGTATGGCAAGCCCTCTGTGAGTGCGGATACAATTCTGCGGGCTGGCAGAAAAAGCCACCGGTTCTCAAGATTTACAGTGCTCGTGGCGCCGAACCGAAGGATTACAGAGCTGAAAGCTCAAGTGCTTCTGGATAAAAAAAAAGTCTGTGTTAGAAATGATTGTGATAGACTCACTGTGGCTGCTTTGTGACATGCGCTTTGATGAGTATACTGCAATGAGGAAATTCTGAATTAAATCTGTCACCTGTAGGACTTGATGCCCGAGAGGTAAAATAAGGTGCATGTTTAACCAGCAAACCACGGGAACCATCAACACACATACCCTTTGACATCTGCTGTGAGGTAATTTGTATCTATGAGACCGATTCAGTTAACAATGTAGGTAACTTAAATCAAAATCACCACAAATGGTTCCATTTTTAGAAATTTTAACATTCGATTCTTTTATTTATAAATTCCTAATTTAATTTTGTATAGAATTATTAACAGTTTTAGAAAGAGAAGTTTATATGCAGATAACTTGTTAATTTGTTGATTATAGAGGAGTGTTTTTGTACTGAAAGCGTTTTACCTAGTCAAACTGCAAACTAAAATATCTTTTCCTACATATACACAATAAATCTACATTCAGTTATGATACATACACACAAATGTAGATTTAATCTGTTGTATTTTGTAAAACTACCTTGTCCTATATTCTTCTTGACGCTCCATATCGACCACTTGTTAACCACTTTTTGTAATTTGTATGTGATCTGATCCTAAGAGCGATTGTATGTTGTGCCAGTTATGCGCCTGCAAGTATGCCAGTACATCCGATTTCTGCTACGCTTTTTATTTACTAGTGTGGCTTCTCTAAGCATCTACCTCAGTCGCCTCTTATGACATGTCTTGTAGGTTGCAGTGCTACTAATCTTTGCTCCCCTTGCGAGGCCTGGCAATACATGGGCGGGTTTGATATTTAAATTGCAATGTAGTGCAACAGAGTGCAATGTAGATGTTCCTAACTGAACCCTTTAATTTTATGGGCCCCTTATTTTGTCTAGCCCGTTCCATTCTTTCTTAATTTTGAAATGCATCTTGCATTTATTGATTCTACAGGCATTGAATGTTCAGAAAATGTGTTATTGAGAGAAGATTGAATTGATTGAGGTGAGCAGTGTTTATGTTATCTATACATTGAGCGAGTGAGATGAATATTGATTGAGTGAGATGTGAATATTGATTGAGTTAGGTAGATGTTATTTTGCTCCAGTCTGTGCATCTGTGACTTAGCGGTAGCGAGCTTGATCACAATCCAAAAGTACTTCATTCAAACTTCATGGTGGGCAATGTGGAAGCAAATTTGTTACCGTGGATTTTTAAGGACTGTAAAAATAGACCTCACCATTTATAAAATCAACGACTCATTTACTGTGGTTGATGGCAAACAAGATGGAATGAAATACAATCAACCACCAATAACAGCATACAATAAAAATAGATCAGGTACTAGAGCTAACGGAAAACCAAGAAAAAGATGGATAGACAACATCAAGACCACACTACATAAACACGGATATAACACAACAAGGGCGATTCATCTGGCCCTAGAACGCAAATTAAAGCTCCCATTGCTACGCTTAACAGCAAGAGTGGACAGCCAACTCCACCTTGGAATAGACAATGTCCTATAAAGGATATATCACAATTTTCATTTTCAAGAAGCATTGTAGGATTAGTGCACTAAGAATGCTTCAAAGCATTATATGTTCTCTAAGTCATGATTTCTATAGCAATTTGTTGTACATGGTGAGAGCTACTGTCTCCATGCACATCCATCTTTAGTTACCATTGTTGAAGAAATGTTTAGTAGTGTACAGTGATCTTTCTCTTCTGCATCATATTTTGTTGTGTTTTCCCTTTTAGCCTTTCCATCTCCTGATGGTGGCAGCATGCTAGTTTGTTTACAGAGGTTTTTCTTACCCTGAGGATAGTGCTTCTAGTAACTCTTGCTCATTTGATGTTCCCATCAGTCATTTCTTATATTTATCAATAGTAGGGAAATATTTGTTTTCAATTATAAAAATGTACCATTGTCTGAAATTGTGCCTATAATGTCTTATGTGATGCTGAGGTACCTTTACATTGATTGATTACTGACGTCACAGCACTCTGGGCAGACCCATAGGGCTCAGTCTCCCCAAAAGATGTCAAAGGGTACGCATACTGATGGTTCCTGTGGCTCGCTGGTTAAACACTCCTTCCTCTGCCCCTCAAACGTCTAGATCTACTTGTGCAGCGTGTAATTCCAAACTCCTTAAATCGCTGGAATGAAACATCAATTTTACTGTCCTCATCCAAAAATAGGTCGCCAAGAGACCGAAGAACGTCTACCTTATCCATCCTAAACTCCCAAAAACAATTGATGTTTTTGATGCAAGCCTGTCTGCACTATTATTGCCGCACCACCGCATGTCTGGACAGTAGATCCTTCCTTGAACAATGTTGGTACCTGGACATAACAATTGTCTGTGTTATGCATGTTCTTGTACTTGTTTAGTGTTCGGATCACCATCACTAGACGTAATAAATTAGTTCATATCAGATCTTCTCATATGTCCATCAGCGTGTACGATTATACGACACCGGTTCTTTGTTGGTTTACAATTCTTCTTGTCTGCCAGCATACAGCTCTTACTCACATACACACACTAATGAGTTCTGAGTCTGTAGTATTTCAGATTCACCGATCATTGCCCTTGTACATTGCTGTGTAAAGGTAGTTGTGAGATCAAACACTAAGCCAGTATATAAACCTTCATTTCGATATCAAGTATTTTTTATTTTTATTCTTTCCGCTTCTGTTTAGAAAAAGTGATATAAATTATCACGCAGTACAATTCCAGAAAGTCAGTCATTTGTTTAAGTTTCATAGTTCACCATGTCGCTGTCATACAGTAACATCTTAAAACTCCACAATATCACAGCATCTCAAGTGACCGATCTCACTATCTCAGAAACCGATCATCGATCAAACATGCAATACCTAACAGAAAAAAGCGACATACTAAAGAAAGATAATCATATAGTAGATCCATCATAATGTAGTTGTATTTTCATTTGAACCCATCCATGTCAACTACTAGATTGCAAGTCCTGGTATTGAAGATTGGAGAGGCCAGAAAAGCGTAGCACAATGGGTGTATGAGTAGTCTCATCAATGGCACATCAGACTGCAGAGCACATACTTCAAGATTGTCTCGAATATGATATACTGAGGCAAATTCACTGGCAACACTCGACAGAAAACTACACAGACTTCTGTGTGAGCTACAAAAGACAGTGAAGTTTATACAAGAGACAACATTGAATGTATAGACAATATTTCAAGCGAAGGAAGAAAGGAAGGTCTCATCAATTAAAATTGAACTAGTACGGTTAGTCATTGGACGCTGTTGGAGGTATTGTGAAGGAAATCGGAGCACCTATGGACATGTCCGGAGTGCAATGAAGATATTCCAAAATTATACTGAAAATAGTTGTGTTAACTGGTAGCTATTATTGGCATTAACTAGCTCTAAGAACAGTTAAACTTGGTTAGGAAAAATTCAACAGAGATGCAGTGGTGCTGTTCTGCTTCTATGATCCATTTCCCATGCTCAGAATTCCAGTGAGATGAGTTGAATCTGGTATAATCCACAGTAACGATCCCTCCCTTTCCATGCAAATCATTAACTGTATGATGCATAATATACCATTTCTAGGCTGGGTATCTACACCTTAGGGCTGACATTTGCCATTTTATGTGGGGGGGTTATAGTGTTCATTTCTTGGTACAATCAATTCCCCAGTCACCCAGCTGAAAATGGGTGCCCAGATTATCTGAGTTGGGGAAATTCAGTATCTATTGCGGAGCTGCTGTGTAAGTATCATGCTGCTTATACATTTTTCTATCTTTCATTTTACTCAAAATGACTGTGTACCTATGGGACACCCAGAGTACATGTGTGTCAGATCTGTCTAATTTTGGACAAAACAATATGGTTAGTGATAAGAGAATTAATTTTTGTACAAATTTTGTAAAAAGTGTATTTTTATGCAAGTTTATTATACCTGGTTCAGAGTCTATATTCAAATAATGTTATGGTTGTCAAATTTTATATATGATAGCAGAGATACCAAATTTCTATGGGACATATCACAATCTTGTTGGCATCTTTCAATCTTTGCAAGATGAAAGTATGTCAGTTGTGGTGTGAAGAGGTAAAAGCTACAAATCCATGACAATGATGTATGTGACTAGTAAGACCAATCTACATCAATAAACAGTCTTCCAGAATTGTTGTATGAAATTCCAGGGACGTTGTTGCCACCATGTGTCCTGGTATGTCTCTTCAGACATGAAAGGGGGTCTCTGTGGCTAAATTTTAAGCTTTTGCCTTATGTTCTGAAGGTCGGGGTTCAAAACCAGACGCAACTTTCTGTTGACATTGCATTTTTCATGCTTTGTACAATACTTCTCGACAGGTGGCGTGCCATTTTTGCAAGAGGGACTGAGCTATCTGGGGTAAAACCCAGTGCAATGTAGTCAATCCTTCAACTTTAGACCTTTATTGCTTTCAGACATCCGCCTCTTACTCTCTCTGTGCTAAGTTTTTCTTAATTAAGCTTTTGTTCTTTTCCTGTGTATTTCGATCCATAGTCTCCTTCTTGCAGTAATCAACTTCAACTCCTGTATCATGCTTATCCTCTTAACACATCCTTATCTGAGTAGAGGACAATCCCAAGATCTGCCATTTCCCATAGAGGTGATCTTTTGGCATTCTACCATCCTTCGAAGGTGTCCCATCCATCAAAGTCTATGAAGACTGAGCATGAAAAATATTGTAATACTTGGTCTTCTCAACATCTGATTGTTATTGATTTTTACCTTGACAATGTAACAAAAATCAAGAATACTAAGGGCATATATATTTCCAGTGACTGTATACAGGTATGAGACATGAATATTTAACAAACCAACTGTGAAAAAAACACATACAGGCTTTTGAATATTAATGCTATCAAATAGTTCTCAAAGTTTCATGGACAGGTTAAAGAACAAATAGATTTACACAACCAGAATTAATAATTAAAGTAAATTAGCTGATGAGTAAAATAGGATTTCTAGAAATATTTTAGACATGAAGAGATGTGACAGTTTGTAAGACAACTATGAAGAGATGTGACAGTTTGTAACGATAATTATGGAGAGAGGTAAGATAAATATTTTAGACATATGAAGAGATGTGACAGTTTGGTAAAGACTTATGAAGAGATGTGACAGTTTGGTAACGATAATTATGGAGAGAGGTAAGATAAATATTTTAGACATATGAAGAGATGTGACAGTTTGGTAAAGACTTATGAAGAGATGTGACAGTTTGGTAACGATGATTATGGATAGAGGTAAGATAAATATGTTGAACATATGAAGAGATGTGACTATTTGTTTATGTTATGTTATGCGATCGACGTCACGGCACATTGGACATTCCCATGCATGCTCTGTCCTCCGCTGCAGCAGCCATCCTAAAGTCCATTTGCTCACCGTACCCATGAGAAGTTGATTGGTTTAACCTATTGCTATGCTTTGTAACTGTTAGGATCTTTTTCTGTAGTATATAGTTTTAATGCAGGCTACCCTATTATTTAGAACCAACACAGGGAGGTGGCTTTCCATATTACAGATACCTGCAACTGATTTCATTTCTGCGTTTTGCTTATTTTGTCAACTACTGTGGTCTACCTTATATCAATTTGTTCTATCCATAAATGTCTGGTTACATAAGTATCACAGTTATTGTCAGATTAAGGACTGTGTAGTCTCAGATGAAGATAAAGTGTAGAAGGTGGCGATGGATAGGACACACACTGAGGAGATCTCCTGACAGCATCACCAGACATGCCCTTTGATGGTATCCCCAGGGACACCTGGAGGCAGGAGTTGGAAACCGATTGCAAGAAAATTGGGAGAGAGTGGAGAGATCTGGAAAAAATGGTCTTGGAGGGCTTGGAATAACCTTGTTTGCAGACCTCTGCTTCCCTGGGGGTGACAGGTGAAGAAATCTAAGATGAAGTTTCTGTCAAATTGCTCAAGATATTCGCTTAACAGGTTGGGACTAACAAATTATCACCACTTCTTTGTCAACAAATGCAAAACTTACTAAATACTCTTCTGTTTCTATACTTTTTTTTATAATTATTGTTTTTAGTTAAACGTGTTTCTTTTCGTTATAAACTACGTTTCAATATTTTCTTACTCTTATAATGGTTTTCATTTCTATATATATGCCAGCGTGCCCATAGCTCGTTGGACTGCGGGTGGCAAGTCCTCTGTGAGTGCGGGTTCAATCCCGCGGGCTGGCAGAAAAGTCACAGGTTTCCCAGATTTACGGTGTTCGTGGCACCGAAGGGTTACGATGTCCATGGCACAGAGCAAAAGAGCTGAAAGCTCAAGTGCTTCTGGATCGGAAAAAAATTAAAAATGTCTATATATATCATAACTAGATCTCTCTCAGGCTGGTTTGTTCAGTTCATGTAAATAGTTTTGCTTAAGGATGATTTGGTTTACTTGATTTTAAGGTTAACTTATAGGAGCACAGTGATTGTGTGCTAGATATGTGTACATTGTTCAGTTCCCGGTACAGTCGATTTAGTAACACTGCTTCAAATGGTTTCCCTGATTTTACTGAGTTCGAGAAAATAAAAATGATTAATCATTGTTGGTACTACTGTGTAATTGTTCTTCTGCTATCACTATTAAGTTTACTGAAACAGACTGAGCTTCGATGGTGTCACTCTGAGTATGAAGGCATTTATTCTATCAAATTTTCTAGTTGATCCAAAGGAATTATCCATGTGGCTAAGTGGTTATGCCCTTTGCCTTGTGAAAGGTTATAGGTTCGAATCCGGACTGTACCGTTCTGTTCACGAGTGCAGTTTTTCCAGAGACCCCTAGGATTGTTGCTGGTGCTACGAAGTTCGTACTTTGTGCAATACTCTCGGCAGGTGGCGTGCCATTTCTGGAGAGAGACTGGGCATTATGGGGTAAAACCTGTTGCAATGAAGTCAATCTTTCGGCTTTAAAACCTGTTTAAACTTGAGTTTGAAACTGTACTCTAAATCTATCAAAGTAACATTGTTGGAATACTGCTATACAATAGTGAATTGTGGACAATGGCAGCAGACATTACACATAAGTTAAGAGACTTTACACAATAAATATTAAGGTGAATCCATCACATATTTGGACCAGAAAAGATCACAAAGGATGAGCTGTGAAGAAAAAATGAATTGCACATCTTTGGCAAGATGATCAGAGGAATTCCACAAACAGAAGATGGAGACGACTTGGACATGTATGTAGAATACCACCAGGCACATTGAAGACCACTTTCCAGTGGACTACAGATGGTAGAAGGAGAAGTGGCAGACTAAAAGAAATGTGAAGGACGGTGGAAAGGGAAATGAAATAGTGTGGGACGATATGGGATACCATGGATGGAAAGGCAGCAATGAGGATCACTTGTAAATGTACATATGTGTCAACTGTAAGAGGATATAGATAGAATGTCTTCATTTTAAAAACTTGGGAAATGCTATGTTTCATCAGACAGATAGTGACTGGTTATCGAACTTGTTTAAGATCATTCTGCATTACTGTACTTATTCCTGTTGGTTGATTTTTTTAATGATAATAATAAACATCCAATATCGTGCTCTTTTGTCTGTGCTCATATCATCACCCCTCTTCATTCTGTTTAAAAAAAATATTTTTACCTTGTTTGTCTGTTTTCAAATCTTATCTAGCCACATTTCTCATAATGCATCTTGGAAAGTTGAACTCTCATTATTGGGCCAAGTGTGTTGCAAAGGTTATTGTGAACCCATGCTGTCATAGTATTTTTGTGATGTTGTCTATCCATCTCCTGGTATTCCATAATTGATATCTTGTACTCCTGTCTACACACTACAAATCACAATTTTGTTGGTGGACGATTGTATTCCATCGCCTGCATTTCGCTACTTCTTTATTTATTTTATTTTTTTTTCATAGCATTTTTCCTGGTCAAACATACTGTGAACCACAAACTGGGCAGTTACCTTCAGGTTGATTGGGAATGACCAAATGTCATAACTTTAAGTAGTAGCTTTTCTTCTACCCTAGGGTGTAGAGGTAATAAGAAAAATTGGTTTGGTTTTCTGTTATGTTTCATAATAAAATTTTATTGCAAATATAATTGATCTGTTGTACTTTCGCATAGTTGAATGGTTGGTTCTGACTGGTTCTTGTTTCTACCACTACTTTCTTAGATACCAAAAGGACTCGTGTTCCATAAGAATTTCTCTTCCTTTCTCAATGCAGCCGTGGAATCGTCCATGCTCCTCGAGTTCCTCATCATAATTAATGTTGTTATTCTCTCCTAACCTTCTTTGAACGCTCCATGTCAACCACTTGTTAATCACTCTTGTGTGATTTGTATATGATCTGAGCCTAAGAGCAATTGTATAGTGTGTCAGTTATGCGCCTACAAGTTAGGCCAGCACATCCAATTTCTGCGATGATTTTTATTTACTAGGGTAGCTTCTCTAGGTCCTACATCAGTCGCCTCTTATGACATGCCTTGTAGGTCTCAGTGGTACTATTCTTTGCTTCCTTTGTGGACCCTGGCACCACACGGGCGTCTCCTAACCAACTTGCCAGCTGTTTATATAGCTAATGAGGAGTATGGTTTACTTATGTATCATTGCTATGTGGGACGAATTCGCTTAATGCGCAAGTGTTCACCTATCGACTTGGTTGCAAGAGGTTTGTAGGTTCAATCCCACACTCAACGTTTCACATGTGAGGACAGGAATTGGCCCTCCTGTAAACTAGGGCCTAGAAATTTGAAGTAACATGCACTTTATATTCTAATGTCTGAAAAGGCAACAGGAAGTTGTATTTATCATAGCTATATTTTAGTATTCTGATTCTGTATTGACATTCTGTCCAGTCTGTTTTGAATGAGCATGATGAGGAGCGAGAGCCGCTGTAGCGTAGTTGTTAGTGAACTCGCTTCCCAAGGCTGGTGGTCTGGGTTCAGCTCCCGCAATGTGCGTGGAATTTTCCTGACCGCTGACGGCTCTCAGGTCGACCCAGCCTCAACTGGGTACCAGACATGTTCTGGGAAAGTAAAGGCGGCGGCGTGATGCTGACCACATCACCCATCGTGTGCCGACGGTCAATGAAAAATACGGGCCTAACACTGTATTGACCTATATACCACGAGGTATGAAAGTGTTCCTTTACTTACTTTATGATGAGGAGCAGGTACAGATTAGAAGTAAAAATGGGATTGGATGAGCGTCACTGTCTCGCGATCACCGCTCAGACCGACGTACCAGATTTCCCCATAAATTCTCTTATTCATGTGGAAATCTGATTCATGCAGCCTTAGCATGGCTGTGTTTCATCATATCTTTGGAGCTCTGGTGCTTATCCTTCTGCGATGTGTCCGGTTTTAGCCAGTGTTTACTGGGTTCGCTCTCCATCAGCCTTTGGCTGTCCGCAGCTGACCTGCAAGACAGCAGGCTGCTATTTTCTTTTAGGGTAGCTACCCTTAGACAACCTTCCTCCCGGGTTGTTGAGAGTCATCTGCCCAGGTTAAGTCTTTTTATTGACTACTTGGTTTGCCTGTCATCCAGTTTTGTGTACGGTTTGCTCCGCTAGCTTTTGATTGTTCCGGATGAGCGTCTGATAAAGTTTTAAATTGTAATGTATGTGTCAGTTTTCTTCTTCTTCTTCGATCGTTCTAGGCCTGTTTTAATCATTCTCATTGTGATATATAAACAGCCAAAGCGTCCGACGTAATGTCGTGCACCAGCCTTCAGCACCTATTGGAGCCCAGTTGCTTATCCTTCGGTGGGGTGTTCGTTTTCAGCCAGCTTTTGATTTACTAGGGTGAGCTTTCCCTAGTACGATCAGCTTTGCCGTATTTTTGGGCTTTGTGATCTACGCCGGGACAGTGAGTTACGCTGTTCATGCCCGTTCTGACTGAGAAATATTTCTCGGGCTTGTAAGCTTATCCTCGGACGGCGTCTTACTCGTATGACACCGTGTAAAGTATCGGCCTTCGCCAATGTTCAGACCGGACTTACTGTCAGGTCCGTATATGTCGGCCTTGCTTACCGTACATTTTGAGTCTGATCCGGAGAAGGAACATTCTCAGCCTTTTCTAGACGCGCATTGGTACGCGGCAATTTGCAATTAACGTCGAAAGCACTGGCATGGGGCAGAGTACAAACAATGTAGAGGGTCGTTTCAGTCGGCGCTATCAGCGTAACTGAGGTTTTGCGCTGCGCCATCACCCGCCCAGTTATTCGGGATGTTAGTTACGACTGCAATCGAACATTGCCGTTGCCCCATGGCTGGCAGTCCGTTAGGAATCACCAACCTCAGTTCTTCCGGGGATGTTAATTTTTAGTCGCACAGTACCTTGCAAGGTTTTCCCAGGGCGGGTAGTTTCGTTATGCACTAAACGCAACTTGTTCTTTGCGCTCGGCAAACCTTGCCCAGTACATGTGTCTGCACCAGGCTACCAATGCTAGGTCAGCTGCAATCTTCTCTCGCACCAACACGAGGGTAGACTTTTATTCGTTACGGTCCTGTCTTATTTATTCTTGCCGACGGCTGGCAATGTTTGCCCCTCCTCAGGGCTTCGAGCTTCGCCCTACGTGGGCATACGTTTGGTCACTGGATGCACCTCTCATCCATGTCTGAGGCGTTTCGTTGCTGTTTCTTTGCGTTCAGGGACTTGGGCAATATCTTGTTGGACATCGGTCAGGAGATTAGTGCATTTTGTTTGTATGTATCTTTATCGTGTTTCCTTACTTGCACTGCTACCACTACCAGTAGTTTTCTCTCCCGATCCCTGCCCCTCTTAGCCAGACCGGAACCATAGTCTGTTTCCAGGGTCACCGCGTGGAGGTTAGGGTCTTGGTTAGCGCGCGCCCTCGCTAACCCTGGCTCATGTTACCACCATGACCTCATGAGCCTTTGACCCTGTGTCAGTTTTATTACTACGGAACATTACTGGAAATATGTTCCTTCAGTTGTAATAAATAATTATTTTGTTAAGTTAATACACAAATCAAATTTTAATAAAAACAGTATATTATATGCAGAATTAAAAGTATATTACAGTGATAAAAGACCAACAGAAATTGGATAGAACTCATGCTCAGGATTGGTCTAGAGACCATTATGATAACTACCATGCATTGGGTCCCAGAAAGATGATAAAGGGACAGACCAAGGAGATCCGGGTGGAGACCAGTAGAAGAGAAGATGAATAGTGTAGATCAGTTATGGAGGTTCCTTGCAAAAGACTGCCACTGACCAAGTACAATAGAGAGATTGTGTTGCTGCTCAACAAGATGCCAGGAGACCCCATGACTAATTTGTCTGTCCATGCTCAGGAAAAGGAAGAATAAAAAATATATTACAACTATATACATAAGTTCTCCTTGTGTATCCCAACAATACATTTTGGATTGACAGTTGTTGTTGCAACTTCAAGGAATTTTGAGTTTTCACTTTTCTCTGAAGTGTTGTGGAGGTTCTTCCAGATATTTTATTCATACACAGAATGCTACAGCTGTCTTGGTGGAGTGTGCAATGCCATGAGGTGAGGATGAGGGATCTATGAAAGGACAAAGTAAGACCGACTTCCCTGCCGATCACATTTTGCAAGACATTTATGAAGGATTATGCACGAGATTAGCTACCTCACAGTGAGAAACAAACTTGTACAGAAACTGCCACTGTTTTCGAGCAGGTTTCTTGTTCAGATGCTATGTTCCACGTGGAGTGAAAAAAAGGCTACAAGTGTCACAGAATATAAATAAAAGAAATGGAATCAATACTAGCTAGCAGCACAGAATTAGAAAAGCTCATCCTTTCCTCCAATCCTGTTTTGCCTCACAGCGTCAGGATAAGAAGAGATTTCTGGAACACGCCCTTTGTGCGCTTCATAAATAGTGTCTTTCGTCGCCTCTGTTATCTCTCAGGTCGGCCTTTTGCTTTGTATCCATTCTATCGAACCAACATTGCTCTTTGAAGTGCACTGTCTGTTGGTCTATTGTCTATTCCCAGGTGGAAGATCTAGTTGGCTGTCCACTCTTGCCGTTAGCGTAGGGATGGGAGCTTTAATTTGCGTTCTAGGGCTAGATGAGTTACCATTGTGTTATATCCGTGTTTATGTAGTGTGGTCTTGATATTGTCTATCCATCTTTTCTTGGTCTTCCCTTAGCTCTAGTACCCGATCTCTTTTATTGTATGCTGTTATTGGTGGTTGGTTGTATTTCATTACTGTCTGTTGGTAATCTGCTTAAGTGGCTGAACCATTTAATTTGTTGTTTGTTGATGAAGCTCAGTACTGATGTTGTACTCACTTTTTTCCTGATGTCTTTATTTCTAAGCCGATCTCTTCTTGTTACCCCCAGCATTCTGCGTAGACACTTAATCTCTGTCGTGACTAGTTTCTTCTATCATTTGATGTCAGAGTCCTGGTCTGGCACTGATAGCATAATGTGGGGAGAAATATTAATCTAATTTGTGCTTGTAGAATTACGAAGACATTTCGAAAGCCATTGAATCATATAATAAAACAAGTCATTGTTAATCTTTTGATTCAGTTTTTCATTTATTAAAAAAACAATTAATGTAATAATATATTAATTATATATTTTCATTTCTGTTTTACTTACTTATAGATCCATCTTTATTGCTGTAAATTTTATTCGCTGGTTTTTTTTTTTTTTTGTATCGTTTTCTTTTAATTTTTTAATATATTTTTGTTGGGTTATTTTGTTTAATAGCTTTTTGCCCAAAAGTTTTCCCCCAAAACATCCTTTTTTTTTTTTAAAAATAATTTTGTTGTTGCTTTATAAGGTAAATGTCACTTTATTTTGTTCCATATTATTCCTGTGTTAATTTTACTGGTCATCATTTTGTATGAATAAGTGTTTGACAATTTAATAATTTATTTTCTACATTATTTTATTTTGTTTATAACTAATTATTTGTAATATTTAATGATAGCTCCTGAGGAGTGTCTGGCCGAATGAATTAGAGTGTGGCTCCCATGTGGAGACCTTATTCGATTCACGGTAAGGCCAAGGATTTTTTCTGTTGTGGGTATAAATGAAAAATCCTAACCAGAAAAGCTTTGCTGCGACTGCACTAGCCATGCGGTCATTAAATTCCTCAGGCTCTCGTCCAACCTGTCCTACACTGCCCTAAAAAGTAACGACAGTTTTTACAGGAAGTAACAACTTTTTTTTATGATGAAAGATGTGAAATGAAAATCAGAAGAATAGGAATGGCTTCAAATGCATTCATCAACAAGAGACAAGTATTAACATTGCAACAGATAACTAATAAGATGAAGATGAAAATATATACAATCACAGTTCTAAGGGCCAGAATCAAGCCTCCTGTATAGAATATCCATGGAGAGCCGTCTGTCACCCTTCTGGGTCAGGTGACCCAGTCATCTTAGGTGGCATTTGCGGATAAGGATAATTCTACTGGGAATTTTCTCCTGTGTGGTGCCAGGGCCCGCAGGGGAAGCAAAGAATAGTACCACTGCGACCTAAAGGCATGCCTTAGAGGCGATTGATGTAGGACCTAGGGAAACTACCCTAGTAAATAAAAAGCATAGCATAAATCGGATGTGCTGGCCTACTTAGACTACTGGCACAATGTACAATCGCTCTTAGCTCAGATCACATACAAATCACACAGAGTGGTTAACAAGTGGTCGATATAGAGTGTTCAAAGAAGAAGATACTAGAAATTCCAGTTGTTGCTCTGTCACTTCGGGAGACCATGAGTATATGCCGGAAATAGCACTTGTGAAATGTATTCACTCTTTTCCCCTGCAACATGTATGGGAACTAAGATTTGCTGGCATGTAGTAGTGTCCTAAGCATGCATGCTCTGTACATAGCAATCTCTGTGCTAATAGTCGACATGTTATTTCCCCGCATAGCCCAACTAAAGCTACTGAGGCCATGCCGATTCTGTTTACAGTTCTGGATTTCGTGCTTTGTGCAATACTCTCGGCAGGTGGCGTGCCATTTCTGCAGAGAGGGACCGAGCCATATGGGTTAAACCCAGTGTAATGAAGTCAATCCTTCAGCTTTAAAACTTTTTTAAGCTTTAGTTTTGCATCTAGTGAGATGCAGAATATATATATATATATATATATGTATAATACATTATTATGTGGTGTGGAAACTTAAGAACAATCCGACTATAATTGTGGTCTAAAGACACGAATACACAGACAAACATATTTCATAGTAACAAAAGCAGACATGTAACAAAGTCATGAAAATATTGGGAATGATGAAAATATTAATTTATATAGACATAATAAGACAATGACACTTGAAATCTTCATGAAGTAAGAAAGTATCAAGAGATTAACAAATAAGTGTTGAAAATCTATTAGTCAGCTTTCAATGTGGAGATGACACTCATTGTATAATGTAACAATGAATAAGTCTCTCTCCCCTCTCCCACCAAATAAAATCAATATAATTCACACTGTAAACAAAACTTAATATTTTAAGCATATGAAGATGTGGATTTTGCTATCTAGTATGTTTTTATGGACTTCTCCGTCCAGTATGGAATTTGACAGCTCTCAGGAAAGTAAGATTAGAACCATTGAAAACCATTGTCAATTCTACATTGTAGATCATGCAAGAAGAAGATTCTTCTCCTTTCATGCAGTCAAGGCAATTCAAATCCACTCCCAAAGAGATGGCACCTTAGACCACTCGGCCATACTACCTACTGTAGACCCTCGCCGGTGCTACAGAGTTCATGCACTGCAGCTGAGATCTTCCTGTGTAAGAAAGAGATCGGAGCACACATGGTTACTCGCAGAAGTGCAATGATGATGGTCCTATCAATCAATACCTTCTGTAAGCAAGGAGAGGATAGTAAAGTCCAGTAAAGGAACCCTTTCATACCTCAAGGTATATTGGGTAATACAGTGTTAGGCCTGTAATTTTCATTGACCTTCGGCACACAATTTGTGATGTCATCAACATCACTCCTGCCACCTTTACTTCCTAGTGCTTTTCCTGGTATCCAATTGAGGATGTGTCGAGCCAAGAGCCGTTACGATCTGAAAAATATTCTACACCCACTGTGTAATTGAAACCGGACCACTAGTCTAAGAAGCTAGTTCACTAACAACTACGCTGCTGCAGCTAGGAGAGGATATGTTACCAAGAATATCACTTTAAAACGGTAGACCTCCACCAATATATGGTTCAGTAAAAGACTAGTTATTACATGACAATAAGTAACACATAATACAAGACTTTAAGAAGTGAACAAAACAAGTAATCTATACTGCTGGAGATTTTATAAAGATGAAACATATAAAAAGCAAAGTAAATTAGTTTTACATAGTATAAAAACAAGATATTAGTGTATAGATATTAAATAGATGGGTAAGGTTATTGAAAATAATAGCATTTTATACAGGAAATTATACTTCTAGGTCAACCCTTAAATAGATGATTAAAAATATGGAAAAGAAACATTTTTAGAATATCTTTTCTTTTTTCCTTCTCTGCTTTTTTGCCGCTAGGCGTAGCAGGTTTAACTGATGATCGGTTTCCGAGAGAATAATGCACGCTCGGTCGCTTGATATGGTGTAGTATTGTGGAGTTTTAAGATGTCTGTAACTCCATCAACCCATCTTTTCTTGGTCTGCCCCTTCCTCTTGATGATTCAATTTTCAGGTTGTGCGCTCTTGCAACTGGGGTATTCGGGTTCATTCTGACCAAGTGGCCAAACCATTTGCGTCTGTTATTTTAGAATATAACCCACCAATATAACAAGGCATGCATAGAACTGGAAATTAAAGGAGAAAGAGGATTGTGATGAACAGGAGGCTGGTGACAATTACAGTAGTGTTTTTAGAGAGAAATAAGAACTAAATAAAGGAAAATTGTTGTTTATAAAGTTTTGGTTAACTTCATTTCAAGTAGATCCATAGGTGCTCATTCTCATTCAGCAGATGGCAACAGATTGCTGGTTTTTACACATTTTTCACCCATCTTCTCAGCTTAGGAAAAATTGTTCTACAGTGTGTTTAAGATAAAAGTAGCCTGGTCAAGTGAACCAATCTGGCATATGTTTATGAAAATGAGATGGTTCAATTATAACATAGTATAGGTCAAGTGAGCAAATCTTTTTGAGGTGTGTAATTATGATGCGGGAAGGGCAGATGAACAAATGTGACGAAGGACGAGCTAGTCAGAACCAGTTTGACTAGTAAATAGACAGAGCTTATTGCGTACCTGACCATTTTTAATTTGTCAATGGGGATGATTTTATTGTAAACACCCTGTATTAAGAATAGTTTGATATATTACAAACCTGCATTGTGTTGCATCCAACCTGGCATGTTCACATGTATATTATTAGTTCTACTGCAGCTCAACATAACCCATGCCAGATAAATGTTTGCAGTGTGTTTGATTTCCAAATCGTTAATGCCATTTTTAATATGTGCATGCCAACAGTAATATAAATCTGTATTCAGATACTAATATATAATTTATTTATAATTCTTTTTTGTACATCCATGCATGCCAACTTAAACATTGTCGGACAGTGTTTATGGTTTGTTTAGTGGGGTAGAACATAAGATTTTGATTTATGTGTAATCAGCAATGTTTTCTTTAACTTGGTTCACTTCTGTCATAGCGAATGTTATTTATATAACTATTAGTCAGTTGTGGTTCATGTTACTGTATGTACTATTTGATTGTAATATAATGGTTACTCCCAGAACATTCATGACTTTGTAATCATATGATTGAAACAATCCATTCACCCATCACTCTTTTCATGATTGCCCATCTTGTGTCTTATAAATTATTTCAAATTGTGTAATGGCAGCTTCTTCGATGAACGCTCCATATCGACCACTTGTTAACCACTCTGTGTGATTTGTATGTGATTTGAGCCTAAGAGCGATTGTACTTTGTGCCAGTTATGCGCCTACAATTAGGCCAGCACATTTGATTTCTGCGATGCTTTTTATTTACTAGGGTAGCTTCCTTGATCATACATCAATCGTCTCTTATGACATGCCTTGTAGGTCGCAGTAGTACTATTCTTTGCTTCTCTTGCGGGCCCTGGCACTAGACGGGCGGCTTCTGTTTGGCAACTTCTGAAATTGGTTATATAGTAGTTCCCGCTGGTGAAGATCATGTTGACCTAGTCTTCTTCTCCTTGCAAGTGCTATTTTGATGATTATACCATCAGACTCGTTGTTATGATGAAGTCGGCCCATTGTCTGAAGCTCATCTCTGGTGCCATCTAGTTTTGAATGTAGTGTTGTGTTGTAGGTCTAGCATTCCTTTCTATGGAGGACATACAGGGGACAGTCTTGCAGGACATGATCTGTGGTTTGATCAGTGGTGCCACAGGAACACAGAGGGGATGGGGACAATCGTAGCCTGTGTAGGTGTTTGTTCCGTCTGTTATGTCCTATCCTGAGTCAGAAGATAGTCTGTCGAGTGTATGGTAGTCATCGTTGGATAGTTTAGGTTTTTTTCTAGTGTCCAATGATAGCTTTCTTTTTTTCAATGTTTCAATTTCATTTTCTTCTTGGCTGACATAGTTATTCCTGCCTTAGGAATTCCGAAATTAAATGTTTCTGCCTCAGATATCCACCTATCATCATCGGTCCTCGTCGTGCCCAATGATACAGAAGGCAAAGACAACAAATTTTCACTCAAATGTTTCATGAACACTTTAGGTTTTTCAGTTTCTTTTGGTGCTTGTTTTTTTCACAGTGTAGGTTGATTTTTTATAGGTTTTTTTTTTTTGTTTCATTTTTAAACAAATAAATGTTGCCTGGTCATGGACTTTCCAGCCTTATATCGATATTCAGCTGCCAATGGTTCTATTATGTGTTTAACTTAAACATTAGGTTGATATTTTATTGTAGTCTCTATGATATGATTAGGAACTCATTCTTACATACATTGAGATCAGGTATCTCTGGAAAAAGATCGCTACAGCACACAGGAGGAACCGATTACATTTGGAATGTAAGGCGAGCAGATTATTCCATGCCACTGAGACCCCCACTCTATTTAACCTTTATAACCCCGTAACCAAGGTTACACTATATAAATGTGTGTTTTTTTTGCAAAAATCACTTGATAAATTTTGCAGAAACAACTGTATTGCTTTTTGGGAGGGCTCAGTTTTTCTTTGTTGTTGTCTTGAATAATGTTTCCTATACTGTCTCTGCTGATTGCTCACAGATGTTTGAGCTGTATGAATCGTCCTTTGATGTAAGGAAGAGGATTGTCACTAGCCAGCGACTAGACAAGTCAGGGATATCATGCTTTTGTTTGTTGCAGGTGTCTGTGGATGAATGTTGAGATGGACTCTGGAAGTATGGTTCACTATAGTGAGCAATGTGTGCTACCTCTTCAGGAAGATATGGAGCTGTTACAGAGGTAGTCTTTGTAACAAATCACTGGGCATATGAGAAGCCATTTGTCAACCATCTTTAGTTGCCATTTAGAATATGCTTGTCATGATCTAGTGGTCCTGTTATATGTTTCTCCAATTTGGGCATTAGTCTATCCACACATATAGAGGTAAAGTAGGTGAGTTGAAAAAGAGAAACAGCCAACAAAATTTCAAAAGTCCTTGTAGCTAAGATTTTTTTTAGAATCTTAAATTTGTTTCGTCAATTTACCCATCATTTGGGGTGTTTTTTTGGTATGTATGTATGGCTGTGATTTGGATATTGAGATCATTTTTAGTTGTCCTGTTTGTGTGACTATAGTCTTGTATATTTCAATGTTTATATCTGTTTTCTTTGGTTATTGACATCTCCCTGGATACCATGCTTCTACACCACCTACTTTTGTTTGTTTTATTTATACCATTACTTCTATACTGAAGTTATTTGAGTTCTTATTGTCTGCTGTGCTGACTTATATTGAAACCTTACTTGCGTTATAAATTTGTTTTAATGTTTTGTGTGGGGTACAAAGGCGAAGAATTGACTTGATTGCACCTGGTTTTCCCATATGGCTCTGTTGGTAGAGATCACATGCCATCTGACGAGAGCATTGCACAAAGCATGAACTCCATAGCTCCTGCAACAATCCTAGGGATCTCATGAAAAATTGAACATGTGTCTCTGCCCGGATTCGAATCCACAACCTTCAGTACGACAGACAAACAACTTCGCCATTGAGACCCTCTTGTGCTGGGTGATTGCAGTATATTTACATTCAGTTTCATGGTTCAGTCATAAATGATTACATGATAACTTGTATGTTTCTCAAATGTTGTGAGATAAATATTGAAGAAACTGATGTATTTCCATCAGAGAGTTAACCCCACCATATTCTTGATTCTGTGAGTTCTCAGTGTTTACAGTTATTCTTGTTTATGAAGCTGACAGGTAGACACATCACTAGTTTTCTTCTTGTTCAGATTGTTATGTTCATACTATGATTGTTATGTATGTCATTATTCATGATTTAAGATGAACATTAAATTTAATAAATGAAGGAACAAAGTAATGGAATACAGAGTTCTGCAGTATTTTGTCTGTGTGTGTGTGTTCTAACAAGGTTTCTCTAGGGGGTCTATATGGCAAAGTGGTTAAACGTTTGCCTGTCGTTCTGAAAGTCTAAAACCGAAGGATTTACTTCATTGCACCAGGTTCTACCCCATATGTCTTGGTCCCTCTTTCCGAAGAAATGGCATGCCACCCGCAGAGAGTATTGCACAAACTCCGTAGCTCCGGCAACAATCTTAAGGGCCTGTTTAAAAAACGCATCCGTGAACAGAATGACGCAGTCCGGATTCGAATTTGCGACTTTCGGGACGCGAGGCAAGAGCGTAACCACTTAGCCATAGAACCCCATTTTACGTCCTGGTGTCTGGCTGTATGTATATTACCCTGCGCAATTTGTTTTCTTGTGCAAACTTGAAGGTTGGTTTGCAAGATCTCTGGTCAATTGAACTTATGTACTACCAGCGGTAATATAAGTAATGAACGAGCTGATAGATTGGCTGCCTTGGCTACAATATCAGAGGAGCTGCCATGGATCGAAGTGACATTCTTCACGCATTGAGAGAGTCATTCCGAACAGAGGAGTTTCAGGGCTGTGAATCCCACTCGCTGACCCGATTGAAAGAGATGGGTGTCAATATTGGTGCAGCCCGAAAAGAACGACATACTAAATATGCAAAGCGATTGATTAATCAACATCGAACTGGCGTGTTGGGTCGCTGGATTTGCGGAGATCGGAGCACCTATGGACATGTCCGGAGTGCTATGATGATAGTCCTCGTATAGCTGTTTTAACCAGTCGTCTCCTAAAGGTGATAGTATTCATTTTGTTTTACATTTCTCTCTCTAAAAATACTAGATTGTATGTGTATTGACAAACAGTAGTGGAGATCGATTAAGGGAATATCCAGATTATAAAAAGCCTTTGTTCGATTGATAGTTGATGACCGTCTGTTAGTGAAATGTAAAACAACACAACAAGGAAATCCAGCGATTTTAAATATAACGGGGCTAGACGATTTGTCCTTCTTCAGGAAACTACACACAAGTTGCATGGGCTTGTAGAAGTCAACGACTAATAGCTAAATGCTAGCGTCAGCATAAGAACAAATCTGTTTGAGAGACACCACAGTCCATTCTATCCCACGTGGCGGTCCCGGAAACAGACGACTACCAGTACCAACTAGATAAATTAAAAAGTAAGATTTCCACAAAATATTTCATCACTTCCTAAATTACATTTGGGTGGTCATAGCCTGTGCTACGGAGTTTGTACACTCGTTTCTTTCTTTTTTCTCTTTTGTCCTTCTCTGCTTTTTGCCGCTAGGCGTAGCAGGTTTAACTGATGATCGGTTTCCGAGATAATGCACGCTCGGTCGCTTGATATGGTGTGGTATTGTGGAGTTTTAAGATGCATGTAACTCCATCAACCCATCTTTTTCTTGGTCTGCCCCTTCCTCTTGATGATTCCATTCTCAGGTTGTACGCTCTTGCAACTGGGTACGCTCTTGCAACTGGTTTCTACCGCTGAGATATTCATGTGTAAGAGAGAGACCGGAGCACACATGGTTACTCAGCGAAGTGTAGTGATGGTGGTCCAATCAATCAATGGCAAAAGTTTTTGGAGATCGATGATTGAAAAAGCTAATCCGGTACCCCAAAAAGACAATGCTGAAGCGCGGCCTTCGTAAATAAATTATAGAGTCGGTCGTGGCTGAAGTCGGATGTATCGGACCGAAAGGTGCAGATACCACAGCTCACGTTGAAAACTGCGACACACCTCACTTAGTTCTCCGGACTGCAACCTGCTGTAACCCCCGGGGGTATACGAATAAACGAGAAGGAAGAAGAAATATAAAAACGATTGATTTTTCTTGATGTGTTTACTCAATGCTCCTTGAAGTATTTATATTGCTCTTTGTGCTATGTAGTATTGCCAGCATTTTTCTCGAATGCTGTTAGAATTGTAGCGTGGGCGCCGGTAACATTACTAGTATAATGTGCTGTAGTTAACAGTATGGATAAACTATCACCTACAATGGCGATTTAAAAAATGGTCTAAGTGATATTCTTTCTTTCTCGAATCCTGTATGCCTCACAGCGTCAGGTCAGGAAGAGATTTATAAAACAGACCCTAGTATGCGTTTTGTAGATAGTCTCTTTCGTCGCCTCTGTTATCTCTGAGGTCCATCTTTTGCGTGGCCGGCCTTTTGCTTTGTACCCATTGTATCGGAGCAGCATTGCTCTTTGGGGTGCACTGTCTGATGGTAATCTGCTTACGTGGCCGAACCATTTAATTTGTTGTTTCTTGATGAAGTCTAGTACTGATGTTGTACCCACTTTTTCCTGATGTCTTCATTTCTCAACCGGTCTCTTCTTTTACACCCAGCATTCTGGTAGACACTTCATCTCTGTTGTGACTAGTTTTCTTCTATCGTTTGTTATCAGCATCCAGGTTTGGCATTGGTAACATAATGTGGGAGAAAGATTGTGTTGAACATTGCTCTTTTTGTGTTCATGGTAAACACAATTGTTCCTCAAATTGTCTAATTGCCGCTCATCCCTTCCTTGCGAGGCGGATACCACACGTTGAGAAACACTGGTGTGGAGCACGGCCTTCTTGGTATTTACAACGGTCGCGTGTGGAGTAAGTAAACTGTCGGCAGTGGAAATTCCAATTAATCTATTTATAGGATATTTTAGGGGGAAAAGAGATGTAGGGGAAAATCCGATTATATTCTAATTCCATATGTCAAATACATAAAGACGATAAGAAGAGATTAAGCATATACTTCCTATAAATTAATGATAGCACTTGCTTCTACTTGAGATATCAATCTCGTCTTTTTTTAAGCTTTAAATGAATTCGGTAAGTAGAAAGTTAGATTATATTTGTGATAGATGGTTACGAGTTTTATGAGACGAATGACAACGTCAATGAAACAGATGTAGCAGCTATTTACACCGATTGTTCAGGCTTTTTCAGAACTCTCAGTGGGAGAAATAATAAGAGGATAGTGAGGCCTACGCGACAACCACAAGTAGTTTGACATTGGAGGTATGAGCAGTTACAGAGGTGTTGTCGTTGTTGACATCTCACGACTACTCTCGTGTTTCTATATCAGTGACTTCAAGAGTGTGGTTCGTAAAGTCGAAACAGGAATGGTGAGACAGGATCAGATAAATCACATTCATTTTTATCCCTTCGCACGAAGGAATCAGTGGTAACGAACAAGCTGATAGATTGGCTGACATGGCTACGATATCATCGGTGAGCTGCAATAGACCGAAATGACATTTTAAACCCTTTCACTCTGTATTATTTTGACCTCAGGACGCATTTATTTTGCAATTCAAATTTAACATTCAATGTCAAGGAGTTTTAAACATTTATAATTCTAGTACTGTTTCTGATGAGGTACATATGGCATTGGGTAGAGAGAGAAATTCCAAAGGACTGTTGCTTGTCAACGTTCTGCTTATGTCAATTTGTTTGATGATGATGCAGTGTAGCAGACATGATATTTGCTGCTCGCCAACTACAGGAGAAATGCCAAGAGCAGCACCGTAACCTCTATATGGTCTTTGTCGATCTGACAAAGGCTTTCGACACGGTTAACAGGGAGGGTCTATGGAAGATCATGGAAAATGTGGATGCCCAGGGAAATTCATCAAGATCGTTCAACAGTTTCACAAGGGCATGATGGCACGTGTACTTGACGAAGGGAGCTGTCGGAAGCCTTCCATGTCACCAACGGCGTCAAACAGGGCTGTGTACTGGCCCCAACACTCTTCAGCATGATGTTTGCTGCCATGCTCACGGATGTCTTTTGGGAAGGCGACGAACATGGGGTAAAGATTAGATACAGGACAGACGGTAACCTATTCAATCTTCGGAGGTTAAAATCCTCCACCAAGGTAAAAGAATCAACTATCTCAAACCTGTTGTTTGCTGATGACTGTGCCCTCGCTACCAACTCTGAGGAAGAAAGGCAGACTTACATGGACAAGTTCTCAATGGCCTGTGATAGGTTTGGCCTCACCATTAACACAAAAAAAAACAGAGGTCATGTTCCAGCCCGCCCCTAGAGAACAGTATTACGATCCAGTCATCAACATTAAACCAGCGTCTCCAGTCAACGGACAACTTTGCTTATCTTGGCAGCCTCCTATCCAGATCGGCAAACATAGATTCTGAGGTCCACAATAGGATATCCAAAGCCAGTGCTGCGTTCGGAAGGTTACGTGTCACTGTGTGGGAACGGAAGGGGATAAGCATAGTCACAAAGCTGAAAGTTTACCAGGCCATAGTGCTAACCACGCTGCTGTACGCAAGCGAGACATGGACAGTGTATAGCAGACACGGAAGAAAATTAAACCATTTCCACACAAGCTGTCTACGCAGAATACTAAAAATAAACTGGCAGGACAAAATTCCAGACAGCGAAGTCCTCACAAGAGCAAAGATCCCAAGCGTCAACACCCTGTTGCAGAAGGCCCAACTGAGATGGGTCGGTCACGTTGCTCGAATGCCTGATAAACGCATCCCAAAACAGTTGATGTATGGCGAGCTTGAAGGGGGCAAACGTTTAGCTGGTGGACAGAAAACGCTTTAAAGACACTCTTAAAGTGTCTCTGAAATGCTTCGATATAGACAATACGTGCTGGGAATCCTTGCGCAAGATCGCCAAATGTGGCGCTGTAACAACAAAAGAGGAACCCGAATAGCTGAGAATCATCGTATTGTTGAGTCACAGAGAAAACGAGCAGCGCGAAAAGACAGAGCACACAACACGCACATGTCTAACCTTGATCATGTATGCCCCACCTGTGGTCGGGGATTCTGTTCTAGGATTGGACTCTACAGTCACCTCCGCACACACCAGAGAGGTGCAACAGTACACGTCTGAGATTGTTGTCATCATCGCTTGCGATGGACGGCTATTACAGGTAGTATCATCGCACGCCCCAGAAATGTGTGTTGTGTGCATGCCTGTGATGTTGCACAGAATGAGCTAGCAAAGTTTAATAAAAGGTTTAATAGCTACAAACATCACGATGTGATTCTAAATTTAGTGTTGTTATGTCACGTAGCTTGTCGTCTGGTTATATCTGATTCGACTAGACGCAGAATGTACCCAACAACGATTAGGGAAGATTTGGAACAAGAGGATAGCTCTCTAATATCCCGGCTACTTAATTGTTCCTAATCTACACTGGAGTGTAAGATGTAGAGACACGTTTTGTTCAAGTTGTCAGGATTAGGCTACACACTCGTACTTGATGTTTATCTTTTTTTCACTTCCTAGTAGTTTACCCGGATACAGATTCGATTGACTAACAAAAATAAGGATCTGCGTGATCTCTGCTGTGATATGGCCTGCTGGAGGCACACACACACATATATATTTATATCTGAAAATCGTGACATAGCATATCCTTTACAGAACTTTGCCATCCACCACAGTACACTAGTCGTCAATTTTTCTAGGCACCACTTATAAGCTTAGTAGTTTGCCATTGGTTTCTGAAAGGTGAGGTATATTTTTACCGTTCGTAAAAATCCACGCCAAATCAAATTTGCTTCCAAACCGTCGGCTGCGGAGTTTGAACCAGGTACGCTTGGGTTGTGATCGAGCTCGCTACCGGAATAGAAAAACCCTCTCATCTTCAGCACGTTTCGAGATTGTAAGAAAGACTCGGTAAAGTTGCCTCTCAAGTAGAAGACTGTCTATAGCATAGATTCCCAAACGTTTTCGACCCACCGCCCACTTTGCACGACATAAACTTTGTAACGCCCTCTCCATTGTAATAGTTTGCCAACGCCCCTCCATACATATATACATGCTTTATTTTCACGTTGATATCGAAAATTGACATATATTTCTGTCATACATGGTCAATTTTCAAATGATTATATACATGAAATAGAAAATTGAGAAAAAAATGGATCGTTTAAGATGGGCATAAGATGAATTAAAATGCCGTATTCAAATTTTTAATGACTATTCAATTGCAAAATCACGAAGAAAAAGAACCCCAATTGCTCCTGAACCCATTATCGTCGCCCCTGGAAGGCTTCATCGCCCACAGTGAAACGCTGGTCTATAGCCTTTGGTGTTGTGCCCCTCACTCCTTTGTCATTTTGAGTCAAGCAGCCTTCTTGGATCTGAAGGTAAGATTCGAACTTACTACACCATAAAGAGAAAGAACCATCAACCTTGGAGTCAAAAGTGCAAACATCATGTTCTGATATAAGGAACAAGGATGGAAACGTACTTCCTTGACTTCGGATTATAAACAACAATAACAAACTTGTGAGTTTAACAAGAAGGAACTTACAACAACTATCATATTGTTTGTTTTCTTCTGGGCTTGTAGAACACTGCAAAATGCACATTTTCAGTTGAGAATATCTTCATTGCTCTCCGGACATGTCTATATGTGCTCCGATCTCATTCGCAATATCTCCAAAAGCGTCCAGCGACCGACCGTACCAGTTCGATTTTGATTGACGAGCCAACTCACATCATCATCATAATCAAATAGCTTAACTTAATTAAATGAGCAGAACTTTGCCACCCCAACAGTCCTCCGTAATTTCTCTCTCATAGGCCAGATGTCCTGCCTCTGCAGCCGCAACTCACATAGACTACCTATTATGCTGTTCTTTTCTGGTTACTCGAATCTCACCAAAGCTAGAGTTCATGATTTACTTCTATTGACACAACTACAGTGGTAACCATATGACCTTTCGAGAATCGAAACAAGGACAAGAAAAAAGCTGTTTAGAAACTCACTTGAAAATTTTCATTCAAACATTTTCTGTTAAAATTAAAATAATAAAACATGATTGATACTGTTTGTATTAGCGTGTGAACATTAATATGACTATTGAATTGCAGGACGGAGTACGCATGTGTTTGCACAGTGTGAGTGTGCGAGGATGTAGATCAGAGAAGAGTAAACTCAGATTGGGTAATGGGGTCAAAGGCTCATGACGGCAACATGTGCCAGGGTTAGCGAAGGGCGCGCTAACAAGACCCTGCCCCTACCTCCACGTGGTGACCCTGGAAACAGACTTTGGTTCCGGTCTGGCTAAGGGGGCAGGGATCGGGTAGAGCTAATGGTAGTGGTAGCAGTGCAAGTACGAAAAATAAATGCAGGTCCATACGAACAAAATGCACGAATCTCCTGGCCGACGTCCAACAAAATATTTCTGAAGTTCCCGAACAAAAAGAAACAACAGCGAAACGTCTCTGACATAAGTCCACTCCCCCGGAGTAAGGGCCCAACACAAATCGCCATCTCCGGAGCAGGAGACTCCATACACACGCTCGACGTGTAAGTCAAAGGTCCCGCCACAAATTACCAGTTTCTCTGCCGATGGGGAGACTAGTAAACATGAAAGGATGAGAGGTGCATCCAGTGATGAAACGTGCGCCCACATAGGGCGAAACTCGAAGCCCTGAGGAGGGGGCAAACATTGCCAGCTCAGGGGCAAGAATAAATAAGTCAGATGCGTAACAAATAAAAGTCTACCCTCGTGTCGGTACGAGGGAAGATTGCAGCTGACTCCGCATCGGTGGCCTGGTGCAGATACATGTACTGGGCAAGGTTTGCCGAGCGCAAAACATAAAGTTGCGTTTTAGTGCATAACGAAATTACCCTCACTGGGAAAACCGTGCAAGGTACTGTTGCGATAACAACTAACATCCCCAGAAGAACTGAGGTGGGTGATGCCTAACGGAACTGCCAGCCTTGGGGCAACCGGGCAAGGTACTATTGCAGTCACAACTAACATCCCCGGAAGAACTGGGGCGGGTGATGGTGGCGAGCGCAAAATCCTCAGTTGCGTTGCTAGAGCCGATTGAAACGACCCTCTACATTATTTGTGCTTGGCCCCAGGCCGGTGTTTTCCGAAGCTAACTGCAAATTGCCACGTACCGACACGCGTCTAGAAAAGGCTGAGAATTTCCTACTCCGGATCAAACTCAAAAGTGAAGTATGATCGACAATGTAAAGATCTGACAGGCTGTCCTGATCCGAACATTGGCGAAGGCCGATACTTTACACGGTGTTTTATACAAGTAATACGCCGTCCGAAGAGAAGCTTATACGTCCCGAGAAATGTTTCTAATCCGGAACGACCTCACAGTCAGAAAGGGCACAACAGCGTAGATCACTGTCTTGGCGTTGATCACAAAGCCCAAATATACGGCAAAGCTGATTGAAAAAGCGAAGATCCGGGACGACATAGTCGGCAGAAAGGATCGTACCCTAGGAAAGTTCACCCTAGTAAATCAAAAGCTGGCTGAAACCGGACGGGCGAGCCTAGTCACCATGGGCGCACAATCGACCTGACGTAGATCACCCCGTTCTTGTCAAAGGACCAATTATATATCCACAAAGAATGATCAAATTGGCCGTGAAGAATGATCGAAAGAAGAAGATTGGGTAATCATCTTGATTAGCAATCGTAGATAAACACGTTGATTTTCAATGTTTTTTTTTTTAGTTTTGTTATTTTTAATGAGTGCGATGTTTTTTGTTGTTGTTTTTTTACATAGAGTCTAGACGTGTCGACCTTTCGAAGAAAATCACGAAACACTCGAAATATTACTTATAAACTTGGATTCTCAGGAAGGAGTTCATTCTTATTTTTCGTGTTTGTTGACGTGCACGCTCTGTAGGCTATAACCGAAAACAAGGTTCGTCCTTAGGTTGAAAGGCTTACCTCTGCGTAAGGAGGCTTTAATCCCTTACATAGTTTCAGTTTCAACAGTAGTTAATTAAACATAACGAAAGACTAGAAGTTTACAAAATGGTATTAAGTGTTGTTTTCGAAAGGTGTTAAAAATTGTAGCTTTTCGTATAACGCTGTGAACTAGCCGCAAAACGTAACCCCGTTCTTTGGTCAAAAACGACAAAGAGGATCAACAAGTGATATTAAGAACGGACATAGAAGAAATGTTGATTAATATCTATAATGAATGACTTTATAATACGTAATTTTGCAATGCTTGTTATTTTTCATTGATAGATACGTGCAGTCAGCAGTTTTGGTGGAACTATGATTCGTGTAGGAGTTATTGGAGCTGGTGCAATAGGCTTGTCTGCAGCTCTCAACATCCAAAAGTTGATACCAAATGCAAAGGTTAAAATAATCGCAGACCAATTCGGTAATGAAACTACCAGCAGTGGTGCCGGGGGATTGTTTCGACCATATTTGACCGATTTTCCAGGTCTGGATAAAAAAATAGTGAAGTAAGTTTTATGTTGTTTTGAATTGTCTTTTATGTGGTCTGTTGATTTTGTGTCATTAAAAAAGTGTCTTGTTGAAGATATGTTTTATAGAATTTATTTCATTTTTAAAATAGATATACCGTCAAACACAATTACACATGTCACATGCCTATATAAATATTTTCCTGAATAAAAAGTAAAATCAAGAACGTTTTCATATCATGTGGTATATTGGAGATTAGACTACGTGTGTGGATCGTATTTTCTTTGACCAAAAGCCTTGCTATTGATGGTGTGGGGGTCATCCTCCTCAGCGCTTTACTTCTCAGTGTTTTTTCGTCTCCAAAGTGGGGTAGGGTCGACATGAGAGCCATTGCGGTCGGAAAATCCCATCAGCAGAGAGATTAGATAAATAGGCCTCCGCGTCTACAAAGCAAGTATACTAAACACTATGCTATGTTATTACATTTCTAATACTAATACAGTATAATATATAGTCCTTAGTTTACCAGCTGAAAATATATATCCACACTTTTTGAGTTTAGAATAAACGTAGATTTTTTACCCAAGCTATTATGAAGATTAAGATATTATGTTGCTGACACGTCTGATTGCATAGAAGTAGCTAAGTTTCTAGTAGCTAGTTTTTTTCAAGCTAGCATTAAAAAATTACCATTTTCAGCTTCAGTTTGGAATACCTTCATTGCACTCTGGACATGTCCATAGGTGGTCCGATCTTTGCAATATCTAAAACAGCGTGAAGCGACTAACCATACCAGTTCAATGTTGATTGATGAGTCTACTCATATACCTGTTATGCTGTTCTTTTCTGTGCACTCACTACAATCATCAAATTCAAGCTCTTGCAATCTAGCAGTTGACGTGGATTGGTTTAAATGAAAATTCTCTCTGTGGCTACACTCTATGAGGGTGTTCAGAATGTCAGCTCTATCCATTGGCTGACCCCTGATATAGGGACAGAGCCAGCCATCCTGTCTGCTCTCTCATTAGCATCGACACCAATGTGCCCAGGAATGAAGATGAGTGTAATTTTGCAAATTGTTGACGCTTGTAGTGATTCAGTCTATTGCCTGCGCACCGAACCAGCCTGTGTCGTTACTGAACAAAAAATATATGTTAAAATTACGTAGAGACCTTTAGATTGTATTCTTACCAAAATGATGATAATACAGTAACATTTTTCAATTTCACTTTCTAATATAAATTTAACATCTCCCTGTTGCTACTTATTTTATTGTACATTTTCAGGCAATGGATTACCGATTCATGGATATATTTCAATAATCTAGCCACTTCTGAGGATGCCCAAGAGAGTGGTCAATCTTTGGTCACAGGCACTGTACTTTACAATACACCTCAGGTTACAAACAAATTTTATTTTAATTAACAACTGATCAATTAGTATCCATTTTTTAAAAATGCTTTAGAAAGTTCTCTCTCTCTCTCGCGATCACCCATAGGCTGATGTACCAGGTTTCCCCATAAACTTCATTCATGTGGAAATCTGATTCATGCAGCCTTAGCATGGGTGGGTTTCATCACATCTTCAGCGCCACTTGGAGCTCTGGTGCTTATCCTTCGGCGATGTGTCCGGCTTCAGCTAGCGTTTACTAGGTTCACTCTCCGTTAGCCTTTGGCTGTCCCCAGCCGACCTGCAAGGCAGCAGGTAAAGTTTAGTATTTATATCCCCCTCTTTGTTATGAAATTGTTAGTTTGTCTTATTAACTACCAAATTCTGCAGCCTGTGCCCTTTTGTCTGTCCCATTTGGCCATGTGCTGCAAACTGCTCCATGATTGGTTTCACTGTTAAATTAGTTCTAAATTTATTTTGACACATTCTGATCTTTCTTCTTCTTCACCCTTAGCCCCTAGGAAAGCATTGGTCCGTAACCAAGGCATCACAAATCCACCTATCAAAGGCCATCTTTTCCAGATCTCTCCACTCACTCCCAATTTTCTTGCATTTCGTCTCCAACTCCGTCCTAGGTGTTCTTGGGTCTTCCTTACCTCTATTACCCTGGCGGTTCCATCAGAGGGCCTGTCTAGCGATGCTGTCCGGGGGTCTCCTCAGTATGTGTCCTATCCATCGCCACCTACTGTCCTTATCCATTATTCCACTTGCTGTTGTTCCACTCTATCCCACAGTTCCTTGTTTGTGGTCTTCAGATCTTTACTGGTTTTTAATTTATCCTTTTGCATTCTGTTAGCTTATTATAAAAGTGCATTTATTTATCATATAATTTATCTACAAAAGTTCAAAAAATGTAATCACAATTTTGTTTAAAAACGATAGCTTAATTTATGAATATACTTGCAGAGTGAAAAAACAGAAGACATAATCTGGTTCCAGCATGTTTTCAATACTTTACTTAATGTGTTACGTTCCAGTTAATGTGTTAAGTTTAAGTTAAACTAAACGCCCGAGTGGTTACCGGGCCCAAATTTGGGGTGTAAAGAATAGAACCACTGTTACCTGCCATGCATGTCGTAAGAGGCGACTAAAGAGGTTTGGCTGAAATCGGATGCATGTGTCCTAAACGTGTAGAAGTCTATGCGTTTAGGGGCCTACCAAACCAATGTGCAACGTATACACGTTCTTGGCAAAGATCAAACATATCACAAAGAGTGATTAAAATTGGTCATAAAGAACGAACGCAAAGAAAGAAGTTAAACTAAAAGAACTAAATAAGTAATAGAGTTGAGTATATCATTTGATAACAAGACTTGTTTTGAGCAGTTGTTGGTTAAGCAAACATTTTGTTTCTCCAGTTTTATTATCAATTTTTTTTGCTTATGATTTAAAAAAATATTTTGACTGGTCAATCTATTATCATATACTTCCTTTATAATATCTTTTAGGACCAGCCATATTCTCTCATATCTGAGCTGACGTATGATTTCCACCAACTCTCATCTGAGAATCTGAGAAAACTCAAAGTACGGTACACGTAAGTATTAGCAATTTGTAACTTGCTGGTCATATTGCATTATTGATACAAAGGAACACTGCAGTAAAACTATATACCAAGGGCAGATATGTAAAACAAAGTATGGTAGTTATAAAAAGTACAGAAAAAGATAGTTATGTTTATCTTGTTTTTGTACTATGTAAAAATACCCTACTTCAGTGGCGGCTCGTCATTGGGAGTGCCAGCCCCCACCCCAAATAATGTGTAACATGTATATATTATTTTATATATTGAAATATAACCTAACCCAAAACCATGATTTTTCCGAAAATATGTGTCTGGCCCCACCAACAAAAATGATTACGAGCCACCACTGCCCTACTTCATTTTTTAAGTGTTTCGCCTGTAGTCATATTGCAAGATAGTAAAGACATTTGTCATTTTTGTTACACTCTAAAGTTCATTTATGTGTAATAATAATAATTCCTCTCGTAACGTTACATAGGGCCTGCAAGTAATTTCTCCATACCACTCTATCCTGGGCAACTCGCTCAATCTCCTCCATGGAACGGAGACCGATATTTCCTGCCTCTCTCAGCAAAGTTCGTTTCAGGGTCTCTTTAGGTCGACCTCTCTTTCTTGAACCCTTTGCATCCCACTTCAATGCCTGCTTTGATATTCGTTGATCATTTCTCCTCAAGGTGTGCCCAACATATCTCCATCTTCTCTTTCTTATAACAGTTGTCACTAGTGGTTGACCAGACATGTCTCTGATTTCATCACTTCTTCTGAATTCGTTCCATTTTATATTCATTATTTTTCGCAATCTATTTTCAAATGCTTTCAACTTGCTTTCTATATCTTTAGTCATTTTCCAACTCTCGCTGGCATATGTTAGGATTGATACAACATTTGAATTGAAAATTCGTAATTTAGTTTTAATACTATATAACTTGCAGTTCCATATTTTATTTAGACTTTAGTGTAAGATCATTTAAATTCTATACATAAAGTGTCTTCTTTGAACACTCAATATCGACCACATGTTAAACCACTCTTTGTGATTTGTATATGATCTGAGCTTAAAAGCTAATGTAAGTTGTACCAGTTATGTGCCTACAAGTAGGCCAACACATCTGATTTCTGCGCACTTTTTATTTACTAGGGGAGCTTCTCTAGACCCCTACCTCAGTCGCCTCCTATGGTATGTTTTGTAGGTTGCAGTGTTACTATTCTTTGCTAAAATGTCAAAAGTGTCTAAAGATATAAAAATCAAGTTGAATGCATTTGAAAATAGATGTCTGTGAAAAATAATAAACAATAAATGGGACGATTTAGGAGAAGTGATGAAATCAGAGAAATATCTGGTAAACCACTAGTAACAACTGTTATAAGAAAGAGAAGATGGAGATATGTTGGACACACCTTGAGAAGAAATGATCAAAGAATACCAAAACAGGCATTGAAGTGGGAGACAAAGGGTTCAAGAAAGAGAGGACGCCATGTGGAAACCCTGAAACAAATTTTGCTGCGAGAGGCAAGAAATATCTGACTCTATTCCATGGAGGAGATTGAGCGAGTTGCCCAGGATGGAGCGGTATGGAGAAATTACTTGCAGGCCCTATGTAACGTATAACGGTACAAGAGGAATTATTATTATTATATTCATGATGATCACTTCATCTAACTTTTGTTTATTCTTTGCTTTCAGCCATGGATACACATTTACAACAGTGATCACACAAAGCCATAAATACATTATATGGCTGATGAAAAAGTAAGCAAATATTTTATTATGTTATTTTAAACGTTATTTGTTTGACGTCATGGCACATTGGACTTTCCCATGTGTGCTCTGTCCTCTGCTGCAGCAGCCATCCCAAAGTCAACTTACTCACCGTACCCATGAGAAGTTGATTAGCATATCTTCTCTATCTGCATGAAAACGACACTGTCTGGCATGTCTAAATTTTACTCTTAATTTTTGCACTTGTTCCAGTGTCTGAGACTCGCAAGCATATATTTATTCTACTTTCTTCTTCTTGTCTTTTCTTTCGTCCGCTTTCAACTCAGACGAAGTTTCATCTCTGAAACTGATTTTGCGTGAAAATCCGTTTTTCCAATTTCTTACAATGGCAGCAGCGTGCACATTGTAAATTACTTTACACTGGCAGCCGTGTGCTCAATGTACTCGTAATTAGTATTCCTCGCCATACAGGCAGATTTTCTCCAACTTCAGAGGTACTCACGTTATCGTCCTGAGTAAGACCAGGGACTCGAACAAATGCCGGACAGTAGGTTCGAACCCGAGCTATGAGGCGTCTCACAGCTAGCAGGCCGAGCTACTATCAACTACTCTAGGCAGTCCCCTATTTATTCTAAAGAGTTATAATTAAATACAAATGAAACCATGTTCCTAAACAACTTCTTGTCTCAATTTACTTTATCAAATGTGTTATTTATTTCTCCATTTTGACTTCAAAATATTAATTATTCCTGATTTATATATGTGCCATGTTTTCTTTACAAAATACTTTTTCTTTTTTATTGTTTATTTTCTTTTTATCCATCATTATGTTTTAGTTTTCATGATAGAAAATTGTCATCTTCCCATAATATTATGAGAAACTTGTTTTTGATGTATGTAAATATATTTGTCTACTAGTCTCATGTAGCACATCATTGAGTTTTTTTAGTTAGTCACAAAGTTTTTAAAAAAATTCTCCTGTAAATTTACATCTTTGTAGCCACTAGTAATTTTCTTGTCTATCCGTTTGCTCGATATATTGATAGTTGATGACCATTGGTTTTTAAAAGATACGAGAGAATATGAACACCATCATCTAAAATCTGTTAATTGCCCATGGTGTGCTTCTATATGCCAGGTTTTGCCAATTGTCTTCTTCTCCTTTTACCTGGACACTGACCTACAAAGAAGTAAATGGCTGGTACGCCTCGTTGGGTTCTGTAGGGCAACAACAAAATCATCTCTCCATCAGGTTCAGTAAGTTGTCATCCGTCACTCTTCACAGGGAGCCTATAGACTGTGTATTTCCTCCTTCAGTGTCCTCCATCAGGCCATATTTGGCCTTCCGTCCGCATCTTTCCTCTGGCTCCCACTACATCGCAGTTCTCCTGATGGTCTCACTTATTAGGATAGAATAAGGTGTGTGGTTAACCAACAGGCCACAGGGAACATTAGCATGCATATCCTTTAAATATTTTGGTCATGGTCAACACTAGCTTACAGACTCTGATTTCTATCTTCCCACTCACTGAATCAAATGCAGCTTTTCGTTCTTATTAATGTAAAATATAGGATATGTCCTCTCTATCCTGTTCTACTTATGCACTGTTTGCTTCTTCTTATCCTTCAAATAAAGCAGTGGTCCCATGCTCTCATTTGAGTATAATTAAGAATTATTATGAAATGTAATATAAAGGTTACTAATTGTCCATTTTGTGTTTTATCCTTGTCAGCTTTCTAGAAGCTGGGGGTACAACAGAACACAGGACTGTCCAAGATTTGAAAAATGTGAGTGCACCCGGCTTTCATATTTTGTTCTTACTATGTTATTTGTTTATCCTACAGAAAGCGCCCGTCCTGCTCAGCGTGTTTGTAGCGCGTTGGACTACGGGTGACTATCCCTCTGGTGTGTGGGTTAAATTCCGCGGATGGCAGAAAAAGCCACAGATTCCCCAGAGTTACGGTGTTCGTGGCACCGAACCGAAGGGTTACGATGTCCATGGCACCGAGCGAAGAGCTGAAAAGCTCAAGTGCTTCTGGATCGGGTAAAAAAAAAAATCCTACAGAATTAACTGTTTAGGTTTTATATTAATTGACACTTTTGGTGTCGATATGAGATTTGTAAAAGTCTGATTTTAAAATATATAACAAATTTTCCCTGTTTTATACTTTGTAATAAATTCATTTTCATTCTCTTTAAATCATGTATACACATTACATTTTTTGGGTATTGTGTAGGGACATATAATACATGTATCTAAAACTGGGGTCATTGTTGTTTCTGACTCTCAATCGATTTGACATGCTTTAAAAGATCTAGAATGACAGGCTGCTGTATTAGTTGATGTCATATGTCATGTCATCTATAGATGTTTCCTACCTCCAGAGACTCACATGGATCTACTGTCTTGGGCATGCAGGTGTTCGCGGCAATGAGAGAAATGGACAGACTTGCATCAAAAGTATTGATTGTTGGAGATTTTAGAATGGATAAGGGGAATGTTCTTTGGCCTCTTGGTAATCTACTGTTGGATGAGGACACTAAAATTATTGTTGAATCAATCCAGTGATTTAAGGAGTTTGGAAGTACACATTGTACACGTAGAACTGGATGCTTGAGGGGCAGAGAGGATTGTGTTTAACCAGCGAGCCACAGAAACCATCAGTATACATACCCTTCAATATCTGTTGGGGGGGAGGACTGAACACCTATGGGTCTGCCCGGAGTGCTGGGATGTCAGTTCAGTAACCAAAACCAATCAAACAGAATGAGAAAAACATAGAAAAAGTGAAGCATAGAACAAAAACAAAGATGGAGATTCAACAATTTAGAACTGATTTCAATGAGATATAGAAGACGACAGTGAGATAAAGAATGAGTTAGTTTGTGATGTCTGTTTTTCTTATGCATATCTAACAATTTGTTATTTCAGCTGTGTGAAGAGTTCGATTTAGTCATTAATTGTTGTGGTCTAAGAGCTAGAGAATTCCTCCAGGATACGTCAGTTTATCCGGTGCGGGGACATATGGTCTCGGTATGTGCACGCAATTTTATCAGTAATTTTCAAACTGTGAAAAATAATTACTTTTTCTAATTATGTGTTTATTAATTTTTGTAAGATCTTGCATTGTGTTCCGAAAGGTTGTGAGTTTGAATCAATATCATGTCATTCTGTTCACTAGTGCAATTTTTCCAGAGACCCCTAGGATTGTTGCCAGAGCTACAGAGTTTGCGCTTTTTGCAATACTCTCAACAGGTGGCATGCCATTCTGTTCACTAGTGCAATTTTTCCAGAGACCCCTAGGATTGTTGCCAGAGCTACAGAGTTTGCGCTTTTGCAATACTTCAACAGGTGGCATCCATTCTGTTCACTAGTGCAATTTTTCCAGAGACCCTAGGATTGTTGCCAGAGCTACAGAGTTTGCGCTTTTTGCAATACTCTCAACAGGTGGCATGCCATTCTGTTCACTAGTGCAATTTTTCCAGAGACCCCTAGGATTGTTGCCAGAGCTACAGAGTTTGCGCTTTTTGCAATACTCTCAACAGGTGGCATGCCATTCTGTTCACTAGTGCAATTTTTCCAGAGACACCCCTAGGATTGTTGCCAGAGCTACAGAGTTTGCGCTTTTTGCAATACTCTCAACAGGTGGCATGCCATTCTGTTCACTAGTGCAATTTTTCCAGAGACCCCTAGGATTGTTGCCAGAGCTACAGAGTTTCGCTTTTGCAATACCCCAACAGGTGGCATGCCATTCTGTTCATAGTGCAATTTTCAGAGACCCTAGATTGTTGCAGAGCTACGAGTTTGCGTTTTGCATCTCAAGTGGCATTTCTTACTGTGCAATTTCAGAGACACCCTAGGATTGTTGCCAGAGCTACAGAGTTTGCGCTTTTTGCAATACTCTCGACAGGTGGCATGCCATTCTGTTCACTAGTGCAATTTTTCCAGAGACACCCCTAGGATTGTTGCCAGAGCTACAGAGTTTGCGCTTTTTGCAATACTCTCGACAGGTGGCATGCCATTCTGTTCACTAGTGCAATTTTTCCAGAGACCCCTAGGATTGTTGCCAGAGCTACAGAGTTTGCGCTTTTTGCAATACTCTCGACATGTGGCATGTCATTCTGTTCACTAGTGCAATTTTTCCAGAGACCCCTAGGATTGTTGCCAGAGCTACAGAGTTTGTGCTTTTGCAATACTCTCGACAGGTGGCATGCCATTCTGTTCACTAGTGCAATTTTTCCAGAGACACCCCTAGGATTGTTGCCAGAGCTACAGAGTTTGCGCTTTTTGCAATACTCTCAACAGGTGGCATGTCATTCTGTTCACTAGTGCAATTTTTCCAGAGACCCCTAGGATTGTTGCCAGAGCTACAGAGTTTGCGCTTTTTGCAATACTCTCAACAGGTGGCATGTCATTCTGTTCACTAGTGCAATTTTTCCAGAGACCCCTAGGATTGTTGCCAGAGCTACAGAGTTTGCGCTTTTTGCAATACTCTCAACAGGTGGCATGCCATTTCTGCAGAGATGGACAGAGCCATATGGTGCAAACCTGGTGCAATGAAGTAAATCCTTTGGCTTTAGTCTATTTAAATTTCATATAGCAACTAGATGTTCGATTTTGATTCATGTTTATGTAAATTCAGAAAGGTGTGATCTTGTGTTGGCATGTATTTTTAGTACAGTTTAAACAAAATTATACAAACTAAAAAGCCAAGAACCTTTTTTCATACCATGAAGTATTTTGAACAACATAGTATTAGGTTCATATTTTTTTTTTTACCAATAGGTGGTAGGAACAATATTACACCGGTAACCTTTACATCCCAATGCTTCTCTGGTACCAATTTAAGAATAGGTCAACTTGAAAGCTGTACTGCTCGTGTGGTGCCGGGGCCAGCAAGGGAAGCAAAGAATAGTACCACTGCAACCTACAAGACATGTCGTAAGAGGTGACTGATGTAGGACCTAGGGAAGCTACCCTAGTAAATAAAAAGCATCGCAGAAATTGAATGTGCTGGCCTACTTGTAGGCGCATAACTAGCACAACGTAAAATCGCTCTTAGCTCAGATTACATACAAATCACACAGAGTTGTTAATAAGTGGTCGATATGGAGCGTTCGAAGAAGAAGAAAGCTGTACGTCTAAATAAATCCCACTCTAACTGGGGATTTGATCCTGGGATCATGCATCTACAAAATAAGTGCACTAACCACAATGCTATCATGGCACTCAAAAAAATTATGAAAATAAGTAAAGAAATATTATTGCAAATTTTATTGGCAAATTTTTTTTCTGAACAACAAACTGAGGCTATAATGTATCTAAAGGGTCTAAAAGGGAAGGATTGACTGGGTTTTCCCATATGGCTCCATTCTTATCAGCAGAAACGGCATGACACCCGCCGAGAGTGTTGCACAAAGCACAAACTCCGTAGCTGCAGCAACAATCCTAGGGATCTCACACAAAAAAATTACTCAGTCTGGACTCGAACCCACAACCTTAAGAATGACAAGCAAACATCTTCACCATAGAGACACGCTATTGTATCTAATTTGAATTATATCAGAGAGACAGTCACATGAATTAAGTCTTTAGATTGTCCAACCTTCAGAAAGAATGTAGAATAATATTTGTCATTGATGTCCAATTATTCTTGTCATGAAGTTTATTGATTTCATTTTAACAGATTCATGCACCATGGATCAAGCATTTTTATTTGACCGAGGATGATACTTATCTCATACCGCAGTAAGTTACTAATGTCTTCATTTTATATTAAATTTGCATCCATTAAACAGTCGCTGTATTTCACATCCATAAAACAATGCATTGTATTTTGCATCCATAAAATAGTGTGTTGTATTGCATCCATAAGATAATGCATTGTATTTCGCATCAAGAAGACAATGTATTGTATTTTGCATCCATAAAATAGTGTACCATGTACTTGGCCTGATACTGTTGATCTTTTTCATCATTTGCTTTAAGACTTCAACGCTTATGATTTTTAATGTCATGGAGTTGGTACCACAAGTATATAGATACATTGTGTCAGTCTTGAATCTGTAGTATAGATGGTCTCTCTCTCTCTCGATCACCTTAGACTTTGTACCAGATTTCCCATAAATCTCATTCATGTGGAATTCTGATCCATGCAGCCTTAGCATGGGTGGGTTTCCTCATATCTTCAGCGCTATTTGGAGCTCTGGTGCTTATCCTTCGACGATGTGTGCGGTTTTAGCCAGCGTTTACTGCGTTCGCTCTCCATCAGCCTTTATCTTTTCCCAGCCAACGTGAAAGGCAGCAGGTTAGTCTGTTGTGTCCTGTAAAAAGTAAAGGAACCCTTTTATACCTTGAGGTTCTGTTTTTTTCAGACAGTCGGCACACAGTAGGTGATGTGGTCAACATCAAATCGGTCGCCTTTACTTCCTGATGCTTTTCCTGGTACTTAATTGAGGCTGTGTTGACCTGAGAGCCATTACAGTCTGAAAAATATTCCGTGCCCAGTTTTGGAATTGAACCCAGACTACTAGCATAAGAATCGAGTTCACTAACATCTATGCTACTGCTGTCTCTGTTGTGTTCTGTGAGTTCACTAACATCTATGCTACTGCTGCTCTCTGTTGTGTCCTGTGAGTTCACTAACATCTATGCTACTGCTGCTCTCTGTTGTGTTCTGTGAGTTCACTAACATCTATGCTACTGCTGCTCTCTGTTGTGTCCTGAGAGTTCACTAACATCTATGCTACTGCTGCTCTCTGTTGTGTTCTGTGAGTTCACTAACATCTATGCTACTGATGCCCTCTGTTGGGTTCTGTGAGTAGCCAACAAATTGTGAGGTAGTTTCACCTGTAGAGCTGATGATCTCTCTCTCTTTGCCTTTTACCCGATTTGGGGCATAGGCCCTCAACCAACTCATGCCAAGTCTTCCTATCTCCTGCAGCTCCCTCCAGCTCTTCTTTATATTGTTGATCTCCGCCTCCAAATCTCGTCTCCATGTATTTCTCAGCCTCCCTTCTTTCGCTGTCCCTGCGGGTTCCAGGCAAGGACCCTTCTTGTTAGATATTCCTCTCCAGTTTTCGCAAAGTGTGTCCTATCCAGCGCCAGCGTCTTTTTAACCTGTTCATTCACTGGAATCTGTCTTGTTCTCTCCATAAGTTCCTCATTTAGAGCTGATGATAAGCATGATTATTTATTTGATTTGTGTGATCTCATTTCCATATTAATTTCAGTGGGTCTGTAATAGTTGTTTATATTACTCCACTTGTTATTCCTACGTCACATTTTGGTCATTCTGGGGTGAAGGGCAATGAGAGAGCAGATGCACTAGCGAGCAATGCTGCAATTGAGAATGGGCCTTCTATGGACAAAAGCGACATCAATGCTGTAAAACATACGCTCTGAAGATTTCAGTGAAGAAGTTAAAGGGTGTTCCCTATTTTGGTTGTGCAAATTATGCAGACCTTTAGGTGCAGCAGAGAGCTGTGATAGCGTAGTTGTTAGTGAACTCACTTCTCAAGGCTGGTGGTCCGGGTTCAACTCCCGCAGTGTGCGTGGAATTTTTCCTGACCGCGACGGCTCTCAGGTCGACCCAGCCTCTATTATCAGACTGAGTAACTGGGTACCAGACATGCTCTGGGAAAGTAAAGGCAGCCGGTGTGATGCTGACCACATCACCCATCGTGTGCCGACGGTCAATGAATAATACAGGCCTAAAACTGTATTGACCTATATACCACAAGGTATGAAAGGGTTCCTTTACTTAACTTACTTAGGTGCAGCAAGACGAGAAAACAATGAAATAAACCCCAGTAGATACATCAACCAACACAGAATGGGAGTTGTTAGTCTAATTATTTAATTAATTATTGTATTGTTCTCTTACTCAAAATGTAGCATTTCAGTATTAAAGCAAATTTGACTGATTTCAAACTTCTCTTTTATTTCAGTGATGATAAAGTTCATGTTGGTGGTGTTCGAGAGAAGGACAATTACAATCTGACCCCAGACCCTATTACAAGAGACAAAATAATGAGAAATGCAGAGATGCTACTGCCACAGATAAAGGTATACAAAGTGGTTTTATTTTATATAAATTGTAATAATTTATCAATATATGCTGTTTATTATGTAATCTTCCCATATATCAAGTTGTAGCATGTCCCTTGCAGAACGTCGCATTCATCACAGCCCGCCTGAAAAGCTCTCTGTCTCTTGCAAGTTCTCCGGCCTCTTCTAGCGTCATGTTCAAGGTTTCTTTGATGTCCGCTGCCACCTTTGTCTTGCTTGTCCCCTGCCTCGTTTTTCAGGAACCATGCCTTCCATTACCTTTGTCTCCAGAACACTGTGGCGTTTAATGTGGCCAAAATATTTCATCTTCTGGGATATGATGTTATTTATGAGCCAATGTTCCTTGATATGCAGGTCTTATAGGATGTCTTTGTTTCTTCTCTTCTCTGTTCAGGATATTCTAAGAACTTTTCTGTAACACCTTGTTTCAAAAGCTTCAATTTTGTTTTTTAATGTTTGTATTATGGTCCACGATTCACATCCATATGTTGCCACAGGAATATGCATGTTCTCAGAAGTCTTACTTTTGTTTCTGTGCTTCGCCCGAGTGGTTGCCGGGGTCCAAATTTGGAGTGTAAAGAATGGAACCCCTGTTGCCTGCCATGCATGTCGTAGGAGGCGACTAAGGAGGTTTGGCTGACATCGGATGCATGTGTCCGCTAGGGAATGCTAACCCAAAACAAATGCTTGCAGAAAACGGATGCATCAGGCCGTAAGGCGCATAACATGATGCAATGACCCCTCACAATGAGGAATGGGATAACGGATTCTACGGTCGCCAATCTGCCTCGGAGATTTAGCCAGGCTGTAAGAATGTCCGACCTACCATCACGAGGGTGGCCAAAACTTACTGCGGGAAGAGGTCGGCACAAATGGGAAGCAGAAATCATAGGAATTATATCCTACAGAACTGCCCCAGTATGCAGACTTGAGAAGAAAGAGTCCACTTACACTAGCATCCAAGACAAACTTTGGCGTGGCTGATAATCTGAGGCAGGCGGCTGCCTTTATTAGAGAATCTGAAATCCCAATCTAGTGAGAATGCAGAAGTAGAAGTTTCTTTGCTTGTATCATACCATAGTTTCTTCATGCTGGCCACCCTCTGGAAAGTCATGGCTAGTCTTCTTCTAACTTCTTACGTACAATCTCCATTGTTGGTAATTATAGAGCCAAGATATTCAAAATCTGTGTCGTTCTCAATGTCTTCATTGTTGATGGTAATTTCTTCCCATATATATATATTATGTGACAGCTGCGGTAGCGTAGTTGTTAGTGAACTCGCTTCTCAAGGCTGGTGGTCCGAGTTCAACTCCCGCAGTGGGCGTAGAATTTTTCCCCACCACGACGGCTCTCAGGTCGACCCAGCCTTAAATGGGTACCAGACATGCTCTGGGAAAGTAAAGGCGGCCGGCGTGATGCTAACCACATCACCCATCGTGTGCCGACGGTCAATGAACAATACAGGTCTAACACTGTAGTGTCCTATATACCACAAGGTATGAAAGGGTTCCTTTACTTTTACTTATATATTATGTATAAATTTATATTCGGTCATCTTTTCTGCATTATGATGTCTGCACAATCCAAACTTTTAAATTATAATTTAAAGTGGTTTTTAAGAACACCTTAAATTTACCAATCAAACATTATACCTCGAACAGAATTACAAGACTCTTTGAAGTTTGTGATTTGCAAACAACTGATTGATTGATAAGACCATCATCAGTGCACGATGGAAAACCTTGTGTGTTCCCATCTCTTTCTTACACTGGTAGATCTCAACCACAGTGTACAACTTCTCGCACCGGTGAAGGTCTCCAATATCATTTTGAAGATGATGAAAATTTATGTACAAATTTCATTTCAATCTGTTTTTAATTAATTTTTTATGTGCAGCGACTTTGCAACTTATATTGATTTTTAACTGTTAAAGGGCTCTTTCATGTGCTTAACTTGAACTTGGGGCCTACGCTTTATCATCCATTTCCGATAAGTCTAGGAGCACGATCTCACCGACATTGGGATCAGGGATCTCTGGAAAAATATCCTGAATGTTTCATGCAAGGGATGAACCAGGTGCCTTTGGAGCAAGAAGCAGAGCACCATTCCCTACTAAAAAAACCATTACAAACATTAATAAATTGACAATATAAATGAGTAAACAGGCCTCACCCGAGTGGTTACCGGGCCCAAATTTGGGTGTAAAGAATAGAACCACTGTTACCTGCCACGCATGTCGTAAGAGGCGACTAAGGAGGGTTTGGCTGAAATCGGATGCATGTGTCCTTAACGTGTAGTAGTCTTATGCGTTTAGGGGCCTACCAAACCAATGTGCAACGATACACGTTCTTGGCAAAGATCAAACATATCACAAAGAGTGATTAAAATTGGTCGTAAAGAACTAACGCAAAGAAGAAGAAGTAAACAGGCCTCAGTATTAACAACATACAGACCATATAGAAGTTAGTTCATAGTGTACAGATTTGGAAAGAGTTCACATAGAGATAATTCTCATTGTTGCCCCCACAAAACCCAGTTGAACTGATGTATAAGAAGGGATCTGACATCTGTTTTCATTTTAAATTTCAGGGTGCCAAGATTGTAGGTGAGTGGGTTGGGTTGCGACCTGGCAGAGATGTAATCCGGTTTGAATCTGAAATTCTTGACTGTGGGACAAGGGGCAAGTTGCCAGTAAGTGAAACAGAAAATATCAAAATTGTTCTCTTTCCACACAATCTGTTTAAACAACCAACAATATCATGTACACTTTCATTCTTCTGTTGTTGTCCCACTGTTTCCTGGTTCTGTTTGCCTAGTGTTGTGGTTTTTTATTTTTGTCTTTTGCTGCTTGGGTGATAGTTATTTTTGCTTTTTGACAGGATTCTGCTATGCTATCTATCTTTTTTGTGATCTTCCTCTCACCTTCTTCCCTGATGTTCTGTTGTAGAAGACTGTGTATACAGTGGAGTTTTGTTGCATTCTTATTAAGTGGCCTAACCACTTCATTCTTTGTTTTTCAATGTAATTCAAACAAGGTTCTGTCCCAACTTTCCTACTTATGCTGATGTTGGTGACTGTCTTTTCTGGTGTTGTTGGTAACTGTTTGTAGGCATCACATTTCACATGTAGTTATTTTTTGTTGCAACAGAAGTAGTAAAATGTTCAACATATCACATGTCACATATGCTTGATTTTCATTAAAAGTTTTCATACTAAATTGTTAGTGTAGACAAAGCATTAGAAAAGTCATGAATTGACAAGAAGAGGGCAATAAAGACATGACAGCCAGCGAGTTAGTGAAAAGCAAAAATGTAATTTAACACTGAATTATATATAAAAATGTGTATATATTTAAAACTTCTTGCAGGTGATTCACAGTTATGGACATGGAGGCCATGGAATTACTCTGAGTTGGGGCACAGGTGTTGGGACAGCCAAAATGGCTAAAGACATAGTTGATGCTAGCATTTCCAGGCTGTAGTTCACAGTTTTCCAATTGAAATTTTAAAATTGATTTTACATACATTTTTACAAATGTATGTTTAGTTTTTGAAACAATATGCTTATTGTAGTGTCTGTATATTATACCATTTCATTCTATAATACTCATGGGGTCACTGTATGAAAACATAAGTGTAGTTATGTTATGCCAACTACATAAATGCCTCTGTAACATCCCGCATCTACATTGTCAAACTACTTGGGGATGTCATGTAGGCTCCACTGAATCGAAATCATCATTGATTGTAGATTGAGTTGTTTATTCTGTCTGGGTAATCCTTCATAGCCTTTCTTTTTTCCGATGGTGGCTGCAGAGCAACAGGTTCTTTTTTCTTACCAAAGATGGTGTGTGTCAACTGTGGTACAAAAACCTTGATATTTGTATCAACTACAACCAGGTGTCTGTAGCTTAAGCGGTAATGAGCTAGATCACAACCCAAGTGTACTTGGTTCAAACTCCACAGCAGGCAGTTTGAAAGCAAATTTGTTCACTGGATTTTTACAACGGTAGAAATGACGTCACCTTTCAGAAAGCAATGGCAAATTACTGAACGTATAAGTGGTGCCTAAAAAATTGACTCATTTACTGTGGTGGATGGTGAAGTCCCGTAAATGATATGCCACGATTTTCATTATCATACACAACCAGGTAGGAATAGAAACGGATCATTCACAACCAGGTAGGAATAGAAACAGATCATTACAACCAGGTAGGAATAGAAACAGACCTTTACAAGACTGCCACCTGGAGAAGACTGAACTTTGTTTTGGCAATAAACATGATGGTGTAGCATGGCTGATGATTTGAATTCAGATGAACACACTGACCGACAAATTTGACAGACTTACTATCTCCCTCCACAGACTTGCCGAGACTCTGAATAATTTTTTAATATAAATCATGTCTATTTTTCTCACATTTTTTATGCTTTCCATTTGTGCAGCTATATCTCATTTCTTTGTGTAGACATTCCTGACCCATCATCCCAAAATAGATTGATTTAGAGCAAATAAATATCATCACACACCGAGTGGTTACGGGCCCAAATTTTGGGTGTAAAATAGAACCACTGTTACCTGCCACACATGTCGTAAGAGGTGATTAAGGAGGTTTGGCTGAAATCAAATGCACGTGTCCGCTAGGGAATGCTAACCCTAAACAAATGCTTGCAGAAAACGGATACACCAGGCCGTAAGGCGATAAGATGGTGCAGCGACCACTCACAATGAGGAATGGGATAACGTATTCTATGGGCGCCAATCTGCCTCGGAGATTTAGCCACGCAGTAAGAATGACAGACCTACCATCACGTGGGTGGCCAAAACTTACTGCAGGAAGAGGTCGACACAAACAGGGAAGCAGAAATCATAGGAATTATATCCTACAGAACTGCCCCCAGTATGCAGACTTGAGAAGAAAGAGGTGGCCCACTTACACCAGCGTCCAAGACAAACTTTATGGCGTGGCTGATAATCTGAGGCAGACGGCTGCCTCTATTAGAGAATCCGAAATCCCAATCTAGTGAGAACGCAGAAGAAATAAATATAAACAATAAGGAAGAAAAATGCGGTCGTCGATAGCGAATTCGTGGAAATGTCAAGGTTTAAGGCTGGCTTAACCAAAAATTGTCTGTGTGTAGTTGGACTACAGGAGACCCTGATCCTTTACTTGGGGACCTAAATTACAAGTATCTCTGAAGTTGAAGTAAGGCTTGCCTGAATTATGAGAACACTGGTGATAAGGAAAGCAAACCTTCATGCAAAAATCAATCAGAAACACCATATTAGACTACGTCTTAATTCATAATAAAAATATTTAAAAAAACTTACTGCCTGTAGTACCGTTTTAGGCGGTATAGAACAGGTATTGAATCAATACTTCTGTATAGCAGCGAATCATGGACAATGAACAAACAATCAATACGATTATTGGAAGCCACAGAGATGTGGTTTTACAGAAGAATGTTGAAAATTCCATGGACAGCAAAGAAAACAAATTAGGAGTTTTAAATCAGGCCTGCACACAAAGAAACCTTATCAAAAAGAATAAGAATCCGACAATCAAGGTTCTTCGGGCATATAATGCAAAGAGAAGGTTTAGAACATTTGGTGACTACAGGTAAAATTCAGGGAAGGAGAGATCGTGGAAGACAGAGGAGAAGATGTTGGATGGCCTGACATGGTTGACAAAATATCGACGTCAGAACTGATTACATGCACCAAGCAAAGAGAGTTGTGGAGAGACATGATCGCCTACGCCGGCAGGCATGGCACTTGATTGATAGAACAGGCGGGACGAGAGCCTGGGAATTTAATAGTCACATGGCTAGTGTAGTCGCTGCGAGCTGTTCTGGTTAGGAGTTTTTTCATTTATGCCCACAACAGAAAAATTTCTTGGCCGTATCGTAAATTAAATTGAACATGGATCTCTTGCATGGGAGCCACACTCTAATCCATTCGGTCAGACGCTTCTCTAATTCATAATGAGCGAATGAAAAAAATGAGAAAATGTGGATTTTGACAAATATTAAATTTATAGCGAGCATTTGTTTACATGGGAGCTGCAGGACATAGCTAGAGATAGGAAGACTTGGCATGAGTTGGTTGAGGGCCTATGCCCCAATCCAGGGTAAAAAGGCAAAGAGAGAGAGAGATTTGTTTACATGCACAATCTATAAATAAAACTAATCTTACTACATGCATGTGACTCCTTGATTATTGTTTACTGAGTTAACATCATAACACTCTAATCAAACCCAGTAGTGATCAGTCTTTCTCAGCAGATGTCAAAAGGTATGCATGTTGAGGGTTTCCACCTCCCACTGATTAAACACACTACTTATTCTGCCTTTTAGGAATTCTGTGCCTCAGGAATTTTGTTGCTCAGGAGTTCAGCTCCACTCGAACAATGTGTAATTTCAAACTTCTTAAAACTCTGTATAGATTCAACACCAATTGTGTCCCCAGTATGGATTATACACCAATTGCTGTCCCAATTCAACAGGCAATCACTGAGCCACTAAATGATGTTTCCCGTATCAATATTCATGTGCTCATTTATCATAGAGATCAGGTACTAGAGCCATGGGAGGACTAAGAAAAAGATGGATAGACAGTATCAAGATCACACTAAATAGACACAGATACAACATAACAAAGGCAACTCATCTGGCCCTGGAATGCAAATTAAAGCTCCCACCCCTACACATAATGGCAAGAGTGGACAACCAATTCCATCATCTACCTGGGGAAAGATAATAGACAGTTCAATAAGAGCTGGTTTTCAGTATCAATAAACCATCTTATCATATTGCGTACAGGTTGAAACTGTAAGATGATATTACTTAGTGTACTTAAGCCTTTAAGTTTTTTAAACATGTGCTCTAACCTGTATGTTTAAGTTCATGGCATGTTCTGTTAACCATAAAAGAGGTGTGTCAAAGATTTAAAGACAGATTTATTTCACTGTCCTGAATTTCCTCATATAGCTTGGTCCTTCGTCGTAGAAATGACAAGTTAGCTACCTAGAGCATCGCACAAAGCACAAACTCTGTAGCTACAGCCAAAATCTTTGGGATCTTTAGAAAAAGTGTACTCAGGAACCAAACAACATAGCCTTAATTTGAACCCACATCTTTCAGAGCACAAGGCAAACGGCTTGACCACTTCACCACAGAGACCCAATTAAAAAAATGAACACCAGACAATTAAAAAACAGAAATGTAAACAAATCATAAGAACTTTGATAACAACATTTTATGAAACTTTGTTCAGAATCAATTGCTAGTCCGTGCTGGTTTTCTAATGTTAAATTAAATCTGTGAAACATGATCATATCAATGAAATTATGGAAGACAACAACAACAGATAAAAACAGTACTGTCCAAATGTTTACTTTCAATGAGAAAGGGCAAGACAATGAAGTCACACTAAAATATAGACAAAGTAATGATAACAAAACTTTATCCAAATTCTCTATTTTTTTATACTGATTATAATAATAATAATTCCTCTTGTACCGTTAAATAAGAAATTTCTCCATAACGCTCTATCCTGAGCAACTCTCTCAATCTCCTCCATGGAACTGAGACCGATATTTCTTGCCTCTCTCAGCAAAGTTCGCTTCAGGGTCTCCTTAGGTCATCCTCTCTTTCTTGAACCATTTGCATCTCACTTCAGTGCCTGCTTTGATATTCGTTGATCATTTCTCCATCTTCTCTTTCTTATAACAGTTGTCACCAGTGATCATATACTGATTATAAAAGAAATAATGTCTGTACATAAATTACCCCAAAATGTATGACACTCTATTTTATATCTTCTTTTTAATAATAACTTTTCATAACAGCCTGTTTCGGTATCTGCACAATTTTACCAAGATATCCCCATTTACAGATTAAATAGTTTGGACACCTGACAAGAATGCCCTGGTATCGCCTACCACAGAGAGCCACACAGAAAAAGTATGAGTACAAAGCAAGAGGAAGACCACGCAAAAGATGGAGCGAGGCATCAAGAACAGCCTTACAAACATGAATATCAGCTTACAAAGTGCCTTAAAACAAGCACACACAAGATCACTTGTTTCACCCCCAACACTTCTATAAAGAAGTAAATGGTGAAGGAGATCCCCATTTATTTCCAACTCTCTCTAGTTATTTTATTTTGTATACGTTGTGTTTTTCCATGTGTGTACACTCGTAAATAACTCACATAATATATAAATAATACAAAGTAACGGAATGTGCTTTCCATATATATCTGCCACCAATTGTTGCGGATTCAAAAATTCAGACAAATGCTGGAGTGTAGTACTCCACAAATTAATTATGCCAACAGTCTAAGTTTCGTCTTCAATGAATTTCCTCAACATCACTGATAATTAAGAGGCAGACAATCTGGCAAAGGTAGTGGAAAATAATATGCTCAAATTGACACAAGTTTAACCTATAAATAGTTCACGAGCAGTGGATACCAGCACACTGTGACATACCAGGAAATGTAAAGGCTGACAAACTAGCAAGGGCTGGGGGGAGCCTAACACACCACCACCCAACACAAAGCTTTACAGAAGCAAAAAACTCTCCTGAAACAATCCAGGAAAATGATCTGGAGAAAAACAGAAAACACACAGTCTTCAGACTTAGAACGGGACACTGCAGTCTCAGAGCACACCTCCACAGAATGGGTCTCAGCAGCCTGCACCTGTGGAGCACCTAAGCAGTCCCCAGAGCACATCCTGCAAGACTGCCCTAGTCTGAGTAGTGAGAGATTGGAGATCTGGCCAACAGAAACAACCCTACAAGACAAACTATGGGGAACCGGTGAAGACCTCAAGCGCACAGCCCCATTTATGACACATACCGGAGTAGTCGCATAGCAAAAGTTGATCACAGAAGAAGGTCAAGAGCAGCTATATTTTTAAAAGGGTCTAAAGCCGAAGGATTGACTTCATTGCACTGGGTTTAATCCCACATAGCTTAGTCCGTCTCCGCAGAAATGGCATGCCACCTGCCAAGAGTATTGCACAAGGTACAAACTCTGTAGCTCTGGCAATAATCCTAGGGATCTCTGAAATAAAAATGCACTTGTGAATAGAACGGCACGATCCGGATTCAACCCACAACCTTTGAAAGGTAGGGCGTAACCACTTAGCCCCACAGACCAGTGTGGTGCCAGGGCCTGCAACAGAAGCAAAGAACAGGAACATCACTGCGACCTACAAGGCATGTTATAAGAGGCAACTGAAGTAGGACCTAGGGAAGCTACGCTAGTAAATAAAAAGCATCACAGAAATCGGATGCGCTGGCCTACTTATAGGTGCATTACTGGTACAACGTACAATCGCAATTAGACTCAGATCACATAGAAATCACACAGAGTGGTTAACAAGTGGTTGATATGGTGCATTTGAAAAAGAAGAATAGCACAGACAAAATGACAACTAAATATCATTTCCTTAAGAAAATCAAGCTATTGTGTTCTGTAAGTAACAAATTCATGTCCTTATTGATTGATTGATAGGACCATCATCATTGCACTTCGGTGAGTAACCATGTTTGCTATGATCTCTTTCTTGCACAGGAAGATAGCAGTAGTGCATGAACTCAGTAGCACCAGCAAGGGCTCCTGATATAATTTTGAAGATAGTGAAGATATTTTGTATGACTTTTTATTTTTTAATCTTTTCTAATTAATTTTGCCTGGGCAGTCACTTTCCAGCTTGCTCTTCTCGATTTTCATTGATTACTGTGCAACCATAGCATCTACACTGCCAAATGAGAGTTCATAAGCAAGGGCATTTTTCAGTTTTTTTTATTTCAACACAATAACTTTGCAAAATCATTCAAATAAATAATTCAAGGCAGTTCTCTCATTCTCAAGTCACATTCTCTATTGCAAAAATAAGATTACACTGCATGACAAACTTTGAAGTGCAAATTTTTCTGGTACATATGTTGGCCTCAATTTTCAAACAATATCTACCTATGAAGTCTGAGTAAGGTTCCCATGAATGGTGAGAGACACTGGCAAAAAGGAAAGCAAGTATTTACGCAAAAATAAATCAGTGTTGCTTATCAGATGCAAAAAAATTACGCCAAAATTTGTATCAGGCAAAGTAATTTAATTTAAAAATTTTAATTAATTATTAACTTTTTAAATATCAATTTACAGGCACTGAACTTGATACTTAAGCCAGCATCATTATCTGACAAATATTCTCCTGTTACAATAGTTCTAAAAATTTGAGGATCATTAAGAAAATTAAGCATATATACAAATTTTGATCGTTTATATCTTCTATGCTATTTCTATCTGTATCTCACAAACATAACTTTCCATCTGCATATAGTACTCGAAGAATAAAACGGAAAGTTAATTTAATTTGAATCACACTTGGGACAGTCTCAACGGGTAAATACATTTGTTTGAATCCAGAATATTGATGTGGAGAAAAAAAAACAGGATACAACACAGAACATAACAGTATAAACACACTAAACAGAATAGCACACTTTCTTAGAACAGGACACCATATAATGAATATCAGGGACTCAGCTGCCTGCACCTATGGAGCACCAAAGCAGTCCCCAGAGCACATCCTGCAAGACTGCCTCAGCCTGAGCAGTGTGAGAATGGAAATCTGGCCAACAGAAACAACCCTACAAAACAAACTATGGCTTACTGGTGAAGACTTCAAGTGCACCACCTTGTTTATGACACATACTGGAGTAGTCACATAGTAGAAGTTGATCGCAGAAGAAGAAATACATTTGTTTAAAATAACTAGCATAATGTATCACTGTCATTTAGAATCAAAGTGCTGGTTGTTAAAGTCTGCTGTATATATAGTAGACCCGAATAAACAAAATAATGGTAACGCATATCAGTCATTGCATAGAAAACTCTTAATCACATGATTTGTAAAACATTTTCCAAGAAAGACATACAAATTTCATACAGACTGTACATATTTGCATAAATATTTACACTATTTTTTTGTTAAATCAATAGTATTCAAATTTTACATACATTTTTCAGACCTTAAAACAGTGTTATACAGAATCAACATGGGTATATCAAAATAAATATATTTATTATTCTTTATTATCACCATTTTGTCTTTGTTAAGCAAAAGTTACTGAAATCATACTCTCAGGAATGTGTACATATATCAATTTTACTGAGTTTGACACATTAAGTTATGTGTACACATCAACTTAGTATTTGTACCATAAGTAAACAAATTGTGTTGACATCAGTTTGAAATAAGTATCATAATGAAACAAATTAGATTGTGTACAAATCAGTTTAACTTAGTATAAGTACGTAAGCTAACAGGTCTATACATCAACATTAGAAAAATAACAAACCTCAATGGTAGTTAGTAATAATACAACAATCATGTTATAAAACGTGTGTACATACATCAATTTTACTTGGTTAAGTACAATAACTGACATAAGAACAAAAATCAAGTGTTTAAGAGCCTGCATTTTTCCCTTTGGCAGCATATGGTATTGAGACATGGACCACTGACAAAGTGGCAGAGAAGATTATTAATGGTTTTGAATGCAAGTCCTACAGAAGAGTACTTAGAATATCATGGACAGAGAAGAGAACAAATACTTCTGTTCTGCAACAGCTTGATATTAAAGAGAGTTGGCTATTAAAGAACATTAGAAACAAGAAAGAAAAATAAATATTTCTGACACAATAAATGACGTGTGCCTAGAGAAGATAATTTTCGAGGGAATGTTGCCTGGAAGAAGAATGACCTAGAAGACAATCTGAGCTGACGCCGGTCAACTTGTACAGAATATTCAGGACTGCTGTCATGGGAGCCAAGTTCCGGAAGGGACAAGCTGCTTGATGATGATGAAGTACAATAACTAAATGTACACATCAACTTGAAGGGTTTTAAAGCCGAAGGATTGACTTCATTGCACGGGTTTTACCCCATATGGCTCGGTCCCTCTCAGTAGAAATGGCACGCCACCTGCCGAGAGTATTGCACAAAGCACGAACTCGTAGCTCCAGCAACAATCCTAGGGATCTCTGGAAAAAATTGCACTCATGAACAGAACGGTGCGGTCCGGATTCGAACCCACGACCTTCGACTCACAAGGCAAAGGGCTTAACCACTTAGCCACAGAGACCCCACACCCTGTGGCATCAACTTAATTTAGTTCGAGTACAAATGACACATTGTAACAGTAAACACAGGGAACTAGCAACTGCAAATACATTTCAATATGTGCGGAAGTGAGCCACAGTAGCATAGTTGTTAGTGAACTCACATTTTAGGTGTGTGGTCCGGGTTCAATTCCACAGTGGGCGTGTAATATTTTTCAGATCGTAACAGCTCTCAGGTTGACCATGCCACAAGTGGGTACCAGGAAATGGACTGGGAAGTAAAGGTGACCACATCATTCATCATGTGCTTATGGTCAATCAGAAATATGGGTATAACACTATTTCCCAATATACCTCAAGGTATGAAAAAAGGGTTCCTTTTTTAGTGGAAAGAGTGCTACCAAAAGATGGAACTAACAACAAGGATATCAACATAAAGATAAATAAAGTCAGAATATTTATGCTAATCTTAATAAATAAGAAAGAGAAAATTGAGATATTTTGGACATATAAAAAGACACAAAGGGCTGGAGAAGACCATCATGCATCATGGAAGGAGGCATACCGGCAAAGATAAGGGGAAGACCACAGAGAAGATAGATTCAGGATGTAACAGGTGGTTTGAACATGACGGCTGCAGAGGTGGAACTTCTGGCATATGAGAGAGAGAAATTCTGGAGGACTGTTGGGGTGGCAAAGTTCTGCTCAGGACAAGCTATTTGATGATGAATCTAAACAATATATGGAGATCTTCCCGGTACAACACAAGACTGAAAATAAGAATATCTGAGAGCTGCTCACTTTCCATACTTTTGTATGTATCTGAATGCTGGAGAACAACAGAAAAGGAATAATCTAGAAACTATACAGCATTCCATACAGCCTTCCTGAGAAAAAATTGTACAAATGTATTGGTCAGACAAAATCAGCAACAAAAAACTGCTCAACAGGTGCAATCAAAAGCAAATGTACATAGTAATAAAAGGCAAATGCTGAAATTGAATAAGACATATACTCAGAAGGAATTCTGAGACCACCATGAAAACTGCTTTGCAGTGGACTATGAAGAGAAGATGAAGAAGGGACAATCAAAGATAATCTAAGCAGACAACAGTGAAGGAGGATATGTACAGTGTGGGACAGTCTTGAGTCTTCCTACGGGGGGATGGTCTCTGATCGAGCCCAGTGGATTTTTCTGTTGCCCTAAAAGATAGCATAAGGAGTATCAGCCACTGGCTGCTTTGTTGGTCTGTGTCTAAGGAAAGAAGAAAACAAAACCAGTAACAACAGCCTGGTTGGGTTTATTTTCCACACCCAACATTCCACAAGAGACTAAAGGAATTTATACTCCTACCTGCTGCATACTAGGGTATAGCAATATGAAGTGATGGGAACTTCATACTCTATGGTCTGCAAAAACTGCTGGACATTTTCATTAAATGGCATGATACATAACATTCATGAAGCTTTTACAGAAAGTGTTGAAAACAAATTAAAATCAGAGAACAACTGAGGAACCTAGTTGCAAACAGAGCAGAAATAGTACCAATGCAGTTAGCCTGATGACTATTGACAGACAAAAGCAGAACAGACACCTGGGAACATAACATATCAGAAGAGCTACAGGAAAATATCTTCACCCAATTATGAATTCCCACTTGTGTGTTGCCGGACCCGCATGGGAGCGCAAAGAATAGTAACACTGCAACCTATAAGGCATGTCGTAAGAGATGAGTACGGCAGTGGCCCGCTCGTGTGCTACCGGGTCCTGAAAGGTGAGTAAAGAATATGCAGCAATGTGTACCTGTCAAGCATGTCGTTAAGAGGTTAATGTTGTTCCCTTCTGCCTGTAAAAACTTAAATAATGTGCATGATATGCAACTACACAAATGGAATTGTATGCATATCAACTTTACTTTAGTATCATAATTTCAATTAGGAATATCTTCATTGCACTCTGGATATGTCCATAGATGCTCCGATCTCCTTTGCAATATCTCCAGCAGCATCCAGCGACTGACCATACCAGTTTGATTGATGAGCCTACTCATATACCTGTTGTGCTGGTCTATTATGGCCACTTCAATCTTCAATCCCAGCTCTTGCAATCTAGTAGTTGACATGGATTGGTTTAAATTATCATAATTACTATGTAGTCATATAAACATCAACATCATGTAGCATAAGTATCAAAATTATATAAATTAAAACATGTACACATCAAGTTTAGTTATTAAAGTTCCCATATTACGAGTGTGTACACACCAACTTTAGTTAGTAAAATTTCACACATTACATAATGTGTGTACACATTAACTGAAAGAAGGTGTAAGTAGTATAATTACATAAACTGGAATGTGTACACATCAACTTTAGTTATAAAGTTCTACATATTACAATATGTGTACATACACATCAAACTTTTGTTATTAACGTTCAATATATTACGGAATGTGTACACATCAACTCAAAGTAAGTATAAGTAGTATAATTACATAATTTGGAATGTGTACAAATTAACTTTGAATATAAAATAGAACTAATTCAGAAAAGTTAAATCAGCGAAATGTCTGGTCAACCATTAGTATCAACTGTTATAAGAAAGAGAAGATTTAGATATGTTGAACATATTCTGAGAAGGAATGATTAGACTTGGGAAACAAGCGCTGAAGTGGGAGACAAATGATTGAGAAAGGAAGGTGGCACTAGAGGAAATCCTGGAAAGAGCTTTATTGAAGAGAGGCATAATTTGGCTATTGCCAAAATATTGAATGAGTTGTCGAGATACAGTGGGATGAGAATTGTTTGAAAATGTATGTAACATTTCAGCACTCTAATAATACAATACAATACCCAAAATACATTAACTTTTGTTGTAAGTATACAAATATAAATACGTAACCCTTTTCTTGAAGTGTCATGTGAACTAGTGTGGCAACTATCTCTCCATTCTTGAAGTGTCATGTGAGCTAGTGTAGGCAACTTTCTCCATTCTTGAAGTGTCATGTGAGCTAGTGTAGGCAACTTTCTCCATTCTTGAAGTGTCATGTGAGCTAGTGTAGGCAACTTTCTCTATTCTTGAAGTGTCATGTGAGCTAGTGTGGGCAACTTTCTCTATTCTTGAAGTGTCATGAGCTAGTGGCAACTTTCTCTATTCTTGAAGTGTCATGTGAGCTAGTGTAGGCAACTTTCTCCATTCTTGAAGTGTCATGTGAGCTAGTGTAGGCAACTTTCTCCATTCTGAAGTGTCATGAGCTAGTGTGGCAACTTTCTCATTCTTGAAGTGTCATGTGAGCTAGTATGGGCAACTTTTCTATTCTTGAAGTGTCATGTGAGCTAGTGTAGGCAACTTTCCTATTGAAGTGTCATGTGAGCTAGTGTGGGCAACTATCTCCCTTATTGAAGGGTCATGTGAGCTAGTGTAGGCAACTGTCTCCCTTCTTGAAAAGGCAGAAATTCACTTGCAGTGGATTCCATCTCACTGTGACATTGCAGGCACTGAGAGTGCCGATGTCTTGGCTAAGAAGGGCAGTGCCAAATAGAAAATTTACCAACCCTTGTCTTTTCAAGAGGTCAAAACATATGCAGTAGACTGGAAGACAAACACTGGATATGATTATGGAAAAGACTCTCTCAAAGACATAAGCAGAACAGACCAGGTCATTATATTTCAACTACGCACAGGACACTGCAGACTCAACAAACACTTATATAGATTAGGAATAAGTCAAACAGCTCTCTGCCAGTGTCAGCAGGCGGAGCAGACACCAGAGCATATCTTGCAAGACTGTCCTCTTCTGGGTGAGCTGAGAAGCAACATGTAGCCACACCCAGTCAACCTGAAAACTAAGCTTTGGGGAAACCTGACAGCCCTGAAGCTGACCGTCCAGTTTGTGGTCCACAGTAAACTAAGCGCATGACCAGAGATCGTTGAAGAAGAAGTGTCATATGAGCTAGTGTAGGCAACTATCTCCCGTCTTGGAGACGGGTCACAAACACAAAGAACTAAAAGAAGTAGATTGCACAACTACATTACGTCATGATTTGATCTTTGTCTTTGGGATATAATTTCTTTTGAAAGCTCCATATCGACCACTTGTCAACCACTCTGTGTGATTTGTATGTGATCTGAGCCTAAGAGCGATTGTACGTTGTGCCAGTTATGCACCTACAACTAGGCCAGCACATCCGATTTCTGCACTGATTTTTATTTACTAGGGTAGCATCCTAGGTCCTACATCAGTCGTCTCTTACGACATGCATTGTAGGTTGCAGTGGTATTATTCTTTGCTTCCTTGCCGGCCCTGGCACCACATGGGCAGTATATAATTTAACTAGTTTTGCTCATCATAAAGTTTTTAAAAAACCAAGAATCTGGCAATAGTAGCTCTTTTACAAGAACGAGACAAAACAATATTATAAAGTAAGTCTAAAGTTATTTGGGTGGATTCACAAAAGTGGCATAAACTTTCCTTTCTCAGTTCTGTTTTATAATATTCCTTTAGTCAAGGAACAAAATACTTTAAAAATAAATAAATAGAAAGTAATATAAAGTGCCGTTCATTATATAATAATAATATAAAAATGTACTGGGTGATGGACAACATCTGTGTTCTATGTTTAAGTATACAGTAATTTTATTTACATTAAATCTTACATTAACTTGGACTCAATGGGTCTGACCAACATTTGCTGGTCTGAACAACATTTGCTGGTCTGACCAACATGTGCTGCTAGGTTGTCTTTATTCATTGTTATAATCATTCCTTTTTATTTTTTGTGGAACAGAACCGTACATTTGTTAACTAATTTTGGAATGTTTTGGGACTACATTTGCTCGTTCCCCAACCAAAACTCTAGTTGTCTTGACTTCTATGTTTATTGGTATTCTTAGACATTATTTTAGTTTTCCAACCCTTCTCTTCCCTTGCTGGTTTCAAACAAGGATATATATAGTTATACTGAATATTGTTAGGTTGATCATGAGTCATCAGTACCAATCCAGGACGCAATCTATGGAGATATTAAAAGCTTTAGGTAGACAACTAGCTAAAACAAAAGTAAATGGACCCGTTACAGTTTGGAATATCTTCATTGCATTCCGGACATGTCCATAGGTGTTCCGATCTCCTTCGGAATATCTCCAACAGCGTCCAGCGACGGACCATACCAGTTCGATTTTGATTGATGAGCGTACTCACGTACCTGTTATGCTGTTCTTTTCTTGCTACTCCAATCTTCAAATCCAGCTCCTGCGATCTAGTAGTTGACGTGGATTGGTTTAAATGAAAATCTTCTTTGGGCCACACTCTATGAGGGCGTTCAAAATATCAGCTCTATCCATTGGCTGGCGCTCTGATATGGTGGCAGAGCCAGCCAGCTGTCTGCTCTCTCATTGCCAACGACACCCATGTGCCCCGGACGAAGATAAGTGTATGAATGGATTCTCTGCCTCGCAACGGAGTTTGTGCGTGTAGGCAGGGATCCTTCACTTATGGACCTGTTTTCATACCATTAGCTATATATTGGGAATACAGTATTAGGCCAGTATTTTTCTTTGATCATTGGGACACGGGGGATGTCATGCTGGCAGCATTTACTTTCCAGTGCTATGCTATAGCAGCTTTCAAGGCACACAATTGCTTTATTTAACCCTTTCATCCTTCTTAGCCAATACAATGATTCACAGTATTTTTAAGATGTTTCAAGGTAACTCGCACACATTGAAAACAAATGTGTCCACAGTAAAAAAACTTACAGAGTGGAAGGGTTAAAAATATTCAACGACATCTGAAAATGAACGTGGAAGAAGATCTGGTTGCAGTGACAAATTTACTACCAAAAAATATTACAATGCTACTTTTTACAGTATTTACAATGTGTTGATAGGACAACTAAACTCCTTTATTGCATATTTTATTCCATTTTATTTGCCCATTGTTGTAATTGTGTGCTGTTAATCAAAGAAAAATGCATACCTAACATTATATTCCAAAATATACCTCATGGTATTAAATTATTTTTACCACTTTACTATTTTCCTGATTTAGAACTATTACTTATATCAGAAAAAAGTTGATTGCTCCAAAGTAAATCTAATGTGGCAAAGAAGTTGACACCAACATACTAAATATTTTGTTAATGTTAAAATGGAGATGGTTTTTAAAGCTATGCAATGCAAACAATAAATCCTCAAAAGTATTATATATTTTAGTATCGTATAGAAATTGCATGGATAATGAACAAGATAAGAGGAAAGTTCATGAGGTTTGTTGTTGCGGACTTACAGAAGAATGGGGACATATTTAATTGATTCACTACATAATTATTTTAGCCCATGGACGGAATTATTTTTAGGTCTTAAAATTGTGGACTTGTATGTTAAGTGATCTGAAATAGTAACACTTAATTTCAATTAAAGTATAACTTATTATATATGAAATCAAAGGGAAACGGATGCACTTTATAAATATTTTGACTACATTGACAAATGTAATGCAGATATATCTCTGGAATAAAAAATATAAGCATGATGCAAAAAACAAATCGAAATTTGGGATTAAAAAATGTCCACTTACCAAAGGCCCCAACTATAATATTTGAGTAATAAACCCCAACTACTATTTTCTTGTAGGTAATCCATATAGGAATAAGTTACAGCTGAATAAAATTATTACTGCATACAACATGTATTGGTCACACAAAAACTAGCAACATAGGTGATAGCAAAACATTCCATTGAATAATTGTGAAATTGAAGTTTATATGACATATTCAGACATCCATGCCGGCCAGTAAAACTGACAAAACTGCACCGAATATTTGAAGGAAATCTACTTCCTATAGAAATTTAATTTGGGTTAATATAAATTACAAAAGTTTACATAAAGCTACGAAATATTCAGCATCTAGTATTAGACCTTCAGTAAAAACATCTGTTGTCAGAGGTACTAAATATGGATGATACATATGGAATCAGTTAATAGAAAGAAAAGCAAGTGAATTAAGAAATATTTAAATAGAAAATAATAGAAATGCTGGAAAAAAATATCATTAAAAAGTAAAATACTTTGGACACATAGAGAGTCATGAAACTTAGCTAAAATAGGTAATAGAAGGAAAGCTAACTGACGACAAATGGGTAAGAGAGTGACATCCCTTTGTTTTCTTCCGCATTCAGAAATATGGTCATGTTAGATATTCATTACATATTATTTTTCACGACGGTGTATCAAGAGTCTACCACCAATTCTATGTCTATAAAGACAACAGACCACCAATTCTATGTCCATAAAGACAATAGACCACCAATCCTATGTATATAAAGACAACAGACCACCAATTCTATGTCTATAAAGACAACAGACCACCAATTCTATGTCTATAAAGACAACAGACTACCAATTCTATGTCTATAAAGACAACAGACTACCAATTCTATGTCTATAAAGACAACAGACTACCAATTCTATGTCTATAAAGACAACAGACTACCAATTCTATGTCTATAAAGACAACATACTACCAATTCTATGTCTATAAAGACAACAGACTACCAATTATATGTCTATAAAGACAATAGACCCCCAAATTTCATATGTGTATAAAGACAACAGACCACCAATTCTATGTTATAAAGACAATAGACCACCAATTCTATGTCTATAAAGACAACAGACTACCAATTCTATGTCTATAAAGACAACAGACTACCAATTCTATGTGTATAAAGACAATAGACCACCAATCAAAAATGTTATAAGACAACAACACTAATTCAATTTTATGGAGCAGATCACCAACATGTCTATAAAGACAACAGACTACCAATTCTATGTGTATAAAGACAATAGACCACCAATTCTATGTCTATAAAGACAACAGACTACCAATTCTATGTGTATAAAGACAATAGACCATCAATGCAAGCAAATGTTGAAGATCTATTACAACCATCTTCCAATATGGAGCAGACACAAACATGTTCTTGAATGTATACACTCTCTAAGCAAAACTAAACTCTGGAATTTACTTAGTTTTGTCAGAAATTTGCATGATTGCTCAATTTATTTTGCAATGTGCAGCGTTACTTCATTTATTCTGTTTACTTGATTTATTTAGGAGAAAATTATTCTCTAGGTTTTTTTTTTTGCAGATATCAAGATTGATTCTGGGAAAACAAAATGGTGAATTCTATCATAATATAACACAACAGCTATGCTTATCTTCATCTTCTGCACCAACTACTGGAGCAGATGGAGGTGCTACAAATTTCTTTAACTGACCATCTCTAAAGCTAGAACGAGATGTATTTGTACTAGAGGCAGATCTTGATTGTAAAACTAAAGGGGTAGGGTTGTTATTGTTGTGTCCATTTTTTACTGTCTCCATCATCGGTGGTTTGTAGAAATGAAGCTGACTTTGTGTGGAAGAAGTGGATATTACTGAGGCGGTTGAACTGCGACTTTTCATTTGTGGAACTGACTCAAGAAACATTCTCTGAAACTGATCCTCCAAATGATCGTTAGCTTGGTCTTTGCTGGGTTGTTCTTGAACACCACTTGGATGTTTCTTTAAATCATTCAACGTGGACTCAGATGACACAGCTGGTAGATTATTCTGATTGATGGATGCACTGGTTAAAATAGTTGGGGGTATTGTGTTATTGTTTGAATTTCCATCTGGAAGTTTGCCAGCTGGCACTTGTATTGTATTGTTGTTGGTCTGGGCTCCTTGAACATGGGTTTGATCAGATCTATTTGTTGATGGCTCTAGAGATGGTACAGAATTAATTATTTGGGAGGTCTTGTTGGAGTCGACTTCATCAATTACAATTTGGACATCATCAAGATTTGTTGCTGGTAGGTTTTCCTTCTCTTCTGTCAATACCTGGACAAAAAACAAAGTAAGTATCTAATCATAGCTAAATGCTGTTTTATCTATAATTTCATGGTGATAGAGTGACACAAAAGACAACTATAGTAATATGTAATCAAAACTTGTGAGTAGCTTATTAATTACAAGTGATATGTAGGGAGAGTTTTCCAGAACCAATAATATTATATGGAAGTGAATCCTCCTGGTTAAATTTCCAAGTCAAGAAGCTAATTTTCTAACAATGGAAGTTAGAGCAGTGACAGATACTCAGAACTACATTTATGCATGCATACTGATTCTATGTGTTTAACTTTGGAATATCTTCATTGCACTACGGACATGTCCATATGTGCTCTGATCTCTTGCAATATCTCCAACAGCATCCAGCAACTAACCATACCAGTTTGATGTTGATTGATGAGCTTACTTACATACCTGTTGTGTTGTTCTTTTCTGGCTTCTCCAAACTTCAATCCAAACTCTAAAAATCAAGTAGTTGATGTGGATTGGTTTAGATTCTATGTTGCTAGAGAGGTGCAACAGCACACGTCTGAGATTGTTGTCATCATCGCTTGGATGGACGGCTATTATCCATGTGTATGCTTTGCAAAGTCAAGACAGGTTTGGTACGCAGACAATGAGTGGAATTGTTACAATTCTAGACTAAAATTATTGCTGTCATTTTCATGCACAAACATGCAGGAATCGAAGACAATGAATGCGCGGACATACTGGTAGGCTTAGAAACTGTGTTATAAGGAGACGAGCAATGGGCAATTAATACAAATATAATACACTGAGAGACTCTGCCAAGTGATGGATTTTCAGGTATGAACACTGGGAGCCGCTGGCCAAAGAGAGGTAAGCATGGTGAGCGGCGGCTCAAAAAGAAGATAAACATCCCATGTGGAGGCAAAAGAGAGCACAGAGAGCAGATAGAACATCCAATGTATCAGCTCCAGTTTTACCTGTAGCAACTGTGGCAAGGATTGCCACTTCAGAATAGACCATTACAGCCACAAGAAACATGATTTAGCGCAGAACATACTACGAGACGCAAGACCTATTGTCTCCTGAGACAAAGAGGCCAATGATGAATTCATCATAGCTAGCAATGATGCAAGAAATAAGAGTTCAATTCAAGGACAACCACAACTTATATAAGAAACAATTGTGTAATCAACACAGAACTGGTACTGTTAGCTGTTATATATTGACAAGGCTACTTCAGTGGGGATCAGAGCACCTATAGGCTTGTCCAGAGTGCAGTGATGATAATCCACTCCTATCTCTATTTCAAATATTCCATACTAGTCTAAAAGTGAAAGTAAATCATGAACAATAAATAAAACATAATGTTCTGTGCAATGTCAGCTACACACTTAACATTTCACAGAAATATTAGATTCATCTAAAATATAATCTAAACTCACCCCAAGTTCTTCTTCATCTTGCATTAGTCTCAAACCAAAGTGCAGAGCCTCTTCTTGCGCTTCTTTCTTGAACAGATTGCCCTTTTCACCCCTCAGAGAGCTGCGCCGCATTGATGCACTGAAAGACAGATTAAAACCATTTTATGATCTTCGCAATCACAATTTCAATTGTAGTAATAAAGCAAAATAAAGCAACCAAATAAATATCTTCTCATTAAACAAAGATAACTGAAATTTTAGTTTGTGTAACAAAATAGCTTGTTGTTCTCACTTGATCTCTGTTGAGATTGTGTACATATGAAAACAGAAGTCACCAAATATTAATATTAGAAATACAAAACATTAAAGAAATTTAGTAGGTTATATAAGTATGAATAGATGAACAACATGCTAAAAAATGTATGTAAGGACATGAAGCTTCAAGGTTTACAACATGCATATATTTCACATAAAAATAATACAGGAAATTTTACATCACAAGCAGGCAGACATTTGTGTCAACATAGATCCCTGTTTCCCAATGTGGGGCCCATGCCCCACAGAGGGGAATTTTCATCTTTAATGGGGGCGCAATGGACTCATTCAGAGTTAACTAATGTTCACGATGTTGCAAAACTGATATATCGACTTTTGGATGTCTGTTGACAAAAATGGATGTTGCTTCACAATCACATTACTGAAGTTTAAAAAAATAATTTAAAACAAAAGGGGGAAGAAGAATTAAAAAATGTTGGAAAAGATTTGGTGGGACATGGCACAAAAAAGGTTGGGAAACACTTCTTCTTCTTCTTTGCATTTGTTCTTTACAACCAATTTTAATCACTCTTTGTGATATGTTTGATCTTTGCCAAGAACATGTATACGTTGCACAATGGTTTGGTAGGCCCCTAAACGCATAGACTTCTACATGTTTAGGACACATGCATCCGATTTCAGCCAAACCTCCTTAGTCGCCTCTTACGACATGCGTGGCAGGTAACAGTGGTTCTATTCTTTACACCCCAAATGTGGGCCCGGTAACCACTCGGGCGGTTGGGAAACACTGTCATAGACCATTAGTGAACTAATATAAATTCACATTAACTTCGATTACTACAAGAATACACATAATTGATTGATTTATTGACTGATTCAACCATCATCATTGCACTACTGCGAGTAACCATGTATGCTCCGATCTCTTTCTTACACAGGAAGATCTCGGCGGCAGTGCACAAACTACATAGCACAGGGAATGGGTCCTCTATGTAATTTAGAAGCTCTCAAAAATATTTGTAGGAATTTTTATTCTTCAATCCTGTAATGAATTTTGCCCGGGCAGTGGCTTTTTAGCCTGCTCTCTTGATTTTAAACTGACAATGGTTCTTTTTCGTGCTCAGCCTGAATACGGGATATACATTTTATTGTCTGTTTATGATAGGACTAGGAACTTGATCTTACCTAGACTGAGATCAGGGATCTCTGGAAAAATATCCTGATGACTCCATGAGGGAGCGAATCAAGTACCTTTGAAACGATATGCGAGCACCTAACCATTACATCCCAACTCCCCAGAACACATGCTGTTATGAAGTTTCTACTGCCGATTTACATTTCTCATTTAACATACTTATACAAATACTACCAGACAAATATTAACTGTTATAGTCACCAAGAAATGGTCACCCAATTTAGTTTTAGCAAATGTATTTGTTGATACAAATAAAAATGATCATCAAGTAATGATGATCTAGCTTTGTTCAAGTAGTCATGTATGCTCATATAAATATTATTGTCATCAAGAAATGATCAAGTTTAGTTCAAATATGTTTAACATAGATATTATGGTCATCACAGGAACACCTGGAGCGACTGGAGACGAATGCAAGAAAATGGGGAGAGAGTGGAGAGATCTGGAAAGGATGACCTTGGATAGGCAGGCTTGGAAGGCCTTGGTTGCGGACCTATGCTTCCCTAGGGAAGAAGGGTGTAGAAGAAGAGGAATATGGTCATCAAGAAATTATCAGCCAGTTTAGTTCAAGTAATAAAGGCATCAGAAATAGAGGTATATGTTTAACATAAATATTATTGTCATCAAGAAATTATCAGCCAGTTTAGTTCAAGTAATAAAGACATCAGAAATAGAGGTATATGTTTAACATAAATATTATTGTCATCAAGAAATTATCATCAAGTTTAGTTAGAGTAAAAGGTATATGTTCACATAGGTATTATGGTCATCAGAAATTGAACAACCAGTTTAGTTCAAGTAATACAGGCATCACAAATAATGTTCAAATGCAAACAAAATGTTCCATATTATGAACATGCCATGCAAGTCAAGAAAATAATGACATTGTTGGAAACAAATGCCTCATATTTCACATATTAATTATCATAGCTACATTTTCTTTCTTCTTCTCCTTCTTCTTCTTTGCGTTCGTTCTTACGACCAATTTTAATCACTCTTTGTGATATGTTTGATCTTTGCCAAGAACGTGTATACGTTGCACATTGGTTTGGTAGGCCCCTAAACGCATAGACTTCTACAAGTTTAGGACATGTGCATCTGATTTCAGCCAAAACCTCCTTAGTCGCCTCTTACGACATGCGTGGCAGGTAACAGTGGTTCTATTCTTTACACCCCAAATTTAGGTCCCGGTGACCACTCGGGCGACATTTTCATTCAAAATATAATCACAGTCTACGCTATTGTTAAAAAGTAAAGGAAAGGAACCTTTTGTATACCTCATGGTATACTATGAATACTGTGTTCGGCCCATATTTTTCATTGATAGTCGCCACACAAAGGTGATCTGGTCAACATTACTCTGGTCAAAGAAATTCCCATTGGCAACATATGGGTGTAAAGCATGGACATTTAATTAGGCAGTGGGAAAACATATATGTGTGCTTTTAAATTGAGGCATTTTGAAAATTGAGAAGATTGAGATATTTCGAAAATTGAGAAGACATGAAGGGCTGGAGAAGACCATCATGAAAGGTTGCATACTGGCTAAGAGAAGAAGAGGAAGACCACGGATAAGATGGATTCAGGATGTAACTGATGGTTTGAACATGATGGCTACAGAGGCAGGACAACTGGCATGGGAGATAGAGAAATTCCGGAGGACTGTTGGGGTGACAAAGTTCTGCTCATGACAAGCTGCTTGATGATGATGAGTCAAAGAGAAATATGTGCCTAATACTGTATTTAATAATATGCAGTGTCCATGTGGTGCCGGGCCCGGGGAAGCAAAGAATAGTACTACTGTGACCTACATGGCATGTCGTAAGAGGCAGCTGATGTAGGACCTAGGGAAGTTACCCTAGTAAATAAAAAGCATCGCAGAAATCAGATGTGCTGGTCTACTTGTAGGCGCATAACTGGCGCAACATACAATCGCTTTTAGGCTCAGATCACATATAAATTACACAGAGTGGTTAACAAGTGGTCAATATGGAGCGATCGAAGAAGAAGATAATATGCTGCATGGTATGAAAGGGTGAAGGAAAATGTATACATCAGAATAAGTGTCATCTCCACATTGAAACTGTATAGCATGTAATGGATCTCCAATATTCTCTATTTTTAGACAATGTTATCAATAAATCAATAAATACATTAGTCATCACATACACACACAGAGAAAAACTATTAACCTATATTAATGACTTCTAAAAAACAATATGACAAAGTCAATTAAAATGGATATTTTAATTGGTCTAAGCTACTGAATGCATTTTTGTTTAGGTCCATGGTCAAGGAAAAAAAAAGGAAAACATAATTATGTTTCTATACACTCTGCAAGTTTTACTTCTTCTTCTTCTTTTGTCATCACCCTGTTATCAGGTTATGGCCTAGTATTGTGGTTTTCTGTTTTTATTTTGCGCTGCTCTAGTGTCTTGGGCGATAGTTATTTTTGCTTTTTTGACAGGATTCTGCTATGTTATTTATCCATATTTATCGAGGTCTCCCTCTCGCCTTCTTTCTTAATGTTCTGTTGTAGAAGACTGTATACAGTAGGGTTTGGTTGCATTCTTATTAAGTGACCCAACCATTCCACTCTTTGTTTCTCAATGTTTTACTAAGGTTTTTTTGTGTTTTTTTTCCGATCCAGAAGCACTTGAGCTTTTCAGCCTTCGGCTCGGTGCCATGGACATCGTAACCCTTTGGTTCGGTGCCACGAACACCGTAAATCTGGGGAATCTGTGGCTTTTTCTGCCATCCGCGGAATTGAACCCGCACACACAGAGGGATAGTCACCCGTAGTCCAAGCGTTACGAACACGCTGGGCAGACGGGCTACTAAGGTTGTTAAGTCCATATTGATTCATTAGTACTGTTCAGAAACCGGTTAGAGGTTTGAGACAAGGTTACTAAACCGGTTAACCACCTTTAATATAAGACGGTTAGTACATTATATATGTTCACATGCAACAATACTGTTGAATAAGTTTACTCCATAAACCAATCAAAGAAATATAAATAAGCTTAGTTGAACATGTACTTTGTATCACAAAGCATGGTATTTGTCAAGTTAATTGATTAATGATTACATCCATATTCCCAAAAGTACAAACAAGTTAGTCAACTCTCTTATTTTAGGTCAAATACAATTGTCAATAAGACACCTGATAATTTATGAGAGGACTTCCAATTATACTTTGTAAACACTGAATTACAATGTTAAGACAAAGATAGACTGTAGACTAAATTTTACAGAATTCTTAAAGATAAGATTTTAATATTTCGGGAAACAATGTATGTTTTATATTTATTCTTCCCAAGTAATTATCAGAACTTCATAAACATTGTTTAAAAAGTTATAAAAAGGGTAGCTTTGTTAAATAGAATTATATGAAAGTTCTAAATCTCATGTTCAGTCTCTTTATTTGAATTTTGCATTTGACCATTCATAAGAGATAAGTTTAGTATATGAGGACGAGAGATAGTTATTGTCCGACCTGCCGTTAGATTTGGAGTTAAGAGATGAATTTGAGCTATACACCGACTCTTGGTGTAGATATACTGGCAAGCTGAAAGAAAACATTAGCATCATACTGAAGATCTTGAAAAGAAAATATATTTCTGGAGTATTCAATTCATTTTTGAAATGCCAATATGAATTTTTGAAATATCTGTAGATCATTTCAAATCATATCAAGTAATGTTCAATGAGAACAAGAAATTCATTTTGATAAAATAATGGGTTTAAAGAAGGTTTGAAGTTTGCAATGAAATAAAGAAGGTATGAGCACACTGCAACAACAGGCACAACTAATGTACACAGTGACAGGAATGAGGGATGAATGCAAGAGAAAACACTGGACAGCTTAATCTCACGTCACAAAAGATAGTCTGACTGATTTTTGCATGTAGGCTTGCTTTCTTTATCCCCAGTGACCCTCATCATTCAGGCGAGTCTTACTCCAACTTCAGAGGTGTCTCTAGTGCTGCTAACCAGTGCTTTCTGCTACCTATTAAACTAATAAGGACTATGGTTGCATCAAAAAACCTTTCCTAGGTCCCTTCATCAATGATGTGTAATCAACTTACCATGCCCAAAATATGGACTGGTTCAAATCTGCACTGTGCTGTTGCCGGTTCATAAATTTCATTTAGAGGAATGAATTATTACACACTTTTTGTTTTTTCATAGTCTAGGACACAGTGAAATTAGACCTAGCCATCACATGTTTATTTGTTAAATATACACTTTGTGCATGATTCACATGGAGTTCAAGATTTCTGCTGCTACTAAGATTCAATTGTGTAGTACAACATAAATGTAACACAAGAAATAAATTTCAAACCAGTCCAGCAAAAATGTGTGACATAGCTTTGTTCTGAATATATTAATCTAATGAGTATGATGGTTTAACTAGGACTGATAGTGACAGTGGGGGTGGGGGAGGGAACATTTATAACTAATAAGGCTTTAAGCTGTAAGCCTTAGGGTTCAAAACCTAGATATCTACTATCTTCAGTAACACTCTTGACTATCTTCAATAACAATCAGATTGTGTCGAAGTTACTATTTGCTCTCTCTTTCTGTCTCTCTCTCCCACGAACATTATTTTCAGTGACACTTAGAATGTGTGGAAACTACTTGTTTTCTCTCTCTCTCTATCGTCAGGGACACTAATGCGTGGAAATTACTCTCTCTCTCATCTTCAGTGACACTCGGAATGTGTGGAAATTACTCTCTCTCTCTTTATCTTCAGTGACATTCATAATGTGTGGAAATTACTCTCTGTATCTTCAGTGACATTCATAATGTGTGGAAATTACTTTCTCTCTCATCTTCAATTCATATTACAAATGATCTATTATATTTTTATACTAACTAGGCATTGCTAAGATAATTTCAGCAACATGCTCTGAATAAAATGCAACAAAGTAGTTGCTACTAGTATTGTGCAAATATTACTGTGAAAAATACTTCAATATTAACTTGAATGCAAAGAATGAGTTGTGCAGCTACACAGCCTAGTCAACTGAGAAGAAGCAGAGAACATGCTATTTTCTGCCAAAGGAAAGAATGTATGTGAAGAAACTTTTAAACGTCTTCTGCATTCTCACTAGATTGGGATTTCGGATTCTCTAATAAACGCAGCCGTCTGCCTCAGATTATCAGCCTCGCCATACAGTTTGTCTTGGACGCTAGTGTAAGTGGGCCACCTCTTTCTTCTCATGTCTGCATACTGGGGTCAGTTCTGTAGGATATAATTCCTATGATTTCTGCTTCCCTGTTTGTGCCGACCTCTTCCCGCAGTAAGTTTTGGCCACCCTCGTGATGGTAGGTCTGACATTATTACTGCGTGGCTAAATCTCTGAGGCAGATTGGCAACCATAGAATCCGTTATCCCATTCCTCATTGTGAGGGGTTGTTGCACCATGTTATGCACCTTACGACCTGGTGCATCCATTTTCTGCTAGCATTTGTTTTGGGTTAGCATTCCCAAGCGGACATGTGCATCCGATTTCAGCCAAACCTCCTTAGTAGTCGCCTCTTACGACAAGTGTGGCAGGTAACAGCGGTTCTATTCTTTAAACCCCAAATTTGGCCACCTTGTAACCACTCGGGCAGAGAAACCTTTAAACAATAATTGTCAAAATCAACAACTACTTATGGATGGCAACATTTTAGCAACTGTATCTTATAACTGGTTGTATATTTCAGGAAAAAATTTACAAAATGGCAAACTCTTAAATCATAAAATGTGGACAGTCCTTTCCTGCAAACATTTTTAGGTCTGCTCAATAATTTTCAGTTTCTTGCGTGATTTCTTTACAGAGTTATGAATTAGTTAAGTTGATTAAAACATGTATATATTTCATAAAGAGCTAGAGAAACTTGCAAGATAGGCCAAGATAGAGTGGTATGGAGAAATTGGTTGCTGACCCTATGTAGCATATAACAATACGAGAGGATTATTATTATTATATTTCATATCTGTTGCTCAGTCAACAGTTATACTAGGTCATTAAACACCAAGACACAAGTATATAAGGTTGAGTTCTCAGCACTCTGCTGTATGGTAGTGAGACATGGACCACATATGCTAGACAAGAACATCGCCTCAACACCTTCCATATGCGCTGTCTCAGGCGAATATACAACATCGATGGCAAGACTACATCTCCAATATAGAAGTCCTGGCATTCCAAGCTTGTACACCTTACTGAGTCAGCGAGCTGAGATGCTGGGACATGTGTGACGTATGAGCGATGATAGAATCCCAAAGAACATTCTATATGGCCAACTCGCATCTGGTGCTAGACAGTATGGGCGCCCACTATTACGCTTCATTGACACCTGCAAGCATGATCTAACTTCATGAGGCATAGACAAAGAACACTGGGAGCGGCTGGCCAAAGACAGGCAAGCATGGCGCGCGGCAGTGAGGGGCGGCTCAAAAAGAAAAGAAGAAAAACAACATCACATGTGGAGGCAAAGAGAGCACAGAGGGCAGAGAGAACATCCTATTTATCAGCTCCAGTCTCCAGTTTTACCTGCAACAACTGTGGCAAGGATTGCCACTCCAGAATAGGGCATTACAGCCACAAGAAACGTTGTGATTCAGCGCAGAACATACTACGTGACGCAATACCTATTGTCTCCTGAGACAAAGAGGCCAATAATGATTGGTTATTGGTTACTAAATTGACATCATTGCACTCCGGGCAGACCCATAGGTGCTCAATCTCCCCCAACAGATATAGAAGAGTATGCATACTGATGGTTCCTGTGGCTTGCTGATTAAACACACCTCTTACTCTGCCTCTCAGGCATCCAGTTCGACTTGAACAACGGGTAACTCCAAACTGCTTAAATCGATTCAACATCGATTTTAGTGTCCTCATTCAACAGAGAGTCGCGAAGAGACCGAAGAATATCCCCTTATCCATCTTCAACTCCCCAACAATCGATGCTGTTGATGCAAGCCTGTCCGCTCTCTCATTACGTAAACACCCGCATGCCCAGGACAGTATATCCACGTAAGCCGCTGGAGGTTAGAAACTTCTATAGACGACATTCACTCATACCGAAACCTGCTCTTCTGGATCTTGTGAAGCATCGACTGAGAGTCAGATACAACAACTGCCCCAGTAAATGAAGTCCCAGAAATCCAATGGAGGGCAGCAGTAACGGCCTAAACCTCCATCCTCATACTAGAAGTAGTTGTCCTGTATGCCCCACTTCGCTCTGCAACAACCCTACCATGCATATTAGCCAAGAAACCCCAGCCGGATTTCTCACCAAGTTTAACCGACCCATCGGTATATACAACAACATCATCATCCCTTGCATTATCTTCTATCAGCTGCTTAACTGCGAGATCAGCCTTCATGTTGCCCCAAACTCTACATTCTCTTCCAAGAGTAATGATAACATTGAGATAGTTCATCATGCTACCATCTGTTGGGATCCATTCTTCCCCTTTTGGTAGGTTCGCAACCGTAGTCACCTGGCCAATTGTTCTCTCAGCCTGGGCCATCCATGACATGCCACGCTTGATTCTTGTGCCCTTGACATCATTAGTGTTCTTGTGTAGTGGATGTCTCTTATCCGAGTAACCCGCATATATGCCTTGGTTTGGGCGATTGCATGACGGGAGCGTAGTGACAGAAGGCCAAGCATATATCTCATCTTCACAATGGGGGTATCTCTAGTGCAGCCCAGAACTATATGCATACCTTCATTCTGAACCCGTTCGAGCCGTTCACATTGTGATCTTGATATCGTAAGAATTCCGAGTCCGTAATTTACCACTGACATTACCAGTTGATCAAACAAAATGGCAAGTAGTCTCTGCTCAAGGTGTACGGCCACCATAACTTTGAGAGCCGCAAGACCACGCTTGCACCATTGTATCGTCTGTTCAATACGGTGTTTGAAAGATAGACTACGACCAAAGGTTATCAATGATGAAAAATGTGCAGTAGTAAACAGGGAAAAAAATGTAATTACGCTATTTTTGAAAGGGAAATATCAATTAAAAAATAGGATAAATATTTCTTTACTTATCAAAACACATGAGACAAATTTAGCTTTCCCTCTTTTGTATATCATGCAAACATCAATTTGTTTTTATATATTTTTCAATAAAATATAATAGAATATACTATTTATAAATTTAAAAAAATGAAAGTAACCTGTTTTATCACATGAGGTATATTGGTGAATACATTGGAAGAACTATATTTTACTTTGACCTATGGTACATGGTGAGTCATGTAGTCACCATAACGCTGGCCATATTTATTTTTCAGTGTTTCTCTAGTAACCGAACTGGGTTAACCTGAGTCATTTTGGTTGGAAAACATTTCACATGTAAATCCCATGCAAAGCTGGCTTATGTAATGTTTTTTTAAGCATTCTCATGCATGTTCCATCCTCTACTGCAGCAGCCATCTTAAAGTTCACTTGCTCACTGTACCCATAAGAATTTGATTAGTATATCTTCTCTCGACCATGAAGACGACATTGTCTGGCATGTTCAAACTTAACTCCTAATTCTCGCAATTGGTCATGTGTCTGAGACTCTGCCCTATCACATAAATAAGCATGCACTGCATTGATGACATCAGCTCTGTCCATACTTCTGCCAGCTTGTTGGAGAAATTTTTCACAAGAAAGTCAGCACATTCGTTGCTCTACACTCCAGCATGTCCAGGTGTGTACAGTCAAGTCATTGTCTTGAGATGTAAAAGCTGAGTAATAAGACTAGTTTATCCTAATTTGTGGATGATACCTTTCAAGCTACATAATGTGTTCTATGAAATATTTATATTACAGCTACAGTATCCTCTATAATCACAAGTAATGGCAACAAATTTATAAGCAGTTTCAAATGAAAGACAAAAACAATACTACATAAAATGTACCACCACTTTATACACATCACATAGATGAAAATAAAAGAAAATGTAAATGATTTTTAAAAATAAAACAAATACAGCATGTCAATTGTATGTACAACACTAAACATACATAACTCACACTATCAGAACTGAACAACATTTCGTCTGTGTGTTGCGAGGCTCACAAGGGGAGCAAAGAATAGTACTACTGCAACCTACAAGGCATGTTGTAAGATGTGACTGAATTATAGGGCTAGGAAAGCTATCCTAGTAAGTAAAAAGCGTAGCAGAAATCGGATGTGCTGATCTACTTGTAGACGCATAACTGGCACAACATACAATCGCTCTTAGGCTCAGATCACATACAGAGTGGTTTAACATGTGGTCGATATGAAGCGTTAGAAGAAGAATACAACATATTGCATAAATCTAGAAACATAAGGACTGAAATTGACTCTTGACACTCTAGGGTAAATAAATGTAGCAAGTTTTCATTGTTTCAAAAAATTTCTTCTTCTTCTTTTGTCGTCACACTGCTACCGGGTTGTTGCCCAGTGTCGTGGTTTTCTGTTTTTGTCTTGAGCTGTTCTGGTGGCTTATGTGATTGTTATCTTTGCTCTTTCACAGGATTCTGCTATGCCATCTAACCATCTTTTCCGTGGTCTTCCTCTTGCCTTCTTTCCCGATGTTACTTTGTCTTCTCTTCGTTTCTCTAATCCTGTTTTCCCTCACAGTGTCAGGATAAGAAAAGATTTATAGCATGGGTTTTTGTGTGCACTGCATAAGCAGTGTTTTTCATCGCCTCTGTTATCTCTGAGGTCTAACTTTTGCGTGGATTACCTTTTGCTTTGTATTCACTGTATTGGAATAACATTGCTCTTTTAGGAGGATTGTCTGTTGGTAATCTGCTTATGTGGCAGAACCATTTAATTTGTTGTTTCTTGATGAAGTTCAATACTGATGCTGTACCCACTGTTTTCCTAATGTCTTCATTTCTAAACCAGTCTCTTTTTGATACTCCCAGCATTCTGCGCAGACATTTCATCTCTGTCATGACTAAGTTTCTTCTGTTATTTGATGTCAGCGTTCAGGTTTGGCACTGATAACTTAATATTGGTCGAAATATTGTGTTTAACAATGCTCTTTTAGTGTTCAATGTGACATACTTGCATTTCAAAATTGACGCCATTTGTCCTCCAATATTGAGTACTAAACCTACATTAAGAAGTACATTGACTATCGGCACATGATGTGTGATAAGGTCAACATCACTACTGCTACTTTTACTTTCCAGCATTTTTCTAGCACCCAATTGAGGCTGGGTCAACCTGAAAACTTTTCTGTTCAGAAAAAACTTTACTCGTACTGTGAAATTGTACCCTGGCCATGTTGCTAAGAAGCGACTGCACTAATTACTATGCTACTAACTGTTTGAGCCCCTGGTAATTACTTGAGATTATTACTACAAAATGCTAATATTTTTCTGGAAGCCTATAAGGTCCTATATTAATTGTAGCAGAAATTAAAAAAAACACTGTCCTAATATACTGTTAACTTATTTCAATAACCAGGCCAACATTACAGAACTTTGAACAAGCCATTACGCATTTGTAGTGTTGTTTGCTTCTGGTTGTATTTTCTAGCACATTTTGTTTCATGTTTGGACTTGTAGGAACTGGTTTCCTTGCCTAGTTACTGAACTTAGCGCTTGGTGCAACATTGTGAACTGTGAATTCATTTAGAATGCTTTTAATTTGTGTCCATAGTGGTTTTGTTGTAAACTGCATATTCAGAAAATGGTAGGCAGCTATCCAGCAACTATCTAGTATGGCAGCTATCTATCGACCAACAATCTAGCAACTGCCTTAGGCAGTAATGCTTGTGCGGACAACTCATTTTTGTAATGACTGCTGATTTCTTCTAGAATTTTGCAGATAAAGACAATATATTTGAAGCAATTGAAGAGTTAAAGAAAGGATTCATAAATTGTCATAACAAACATTTTCTTAGAAAAATAACTTCATTCTGCAGCAACAAACTCAGCATCTGCACACCAGATTAGACAAAGCTAAGTATTATTGGATGTACTACATATACGATTTTGAAGACATGGTGGGTGATATGTGCTGAATTACCATATCTATATCTAAATCTACCAGAGTTCAAATGCAAATTTAAAATCAATCTATTAATTACATTTCTGTACTTACTTTCTTGAGTTGTGTTTCTGTTTCCTTCCGGACCCAGAACGTTGCCTGCTGGCTCTGTTGGTTTCTATCTCATCTTTCAGATCTAGAATTCTCTGTTTGATTTCAGGATCTTCACTTAGATCTGAGCTCCAGGTAAAAAAAAACAAATAAATTATCTTCATGCACCAAATGGAATCTGCTCTCTCTAGCACCAGTCATCATCATCAAGTAGCTTGTCCCTTCCGAACTTGGCTCCTTGACAGGAGTCCTGAAAACTCTCTGTTCTGTGCAGGTTGACTGGCGTCAGCAGCAGTTATTCTCAGATTGTCAATGACATCTTGCACAAATTGTCTTCTAGGTCTTCCTAACATTCTTCTTCCAAGCACCATTCCTTCCACAACTATGTTCTCTAGGCACTCATGTCATTTGATGTGCCCGAAATATTTAATTTTCCTTGCTTCTATGTTCTTTAATAGCAAATTCTTTTTAATATCAAGCTGTTGTAGAACAGAAACATTTGTTCTTTTCTCTATTCATGATATTCTAAGTACTCATCTGTATCATTTCCATTCGAAAGCATTAATGATATTCTCCGCTGCTTTGTCAATGGTCCATGTCTCACAACCATATGTTGCCAAAGCAAAAACGCAGGCTCTTATACACTTGAGTTTTGTTCTTATGTCAGTTCCCTCTAACACTTAGTTTGTTCCTTTCGTGCCAAAGGCGGCACATAGGGCAGAGGTTTTAGATCTCCATGTGATACGGTTCGTTGCTAGCAGTTGGAGATCTTGTATGGTTTACATCCCAATAGTTTACTTTCTTGTTGGATGGTTCTTCGAAGAGTGGTCTTTGGTCTCCCACGTTTTCTTTTCCCAACTGGTGACCACATAAGGACTTGTCGATTTAGTCTCTTTTCGTCTGATCTAAGACCTAAATATTTCCACCTTCGTTTCCTTATATTTGATATGGGTTGTTGGTGTGTTCTATCTCTCACTGTGTTGTTAGAAACAAAATCATTCCATTTGACTTTTAATAATTTTCTGAGACATTTATTATCAAAGCTGTCCAGTTTCTTATCAATTTTGTTTGTTGATTTCCAACTTTCACAACCGTAGGTCAGTACAGGAATCACACATGACCTCTAACACTAGTTCCCACTAAATGGAATAACTTCTCTGTAACACCAGTACACATAAATATAGGGTTCTCTCACTAACACAAGTAAACACCAACTAGTCTTTTCTTATGAACACCAGTACTCACCAAATGGAGCTTCTCCATTCTTTGTCTTAGAATCTAAATCTGCACCATTCTGAACAAGCAGCTCTAAAACATCAATCTGAAAAAATAAATAAGTAATGAGAAAACATAAGAAGCATTGTTAATTAAAAATTATTGCATATCAAAGTTATAGAAAGAAAATTACCTTCTTCAGATAATCACAAACAAAACTGCTCTATTCTTCATACAGTTTGTTTTTCTATAAGGTTGGGATTTTAGAAAGCTAATGGTGCTTTCTTTCTTCTTATTTTATTTTTTCTAATCCTGTTTTGCCTCACAGTGTCAGGATATTTCTAGAAGAGGCTTTTGTGTGCGCTTCATAAATAGTGTTTTTCACCGCCTCTGTTATTTCTGTGGTTCACCTTTTGTGTGGACAACATTTTTGCTTTGTATCCACTGTACCAGATTAGCACTGCTCTTTGAGGAGCTCTGACTGTTGGTAATCTGCATATGTGGCTATGCCATTTAATTTGCTATTTCTTGATGAAGTTCAGTACTGATGTTGTACCCTCTTTATTCCTAATGTCTTCATTTCTAAACCAGTCTCTGCTTGATACTCCCAGCATTCTTCATAGAAACGTCCTCTCCGTCATGATAAGTTTTCTTCTATCATTTGATGTCAGCATCAAGTTTTGGCACTAACACATAGTGTTGAGAGAAAGATTATGTTTATATAATGTTCTTTTAGTGTTTGTGGTAACATGTCTGCATTTTAAAATTGGTGACATTTGTCCTATTATTGGTTATTGGTTACTAAACTGACGTCATTGCACTCCGGGCAGACCCATAGGTGCTCAGTCTCCCCAGCAGATGACGAAGAGTATGCATACTGATGGTTCCTGTGGCTCACTGATTAAACACACCTCTCACTTTGCCTCTCAGGTATCCAGTTCGACTTGAACAACGGGTAACTCCAAACTGCTTAAATCGCTTGATCGATTCAACATCGATTTTAGTGTCCTCATCCAACAGAGAGTCGCGAAGAGACCTATTATTGGATTTGCTTTATTGCATCTATGTTGAATTTTGTTAGTTCTTCTATTTTCTGAAAAAATATTTGCCAGGTATGTAAAGTCTTTGACTTGCTTTAATTGATGTTTGTCGATATAGATATTAAGGAGTAATAATGCTGATAGTACCTGTAAGTTCTGTGTTGTATACACAAATGTGAGCAAACCTAACATTACATGTATCCCCATTAAAGCAAATAACATGTCTCAGATTTCACTTACCTGGCCCCAGTAGGAAGCAGCATGTATAGGTTGCCATAACTCATTGTCTCTTGTGTCTACACTAACATGGTGATCTAACAAGAAATCTGCCACTTCCATGTACCCATTGGCTGCTGCTATATGAAGCTGATAAAAAAGAACAATAAAATGATTAAGCTCCACAATGAACATCAAAAATATGAACCATACAAAATGTGCTCTTATTTTCTTTCACTTGCTAGCCAAACAAAATCAATCTTCAATCATATTGTACCCATTGGCTGCTGCTATATGAAGCTGATAAAAAAGAACAATAAAATGATTAAGCTCCACAATGAACATCAAAAATATGAACCATACAAAATGTGCTCTTATTTTCTTTCACTTGCTAGCCAAACAAAATCAATCTTCAATCATATTGTACCCATTGGCTGCTGCTATATGAAGCTGATAAAAAAGAACAATAAAATGATTAAGCTCTACAATGAACATCAAAAATATGAGCCATACAAAGTAAAGTAAGTAAAGGAACCCTTTCATACCTCGTGGTATATAGGTCAATACAGTGTTAGGCCTGTATTTTTCATTTGGCCGTCGGCACACGATGGGTGATGTGGTCAGCATCATGCCGGCCGCCTCTACTTTCCCAGAGCATGTCTGGTACCCAGTTGAGGCTGGGTCGACCTGAGAGCCGTCGCGGTCAGGAAAAATTCCATGCGCATTGCGAGAAGAGCCATACAAAATGTGCTCTTATTTTCTTTCACTTGCTAGCCAAACAAAATCAATCTTCAATCATATTATGTGTAAGAAATCTGCATTATTATAGAATCAGAATTGCATTCATCTTTGTTCTGGGGCACATGAGTGTCAATGACAATGAGAGAACAGGCTCTGCCATCATATCAGGGGCCATCTAATGGATAGAGCTGACATTCTGAACTCCCCCATAGAGTGTGGCCGCAAAGAGGATTTTAATATAAACCAGTCTATATCAACTGCTAGATTGCAAAACTTTGGATTGAAGATTGGAGTAGCCAGAAAAGAACAGCAGAACAGGTATATGAGTAGGCTCAAAAATCAACATTGAACTGGTACTGTTTGTTGCTGGATGCTGTTGGAGATATTGCAATGGATATTGGAGTGCATGGAATGGAATGACAGGATATGGTAGACAGGAGTGCAATGAAGATTTCCCAAACTAAAACTGAATAAACTTGCAATTGTTTTTTTTACATTTCCTAGTCAAAGAACATCAACAATAACAGGTTGTGGGGTCAGCATTATCAAATATATCGTTGGTTTACATATCTCAAATATGATCCATATAATATTTATTTTCATACTGGGTCATCGGGGTGTAAATGGCAATGAGCAAGCAAATTGACTGGCTGACAGAGCAGTGACTAATGAAGAACTGACAATAAACAGGTCAGACATCATTAATGTCACAAAAGAAGGAGATTGAATTAATGATTTATTTTACAGACTTTTATGAATCCGCAATTCTATCCATAGTGAAAGAGATGAGACTGAAACCGGGAACTGCCAGACATAAGCACTTTGCTAGTGGTACAAGACATGTGATTGATCAATACAGAACTAGAGTGGTCAGTGTAGTTTAGTTTAGTTGTTGGATCATCACCATTACATATCAAAACCAATAGGCTATAAGTGCTCCGATCTCCTCAGTATGTCTCTCAGTGTGTGGTGACTAATGACACTGGTTCTTTGTTGGTTTACTATTCTTCTTTGGCTACCAGTACAGTGCTCTTGTCTAGCTACACCACATTTTACTTGGAATTCTTGCAATCTGGTTAGCATTGTAGATTCATTACTATTACTTGAATCATTTAAATAGCATCTCTCCCTTAGGGAATTTAGAATATCAGCCTAGTCCATTGCTCGCCCGCTTTTTACAGCAGGCCATATCTGCAAACCTATTGGTGCGCTCATTTCCCCTTAAATCTGCATGCCCTGGCACAAAAATAAAACTGATTTTTGTCAGCCTAGACCTCCTCAGCGACTCTAACCATTGTCTCTGAGCCCAGCCTGTTTCAATCTTCCTGAACCTACTCATTGAGTCACTGAGAAAAAATGCATGGATATAAGTATCGCTTTAGTTACTGCCATAATCTCCATAGTAAGACTGCTGTAGTCACGACAAAACCACCACTGTCTCCTTCAAAAATCCCCTCTGACTTGAGCAGTGAAGTCCATGAGCTCCGCATGTGTTGAATCACTGACCAAGGGGTCTCTGTGGCTAAGTTCCTTTTCCTTGTGAGTCGAAGGTCGTGGTTCGAGTCTGACCGTGCCATTCTGTTCACGAGTGCAATTTTTCCAGAGACCCTAGGATTGTTGCTGGAGCTACGGAGTTCATGCTTTGTGCAATACTCTCGGCATGGCGTGCCATTACTGCGGAGAGGGCTAAGCCATATGGGTTAAAACCCGGTGCAATAAGTCAATCCTTCGGCAAACTTTTAAACCCTTTAAATCACTGACCCATCAGCTTGACACATCAAGAAAAATACATTTTCAAAAAGTACTATCTAAGACTAAATCTGAGCTCTAGTGACCTACCATGGTAGCTCCTACAGCATCCTTAACCTCTAAATCTCCTCCACTTGATGCAAGTTCTTTGAGATCCCTCAACATCTGTCTCTCTAAAGTTAGCCTTGTGTTATCAATTTGTTCTTGAGTTATACCTAGTAAGAAAAAATAGTTAACAGTAATGGAGAAAATAATGAATGTACAACTGAGATTAGTCAGGTTTCTTAGCTTTTAGATTCTTCTTATTCTTCTTCGAATGCTCCATATCCACCACTTGTTAACCACTCTTTGTGATTTGTATGTGATCTGAGCCTAAGAGTGATTGTACATTGTGCCAATTATGCGCCTACAAGAAGGCCAGCACATTCAACTTCAACAACGCTTTTTATTTACTAAGCTAGTTTCCCTAGGTCCCTACATCAGTTACCTCTTACAACATGCCTTGTAGGTCACAGTGCTACTATTCTTTGCTCCTTGTGAGCCCCAGCAGCACATGGGCAAAAGCTTTAGATACAAAAAGATAAGCTCAATATCCTGGCGGGTAATAAATAAAAGGAGTGATTTCTCTAACATTTCCTGTTTTTAATTTCATTTACTGATAAAAGTTGGCATGAAGGAAAGGCAGATGATAAAAGACAGATGATAAAATGTATTTTCCTACCAACACTTTGTTACCAGTGCCAAACTTGGTCTCTTGCAGCAACACATCACAGAAAGCTCACCACGTGTGAAATGAAATGCTTGAGGAAGGCAATGGGGATCACCAGGAAAGATAGACTACAAAATGAGGACATCAGAAGCAGAGTGGGCATAACTTCATGCACCAAATACATCGAAAGACAACAAATGCAGTGGTTTGGATATTTAATGAGAATGATATACAACCAACCACCAATAACAGCATACAATAAAAAGAGATCGGGTACTAGAGCTAAGGGAAGGTCAAGAAAAAGATGGATAGACAATATCAAGACCACACTACATAAACACGGATACAACACAACAAGGGTGACTCATATAGCCCTAGAACGCAAATTAAAGCTTCCATCCCTACGCTTAACGGCAAGAGAGGACAGCCAACTACATCTTCCACCTGGGAATAGACAATAAAGGAAAGAAGTAAATACTTGCAACTGCTCACCTCTTTTTGCCATTTCTGATTCAATATAATCCAAAGTGACTTCATCCTCACATATATCATAAGGCATGTTTCCATCTGCATTCACAGATAAAAGTTCTGCACCCCTAAAACAAAAAGGATATAGATGTTATTCATATTTTATTCCTCTCTTTGTTTATACAAATACAATGTCCTAGAACAGACATGTTGCAACTTTCTTCCGTTGCTCCTCCAGAGCTGTGAGTCAATAATAGTAACTTGTCATGTACAAGACTGAATAACCCCCTCAATCACGGTATACATATCTTTCACGTTTGGATATAGCAAATATGAATTTTGTGCTGATACGATTATTTTTGCCCTAACCATCATTGGCGTCTCTTCCTTAACTCTTTTTCCATTATTAAACTTTACTATCCATTATACTGATGAATGTAGTTTTAGACGTTTCTATTCTTTTCCGAAAGTACTGTACACAACTTCTGTTATCTGCTATTTATAAGTTCATTTCAATTTGAATTTAAATACAATCTATTAATTGTACAAATTCAGGAGAAGTGATGAAATCAGAGACATGGCTGATCAACAATTAGTGACAACTGTTATAAGAAAGAGAAGATGGAGATATGCTGAGAGAGGCAGGAGATATGCTGAGAGAGGCAAGAAATATTGGTCTCAGTTCCATGGATGAGATTGAGCGAGTTGCCCAGGATAGAGCGGTATGGAGAAATTACTTGCAGGCCCTATGTAACGATAAACGGTATGAAAGGAATTATTATTATTATTTATATTAATTGTAGGGTTAGAACAAACACAGGCTTATCAGAAAAGTTCCATGTTTGGTCAGGAGTAAGACAAGGATGTGTATTATCACCGCTTTTGTTCATCACATATATCGATCAAATCTGCGAAATAGCTACAGTAACACATTAAACAGATCCCATTTAACATGCAATTAATACAATATGAGAATATGTGGCATTTTCCGTCTTTACAGACAATTCTTGGCCAGGGCAGCTAAACATTGACAAAACCAAAGTAGTGACATTCACTATAGAGGAAACCACTACCGACATCTCCATCGACAAATATTTCAAGTAAAGCAAGTCAAAGACTTTACATATCTAGGGATAATTTTTTCAGCATGTCATAGAATAATTAACGAAATACAACATAGATGCAATAAAGCAAATCAAACCATAGGACAAATGGCACCAATTTTGAAATGCGAATATGTCACCATTAACACTAAAAAGGCATTGTCCAACATAATCTTACTATGCTATAATTGCCAAACCTGGACATTTGATATCAAACAATAGAAGAAAACTAGTCGTGATAGAGATGAAGTGTCGACGCAGAATGCTGGGAGTAACAAGAAGAGACCGGTTGAGAACTGAAGACATCAGGAAAAAAGTGAGTACAACATCAGTACTGAACATATAAAAACAACAAGTTAACTGGTTAGCTACATAAGCAGATTACCAAGAGACAATCAATCAATCAAGTGATATGCCTGCCGGCGTAGGCAATCATGTCTCTCCACAACTAACTCTGCCTGGTGCATGTAATCAATTCCGACGCCGATCTTTTGTCGAACCATGATGTCAGGCCATCCAACATCTTCTCCCTCTGTCTTCCATGATCTCTCCTTCCCTGAATTTTCCCTGTGTCACCAAATGTTCTAAACCTTCTCTTCGCATTATATCCCGAAGAACCTTGATTGTCTGATTCTGATGATAAGGTTTACCAAGAGACAGTGCGCCTCAAAAAGCAATGTTACCTTGGATACAAAGCAAAAGACGATCCACGCAAAATGTGAACCAAAGAAATAACAGAGGCAGTGAAAAATAATATTTAGGAAGCCACACAAAAAAAGGTTCTAGAAATCACTTCTTATCCTTCAACACCAATAGTGGAGATGGAAAGAGTGGGGTGAATACAAGCACTGAGAGAACGCAGACACAAAAGTGATGACGCAGGCAGAAAAGTTTCTAAGGATGCCAAGCCATCCAATGGAAAACAGATTCCAAAATCTAGCATTGGGGCGGCTGAAAAGAAGCAGCTTTATTCATCAGGCCAAAAGACTGAATAGGCAAACTTCAGACCTACCAAAAGTTGGCATTCCCTAAAGTCTGTGCCAGAGCAAACCCCTTGGAGAGAGGAGGATGAACCAGAAGTATGTATCCAGACAGAAGTTAAAGGAATACTCGACAAGGATGAGCAGAACAGCATACAACGCAAGACAGTCACTCTCAGTTTGCTTGATGAAGAATACCCACATGATCTCTGGGTCCGGTATACACGGATGGGTCAGCAGAAAATGCAGTGAAGAATGGAGGAGCAGGAGTGTACATAGAATACCCAAACAACGCTAGAGATGCGATTAAAGTACCAACGGGAAATTCTGTCACAACTATGATACAGAAATTCAGGCAATCAAGGTGGCAACTGAAAAACTGTTGAATACCAGACCCGATCCTCAACCTGTTGTATTTTTGACTGATGCAAAATCAGCACTCCAAGCACTCCAGTCCAGAAAATTGCCAGGTCTACAGACCCTACTGTCTAAATTGTCCAAGCAGCGCAGGGTCGTCTTGCAGTGGATACCCTCTCACTGTGGAATACCAGGAAATAAACAGCAGACCGATTGGCCAAGGAAGGTGCTGCAGGAGAGCAGCCGGATGTGCCAGTTACCTACCACCAAAAGAAAAGGATGATTAAATCAATGAGAAAACCACAAATGACTACTATAATATGAGCAGATTGGTACAAGTTGCCATTCTGCGCCTTAGAACAGGACACAATCGGCTCCGCAGCCACATGTATACAAAATTCAAGATTGGCAATTCAGCCATGTGTACATGTGGACAGGCACACCAGACTGCAGAGCACATACTTCAAGACTGCCCTGAATATGATACACTGAGGCAAACTCACTAGCCTAACGAAACAACCTCACAGAAAACTACACGGACCTCTGTGTGAGCTACAAAGACAGTGAAGTTCATACAAGAGACAACATTGAATATATAGACATGAAAGGAAGGAGGAAGGACTTCTTATCCTGATGCTGTGAAGCAAAATAGGATTCGAGAAAAGACATAGAAAGATATGAATTATTTCGCCTACTTTATTCCTGTCTTCAAACATTATAAATCAGCCATAGTATTTTCTTAGAATTGAACAAATACACTAGGCCAGCGTTTCCCAAAATGTAGTCCACGAGGTACTCTTAGGGGTCCTCAAGCGCTTGAAGAAATATTATGATCTTTGACATTTCAAACAGAAAAATAAATTTAAAAACGTGTATAAAAACAGTGGTAAACTAATTTCGATGCGAAATCAAAGGACCGGACAGAGCGGAGTCTAAATGTCTGACATAACAAAATGAAAGATCAATTGAAGTTTCCCGCAGTCTGAGAAATTGGAGCAAAACTTGACTGTTGGCGTGCTGTAATAATAACTCCATTGCTAGAAGAATGACATTTAAGTAAGTAATTGGCTGACACGAACTTGGGAAAGATAGGATAAATAATGTTGGCGTGCATTGTATTTTGCTACAATACATATTTGGCTGAGTTTCAGGATGAATCGCTGGCTGAAATTAAAACGTAAATGTACTGATGGTGCTAATGATGGTTCGTCTTGTTCAATGCAAAAGGAAACTTATTCCTGTTTATTAAAATGTTAAATTGCAGACATTGTTTACTATTGTAACACACAGATAATTTATTCCTGTCCATTTTCAAATATAGAAACTTTTGGGGGTATGCGACAGCAAATTGTATTTAAAAGGGGGTCGGCGGTAATGCAAAATTTGAGTACCGCTGCACTAGGCAATGACAACAGAACTTTCAAGGTAAGGACTTCTATTATACAGACAGCACAGTCCAGAGTGTTGTTTACCTGTCTATGAGATGTTTACATAACGTGACGTGGCCACAGGTGGCAGCTGCATGAAGCGGTGTCCACAACTCACTGTCACACGCGTTGACATTAGCGCCATAATCCATGAGGAGTTTTAGCATTTCCTCGTTGTCATCAATACAGCACTTGGGAAAAAAACAAGACATTTCAAATTACATATCGAAAGGCATACAAAAATATGTTTGAAACAGAAAACACTTAATTCTAACTCATCATCATCAGGTGCCGTCTCCACATCGAAGGTTGGCTGCAATGAATCTCCAGCATCCTCTGTCTTTAGCCTTAGTGTTGCACACTGCCAGACTGTAACCTGTTCATTTCTTAAGGTTTCCCTCCCACTTATCTCTCGGTCTTCCTCTTGCTCTTCCCTCCTCAACTTTCCCCTCTAGTAAATATTTTATCATGGTGTCATGTCTTTTTATGTGCTCAAAATACTTTACTTGTCTGAATTTTATTTCTCCTAATAATTATTTCTTCATGCCTAGTTTTCCTAAAACTTGTTTATTTGTCTGTTTTTCTGTCCATGAAAATCTGCCTTCTAACTAAGAAAGTACTAAGTGTGAATATCTCATATCTGACAGTTATTTTTAGTTAAATGTTTATCAAAGAGAGACTTATTCTGATTCTGCCATAAGGCATTGTTTCATTTAGGATCATCTTCGTTGTACATCAAACATGTCCATAATTGCTCTGTTCTCCTAAACATGCCTTTCGGTGTATTTAGGCTAACAACTCCCGTTCTGTGCTGGTTGATGTATCTTATATGGGCTTCTCGCATGGTTTTTCCCTTCTTGCCGCACCAATTGGTATGCCTAGCTTGTGCAACCGACATACAGAATACACTTGATCTTCTTCGTTGAAATCTTCGGAGCGTATGTTTTCTCTTAGAGCATAGGTTCCCAAAGTGGGCGATATCGCCCCCAGTGGGCGCTGAAGCCTTCTAGGGGGAGGCTATAGTGGGTTCAGAAGCATTTGGGGGCGTTCAGGGGTCGGTGGCTCCTTAAAGAAGAAATTAATAATATATATTTTTAAATAAAATATTTTTGTGATTGAATAATCATTTAAAATTTGAATTATGCATTTTAATTTATCTCATGTTCGTATTACACCATCCATTTTGTCATCAATTTTCTATTTCATGTATATAATCATTTGAAAATTGACCATGTATGACAGAAATATAAATCAATTTTCTATGTCAAAGTGAAAATAGAGCATGTATATGTGGGAGGGGGAGGTTTGGAAAACTGTTATTATGGGGAGGTGCGTTACAAAGTTTATGTCGTGCAAAGTGGGATGTCGTGCAAAGTGGGATGTCGTGCAAAGTGGGATGTCGTGCAAAGTGGGAAGTCGTGCAAAGTGGGTGGTCGTGCAAAGTGGGTGATCGTGCAAAGTGGGTGGTCTGCAGCTGGTGATCCTGCATAGTGGGTGGTCGTCAAATGGGTGGTCGGCAAAGTGGGATGTCTGCAGTGGATGTCGTGCAAAGTGGGATGTCGTGCAAAGTGGGATGTCGTGCAAAGTGGGATGTCGTGCAAAGTGGGTGGTGGGCCGAAAAAGTTTGGGAACCTATGTCTTTGAGCATTGATGATGTCACTTTTGCCCATAGAAGACCCATTCTCAGTGGCGGCTCGTCATTAATGGCCACTGGGGCCGGGCCCCACCAAAAATAATGTGTAACGTGTATTCATTATTTTATAAATTAAAACATAACAACTCAAAACCATAATTTTTTTGAACATTTTTGTCTGGCCCCACCAACAAAAATGATCACGAGCCGCCACTGCCTATTCTCGATCGTAGCATTGCTCGCCAGTGTATGCGCTGTCTTCTTAACCTTCAACCCCAGACTGACTTTGAACAAAGATGAAGGGGAGAGTCTGAATTGTTACGTTTTGTATTAGTTCTATACACTGTCCTCGCACATAAACGGTCTTGATCGTCAGTATCATGCTCATAGAGTCGTTGAGTACGCATGCATGGGTGAGCTTTTGCTTATATAGCTACTCCGGGGATTTTGACACGATGGCTATGGTCAATATCATACATCCACCTTTATTTCTCAGTGTTTTTCTTGTATCAATTTAAAACTGGGTCGACCTGAGAGCCAATCTTGAAAATCTCACTCCAGCTGAGGATTTTTAACCTAGGACCACCCATCTAGGAAGCAAGTACTCTAACCACTGGACTACATCAGTTCTCTCTCTCTCTCTCTCTCTCTCTCTCTCGCGATCCCGTATCAGTTCTAAGAAAGTGCCAAAATAAAGTGAAGCATCCGTTTTTACACCATTAATTTGGCCTAAATTATTATGTGCCTGCCCTACATGTCGTAGGAAAATAACGGGTGTGCAATGTACTCGTGTTCTTGTGGCAAACCACACAGATCACAAAGAGTGGTTATTTTATTTGATAAGAACGAAAGAAAACAAACAACAGCACCATGAGTATATTGGATAATACAGTGTTAGGGCAATAGTTTGCTTTGACAAATGGCAAACACGACTTTCAGTATTCGGAAACAGAGAATTTCGTTTCTAACAAAATTTCTAAAGAAAATTGATAAGAAACTGGACAGCTTTGAGAATAAATATCTCCGAAAATTATTAAAAGTAAAATGGAGTGATTTCGTTTCAAACAACACAGTGAGAGATAGAACACACCAACAACCCGTATCAAATATTATAAGGAAACGAAGATGGAAATATTTAGGTCATGTTCTTAGATCAGACGAAAAGAGACTAAATCGACAAGTCCTTATGTGGTCACCAGTTCGGAAAAGAAAACGTGGAAGACCAAAGACCACTCTTCGAAGAACCATCCAACAAGAAAGTAAACTATTGGGATGTAAACCATACAAGATCTCCAACTGCTAGCAACGAACCGCATCATAAAACCTCTGCCCCATGTGCCGCCTTTGGCACGAAAGGAACTAACTAACTGACTAACTAAACACGACTGCTGATATGGTCAAGACCATGCCGACCGTCTCTAAATCCCAATATTTTTCTGGTGCCTAAACGAAGTTGGATCGATCTGTGAGTTGTACGATTGGGAAAAAAATTCCACTTGTATTACGGAATTTTATCCTGAGACCATGCGTCTACAAGGCAAGTACTGACTAACCACTGGGCTATCGCTGCCCTCCAGACGATACATAGGCTAGTCAATAAACGGTTATACATATATATATGCCCGCCTGTCCAGCGTGTTCGTAGCGCGTTGGAAGACGGGTGACGAGCCCCCCTGTGAGTGCGGTTCAATTCCACGGGCTGGTAGAAAAGCAACATGTTCTCCAGATTTACGGTGTTCATGGGACCGAACAGAAGGGTTACGATGTCTATGGCACCGAGCCGAAGAGCTGAATGCTCAAGTGCTTCTGGATCAGGGAAAAAACACACATATACACACATATATATGTATATGTGTCAATCCTACACTCGACGTTCCACACGTGAGGAATGGGGTTTGCCCTCCTACCTCCTGCACATAGGAACATGAAGTGACAGGTACGTCATACCATCAGGTCTGAAAAGGCTACGGGAAATTTTAAGATGGACGGCTTAGTGGCAAAGTTCACCAACAAATACCGGCCAAAAAAGTGATATAATGACCGAGTCACTCCAACACATCTGTCCTGAAACTAACGAATATGGACCAAGTTCATTTAGATGTATTTACAGAAGCAATGTAGTCACTGCCCATGCATATATATTTGTGCACAGTTTGATTCAAAGCCAGCAGGAAGTAAAATAGAAACTTGTATTGCCAATCAATAGAACAAATTTGTTTCAAGTCAAGGAAAACCCTAAAAATGTTTTTTACTTCATTAGAATGGTTATGTTATGTTATTGGATTGACGTTATGGCACACTGGGCCAGAACCGTGCGGTATATTTTCTCAGTATGATGCAAGTCTTCGAAATGCCGCCCCTTGAATCTTTTTTCTTTAAAATAACCATCAATTGTAATTTTGATGTTGCTGCTTATACCGCCCTCACTTATGGTCCCGCCTGATGTGGTCGGCTCTCTGTATCATAGCACGGCACGACCCTGCACTGGGCATTCCCATGCGTGCTCCGTCATCCATTGCAGCTGCCAAAGTCCGCTTGCTAACCGTACCCATGAGAAGTTGATTAGTATATCGTTGCACTCTACCACGAAGACGACACTGTCTGGAGTGTCCAAACTTAACTATTAATTCTCGCACTCGTTCCAGTGTCTGTCTGAGATACGCCCATATCACATAAATAAATGTGTACTACATGGCATCGGCTCTGTCCTCTTCTTCTTCTTCTTCTTCTTGCGTTCGTTCTTTACAACCAATTTTAATCACTCTTTGTGATATGTTTGATCTTTGCCAAGAACGTGTATACGTTGCACATTGGTTTGGTAGGCCCCTAAACGCATAGACCTCTACACGTTTAGGACACATGCATCCGATTTTAGCCTATCGGCTCTGTCCATACTTATACCAGCTTGAGTCGGGGCATTGTTTGCAAGAAAGCAAGAATGTTCTTTGTTCTGCAATCCAGCATGTCCAGGTGCGCACGGCTAAGTCAGTGTCTTGAGATGTGACCAAATGATGTCCACTCAATCCAAGCGCAGACTTCCAAATTCAATCCTTAGAAGTATATTCATCGAGTCTGCTATGATAATCGTATGGATGGCCAGATGCTCAGTCACCCACGAGAGAGCCCTGGAGGCAGCTGTGATCTCCATAGTCATGCTGGAGGACAGTGTCTCGAAGGCGCCACAGTTCTCATTAAGTGTGCTTAGGTTTCGTTGTGCTGAATAAGCCCAACGAAAGAATGGTTATACTTCAATTGACTGCTAAAATTACGCACACTGATGTGTTCAAGAGGGTCAGCACAATGATAAAGCTCATTATCAACATTCTTCTTCTGCGTTCTCACTATATTGGGATTTCGAATTTTCTAATAAAGGCACTTTCTGCCTCAGATTATCAGCCACGCCATACGGTTTGTCTTGGACGCTGGTGTAAGTGGGCCACCTCTTTCTTCACAGGTCTTCACACTGGGGGCAGTTTTGTAGGATATGTTCTGTTGTCATACTCGCCAAGCCACAGGGACACAGGTCGTTGGTGTCTATCTTGAATTTAGTGTACAGGTGGTGTCTTATTCTGTTGTGGCCCGTCCGGAGGCGAAGTATGGCTGCCTGGTCCCTTCTGGACAGTTGGTAATATTCATCGACCTTGTGTTGTGGGTGTTCTTTATCCCATTTTGTTTTGTAGTGATATTTGGTGAATTATCAACATAAGAAAAATACATCACTTTTCGAGCTTGTCATGAGTAAGGGAACATTAGAACATTTAGTGACAACCTACAAAATATATGTGACACGAGACATGGATGGAAAGAACGAGATTTGGATGGAGAGAATGAGACAGATCCTCTTGAACCAAGAAGAGGTGAAGAAAATGCGCTGGATATGATGCACCTTAACAAAACCCGAAAGGAATATAACAAGAGGTGCCCTTTCCATGAGCGTACACATACATTTTTTCAGGAGGTGGTAAAATCAGGGGCGGCTCGTCATTAAGGGCCAGTGGGGTGCGGCCCCACCAATAATCGAAAGGGGGAATAACTTCCCGGAATAAACAAATAGTAGTAAATACTCCAAAACCATGATTTTCCGAAAATGTGTCTGGTCCCACCAAGAAAAATGACAACGAGCCGCCACTGGGTAAAATGAGTTTTAAAAATGTTCGTTGGTAGTTTACTACGCGAAAATGGGAAAGACCAGATTCGCATCAGATTATCACAAAATCTAGGAAGTGAGACACTTGCTATTTCTTCTCAGAGTATGCCCAGCATATCTCCATCTACTCTTTCTTATAACAATTGTTTCCAGTGGTTGACCAGAAATTTCTCGGATTTAATAATCTCTCCTGAATTCGTCAAAGTATATTTTCATTATTTTTCGCAATCTGTTTTCAAATGCATTCAACTTACTTTCCTATATCTTTAGTCATTTTCCAACTCTCGCTGACATATGTTAGGATTGAGACAACATTTATGGTTAATTAATATTTATATGGTTAAATACCCGAAGATCTCTGCCACCGTTTCCTCCGTTATCTTTCTTTTAAGATATCCACACAAAAAATATGTGATATCCGCTTCATATCTTTTTCATCGATCTATGGTCCCACGCTTAGTTTACTGTGGACCACAAACTGGGAAGTCAACTTCGCAGATCTATCTCTCTTCTTCAGACTTGATCTATGGTCCCACGCTTAGTTTACTGTGGACCACAAACTGGGAAGTCAACTTCAGATCTTCTCTCTTCTTCAGCAGTCTATGGTCCCACGCTTAGTTTACTGTGGACCACAAACTGGGAAGTCAACTTCAGATCTTCCAGGTTTCTCCACAGCTTTATTTTTAGCTCGACTGGGTGATTTATATAGGTTGATTACCTATCCGCTTCATATTCTTCTTCTTCATCGAACGCTCCATATCGACAACTTGTTAACTCACTTTTGCTTTCCTTGCGGACCCCGGCACCATACGGTAAATCCGCTTCATATGATACCAGTAATTAGTTGTTGTTATATTCTTTCATTATCAATTATAAGAGAAGTATGAACAAAAATATGAACAATTTTCTTTGAAAACATGAACAATTTACAATTTTCTTTGAAAACGAACAATTTTCTTTGAAAACATGATTAATTTTCTTTGAAAACATGATTAATTTTCTTTGAAAACATGATTAATTTTCTTTGAAAACATAAATTTTCTTGAAAACTGAACAATTTTCTTTGAAAACATGATTCATTTTCTTTGAAAACATGAACAATTTTCTTTGAAATAGAACAATTTTCTTTGAAACATGAATAATTTCTTTGAAAACATGATTCATTTTCTTTGAAAACATGAACAATTTTCTTTGAAAACATTAATTTTTTGAAAAATATTTTTCTTTGAAAACATGAACAATTTTCTTTGAAAACATGAACAATTTTCTTTGAAAACATTATTAATTTTCTTTGAAAACATGAACAATTTTCTTTGAAAACTAATGAACTAAATTTTCTTTGAAAACATAAACAATTTTCTTTGAAAACATGAAAATTTTAATTGAAAATATAACAATTTTCTTTGAAAACAGAACAATTTTAAGATAAACATAAACGAAAATCGACTGTACTATATTTAATCTTGATAAACACACAAGATTATGTGAACATATCCAAGTTTGAATTAATCATACCTGATGCAATGCAGTAAGCCCGTCTTCATTAGTCACGTCAGGGTTCACATCCATTTGTAGCAACCGACGAACTGGAAAGACAAAAGTAAGGAAACGAATGATATTACTAATCAGACTGAAGAAAAGCAACGAACAAATCAAAATGTCATAATAAACAGACAAAAAGAAAAAAAAAGATTATTGGACGGTAATAAAATAAAACAATGAATCACAAAAGAAAAAACAATGGTGACAAAAATAGGTAGTGGGAGTAGGGAAGCTTGAAAACCTTGTGAATACAGATAATTATTGGTTATGTAAATCTTGCGAAAACATATTATTATTCTAACAAAGGCTACGATGAAAGTGAACTCAGCACCTCAGACAGACCTGTATATACTCACTCTCCCCCAACAGATGTGGTAGGGCAGTCATCGTGATAGTTCATGAAACTTGTCGAGTAAGTAAATAGAACAGAATGGTAGTCATCGTGATAGTTCATGAGACTTGCCGAGTAAGTAAATAGAACAGAATGGTAGTCATCGTGATAGTTCATGAAACTTGTCGAGTAAGTAAATAGAACAGAATGGTAGTCATCGTGATAGTTCATGAAACTTGTCGAGTAAGTAAATAGAACAGAATGGTAGTCATCGTGATAGTTCATGAGACTTGTCGAGTAAGTAAATAGAACAGAATGGTAGTCATCGTGATAGTTCATGAAACTTGTCGAGTAAGTAAATAGAACAGAATGGTAGTTATCGTGATAGTTCATGAGACTTGTCGAGTAAGTAAATAGAACAGAATGGTAGTCATCGTGATAGTTCATGAAACTTGTCGAGTAAGTAAATAGAACAGAATGGTAGTCATCGTGATAGTTCATGAGACTTGTCGAGTAAGTAAATAGAACAGAATGGTAGTCATCGTGATAGTTCATGAGACTTGTCGAGTAAGTAAATAGAACAGAATGGTAGTCATCGTGATAGTTCATGAAACTTGTCGAGTAGTAAATAGAACAGAATGGTAGTCATCGTGATAGTTCATGAAACTTGTCGAGTAGTAAATAGAACAGAATGGTAGTCATCGTGATAGTTCATGAAACTTGTCGAGTAAGTAAATAGAACAGAATGGTAGTCATCGTGATAGCTCATGAGACTTGTCGAGTAAGTAAATAGAACAGAATGGTAGTCATCGTGATAGTTCATGAAACTTGTCGAGTAAGTAAATAGAACAGAATGGTAGTCATCGTGATAGTTCATGAAACTTGTCAAGTAAGTAAATAGAACAGAATGGTAGTCATCGTGATAGTTCATGAAACTTGCCGAGTAAGTAAATAGAACAGAATGGTAGTCATCGTGATAGTTCATGAGACTTGTCGAGTAAGTAAATAGAACAGAATGGTAGTAATCGTGATAGTTCATGAGACTTGTCGAGTAAGTAAATAGAACAGAATGGTAGTCATCGTGATAGTTCATGAGACTTGTCGAGTAAGTAAATAGAACAGAATGGTAGTAATCGTGATAGTTCATGAGACTTGTCGAGTAAGTAAATAGAACAGAATGGTAGTCATCGTGATAGTTCATAAAACTTGTCGAGTAGTAAATAGAACAGAATGGTAGTCATCGTGATAGTTCATGAAACTTGTCGAGTAGTAAATAGAACAGAATGGTAGTCATCGTGATAGTTCATGAAACTTGTCGAGTAAGTAAATAGAACAGAATGGTAGTCATCGTGATAGCTCATGAGACTTGTCGAGTAAGTAAATAGAACAGAATGGTAGTCATCGTGATAGTTCATGAAACTTGTCGAGTAAGTAAATAGAACAGAATGGTAGTCATCGTGATAGTTCATGAAACTTGTCTAGTAAGTAAATAGAACAGAATGGTAGTCATCGTGATAGTTCATGAAACTTGCCGAGTAAGTAAATAGAACAGAATGGTAGTCATCGTGATAGTTCATGAGACTTGTCGAGTAAGTAAATAGAACAGAATGGTAGTAATCGTGATAGTTCATGAGACTTGTCGAGTAAGTAAATAGAACAGAATGGTAGTCATCGTGATAGTTCATGAGACTTGTCGAGTAAGTAAATAGAACAGAATGGTAGTCATCTTGATAGTTCATGAAACTTGCCGAGTAAGTAAATAGAACAGAATGGTAGTCATCGTGATAGTTCATGAGACTTGTCGAGTAAGTAAATAGAACAGAATGGTAGTCATCGTGATAGTTCATGAAACTTGTCGAGTAAGTAAATAGAACAGAATGGTAGTCATCGTGATAGTTCATGAAACTTGTCAAGTAAGTAAATAGAACAGAATGGTAGTCATCGTGATAGTTCATGAGACTTGTCAAGTAAGTAAATAGAACAGAATGGTAGTCATCGTGATAGTTCATGAAACTTGTCGAGTAAGTAAATAGAACAGAATGGTAGTCATCGTGATAGTTCATGAAACTTGTCGAGTAAGTAAATAGAACAGAATGGTAGTCATCGTGATAGTTCATGAGACTTGTCGAGTAAGTAAATAGAACAGAATGGTAGTCATCTTGATAGTTCATGAAACTTGTCGAGTAGTAAATAGAACAGAATGGTAGTCATCGTGATAGTTCATGAAACTTGTCGAGTAAGTAAATAGAACAGAATGGTAGTCATCGTGATAGTTCATGAGACTTGTCGAGTAAGTAAATAGAACAGAATGGTAGTCATCGTGATAGTTCATGAAACTTGTCGAGTAAGTAAATAGAACAGAATGGTAGTAATCGTGATAGTTCATGAGACTTGTCGAGTAAGTAAATAGAACAGAATGGTAGTCATCGTGATAGTTCATGAAACTTGTCGAGTAAGTAAATAGAACAGAATGGTAGTCATCGTGATAGTTCATGAAACTTGTCGAGTAAGTAAATAGAACAAACATGGCCTTACAAAAAAAAAATTAAACAACTAAAAACAGTATGGAATGGAAATGTTAGGAAAACAAAGATCAGAATAGATCTATCCAGAAATAATTCAAAATCAAAGAAAACTGGCTGGACATATTAAATGACACGAAGGGTTGGAGTAGATCATTATGGAAGGAGGCATCCTGGCAGTTCCTTTACTTCAATGTTTCTCTTGTATCTTACTGAGGTTTGATCAACCAGAGAACCGTTACGATAAGAAAAAAATTCCTGTCAACTTGAGAGATTTGATCCTGGAACCACGCGACTACGAATCAAATGCACCAACCCCTATGCTATCCTCATCGTAGTTCTCTGTCTCTATTGTCAATTCCCAGGTGGAAGATGGAGTTGGTTGTCCACTCTTGCGAAGGGATGGGAGCTTTAATTTGCGTTCTATGGCCAGATGAGTCGCCCTTGTTGTGTTGTATCCGTATTTATGTAGTTAGTTAGTCTTTCCTCTTGGGCCTGTGGCGGCGCATAGGGCAGAGGTCATAGCTCTCCATGTCTCGCGGTTCGTTGCTATTTGTTTTAAGTCTTTAATGTTTACTAGGCCCATCGTTGAGCCTTCTGGTGATGGTTCTACGCAGAGTCTCTCTTGGTCTTCCTCGTTTTCTTTTTCCTCTGGTGTCCATATGAGGGATTTATGTAGTGTGGTCTTGATATTGTCTATCCATCTTTTCTTGGTCTTCCCTTAGCTCTAGTACCCGATCTCTTTTTATTGTATGCTGTTATTGGTGGTTGGTTGTGTTTCATTCTCATTAAATGTCCAAACCACTGCATTTGTTGTCTTTCGATGTATTCGGTGCATGAAGTTATGCCCACTCTGCTTCTGATGTCCTCATTTCGTAGTCTATCTTTCCTGGTTCTCTGTTTACTGGTAAAACACACTCGTACGCTCATGTGTTTAGTACTTCTTTTGTAGCGTTTGATTCCACATTTTTTCAACCGCGTTAAAACTGTTACATCAATTGCTGTGTCCTCGCCCAACAATCGGTAACTAAGCAAACTCAAACAAGTCGATGATATGCGATTTTGTGGAAGCATGTCTGCTCTCTCACTACCTCAAAAACATGCACGTCCAGGAAGTATATCAAAGCACAGCCAACTCTAATATTGGGACGCATAGCTGACCGGGAAAACCCTGACCTAGTCTGAATGGAAGGGAGGGTGGGGGCTGGATTTGATAGATGTTTGATAGAACACTGCAAGCTTATTTTAGGCAATTTTACAAAAATTATATGAGTCTATGGTTATTTTTTTAAAATAACCATATTATTGATTAAAAAATATAATAATACTGATATTCCTTATTGTTAAACTTAACCTGTTACATAATATTACATTGATTTAACATTTTGTGTTGATTTTAAAATGAATTAGTCTTATACAACAATACTGGAATGTGAGGTCACGTGGTATAGTTGTGGTCTGATTTCCCATAATTCTTACCTGAGTCAGTAGGCCCATAAGTTTATAGCTGGCTCTGGGTAGACGAAGCTAGAGGGGGAGTTGGGTATCTATGTCGTATGCCAATAGGGGCATTGACTAGGATAGATCTTCGATGGATAGCGGGTGGAAAAAAGAAGCCATGGACCGTCCAGATGAAACATGGAGAATAGCGATGAAAATAGAGTTGATAGATTGTGGCCTGACGTGGGAAACAATGCTGCAGAACGACAACAAAGTAAATCTTTTATGGAAGTCCTTTTGTGTCAAATGGGACACAGAGGATATTGATAGATTTCTCTGGTGCCCAATTGAGGCTGGGTTGACCTGAGAGTCTTGCTGTTATAAAAATCCCACTTTCACTGTGGAATTTGATCTTAATATCACATATGCTTCATACCTACTTTGTGTTATCAGAGTCAAACATGGACAATTAGCAAAGCACAGTCACACAAAATAATTACATGTGAAATGCGATGCCTGCGAAAAGTTACCAACAACACCGGAAAAGACAAGAGTCATCAACATCAGCATAAGAAAGAAAGTTGGCACAGAACATTGCTTGAATTACATTGAGAAACAAAGAATGAAGTGGTTTGGCCACTTAATAAGAATACATCCAAACTCCACAGTGTAATCTTCTACAACAGAACATCAGGAAAGAAGGCGAATGGAAGATCGCGAAAATGATGGTTAGATGGCATAGCAGAATCCTGTCAAAGAGCAAAAATAACAACCACCGAAGCCACCAGAACAGCGCAAGACAAAAACAGAAAACCACTACACTGGGCAACAACCCGGTGACAGTGTGACGACAAGAGAAGAAGATTACATATGCCACAGAATCACACCGGAACCAGTTGTTTTTGACCTTCCGAATATAGAAAAAGAAAAAACAAAGAAAAGATTTGAAATGGAATAACAGGATAATTGGAAATGCTAATATATAGGTAGCTGTTAGAAAGAAATGAATGGTCAAATCACACGCAAGTGTTTGCGCTACAACGTAACATTGACTTGGCTCACTGCCGACTCACGAGAACACGAAGTAGTTCGTTGTAATAAAAGAACCAAGAACGTGAGAGGGTTGCGTATGTGTGGGTGTGCGTATGTGTGTATATGCGTGTGTGTGTGCTTGTGTGTATGTGTGTGTGTTCGCTTAGTCCTGCAGAGCCTTACACGCCGATATTTCATTTAAGTTGACATGGCTGTCTCGTATCGAATGGCTGCCACAAAATTAAGGGTATTAACATACAATAATTATAGTATAATTACACGGAGAAGAGAGCTGGAGACTGTTATTAAAAGGATAGGAATGACGTGGAAAAAATTGGAAGGGAGAGAAAGGCAAGTGAGAGGAAAGGCTGGAAGAAGTTTGTTGAAGACCTGTGCTCCGTTGAGAGTTGAAAGGGAAGATTAAGAAGAGTTATAGCATCGAGGAGGAGTTGTCGAGTAGTTAGTATCCCAGTCTCTTAATCCTGACCAAGTTGGTTTAAATCATAGGTTCCCAAACTTTTTCGGCCCACTTTGCACAACATAAACTTTGTAACGCCCCTCCACATTATAACAGTTTGCCAACCGCCTCCCCGCCCCAACATTAATATACATGCTCTATTTTCTCTTTGACATAGAAAATTGATTATATATTTCTGTAATACATGGTGAATTTTCAAATGATTATATGCATGAAATAGAAAATTGATGAAAAATGGATCGTGTAAGATGGGCATAAGATGAATTAAAATGCAGAGTTCAAATTATTAATGATTATTCAATTGCAAAATCACCAAAATAATTTATTAAAAAATATTTATTATTAATTTCTTCTTTAAGGAGCCACCGACCCTAATCACCTGAACACCCCCACCCCAAATTCTTTTGAACCCACTACCCCCCTGGGATGCTTCAGCGCCCACTGGGGGCTACCGCCCACTTTGGGAAACGCTGGTTTAAACTAAACCCAATTACATGGTTGGTTTTCATACAGAAATTTGTATAGTTTCGAGGAGTTGTCGAGTAGTTAGAATTTCAGTCTTTGATCATGAACAAGCGAGCTCAAACCCATATATGTTGTCGGATTTTTTTGCTGGTACACAAATTAAAAAATCAACAGAATCACCGCGTAACGACAATCATGGGAAGCGGCCGTTACTATAGTGACCATAAAAAAGGGGTTTAAATTATACGGAAGTGTTTATGTGTGTGATTAAAATATTTGTATGTCACTTTGATTTTTTAGTCATCAAAACACACTTTTATTTATAGGCTAATCATTTCACAGGTGAGTAACACAAAACCGTTCTTACGCGGGTGACAGTGACAGTGCACGAAATTATAACACCAGCGAGGGTCGCGAATCAATTTTGAGTATGTTTGAAATTTTTTTCCTCCAACTCAAAAGAAGTGAGTCTAGTACATAAATATATAGGTGTTCAAGATAATTGAAGCCCCATTGACAAATCGAAAGTTGCCATAACCTATCGCGTTGTGTCTATTTACTATTTAAACAGGTTCTGACTAGCTCGTCCTACGTTGCCACATTTGTTCATCGCCCCTTCCCGCACTACAATTACATACCGTCACACAACCGTGATCTATACTACGTCATAGCTGAACATTCTCATTTTCATACATATATGCCAGATTAGCTCCATTCACAGACTGCTTTTATCTTGAACACCCTGTAGTAAATAAGTAGACAGTGGGCAGGTATTTGGGGGTTCTGGTAATGAGCAATTACCAAACGCAGAGATTGAACCACGACTCATTTTATCTCGGCGCCAATCGCCTGACAATAAAGACGATAGATCACAAGACCGTGACCAGCCAGTTCTTTTTTTTTAAAATGAGCCTCGCTTTAGCGTCTATTTTCAACAACATTAACTACAACCCCAGCCAGCTCTAGATAACCTTATGAACTTTATAAACTTAATAAGTTTATAGTTGGCTCTGCTACAACACAGCATGACAAAATCAGGTCAGATTCCAACTGTGCAGCACAAGCTCAGAAGTATTAGCTCTTGTACCCAGGGGCGGCTCGTCATTAAGGGACAGTGGGGCCAGTTTCGATTTTACCAATAATCGAAAGGGGGAAAACTTCCGAGAATAGACAAATAATAGTAAAATACTCCAAAAAACCATGATTTACCTAAAATTTGTGTCTGGCCCCACCAAGAAAAATGACTACGAACCGCCACTGCTTGTACCTATAAATAAATCAGATGTTTCATCTGTTACCTTATGACAGTAGATTTCAGTAGACGGTACTATCTGCAACTGTTTTTTTTTTCTTTCCAATCCAGAAGCACTTGAGCTTTCAGCTCTTCGGCTCGGTGCCATGGACATCGTAACCCTTCGGTTCGGTGCCACGAACACCGTAAATCTGGGGAATCTGTGGCTTTTTCTGCCATCCCGCGGAATTGAACCCGCACACACAGAGGGATAGTCACCCGTAGTCCAACGCGCTACGAACACGCTGGCAGACGGGCATCTGCAACTGTTAAGCCCACTGTCTTGTTGAGAAGGGTGGGGGAATTTCAAAGAGCTAAAGGCTAGGTGAGCAAACCCTGATAGAAAACCCCCACTGTCTTGTGGGTCAGCATGGTTATGCAGAAGGTTAGAGAAGTAAACCTTGACCACAAATCCGGAGGGAGTGACTTTAAGGCAGTTAATGGTTATGTGTGTATTTCCCTCCATCTTCTGGCATCTCTTGGAAATCCTGCTTGATTCCAAAACGTACGTACTTTGCCTTTGCTTTTGATGAAACAGTAGGGTAGAGAGGGAGTTTATGCAAAATGGACAAGGAACATTCCCCATATCAGCTGTCTAGGCTAGGCATACACGGGGAAACATCATGAGATCTGTAGAAGAAAAGACAGGAACAGCAGTCGGTGGACAAAATATAAACAACCTAAGATACGCTGATGACACAATTCTCATGGCTACAAATGAACAAGACCTACAAGACTTGATAGACATACTAGTGAGAGAAAGTGAAAAGAAAGGATTAAGCATGAATATAAAGAAAACAGAGGTTATGGTTGTTGTCTCCAAGAAACAAGAAACACCAACATGTAATATCAAAATAAATAACACAACACTAAAACAAGTCCATCAATTCAAGTATCTAGGAACATTCTTAACACCAGATGGAAGATGTACAACAGAGATTAGGAGTAGAATAGCTCAAACGAAAGCAGCTTTTATGAAAATGAAGAACACACTATGCGTGAACTCACTACCAATGATATTGCAAAAACGAGTACTCCAGTGCTATATTGAACCAATACTTATGTATGGCAGCGAATCATGGACAATGAACAAACAATCAATACGATCATTGGAAGCCACAGAGATGTGGTTTTACAGAAGAATGTTGAAATTTCCATGGACAGCAAAGAAAACAAATGTGGAGGTTTTAAATCAGGCCTGCACACAAAGAAACCTTATCAAAAGAATACGAATCCGACAATCAAGGTTCTTCGGGCATATAATGCGAAGAGAAGGTTTAGAACATTTGGTGACTACAGATAAAATTCAGGGAGGGAGAGATCGTGGAAGACAGAGGGAGAAGATGTTGGATGGCCTGACATCATGGTTCGACACAAGATCGACGTCAGAACTGATTACATGTACCAAGTAGAGAGAGATGGGGAGAGACATGATCGCCTACGCCGGCAGGCACGGCACTTGATTGATTGATACACGGGGATGACACTTCATTCTTGCTCTCGACTCTGATTTACTCAGAAGTTGTCTCAGTAAAACACTTGACAACTGACCGTCTGCAAAAAAGAAAAAGACCATGTATACTATATATATTATAAGCCCACCTGCCCAGCGTGTTCGTAGCGCGTTGGACTGTGGGTGACTAGCCCTCTGTGAGTGCGGGTTCAATTCCGCGGGCTGGCAGAAAAGCCACAGGTTCCCCAGATTCACGGTGTTCGTGGCAACGAACCGAAGGGTTACGATGTCCATGGCACCGAGCCGAAGGCTGAAAGCTCAAGTGCTTCTGGATCGAATATATATATATATATATATATATATTATAAAGCGCATTACTTTCTGAACGTCCCTCGTGTGCGCGCGTGGTTTTTTTTTTAGGTAGGTTGATGTGTTCGCATCTCGCTAACTCAGAAAAACATGTACAACGTCAGCTACTTGGAAAGTGACTAGTTCATACCGATATAACTTCATAACTATATTATATAACAGACTTAAACTACACAATAATCTAGAGCTACATATGAACTTTTATTATAGCTAAATGCAATAGCGTATATAGTGTGTTTTACATTAACAACAGCCGGACTTTGAAGCTACATATAAGCCTACTGAAATGTCGCCATTTCGTAACCTTGCACATTCCTGTACAGGAATGTAAACAAAGGGGAAGTTAAGCGTAAAAAGGGACATAACTGAAAGAGCGCTACCGATACACCGTGATGTACTCATCAATTAGAACTGTTACAGCTAGTGTGTGTTAAACCACAGCCAGGCTCTAGCACAGGCCAGAGAACTGGCCGGGTATTCCCTGACCTTGATAAGAAAAGGGATCTGGAAATTACAGATATTTGATAGAACACTGCACGCTTTTTGCAATTTTACTCAATTCTGTGAGTCTATGGTTATTTATTGGTGAAAAATATTTATGATATTGATATTCCTTATTGTTAAACTTAACTTGTTGCATAATATAACTTCGATTTATCATTTTGTGTTGATTTTAAAATGAATTCGTCTATATACACCAATACTGGAATGCTAGGTCACGTGGTGTAGTTGGGGTCTGATTTCCCACATTCTTACCTGAGCCCGAAGGCCCAGTAGTTTATAGTTGGCTGTGGTTAAACCGAGTAGCGATCCTGATCTCTCCTTTGACCGCGAAACCAGCTATGTAACCATTTGACTGCATCAGGGATCTAACAATGCATTACACTTCGACGTAGTGATGTAAACAACTCAACCACAGCATCAATCCAATCAGCTGATTACTATAGCATATTAACCCACTGTACCCACACATCATGTTCTGTTCAGAGTGCATATACAACACATCCCATTATGGTAATATGTCAAATTCATTTCCTGTATTAAACCCCATGAGGCGGACTCAACCCACCTTTCCCCACATTGTTCTCTAACCCGCTATGACTTTGCTAATTTCTTTACACAACACGTTCGAGTTTTTTATATTTATTTATTATTATTTATTACTGTTTGATGTTTATCTTCCACCCTATGTTCTGTATCGATTATGATTGAACAACGCAATACATCTATTTCGCGTGTTGTCGTGCTTTGTCGCTTTATCACATCAGCTTTTCGTTACTGCTGATGAATTTTGCTGACTAAGCTGATTTGCTGATTGAAAACACTATCCACGCCCTAAAGCTAGCATCAGATAATGAACGGTCAATAAGCTTCATTTTACGTTTATTTATTTCGTTCCTCGGAATGTGCTATATTTCATATTTTTATTTCACCAGTGTTCACAATTGGGAGAAAGAGGAGTGTGCATATTTCTGGTTATACTCTTGTCATTCCGTCTGTCCTTACTTGCGAATGATTTGCCCATGTTGTGCTTTATGTCTTTCTATCCCTACATCTGCTACCTTCATTTTTGTCTAACCCGTTCTCGTTTCTGTCTAGTTTCAATCTTTCACAAATGTGTTACTATTAATTAAAGGATACAAGAGAAATGAATAAATTCACTTCCTACACGGCACAAGACATTTAGAACCAGACAATAAATTCATAATGGTCCTAAACTGCTAGGGCCGTTAGGAATTTATTGTCTGATTCTATATGTTCTGTGCTGTGTAGGAAGTGAATTTATTCATTTCTGTTGCCCGTCTGCCCAGCGTGTTCGTAGCGCGTTGGACTACGGGTGACTATCCTCTTTGTGTGTGCGGGTTCAACCCCGCGGGATGGCAGAAAAAGCCACAGATTATCCAGATTTACGGTGTTCGTGGCACCGAACCGAAGGGTTACGATGTCCATGGCACCGAGCCGAAGAGCTGGAAAGCTCAAGTGCTTCTGGATCGGGGAAAAAAATAAAAAATAATAATTCATTTCTGTTGTATCCTTTGCTTGATAAAGTCCTTTAGGTCGAAATGTTGCTGTGTATTGTTTTTGTATGTTGTAAAACTACAGTACTTTGTTTTTACGTGTGTCTCTCCATTGCTACATAGTTTTACTGCAAGTCTTCCTTTATATCGATAATACTATTAATTATATAGTTTCATTGCTCATATATGAAGTCTTCTTATTCGATAAACTTTAATTATAGTTTCATTGCTATATTCTGCAAGTCTTCCTTTATATCGATAATACTATTAATTATATAGTTTCATTGGTTTCATATTACAATGTATTCAGCTGACACGTTGTTTAATTACAACGCTATAAGCTATTATTTCTGTCAAGTTTAAATGTACGGTCGTTAGTCATTCTGACTCATCATCATCATTAGGTGCAGTTTGTACTGACGTTGGCGATCATTAATCTCCCCAACTTTCCATCCTCAGTGTTGAAGATCAACTATGTTGCTGACAATCTTCGAGCAATTTTTTTCAGGCTGCGCAGTATCGTCGTCCTCTGTCGTATTTTTTCTGTCGTCCTCTATCTCTCGTCTCATCAAGTTTTCCAGTTGTCCCACTGTATTCGAGCTCCAGTTTTGCAGTACATCAGCTTCTGCGATCAAATTCAGCTATGCGACTTCCCCGGTATTTGCCATAAACAGGGCGGTGCACTTGAGGTCTTCACCGGTCCCTCATAGTTTGTTCTGAAGGGTTGTTTTATTGGCCATATTTCCATACTTACGCTGCTCAGGCTGGGACAGTCTTACTAGTTGTGCTTTGGGGACTGATTAGGTGCTTCATATGTGCAGTCAGCCTAGTCCCTGAGATCCATTCTATGGAGGTGTGTTCTGAAGTACATGAACAAAAAGCTATAGCTGATTCTTTCGAATGTTTGTTAGAAGATTTCTTTTCGGAATCTGACAGTCCAGCTTATTATTACGGTCGTAGTTCAGTCTGACGGTGGCGTCTGTGGCTTAGGGGATAGTGACTGTCTATTAACCCCAACGTCCTGAGTTCGAATCACGATGCGGACAGTTTGGTTACAAATTGTTCCGTGTGGATTTTTACAAAAGAACGATGGCACCACCTGTTCAGAAAGCAATGGCAAACTACTGAACTAGTGCCTAGAAAACTAATGCCTAGAAAAATCACAAACAGCGTTAAAAAGCTGGGGTTAATTCGCAAAGTCCTGTAAAGGATATGCAATTAAACTTTTTTAAATGCAGTCTGACAGTCCAGTTTAACTTAAATGTATGTATGTATGCAATGTATGTATTTCTCACCAGTTTTAATAACGGCTATAAGCAGGTAAACCGGATCCGTCATAACTATAGCGATGAGAACAAGGAGTTTTTTTCTCAAGAACCCCAGAGGAAGCAACGAATATGAGCAACAAATAAACGGTGTCCAGGTATTAAGAGCTTCCGAAAAACAAATAGACAAACACAGGATTCGAATCACTTACCCTCATTTGTTACACCAATCGCCTAGCCTAGCAATACGAGCGTCCTTACGAACACAACCAGCGAGCCATTCTAAAGAAAATGGCTCATTGAGGAGCGTCTTTCTCAAACGCTTCGTTATAACTAGACACAGAATAATCAGGTAAGGTTGATTGAGCAGTGTTTGCACAAACCCATGCTATAAGCTTATTTTGCTTGAATATATTTGAGACGAGACAATATCATACATACACACATGCAGTGGCGGCTCGTCATTAGGGCAAGTGGGCCGGGCCCACCAAAATAATGTGTAACGTGTATTTGTTTTATGTATTAAAATGTAACCTAACCCAACATCATGATTTTTTCAGTAAATTGTTGTCTGGCCTCACAAACAAAAATGATCACGAGCCGCCACTGCACACATGTATACACATATAACAAACATGCATACATCATTCAAAGTAGCTTCAAATTTATTGTAAGATGAGAACAAGGAGTTTTTTTCAAGAACCCCAGAGGAAGCAACGAATATGATGAACAAATAAACAGTGTACAGGTATTAAGAGCTTCCGAAAAACAAATAGACAAACACAGGATTCGAACCACTTACCCTCATTTCTTACGACACCCATCGCCTACCCTAGCAATACGAGCGTCCTCACAAACACAATATTGCAAGTGCCAACATTGGCCCCCCTGTATAAGCTGGGGTGATACGCCTTTGCATGAGACTTGTCATCAAATTGTCATATTGGTGCGTTTACTGTAAAAACTAAAATTCTGTATCAGACTCGCCAAATATGCAGTCAACATCAAAGGAAACCGTTATATTACAAAATCCAGGTTTCCTATAGCAATTTCTTCCATCAGACATTTGCGTCGGTATAATTCTAAGGTTGGGTGCAAAGCTTCGCTACTGCAATATTGATGGTTTTGCTACAATTCGCATTGGACTGTGGGCATGAGTTGCTAAACGGACTATAAGAGAGATCGGATATGCTGGGTTATTGGTGTATGCGTCTAAATAGCACAACAAACTCAAGCTCCAAAGAGAAAATTGCATTCCGATCACAAAAAGCGGTTTAACCATTTCGCTGCTACATACTTTCTGAAGGCTGAGCTTTTTTTTTTTTTTTTCGTCCGCTTTCAACTCAGACGAAGTTTCATCTCTGAAACTGAATTTTGCGTGAAAATCCGTTTTTCCAATTTCTTACAATGGCAGCAGCGTGCACATTGTAAATTACTTTACACTGGCAGCCGTGTGCTCAATGTACGCGTAATTAGTATTCCCTCGCCATACAGGCAGATTTTCTCCGACTTCAGAGGTACTCACGTTATCGTCCTGAGGGGACTTGAACAAATGCCGGACAGTAGGTTCGAACCCGAGCTATGAGGCGTCTCACAGCTAGCAGGCCGAGCTACTATCAACTACTCTAGGCAGTCCCCCTGAAGGCTGAGCTAAAAATAGCTACTCTTTGTTTCTAGGTCACAAACGTGAATGTACGCCAATAGCAGTGAAAGTAGAAGTGTATAACGTGGTAACACGTCTTTAGCCCACAGAGGAGAGATAATAACGGACGTGTTAATGCGGCTTTAGAAGTGAATGAGAAAACGTATATATACGTCCATAGCAGCTAAAGGGTTAAAAAGTGGTTGGTGTAGAACGAACGAAGAAGTATTACTCCGTGATCTGTGTCGTAGAGGTTCGGTGCTCGCCTTTCGTTCCAAAGGTACTCGGTTCGCTCCCTCGTGAAGCCATCTGGATATTTTTCCAGAGATTCCTGGTCTCAGTGTTGGTGAGATCGAGTACCTAGTCCTATCGGAGACGGACAATAAAAAGTAGGCCCCGTGTTCAAGTTGAGGAGGTAATAGAACTCCTGACAGTTCAAAAGAAGAGCAGGTTGTAAAGCCGCTGTCTGGGTAAAACTCATTAGACAAGTTTTAAAATATATAAATAAAATTCCTGCAAAGTATTTTCACTATCTTTAAAATTACATCGGGGACCCTCGCCGGTGCTCGGAGTTCGTACCCTGTCGCTAAGATCTTCCTGTGTAAGAAAAATATCGGAGAACACATGGTTACTCGTCGAAGTGAAATGATGATGGTCCTATCAATCAATCAAAGATCCACGATGAGTGATGGGGGTCAGCATCACTTCAGTCGCTTTACTTCAACTTTCTATGGTAAAAATTTTGGCTGTTAACTCTCCTAGTGGACCAAGACAAAGGCAATGTTTTTACAAGCCATTCGTTATTAGACTAAAAACGCCCTTTAGTGTGGTTCCTGGTGAAAAGGCGTCCAACCCAATGCCACATAGTGTGGTATTTGGTCCACAATGAGTTAAGCCTGAAAGACGTTACGGTAGAAGAAAATACCAGTGCAATTAGGGGGTTTTATCGTCGGATCTTGAGGTTACAAGGCAAATGCATTAATCATTATGCTATCGCGACACTCATGATATTGCCATCTTAAAATAAAACTCTTGTTGCTAAACATGACTCCTAGATTGTTTGCAAACTTAGCTACAACATTATTTATCTTATCATACCATGAAAATAAGGACAAAGGTCGCAATAAAAACTGCCACCAAAGTTCTTTCATTAAATAATTCTCAATCAAATGATCATGCACAGAATACGGACCAGCCCAAACTTGCGTTATACTGTTGCCAGGCTCACCTATTTTGTGTGGGTTGTTAATTGTAACACTTTTCAAACTCTATGACACTGCGGTCATAAGGGCCTGGTGAAGTAGAACCCGCCCATCCCATGTTTTCTTGTAAATATACGTACTTCACGCGTGAACTTCACGCGTGAAGTTCACTATTTCCCTCGCTACTAAGTTTAATGTTTTTCAATACTAAGTTCACTCTACGGTTGTCAAACTCACCTAATACTTCCCTCTCCAATGAGAGGTATGACACTCAAGATATTTTTACAGAAATCCATGTTCTCAATGTAGGTGAGATTGAGTTCCTAGTCATATCGTAGACATGCGATAAAATATATGCCCCGTGTTCAAGCTGCTCACGTAAAAAGGTAAGTGGCAGTTACAAATCGATAAACGTATGTTGAAAAGTATGTTGAAAAGTATGTTGAAAAGTATGTTGAAAAGTATGTTGAAAAGTATGTTGAAAAGTATGTTGAAAAGTATGTTGAAAAGTATGTTGAAAAGTATGTTGAAAAGTATGTTGAAAAGTATGTTGAAAAGTATGTTGAAAAGTATGTTGAAAAGTATGTTGAAAAGTATGTTGAAAAGTTGCTGACCGGAACAACTCATTGAAAAAAAATTGTACAAATATATCATTATATATAATATATATATATATATATAGTGAGCACTTTTCGTCTTTACAGGCGGTCAACAATGTCACCAGTGGCGGCTCGTGATCCTTAGTATTGGTGGGGCCAGATAGACATTTTCGGGAAAATCATGGTTTCGGTTAGGATATATTTTAATGTATAAAATAAAAATACACGTTACACCTTAATTTTTGTAAGAGGTGTGTCCACTGGTCATTAATGACGAGCCGCCAATGAATGTCACTATCTTAAAAATTACACCAAGAACACTATCCAGTGCTATGAAGTTACGGAGTTCGTGCACTGCCGCTGAGATCTTCAAGAGATCGGGGCACACATTGTTATTCACCAAAGTGCAATGATAATGGTCCTTATCAATCAACCAACCAGGAGCAAATAAAACAAGCGTTATCCTTTCCTCTTACAGAACCTCGTAAAAATGCCACCGTATCTTCATCACTATGGCCTGCTAACCTTTGACGTCGATTTCTAACTTCACTCATTAGTTAGTTAGTCTTTCCTCTTGGGCCTGTGGGCGGCGCATAGGGCAGAGGTCATAGCTCTCCATGTCTCGCGGTTCGTTGCTATTTGCTTTAAGTCTTTAATGTTTACTAGGCCCATCGTTGAGCCTTTCTCTGGTGATGGTTCTACGCAGAGTCTCTCTTGGTCTTCCTCGTTTTCTTTTCCCTCTGGTGTCCATATGAGGGATTGGTAAGGAGTCTTCTCTCATCCATTCTAAGTGTGTGGCCGATGTAGTTCCAGCGGCGCTTTCTTATAAAATTTGATACATTTTCTTGCTTGGTCTCTTGTCTTATTTGTGTATTGGGTCTGAAATCTGACCATTTGAGGTTCAGTATTCCTCATGGCCTCCGATAATATACGGTCGGCGGTTCGGGTAAAAAATTCTAGAAAATAAGACCACAACCGTTGCGTGACTTCGCATTTCAGTATTGTTAAATAAAGATGAACTCATTTTAAAAACAACACAACATTATGGGACAAATTAAGTTTAAAGCTAAGGTATGTCAGTATTATTCACATTTTTCATCAATGTCTCAAGGTTATATTATGGGACAAATTAAGTTTAAAGCTAAGGTATGTCAGTATTATTCACATTTTTCATCAATGTCTCGAGGTTATATTATGGAACAAATTAAATTTAAAGCTAAGGTATGTCAGTATTATTCACATTTTTCATCAATGTCTCGAGGTTATATTATGGGACAAATTAAGTTTAAAGCTAAGGTATGTCAGTATTATTCACATTTTTCATCAATGTCTCGAGGTTATATTATGGGACAAATTAAGTTTAAAGCTAAGGTATGTCAGTATTATTCACATTTTTCATCAATGTCTCGAGGTTATATTATGGGACACATTAAGTTTAAAGCTAAGGTATGTCAGTATTATTCACATTTTTCATCAATGTCTCAAGGTTATATTATGGGACAAATTAAGTTTAAAGCTAAGGTATGTCAGTATTATTCACATTTTTCATCAATGTCTCGAGGTTATATTATGGGACACATTAAGTTTAAAGCTAAGGTATGTCAGTATTATTCACATTTTTCATCAATGTCTCGAGGTTATATTATGGGACACATTAAGTTTAAAGCTAAGGTATGTCAGTATTATTCACATTTTTCATCAATGTCTCGAGGTTATATTATGGGACAAATTAAATTTAAAGCTAAGGTATGTCAGTATTATTCACATTTTTCATCAATGTCTCGAGGTTATATTATGGGACACATTAAGTTTAAAGCTAAGGTATGTCAGTATTATTCACATTTTTCATCAATGTCTCGAGGTTATATTATGGACACATTAAGTTTAAAGCTAAGGTATGTCAGTATTATTCACATTTTTCATCAATGTCTCGAGGTTATATTATGGGACAAATTAAGTTTAAAGCTAAGGTATGTCAGTATTATTCACATTTTTCATCAATGTCTCGAGGTTATATTATGGGACAAATTAAGTTTAAAGCTAAGGTATGTCAGTATTATTCACATTTTTCATCAATGTCTCGAGGTTATATTATGGGACACATTAAGTTTAAAGCTAAGGTATGTCAGTATTATTCACATTTTTCATCAATGTCTCGAGGTTATATTATGGGACAAATTAAGTTTAAAGCTAAGGTATGTCAGTATTATTCACATTTTTCATCAATGTCTTCTTCATCAATTTTTCATCAACCATGGACTCAAAATAATTGTATAAAATTGCAGAAAACCTTATAGCGTTCTATCAAACACTTGTAAAAACTAGCCACCATTAAACATAAATTTTCGATTTCTTGTCTAAGCTAGGCGGCCTTATGTTGCCGGGGGCGACGCTTCACTCAAGCAGTTCAAAATAAGCTTCCTTAGGCCACCTCAACCTTTTTCTTTCTTATTAATGTATACACAGGAAGAGTGGGAACTGAACTAGGAAGAGTGGGAACCGGACTAGGAAGGCATGAACGATAAACTTGAAGTACAGTGTTTGGTGTCTGCCCCACTGACAGCACACGAAACGTTTGCCTTCCCAGTGTGTAAACATGCCTATGGGAAAACAAATACTACGACTTAACACGACGCTGACTACTAAGGGCAAATATAGATGTCTTCGCTCTTAACAGTCTTGCTTTAAGTCTCCACTAAGTATATATAATAACGAATATAAGCGAGATCAAAGATAATATATTAGCATGTAGTTAGTTATATACATGTATGTGTTCATGCGTGGGCAAAATATGAAAGATACAAGGTCAGAACAGATTGTTTGATTGTCATCAGGGGCGGCACGTGATCCTTTTTGTTGGTGGAGCTAGACACACATTTTCGGAAAAATCATGGTTTTGGATTAGATTATATTTTAATTTATTAAATAATAAATGCACGTTACACATTATTTTAATGGGGCCTGGCCCCACTGACCCTTAATGACGAGCCTCCACTGATTGTCATCATCAGGTGTCGTGGCCCGCGTGCCCAGCGTGTTCGTAGCGCGTTGGACTACGGGTGACTAGTCCTCTGTAATTGCGGGTTCAACTCCGCGGACTGGCAGAAAAGCTACAGGTTTCCCAGATTTACGGTGTTCGTGGCACCGAGCCGAAGGGTTACGATGTCCATGACACCGAGCCGAAGAGCTTTCAGCTCAAGTGCTTCTGGATCAGGAAAAAAAAATAAGGTGCCGTGTCGGCTGGCGTAGGCGATCATGGATCTCCACAAATCTCTGCCTTTGGTGTTTGCTATCAACTCAGATGTTGACGCGCTCTACCGTGCCATGAAGTCAGGCTATCCAAAATTTTCTCTCTGTCTTCCTCTGTCTCGTCTACTCCTCTATTTTACCGGTTGTCACAATGTGTTATAAACCTCCTCTCCTCATCACATGCCCGAAAAATGATGACTGCCTCTTTCTTATATTGATTATAAGCTTTCTCTGTGTCAAGACATTCAACACCTCAACATGAGTTATTTTAGCAGTCCATGGGATTCTCATCATTCTTCTGTCTCTCTCTCTCTCGCGATCGTTCTTAAGCCATTTTTATCATTCTATTGTGATATATAAACAGCCAAACATCAGAACGGGATGTACGTGCACAGCATTCAGTACCTATTGGAGCTCAAGTGCTTATCTTTCGGTGGTGTGTTCGGTTTCAACCAGCGTTTACTGGGTTCGCTCTCCGCTAGCCTTTTGATGTCCCCAACCAAAACCCACAAGGCAGCAGGCTGCTATTGTCTTTCAGGGCAGCGACCCGTAGACGACCTGCCCTCCTGGGCTGATGGGCGTCATCTGCCCAGCTATACCAGTCTTGTTAATGGACTGCTTGGTTTGTATACCGTCCAGTTTTGTGTACGGTTTGCTCCGCTAGCCTTTGATTGTCCCCAATCAACTACAAGACAGCAGTAAAATATCATTCTTCTGTAAAACTACATCTCTGTGTCTCTCAGAGATTTTTCGATCTGTGTATTCATTGTCCATGACCTGCATCCGTATGTCAGTATTGGTTCTATGTAGCACTGAATAACTCGCAGTCTGATCGCAATTTACAATCATGTTTGATTGTATGAGTTGATAAAAACACAACGAAAGCTTCATTTTTGCTACCTGCTCAACGACTGATTGATTGATTGATATCTTCTTCTTTCTACTTCTTCGAACGCTCCATATCGACCACTTGCTAAACCACTTTATGATCTGTATGTGATCTGAGCTTAAGAGCGATTTTACATTGTGCTATTAAGCGGAATAGCCCGAAAAGAACGACATACCAAATATGCAAAGAAATTGATTAATCAACATCGAACTGGCGTGTTGGGCCGCTGGACATGTTGAGGCGGAGATCAGAGCACCTATGGACATGTCAGGAGTGTTATAATGATGATGCTCGTCCATCATAGGGGATGATGACCACACAAATTTTCATCCAAGGGAATGTAGTTGCGTTATGTTTGTCTGTCTGTGCGTAGATGACTAGTGAGCCCGATGCGGGCTTGAAATGTTCTTGTACAGTGTGGGCAAGGTATACTTGCACTTGTGGGGAGTTTTACTGCCTTTCTATTTTGACGCCAAGGAACAAAAACGTTATAATGATAGTCCTCATATAACTGATAACTGCTCCGTCCTCCTTCTAAGATACGTTTCTCAGCATGTGGCAACTAACGGCACCTGTTCTTTGTTAGTTTACTATTCTTCTTTGGCTACCAGCATACTCCTCTTGTCTAGCTACACGACTTTTTAAGTACATATTTCTTAAGAGTAATCCATTCAAAGATTTTAAGCATTCAAATCAAAATCAATGGGTAACAAACAGTGGCGGCTCGTGATAATTTTTGTTGGTGGGGCCAGACATTTTTCCCCGGATAAATCATGGTTTTGGTTGCTATATTTTAATTTATAAAATAATAAATACACGTTATACATTATTTTTAGTGGGGCCTGGCCCCACTGGTCCTTAATGACGAGCCGCCACTGGTGACAAAATAAAGCAAAACAGAGAAAGAAAATGATAGAAAGCCATAACAAACATAAGTCTTACCTTCTTCTATGTCATTCCTTGCTGCAGATTCCAAAAGGGCGATATTTGATGCAAACTGAACCCTGTCTGATCCAGAACGGTTTGACTTTTTCACCGACGACTGAGGCGTCCCCTTCTTTTTTGGCTTCTTAACGTTTTCTTTCTCAAGCTGCTTTTCATACTGTGCCCATTTCTTTAACTGCTGAATCCGCCTCTTTTTAGCATGTTTAAGTCGTTCTTGAGCAGACATCCGTTCTATGGTCGTCATCTCGTGAACCAACTCACTGTGATCCATTGTTACTACCTTAGTGAATGTACACACAATTCTACACTAAATTTACTTATAAAGATCTTTGTCATAAATAATTAAATCCCACATTTTCTACAAACAATTATATTTAATTATTATATTGTATTTTCTTGCAAGTATAAAGGTTCTTCTAGAGACAAAATGAATTTCAGATGTGCTGCAAAGAGAGCAACGTCCTATAAAGGATACACACCTTGATGATGATGATAAAGCTTCTACGCTTCGTTTTTTGTTGCTAATTAAATCCTTCAGAATTTCCTGCTTAGAAAACACAATGCTAGCTCCATTGATATCGAAAAACTTAATCCACCACTTTTAATCCAAGAAACACGTCATGTGTATTATATACGTAAATCACATGTGTGAATGACATCACATAATTTCACATAATGTGATCCACTAACTAGAACGTGTTATCATACAGATATTACATAATTCGAAATATCATTCACAACAAACATTCCCACAGCCACTTATGTTAACCACCTCCGCTCCTGTAAAAACAAACAGAATATATCTGTATCCCACTCTCTCGCGTAATCTGTCTTGTTTCACACCAATCCTTTTTGTGGTGGGATTCCTTCCACACTGCCTGACAGTCCTTCCTCAATGGATGTGAATAAAAGTCTGGGGACAAACAATGGAGAAAGTTATTTTAAAAAGTAATTTGTAAATGGCTTCTTCAAGTAGTCACGAATAATGTGAACTGTCTAGCTACACCACTAGATTGGGCATGCGAATGTGGGATGTGATTCACAGCACGACACTGTTATTTCCATTTTATTGAAGCAAACAGTTTATTAAACATCCGTTTCTCTGTATAAAGAAGTCAGTGATGATTTTGTTTTTCGTTCGCTCGTTATGAATTGAGGCCGTCTGTGTAATGACGGGGCTCTCGTGGGGAGCAAAGAATAGTAACACTGCAACCTACAAGGCATGTCGTAAGAGGCTTCTTCTTCTCCTTTGCGTTCGCTCTTTACGATCAATTTTAATCCCTCTTTGTGATATGTTTGATCTTTGCCAAGAACGTGTATACGTTGCACATTGGTTTGGTAGGTCCCTAAACGCATAGAGTTCTACACGTTTAGGACATATGCATCCGATTTCAGTCAAACCTCCTTAGTCGTCTCTTACGACATGCATGGAAGGTAACAGTGGTTCTATTCTTTACATCCCAAATTTGGGCCCCGGTAACCACTCGGGCGTCGTAAGAGGCGATTGAGGTAGTAGCATAGGGAAGCTACCCTAGTAAATAAAAGCGCCGCAGAAATCGGATGTACTGTTCTACTTGTAGGTGCATAACTGGCAGAACGTACAATCGATCTAAGGCTCAGATCACATCCAGATCACAAAGTGGTTTAACAAGGTCGTCAGGCTGCGAAAAGCAGAAGAATTTACTAGGGTAGCTTCCTAGACCCATACATCAGCACCTCTTACGACATTTCTTGTAGCTCGCAGTGTTACTATTCTTTGCTCCCTTGCGAGTCTTATGGTCCAACGATGACTTTGGTCTTACATATAATCATCCTAATATATTCGAAATCTGAACGTATCAAATTGCTTCCGGATTGACATTTTGTTCAGATAATACTCTACCAGTTAGCTACTGAGTTAGTGCTTGAGCAACGCTGTGAGCTGTGACTGTTATATGGAATGCTTTTTGCTGTGTCAACCGTGCGTTTGTTGTGTGTATTCAGAAAATGGCGGATAGCGGTTATGACGAACAAGCTCAATCTGCCGTATGCAGGTTATATTGCGAGTGCAGAAAGCTGGATTTTGCCGTGATTAATGTTCCCTTCGACAAGAATTGCAATTCAAGTAATGAACAGTTTTGTGTTGCTACATTCGCGACGGCCATATGCATTTTATGCGGTGCAGGTTGCTTTTTGTGGCGGTACGCGGCGGTTTCATTCTGGAATTAGTTCCCACAGGAAACTTTTCACAGGTGTTAGCATTTCGTGTGATATTCATTGGCACAGGAACGGAGCAATTATGGGGTGACCCGTTGCAGTGAAGTTGGAACCGTACTTATGAACTATGAACAATACTCTACCAATGCAGAGCCAACTATAAACTTATAGGCCTTCGGATTCGGGTAAGAATTATGGGAAATCATACCCCAACTACACCACATGACTTGGCATTCCAGTATTGGTGTATATAGACGAATTCATTTTAAAATCAACACAAAATGCTAACTCGAAGTTATATTACGCAACAAGTTAAGTTTAACAATAAGGAATATCAATATTATGAATATTTTTCACCAATAAATAACCATTGATTCACAGAATTGAGTAAAATTGCAAAAAGCTTGCAGTGTTCTATCAAACATCTATATTTTCCGGCCCCCTTTTCTGATCTAGGTCAGGGAAGATCACTCAGCTGTCTGGCCTAGTTATCTAGAGTTGGCTATGAAAAATGTATGTCTTCCTTAACTGCTAAAAATAGAATAGGTCGTGACAAATCTATTCAAACTGTACATGTATAGTATTTGCTAGGCAAGTTTAAATTGTTTTGTCAATTATAATAAATACTTGATCATTGTAGTTTCCTCACTTTTTCTCGAAATTACCTCACCTATGATTGTAATTAGGACAATAGTAAGATGTCATACCTATAATGTGGGCGAGTTCAACTTTTTACTTAAAAGTTGCTACTCTAACCAATTTAATTTGACCGTGATTTTCACACAGTTTATGTCTTCCCCGAACACTATGATAGGTTGTGGACACTCCAGTTAAAGTTTAAGGTAGTGCGAGACTCGTGTCGCTCTACACTTTGGGTGTTTCAAGAGTTTAACTAATTAACTTTGAAAAAAAAGAGAAATGAATTTATAGGGCAAACAAAAGAGACATGATTCCGTGGAACACATGTCCAAAGCAGTTTAGCAAAGATATGTGACATAGCTTTGTCTGACAATAGTAATTGAAGTGAATTAACAGTTTTGTATATTTTTGTTCCATGATAGCAAACAACGAAGAAAAAGAAGAATAAAACTAATAATGATGTTAGCTGAGCTAGATTACTAGAACACAGAGGCGACTCCTCATTAGGGGCTTGTGGGGCCGGGCCCCAGCAAAAATAATGTGTAACGTGTGTTTATTATTTTATAAACTAAAATATAACCCAACCCACAACCATGATTGTTCCATAATCTTTTGTCTGGCCCCACAAACACAAATTATCACGAGCCGCCACTGCTTAAACATAGCAACAACAGAGGTAGGTGAATTCACATTAAAGTTTAAGGTGACATGGGGCACATGTTATTCATGTTCAAAGTGATGCAAGTATCAATTGTTCTACTAAATAACTTATAAGAGAAATGTAATGACCAGGACTCTGATCATGTAAGATTAACACGTCTTCAGATTCTTCTCCTCATCCTTTATGTTTTGTTTTGTATTGTTTATTCTAGCTTAGGCCCGCGTGCCCAGCGTGTTCGTAGCGCGTTGGACTGCGGGTGACTAGTCCTCTGTAAGTACGGGTTCAACTCCGCGGACTGGCAGAAAAGCTACAGGTTCCCCAGATTTACGGTGTTCGTGGCACCGAGCCGAAGGGTTACGATGTCCATGACACCGAGCCGAAGAGCTGTCAGCTCAAGTGCTTCTGGATCGGGAAAAAAAAATTCTAGCTGAGTGTTTCCCAAAGTGGGCGGTATCGCCCCCCTCCCCAGTGGGCACTGAAGCGTTCTAGGGGGGAGGGGGCGATAGTGGGTTCAGAAGAATTTGGGGGAGGGGTGTTCAGGTGATTAGGTGGCTCCTTAAAGAAGAAATTAATAATATATATTTTAAAGTAAATTATTTTCGTTATTTTTCGATTTAATAATCATTTGAATTCTGCATTTTAATTCATCTTATGCCCGTCGTAAACGATTCATTCTTTCATCAATTTTCTATTTCATGTATATAATCATTTGAAAATTGACCACGTATGACAGAAATATATATCAATTTTCTATGTGAAAGTGAAAATAGAGTATGTATATATGGGGGTGGGGAGGAGAGGGGGGTTGGTAAACCGTTATACTGTGAAGGACGGGGGCGTTACAAGGTTTATGTTGTGCAAAGTGGGCGATGGGCTGAAAAAGTTTGGGAATCTATGTTCTAGCTCATCATCATCATCAAGGTGCGTATCCTTTATAGGACGTTGCTCTCTTTGCAGCACATCTGAAATTCACTCTGTCTCTCGCTAGTTCACCCACTTCGTCGATGGTCATATTCATGGTTTCTTTAATATCTTGTAGCCATCTTCTTCTTGGTCTGTCTCTGCGTCCTGGGACCCTGCCATCTAATATTGTTCTCTCCAGGCCACCGTGACGCTTGATGTGACCAAAGTATCTAATTTTCTGTATAGTATGTTGTTTATCAGCCAATTGTCTTAAACATTCAGTTCTTTCAAGACATCAGTTTTCTTTCTTTTTTTTCGTCCATGGTATTCTTAGGATCTTCTGTAGCATTTAGTTTCGAAGGACTGGATTATCGTTCTTGTTGTTTGTGTAATGGTCCATGATTCACAACCATAAGTAATCACTGGAAAAATGCATTTTCTCAAATATTTTTAATTTTAATATTTTGCTGGTGCTTTGCCACATGTTCTTCATAGTGTTTAACTTCTTGATTGCTATTTCCAATCTTCTTGAGATCTCTTTGGAGCAGTCGCCGTTGTTCTAGCTAGAATAATAAAATAGTCAAGCTTTCTTCAACTAAAGATTTTTACATAAATGCTCCAATCTCCCTCTCCCCTCAGTACGTCTCACAGCGTGTGGCATCTAACGACACCGGTTCTTTGTTGGTTTACTATTCTTCTTTAGCTACCAGTATAGTGGTGCTCTTGTCTAGCTACACCACATTTGACTTGGTACTCTGGCAGTATGGTTGTGTTGCAAATGCACCACTATCACTTGAATCATTTACACAGCCTGGATATGATTATGGAAAAGACTCCCTCAAAGACCTAAGCAGAACAGACCAGGTCATTATATTTCGACTACGCACAGGACACTGCAGACTCAACAAACACTTATATAGACTAGGAATAAGTCAAACAGCTCTCTGCCAGTGTCAGCAGGCGGAACAGACACCAGAGCATATCCTGCAAGACTATCCTCTCCTGTGTGAGCTGAGAAGCAACATGTGGTCACACCGAGTCGACCTGAAAACTAAGCTTTGGAGAAACCTGACAGACCTGAAGCTGACTGTCCAGTTTGTGGTCCACAGTAAATTAAGCGCATGACCAGAGATCGTTGAAGAAGAAGATTTACACCGCCACTCTCCCTTAGGGAATTTAGGATATCGGCGCGTTCATTTTCCTTTACACCTACATGCCCTGGGCAACAAAAATCAAATTAATTTGTGTCGGCCTAGACCTTTTCAACGACTCCAACCATTCTCCCCGAGCTCACTAATGATGAATGTCAGAACACAAAGTTGTTGTCTTAACCAGAGTCACTTCCTACGATACTTTGACTAAGTCATGACAAGCATTAGAGACAAGACATTCATAACTAATAAGGCTGCCAGCCTTAGAGTATTGATTGATTGATTGATTGATTGATTGATTGATTGATTGATTGGACCATCATTATTGCACTTCGGTGAGTAACCATATATGTTCAAATATCTTCCTTACACAGAAAGATCTCAGCGGCAGTGCACGAAATCCGTAGCCCTGTCGATTGTTGCCGAAGTAATTTAGAAGATGGTGAGAATATATTATAGGAATTAAAAAATGTTTCTAAATGAATTTTGTCCGGGCAGCGAATTTCCAGCTTGTTCTGCTTTTTTTCCGTCGGTTTTCATATTCAATTTAATTACTCTGATAAGAGAGTAGCAATCTCACTTTTCTTCTTCTTCGATTTTAATATTACCGTGTTAATAGCACTATCAATGGAAATAGTCGTATGTTTCCTACGCTACCAATCAAACTGCTTTTCATGATATCGTGTTTAAACTCTCATGAACTAGCTACTTTTTACAAGTACGGAACCACCAGAACACCTCTCTCAAACAAGATATGTATTTCAACGATTCAAGAACAAAAATTGGTTGGTATTTAGTATTATTGTCGCCCGAGTGGTTACATGGGCCCAAAATTGGGGTGTTAAGAATAGAACCACTGTTACCTGACACGCTTGTCGTAAGAGGCGATTAAGGAGGTTTGGCTGGAATCTGATGCACGTGTCCTAAACGTGTAGAAATCTATGCCTTTAGGGGCCTACCAAGCCAATGTGTAACGTATACACGTTTTGGCAAAGATCAAACATATCACAAAGAGTGATTAAAATTGGTTGTAAAGAATGAACGCAAAGAAGAAGAAGTATTATTGTTATCACACAATATATTATGTGTATGTGTGTTGGTGTTGAAATGTTTAGTCTAGTATCTGCCACATCGTTGCTTTTCATATCTGTTGTATACAGCACATCAAGACAAGGAGAAGGCTTATCATCAATATAAGAAAAAGGCAGTCATCATTTTTCGGGAATGTGATGAGGAGAGAAGGTTTAGAACACATTGTGACAACCGGTAAAATCGAGGGTAGACGCGACAGAGGAAGAAAGAGAGAAAATTTTGGATAGCCTGACTTCATGGCACGATAGAGCGTCAACATCTGAGATGATAGCAAATACCAACAACAGAGATTTGTGGAGATCAATGATCGCCTACGCCAGCCGGCACGGAACCTGATGAGGATGATACAGCACATGTCTATAGAGGCAGAGAGCCGCAGTAGCGTAGTTGTTAGTAAACTCGCTTCTCAAGTCTGGTGGTCCGGGTTCAGCTCCCATAGTGGGCGTGGAATTTTCCCGGACCGCGACGGTTCTCAGGTCGACCCAGCCTCAACTGGGTACCAGACATTCTCTGGGAAGTAAAGGCGGCCGGTGTGATGCTGACCACATCCCCCATCGCGTGCCGACAGTCAATGAAAAATACAGGCCTAACACTGTATTGCCCTATATACCCCAAGGTATGAAAGGGTTCCTTTACTCCTTTACTTACTATAGAGGCAGTAGGCTAGCTACTTGACTTATTCCTCTCAGCTCCTCGTGGAGCATGGGGCATCAACAGTTGTTCGCCACTGTTCATGGTTTCTGGTTGTTTTCTTTATGATCTCCCAGGATAGTCAAGCACCCAGTCAGTTCCTCAAGAAGACTTCGTCTTCAGGTCTGTTTAGGACGTTCTATTTTTCCTGTTCCTTGCGGGTTCCACTCAAGTGCTTGTCTAGTGACACTCGACTGTATCTTCCGTAGGGTATGTCCACAGCCTGGCTCTAGCACAGGCCAGACAACTGGCTCAGGGTATTCCTGACCTAGATAAGAAAAGGATCTGAAAATACAGATGTTTGATAGAACACTGCACGCTTTTTTGCAATTTTACTCAATCAGGTGAGTCTATGGTTATTTGTTGGTGAACATATTCATTATATTGATATTCTTATTGTTAAATTTAACTTGTTGGATAATATGACTTCGAGTTAGCATTTTGTGTTGATTTTAAACTGAATTCGTCTATATACACCAATACTGGAATGCGAGGTCACGTGGTGAGTTGGGGTCTGATTTCCACAATTCTTACCTGAGCCCGAAGGCCCAGTAGTTTATAGTTGGCTCTGGTATGTCCGACCCATCGCCATTTTCTCCTCTTAACCTGGGTCATCATGGGTTCCTGTCCTGTTCTTATCTAAAAGTCTGTGTTTGAAACTCTGTCGTACCATCTCAGTAAGCGAATCCGTCGAACCTATCCGTTGACAAATGTCTGAACCTTATGTGTAGTTAACTTGGCGAATCGCCACGTTCTAGTTATTGGTATCTTATTCTTGTTCTAAGACTGTGTGTGTTGCAATGGTTGCCCAGATATGCTACATCTTCCCTTGTAAGCGTTAAAATGTATTATGCTGATGATTCCCATCAGTGGCGGCTCGTGATCATTTTGTTGGTGGGGCCAGACAAAAATTATCGGAAAAATCATGGTTTGAATTGTTATGTTTTAATTTATAAAATAATAAATACACGTTACACATTCTTTGTGGTGGGACCCGGTCCCAGTATCCCTTAATGACGAGCCGCCACTGGTTCCCATACTACGGTGTTAAACACACTCGTTAGTCCTTCATTTACCTAGTCTTTCTAGCACTTCCTTCTTAATCCTGTATTGTCCTTGGCGATATGGGTAGCAACAAAAGCACGCCATTCTTCTCTGTCCTTGGTCGTCCCCTGTATTGTGTTCCATTTGTGATTTATTTCTTTTCAGTACCTGTTCCACTATTATTCCCCATGTTGTTTGAGTCACCACCGTTTTCGTTTACCCTGCGTCGTCCACCTCAGCGCAGTTTTCCTGACAGAATTAACATTATTCATTGGAAGATCATCTTCATCGCATCATCATCATCAAGGTGCGTATCCATTATAGGACGTTGCTCTCTTTGCAGCACATCTGAAATTCACTCTGTCTCTAGCCAGGTCACCCACTTCGTCGATGGTCATATTCATGGTTTCTTTAATATCTTGTAGCCATCTTTTCTTGGTCTGCCTCTGCGTCGCACATGTCCATAATTGCTCCGTGCTCTTTCCAAGCATGTATTTCAGTGTGTTTAGGCAGAGTCAACTATAAACTTATGGGCCTTCGGACTCAGGTAAGAATTATGGGAAATCAGACCACAATTACACCACGTGACCTCGCACTCCAGTTTTGGTGTATATAGACGAATTCATTTTAAAATCAACACAAAATGCTAAATCGAAGTTATATTATGCAACAAGTTAAGTTTAAGAATAAGGAATACCAATATTATGAATATTTTTCACCAATAAATAAACATAGACTCACAGAATTGAGTAAAATTGCAAAACAAGCTTGCAGTGTTCTATCAAACATCTATATTTTCCGGCCCCCTTTTCTGATCTAGATCATGAAACCCCAGTCAGTTGTCTGGCCTAGTTATCTAGAGTTGACTGTGGTTTAGGCGAACAACTCCCGTTCTGTGTTGATTGATGTGTCTACTGGGGTTTCTCACGTGGTTTTCCCGTCGTGCCGCACATATCGGTATGCACAACTTGCGTAACCAAGATAGAGAATATCCGTTATCTTCTTCGTTAAAATCTTCAGAGCGTATGTTTTCTCTTAGAGCGTTGATGATGTCGCTTTGGTCCATAGAAGACCCAACATCCATATTAACATACATATGTAACACATCTCCGATCCACCTACAACGCCTCATTTGGACGATGGCACTCCCATTTTCCTGCTAACATTTTTCCATTAGAACGTTTGATAAAAAAATATTTTAAATACTGAACAGATTCATCATAAATTGACGTAGATTCATCCAACAGTGGTCGCTAAGCAACAGACGTAAGCGTCATATGTTTTCTATCCATCTACCTCTTGTTCTTCCTTGTTCTTGTTCTCAGACAATACTTTTACCGTTGCAGGAACAAAATGGTAGTTGACTTGATTTCATTCTCATAAATGATGGCTAACTGTTGTGTTTTCTGTCACACCAGCTTTGTTATGACAGATATGTTTTCCTACAATTTTTCTGATGACTGTGTTTCTCATTTTGTCTCCTCTGGTAACGCTGAACTTGTTGCAAACATCTCATTTCACACTTTGACCCTTCTCTCTCCCGCCTTACATATGGCTCGTGTTTGTTATTAATATCCTAATATTGTTATGACATGCTATTTATGAAATGAAATGAAAACAATGGCATATTCATCCCTTACAGAACCTCACCATCAACCACAGTAAAATATTCATCGATTTTTTTCTAGGCACCACTTAGACGTTCAGTAGTTTGTCATTGCTTTCTGAACGATGAAGTCTATTTTGACCGTTTTTAAATATCCACGGCGAACAAATTTGCTTCCAAACTACCGGCCGCGGAATTTCAACTAGGTACGCTTGGGTTGTGACCGAGATCACTACTGCATAAGCTACAACGCAGTTTTTATCTATGGGCGCTGTAAGAAATAAAGATTTGTGGTTCGAATCCTGTGTGTGTGCTAATATGTTTATTTCTGGAAGCCCCTAATACTTGTACACTGTTTAATTATTTATCATATTCATTGGCTCCGGTCCTCCCCCTGGAGTTCTTAAAACTCCGTATTCTCTTTTTTTATCGTTAACAACACCTTTCTATTTTCGGCTGTTCATCGGGTAAACTCTATTGAATGCGCACCGGGGTGTGCATGATATTTCATTAAGATACATGTATGAAAGTCCTCTACTGTTACATTCTATCTAGCTCTATATACTAGACGCACGCACAGAGCACACTCGACTCGACAATTCCCCAACCATGCCATTACTTGTTACGCTAACAGAAATCAATACTGAGACATGAATGGCAATACATCATTTAGAAGAACGGAGCTATCATTACAATGACGTCTGAAAAACTTTTATTTTATAGCCAGTTCTCCCGTCTCCTCCGTTGTTATATTTAAAATTTATTTAATGTCTTGGTGCCATCTTCGTCTTGGTCGTCCCACTGTCTAGTTCCCCCAGAAATCACCCACCTTCCCCAATTACCATACTCTCTAAACCCTTATGCACTTCTTCTTTGTCCCTGCTACTTTTTGAGTGTCGTCACACTGCTACCTGGTTGTTGCCCAGTGTCGTGGTTTTCTGTTTTTGTCTTGCGCTGTTCTGGTGGCTTGTATGATTGTTATTTTTGCTCTTTCACGTGATTTTGCTACGCCATCTAATCATCTTTTCCGTGGTCTTCCTCTTGCCTATGCCACTTAATGTGACAAAACTCAGATTCATGACAATGATGTTACTTATAATCCAATGTTCCTTGCTGTTCAGGTCTTGTAGGATGTCTTTATTTTTCCTCATCTCTGTCTAGGACGTTCTAAGAAAATTTCTGCAGCATTTTGTTTCTAACAATTTGGAACCAAACCACAGCCAACTCTAGATAACTAGGCCAGACAACTGGCTGGGGGTTCCCTGACCTAAATCAGAAAAGGGGACCGGAAAATATAGATGTTTGATAGAACACTGTAAGCTTTTTGTAATTTTACTCAATTCTGTGAGTCTATCGTTATTTTACGTATAGTTGTGCCTAGAAAATCAACCACTCGTTTACTGTGGTTGATGGCTACGTCCTTTAGGATATGCCACGATTTTCATTTCATGGTTATTTATTGGTGGACTGCCTAGAGTAGTTGATAGTAGCTCGGCCTGCTAGCTGTAAGACGCCTCATAGCTCTGGTTCGAACCTACTGTCCGGCATTTGTTCGAGTCCCTGGTCTTACTCAGGACGATAACGTGAGTACCTCTGAAGTCGGAGAAAATCTGCTTGTATGGCGAGGGAATACTCATTACGAGTACATTGAGCACACAGCTGCCAGTGTAAAGTAATTTACAATGTGCACGCTGCTAGCTGCCATTGTAAGAAATTGGAAAAACGGATTTTCACGCAAAAATCAGTTTCAGAGATGAAACTTCCTCTGAGTTGAAAGCGGATGGAAAAAAAATAAAATTGGTGAACAATATTCACAATATCGATATTCCTTATTGTTAAACTTAACTTGTTGCATAATATAACTTGATTTAGCATTTTGTGTTGATTTTAAAAAGGATTCGTATATATACACCAGAATGCGAGGTCACGTGGTGTAGTTGGGGTCTGATTTCCCATAATTCTTACCTGAGCCTGAAGGCCCATAAGTTTATAGTAGGCTCTGACCAAACGCTACAACATGCGACGTTTTTTACTCTAAAAACATTTTTGCCCTGGTCCACTAAAAGTTCATGCTTGTGTCCATGACTCACATCCATATGTTACCACAAGAAAAAATGCATATCCTCACAAGTGTTACTTTTGTTCTCTTGCTTGCGTTGTGCAATTTGTTTTTCACACTAATTATTTTCTCAATGGTCACAGCTAATCTCCTACTCTCTTTCTATACAGTCTCCAGTGTTGTTAATTGAAAATGTAAATCGTGGCTAGTCCTAAAGGACGTAGCCATCAACCACAGTAAACGAGTGTCGATTTTCTAGGCACCACTTATACGTTCAGTAGTTTGCCATTGCTTTCTGAACAGTGAGGTCCAGGGGCGGCTCGTCATTAAGGGCCAGTGGGGCCTGGCCCACCAATAATCGAAAGGGGGAAACTTCCCGGAATAGACAAATAATAGTAAATACTCCAAAACCATGTTTTTTTCCGAACATTTGTGTCTGGCCCACCAAGAAAAATGACTACAAGCCGCCACTGGTGATGTCTATTTTTACCTTTTGTAAAAATCCCACGGAAACGAATTTGCTTCCAAACTTACCCACCGTGGGGTTTGAACCAGGTACCTTGGGTCTGTGATCCAGCTCACTACGCTTGAGCTACAGACGCTCAATTACGAAGCCAAAATATTCAAAATGTGCAACCTTTTCAAAGTTTTCATTACTTTTGGTAATTTTAGCAACGGGGAAAGATAATCATTAGAAAGATTAAATATATACATTCTTACCAAATATTTTCATCATCTTTAAAATTACATCAGGGACCCTCTCCTGTGCTACGGAGTTCGTGTATTGCCGTGAGATCTCTTGTGTAAGAAAGAGATCGGAGCACACATGGTTATTCACCGAAGTGCAATGATGATAGTCCAATCAATGAATGAATCAATCAAATTTTAGTTGACATTTTATTTTGTCAGTGAATACAATCTGTCCTTTCTTTGTATTCAGCTTCTTCTTCTTCTTCTTCGAGCGCTCCATATCGAGCACTGGTTAACCACTCTGTGTGATTTGTATGTGATCTGAACCTAAGAGCGATTGTACGTTGTGCCAGCTATACGCCTACAAGTACATCCGATTTCTGCGATGCTTTTTATTTACTAGGGTAGCATCCCTAGGTCTACATCAGTCGCCTCTTACGACATGCATTGTATGTCGCAGTGGTACTATTCTTTGCTTCTCTTGCGGACCCCGGCACCACACGGGTGTTAGTATTCAGCGAAAGATTATGTTCTTCACTTTTTTTATTTTATAAATAAGATTAACTGTTCCAACCCCTTGACTCTATTTGAAAGGAGAACTGTGTAATCTGCAGATATTAACTGTGGAATCATATTTACATCAATTGTAAATGATAGAAGAAAACTAGTCACAACAGAGATGACGTATCTAAGTAGAATTCAGGGAGTATCAAGAAGAGACCGATGTCGAAATGAAAACACCAGGGAAAACGTGGGTACAACAACATCAGTACTAAACTTCATCAAGAAACAACAAATTAAATGGTTCACCACATAAGCAGATTACCAACAGACAAAGAGCAATGCTACTCCGATACAGTGGATACAAAGCAAAATGCTGTCCGCACAAAAAGTGGACTTCAGAAATAAAAGAGGCAGTGGGAAAACACTATTTATAAAGCTCATACAGAAGCCCGTTCTAGAAATCTCTTCTTATCCTGATGTTGTGAGGTAAAACAGGATTAGAGAAAAAGGAATAAAGTAAACGAATCAAAATGTTTGTGTTTTTGGTCACATCTTACTCTTCCCATTATATTTTCTGCATAGATTTTAAATAAGTATGTGGAGAGGATTGAATGGTGGAGAGGATTGAATGATTGATAGGACCATCATCATTGCATTTCGCTGAGTAACCATGTGTGTTTCAATCTCTTTCTTGCAAAAAGAATATCTCAGCGGCAGTGCACGAACTTCGTAGCACCGGCGAGAGTTCCCGATGTAATTTTGAAGATGGTGACGAAATTTTGTAGGACATTTTATTTTAAATCTTTTTTCAAATAAATTGTTCCCTGGCAGCGGCTTTCCAGCCTGCTCCTCTCGATTTTGAACTACCAATGGTTCTTTAAGGAGTTACAGACATCTTAAAACTCCACAATACCACACCATATCAAGCGACCGAGCGTGCATTATCTCGAAAACCGATCATCAGTTAAACCTGCTACGTCTAGCGGCAAAAAAGCAGAGAAGGACAAAAGAAAGAAAAGAATGGTTCTTTTATGTGCTAAAGTTGAACACAGGACCTACGTGCTATAGTCCGTCTCCGATATGACTAGGCACTCAATCTCCCCTACATTTAGAGCAGGGATCTCTGGAAAAAAATATCACTATGGCTCCACGAGGGAATGAACCGAGTACCTTTGGTACGAAAGGCCAGCAACTAACCTGTACGCCACAGAGATTCATGTGGAGACGATAAAGTATAGCAAGGATGTAAAGTACTTGACAGTTATAGGACTTGGTATACATTGAAGAAGTAGATACTTTTCTACCTCTTTGGCTTATCTAACGTCATATAATATAGGCTAAACACGTAATTACAAAGTACTGTAGTTTTACAAATTACAAAAACAATGACAAAATACAGCAACGTTTCGACCAACAAGGCCTTTATCAAGCAAACGAACAAACAGGAGTCAATCTCCCCTACATCTCCTGTTTGTTCGTTTGCTTGATAAACCCGTTGGTCAAACGTTGCTGTATTTTGTCATTGTTTTTGTAATTTGTAACTACAGTACTTTGTGATTACATGTTTTGCCAATCAAATAGTTTTACTGCAGTTCCATATATATATATACTGTATAATATAGGCTACACTTCAGTAAAACTGATGACCTAAAAACCCCGAAAGATAAACAGAACAACACTTTGGGAATCTTGACAGTAGTAACAACCGGAGTATCCATGGATGGTTGGTTAATTTTAGATTCTGAAAAACCTCATGATGACGAAAAGACATGCCGGTCGGTAAGAGGGGAGGCAGGAAAACAAAATGAGGAAGAGAACTACTTTAGTGAGGAGTTCGGGACTTGCATCATACTGAAAAATACAACAAACAAAATGCACAAATCTCCTGACCGTGTCAACAGGAATATTGCCCAAGTCTACTGAAGCTAAGAGAGAATAGACTAAGACCTCAGACAGGATGAGAAGTGATCAGTTATAAACAGACAAAGAACAGCTTAGGGGAAGCTCAGAAGTTTAGGAGGAGGGGATAGACATTTTACACTTCCTTCCCGTGCTGATGTTCAATACAACAAAGACCGTAATCAATAAGAGCATATGTGTCAGCAAAGATTGAGACTTCCATTTATACCTGGTCAAACGAGGCAGTTTCGAAAAAGAACAATTGCGTTTGATGTCATAAGCAACACTGATCTTGCCTGGAAGCTGTTTCAGGTATTCATATAAAAATTACATTGAAAACTTTGTCGATTCAACAGGGACTACAGACTATGCAAATTCATACAGGACATTTCATTACAAAAATCATTTCCCTCGATACATAGGGAATTTAAATGGCGCAGGTTCTCAAAAAACAACCGATAGTTAGCGAATGATAAAGGTTGACTGAAACGACCCTCAATTGTTTGTATTAAACGGCCCCAAAAGTGCTAGTTAACGAGCTAACAAATTGCCTACGATTACCAATGGTTGTTAGTTAAAGGCGAAATTATCCTTCTCGATCAACCAAATTGATTACGATGTAAAAAGGCCGAGTAAACGATCTGACCAATATGGGTAAGTTACGATGCCGAACATTGGTGATAAACGATCCACCGATTTCTTACTGAGTAAGACGGTTCTAAAGGGAAATTGGTTACAAGCCGGCATCTCAGTCAGAGTCGGTCGTATGACAGCGTAATCATCATGCGTCCGGCGGCGTAGGGTCCCAGGCCCAAAATTTTTCGGGTGTTGTATCCTAGGGAAAGCCTACCGTCATAGATAAAAGGGCTGGTAAAACGAACATTCGTATACTCGCAACGGATAAAGCAACTGGTTAGGGCTCCAATAGGTGCTGAAGGCTGGCGCACGTAGATTCTTCACGTTCTATTTTTTATATCACAATGGAATCAATTAAAACAAAGAAGGATTCCAAAAAAGATGGTAGTAACAACTCTTTTTGGAATCTTGCTAACAAGATACGTCAACAACACGGAAGTATCCATGGATGGTTAATTTTAGATTCATGAAGCAGAACCGTGCTGGATTCAAGCATGCACCTTACTGGTGCGACTCGTAAGGGGCGGCATAAACAGCGAAATCAAATCACAATTGAAGGTTTTTTAAAGAGGAAATATTTATGTGGCAGTATTTCAAGATTTGCATCATACTGAGAAAATATACCACACGGCCCTGCATGAAAGACTACAAATTTGTTCCCTTTTTTTTTTACCTGTGTCAGGTAATGGTGTGTCTACCTTCAGCTTTAATGGGAATTTATTATGGCTACTCGTTTTTGGTGGAGAATAAGGAGCTTTAAGAACCCCAGAGGAAGCACCGAAGCCAATGATTATGTTCAATAAACAGACAATGAACAAGTCTTAGGGGATAGCATATGTTAAGTTTAAGGGGAGGGAGATAGACATATATTACACTTCTTCTTCTTCTCGTTTGCTGATGTTTAATATCTACACAATGAGTGTATATCACACTATACGAGCATATGTATCAGCATAATATTGGCTTCCATTTTCATATCCACGACCGTCACACGAACATTTCAAAAACATAACATTTCTTATGATGCTTCATAAGCATCATCGAAGCTTTGATCTTGTATCGAGACCAGCTTATTTGTCAGCAGAATATTCATATAAAAATAGTCGATTGAAATGACTTTTTTTTCGATATAAAGGCAGAAAACTACATAGAAAATTATGCAAATATTCATACAGGACATTTTCATTACAAAAATCTATTCCCTCGATACCATATAGGAATTTTAAAAATGGCCACATCCTGCGCTTCTTCCAATAATAACAGTACCGATGAGTCTTATGTTGTCAATGCGAGTAATATGGTTGCTTAGTTAAACGATGCCGACCAATATGGTTGCTTAGTTAAACGATGCCGACCAATATGGTTGCTTAGTTAAACGATGCTGACCAATATGGTTGCTTAGTTAAACTATGCCGACCAATATGGTTGCTTAGTTAAACTATGCCGACCAATATGATTGCTTAGTTAAACGATGCCGACCAATATGGTTGCTTGGTTAACGATGCTAACCAATATGGTTGTTAGTTAAACGATGCTGACCAATATGGTTGCTTAGTTAAACGATGCCGACCAATATGGTTGCTTAGTTAAACGATGCCGACCAATATTTCTTACTGGTAAAAGACGGATTTATTTCTAAGAGAATTTGGTGTGTACAATCGCGGCCATCGTAAATACAGAGTCGGTCGTAGTACAACGATCATCATCATCAGGTGCCGTGCCGGCTGGCGTAGGCGATCATGGATCTCCACAAATCTCTGTCGTTGGTGTTTGTTATCAACTCAGATGTTGACGCTCTACCGTGCCATAGATAACAAGGATACATAGGTACAACGATAACAGTTCGTATTACTGCGTTTCAACGATAATAACAGTTCGTATTACTGCGTTTCAGCGATGCTCAATTCGGTGCTCGTAGGCGTCATGGCGCTCGTAGGATTCTTCCCTGGTGCCCTATTTTTTTCATCTGGCTTTAACGTTAATCAAAATTTCAACAACAAAAAATGTGTTCCCAAATAACAGTATGGTTCAGTTAGCACTCTGCTTAATGGTAGTGAGACATGGACCAATATGCTAGCAAGAACATCTCAACACCTTCCACATGCGCTGTCTCAGGCGACATATACAACATCCGATGGCAAGATTACATCTCCAATATAGAAGTCATGAACAGTGCTGGCATTCCAAGCATGCACACTTTACTGAGTTAACGACGTCTCAGATGGCTGGGACACGTTGCCGTATGAGCGATGATAGAATCCCAAAGAACATTCTATATGGTCAACTCGCATCTGGTGCTAGACAGCATGGGCGCCCATTATTACGCTTCATTGACACCTTCAGCGTGATCTAACTTCATGCGGCTAGACAAAGAACACTGGGAGCGGCTGGCAAAGACAGGCAAGCATGGCGAGCGCAGGAGGCGCTCAAAAGAAAAGAAGAAAACAACATCACATGTGGAGGCAAAAGAGAGCGCAGAGAGAACATCCTATGCATCGGCTCTAGTCTCCAGTTTTACCTGCAGCAACTGTGGCAGGATTGCTACTCCAGGAATTGCCATTACAGCCAATGAAACGTTGTGATTCAGCACAGAATCATACTCGTTACCAACACCTATTGTCTCCTGAGACAAGAGGTCAATGATGATGATCAGTTATTTCTACAGTGCCTGATAAATTCATCCAAAAAACTGTTGTTTTACATACAACGAGTTCGACAATGTCAAAAGAACGACATGCAGACAGAAAACGCGTTCAGAGATTCTTTGAAGTTTTCTCTAACAAACATTCGATACCGAAATGATATGTGATACTCTTGCGTAGGAACATCTACTATAACACAGTAACACCACCAACGGCGCCGGCACCACTGATAAAAGAACAATTGCTGAAGCTGAGAGAACACGCTGCCTGAACAGACTTCTTCTTCGACGAACGTTCCTTGTTCAACCACTTGTTCAATCACTTGTTCAACCACTTGTTCAACCACTTGTTCAACCACTTGTTCAACTAATCTTTGTGATATGTATGTGTTCCTAACTTAATAGCGGTTGTACGTTGTGCCAGTAATGCGCCTACAAGTAGGCCAGCACATCAGATTTCTGCGACGCTTTTTATTTACTAGGTAGCATCCCTATTTTTTTCCGATCCAGAAGCACTTGAGCTGAAAGCTCTTCGGCTCGGTGTCATGGACATCGAACCCTTCGGCTTCGGTAAATCTGGGAAACCTGTAGCTTTTCTGCCAGTCCGCGGAGTTGAACCCGCACTTACAGAGGACTAGTCACCCGTAGTCCAACGCGCTACGAACACGCTGGGCAGACGGGCAGGGGTAGCATCCCTAGGGCTACATCAGTCGCCTCTTACATGTCTTGTAGGTTCCAGAGCTACTACTCTTTGCTCCCCTTGAGAGCCCCAGCAACACACGGGAGCGCGTGAACAGACAACATCCACAAATACGGTCACATATATCTTACCTGTGGTATGGGATTCAAGTATTCAATGGCCTGGAAAGAACAATACTAGAGGGCAGGGTCCCAGGACGCAGAGGCAGACCAAGAAGAAGATGGCTACAAGATATTAAAGAAACCATGAACATGACCATCGACGAAGTGGGTGAACTAACAAGAGACAGAGTGAATTTCAGATTTGCTGCAAAGAGAGCAACGTCCTATAAAGGATACGCACCTTGATGATGATGGTATGGGATTATGTACTAAATTAAGACTGAGCTGTCTGCCACCTGCACACACAAAGGTGGCGAAACAACACAAGTCTAAAGCTGTTATCATTTTCATTCGCAATGGACTGTTATAAATATTATCAGTTATATCTCAGATTGATCTTAAACGAATTTTGACAGTCTGGTTCAATATAATAATATCAACAACAACAAAAAGGAGGGAATAAAATGATAATTTGGTCTAAAACATGGCCTCCGATAACATATGGTCGACGGGTTCAAGTAAAAATTTTAAGAATAAGACCACAACTGTCTTGTGATACTCGCATTCTAGTGTTGTTGTATATAGATTAATTTATTATAGATCAGACGACACAGCATGCTAAATCAAGGTTATATTATGGTACAATTTAAGATTAAAGATAAAGAATGTCAACATTATTAACATGTTTCATCAATAAATAATCATGAACTCATAGAATCGAGTAAAATTGCAAAAAAAGCGTATAGAGTTATATAAAACATAAAAAAACCAGCCCCCATTAAACAGGAATTTTCAATTTCCCGTCTAAGCTAGTCGGCCTTATGTTGCCGGGGACCACGGTCTAAAGCAAGGTTGAATGTAGGAAGAATTAAATGAAGCTATCTCTTCAATGTAGCCTGTTTGGTTTCCGGGGTAGCAAAGAACAGGGCCTACTGTCTTCTCTCGCATGTTGTAAAGGGTATCTTAGGAAGAAGTGGTAGGGGCCGGCGACCCCACATTGTAAAAAAGCAAACAGCAACAGAAACTACAAAAACTAATAGTACAGATCAAGATGCTTAAGTGAAAAACACAGGGACTTTTTTTGTTATCCTTGCCTTACGTACTGTTGGGAACGACAATGACTGATAATGCTAATGATGATATCTTCAGTGTACTTATCTTAAACCTGAGGTTGAGTTATAATCTACAGTTGAACACAACAACCTGTAAGCCCGAGATCCCTATCACGTACGAAAGCACTCGATATGGCTTTCTACTCGGCAGGCGCGTCACTCAAGGTCAGATCAGAACGGAAGGGTTTTGGTGTCTGAAATGGTGTAAATTAGACAGAGAACGGTTTTCAGCCTGGTGTCTCTGGCCACACAATACTTACCATATGTTCTTTCTTCTTCTTCTTTTGTCGTCACACTGCTACCGGGTTGTTGCCCAGTGTCGTGGTTTTCTGTTTTGTCTTGCGCTGTTCTGGTGGCTTGTGTGATTGTTATCTTTGCTCTTTCACATGATTCTGCTACGCCATCAAACCATCTTTTCCGTGGTCTTCCTCTTGCCTTCTTTCCCGATGTTCTGTTGTAGAAAACTCTGTATACTGTGGAGTTTGGATGCATTCTTATTAAGTGGCCAAACCACTTCATTCTTTGTTTATCTATGTAATTCAAGCACGGTTTTGTGCCAACTTTCTTTCTTATGCTGATGTTGGTGATTCTGTCTTTTCTTGTGTTGTTGGTAACTTTTCGCAGGCAACGCATTTCACATGTAGTTATTTTTGTGACGGCGCTTTGCTCAATGTCCATGTTTGGCTCTGGTAACACAAAATAGGTATAAAAATGCTGTTGATCATCTGTTGCTTAGCTGCCTGTGAAATTTTGGGTGCCTTAACAATGGGGCTAGCTGGTATGTTCTTTGTGTGTGTTAAATACACTTCTTAAAATTACAAAAGAATGATAAGAATCGTATAGACTGCTAAATAACTAATGTTGAGGTGTTGAATGAGGTCAAGACACAGAGAAAACCTATCATCATATAAGAAAGAGGCAGTAAACATTAGGGCGCAGAGCACGAGGCAGGCCAAGAACACGATGGATAGATAACATCTCAGAGTCCCTGCGAAAGCATGGACTGACAACGTCAAGGCAACACAACTGGTACAAGATAGAAAACTAAATCTCCCCACGGTGCTTCACGGCAAATGTGGTTAAGATAAGATAAGTAAACATTTTTCGGGCATTTGATGAGAAAGTGAGATTTAGAACACATTATAACAGCCGGTAAAATAGAGGGGAGATAAGAAAGATGAAAACAGAGAGAGACAATTTTGGATAGTCTGACTTCATGGCACGGAAAAACTTCACATCTGAAATTATAGATAACACCAGAGACAGATTTGTGGAGATCCATGATCGCCTACGCTAGCCAATATGGCACCTGATGATGATATGCACTTCTACTAAAATTTAGTATGTCGATTATTTCTATATATTTAAAAAAAAATCGAAATGGCAGGACTGATGTATATGCACTCAGTGTGTCTACATAGGTGCGAAATCCCTTCTTTTTTTCCGATCCAGAAGCACTTGAATCCAACCGGCAGAAATTGACTTGGACATCAACTGTGAGAAACCATCCAAGGAGGAGATTAGTAAAGCCATTAAACTTTAAAAGATGGAAAAGGCACGGTCCAGATGGTATTCCAGCAGAGGCGGTTAAAGCCAAAATAAACACATCCACAGAAATACTGTATAATTATTTAGCAGAATCTGGGAGACCGAAGAAATACCAGCAAACTGAAGAGAAGGATACCTGGGAACTACCAAAGAAAGGGACCTCAGAATGTGAGAACTATAGGAATAATGCTTTGCAGTACCTGGGAAAATACTAAGCAGAGTCATCTTGGAGAGACTGAGAGATGCCATCGATATAAAGCTAAGAGATGAACAGGCAGGCTTCTGACCAAATAGATCCTGTGCTGACCAGATAGCCACATTACGTATAATACGTATAATAATAGAGCAAAGTATTGAATGGAAATCCCCACTTTATATCGGATTTCGTGATTTGAAGGCTTTGACAGTATTGATAGAAACCCTTTGGAAATTAATGAGGCATTATGGAATCCACAGAAAATTATTAACCTAATAAAAGCAACATATACAGATATGAAATGTAGAGTTCTTCATGAAGGTAAACTAACAGATACTTTGGGAATAGAAACAGGAGTGCGTCAGGATGTCTTCATCACCTTTGTTGTTCTTACTGACAATAGACTGGATTATGAAGACCACAGTAACTAACACCAGAAATGGAATCCAATGGACTCTGACAGAGCAACTAGATGATCTGGACTTCGCTGATGATATAGCCCTTCTGTCACATACACGAAATCAGATGCAGGATAAGCTTAACACATTGAATCAAAGGTCCCAGCAACTAGGGCTGAACATTCATAAGGGAAAGACAAAGATATTGAGAATTAACCAAGCAAACGACAACTCGATCTCCTGGGGAAATCCATTTCAAGAGGTAGAATCATACACATATTTGGGCAGCAACGTAGACAAAGAGGGTGGAACAGATAGAGATGTTAAAATAAGAATACAGAAGGCAAGAGGAGCTTTCATTGCACTGGGAAACATTTGGAAGTCCAAAGAAATCAAATCTAGAACAAAAAATTTGGATATTTAACTCTAATGTTAAAGCAGTTCTACTGTATGGGTCAGAAACATGGAGAACAACTAAAACAATAGCGCATAAATTGCAAACATTCATCAACTGGTGTCTGGTGTCAGAATAGAAGGAATAAGATGGTATGATAGGGTCACAAATGAGGAACTTATGGAGAGAACAAGACATATTCCAGTGAACGAACAGGTTAAAAGACGCTGGCGCTGGATAGGACACACTTTGCGAAAACCGGAGGGAATATAACAAGAAGGGTCCTTGCCTGGAACCCGCAGGGACAGCGAAAGAAGGGAGGCCGAGAAATACATGGAGACGAGATTTGGAGGCGGAGATCAACAATATAAAGAAGAGCTGGAGGGAGCTGCAGGAGATAGCTAGAGATAGGAGGACTTGGCATGAGTTGGTTGAGGGCCTATGCCCCAACCCGGGTAAAAAAAGGCAAAGAGAGAGAGAGAGAAGCACTTGAGCTTTTCAGCTCTTCGGCTCGGTGCCATGGACATCGTAATCCTTTGGTTCGGTGCCACGAACACCGTAAATCTGGGGAATCTGGGACTTTTTCTGTCATCCCGCGGAATTGAACAAGCACACACAGAGGGATAGTCACCTGTAGTCCAACGCGCTACGAACACGCTGGGCAGACGGGCGTGCGAAATTCCTTAACAACAGCTCAGGAAATAATCTTGAATTTTTTGTGAACTTAGTCCGGGCACACATATATTACAGCTAGGCTATATTATGCGATCGAACTTAGTCAGAGCACACATATATTACAGCTAGGCTATATTATGCAAGCGACGTCATAGCACATTGAGCATTCAAATGCGTGCTCTATCCTACGCTGCAGCAGCCCTCCCAAAGTCACTCACCGTACCCATGAGAAGTTGATTAGTATATCTTCTCTCTACCACGAAGACGACACTGTATGACATGCCCAAACTTAACTCCTAATTTTCGCAATCAGTCCAGTGTATTCCAGCTACACGTCTTAGAAGTCGACACTACGGAGAATTTAACATCGTAATTGCCCGTCTGTCCAGCGTGTTCGTAGCGCGTTGTAAATAAAATTAAAATAACACCGTAATTTGCGTGAACTCGCTGCTATTGCGTTACACAAACTCGTACATTCTACGCAGAATGGCGGGAGTATCAAGAAGAGACCGGTTTAGAAATGAAGACATCGGGAAAAAGGTGGGTAGAACATCAATACTGATCTTCATCAAGAAACTACAAATTAAATGGTTTAGTCACATAAACAGATTGCCAATAGACAGTGCACCTCAAAGATCAATGCCACTACGATACAGTTGGTAAAAAGCAAAGGGTCGTACATACATGGAATTAAACACCGTAATGTGCCTGAGCTCGCTGCTATTACGGTAACAAACTCATCTATTCTTCGCAGAATACTGGGAGTATCAAGAAGAGACCGGTTGAGAACTGAAGACATCTGCAAGAAAAATGGATACAAAATCAGTACTGAACTTTATCAAGTAACAACAAATTAAATGGTTCGGACACATAAACAGATTGCCAACAGATAGTGCATTTTAAAGAGCAATGCTACTCCGATACAATTGATACAAAGCAAAAAGTCGTCCACGCAAAAAAGGTTGACCACGGAAATAACAGAGGTATGGAATGACACTAACATATGCTAGCGAGAGTTGGAAAATGACTAAAGATATAGAAAGCATGTTTAATGCATTTGAAAATAGATGTCTGCGAAAAATAATGAATATAAAATGGAACGAATTCATGAGAAGTGATGAAATCAGAGACATGTCTGGTCAACCACTAGTGACAACTGTTATAAGAAAGAGAAGATGGAGATATGTTGGGCACACCTTGAGGAGAAATGATCAAAGAATATCAAAGCAGGCATTGAAGTGGGATGCAAAGGGTTCAAGAAAGAGAGGTCGACCTAAGGAGACCCTGAAGGCGAACTTTGCTGAGAGAGGCAAGAAATATCGGTCTCAGTTCCATGGAGGAGATTGAGCGAGTTGCCCAGGATAGAGCGGTATGGAGAAATTACTTGCAGGCCCTATGTAACGTATAACGGTACGAGAGGAATTATTATTATTATTATGGAATGACACTATTTATGGGGGACTGCCTAGAGTAGTTGATAGTAGCTCGGCCTGCTAGCTGTGAGACGCCTCATAGCTCGGGTTCGAACCTACTGTCCAGCATTTGTTCGAGTCCCTGGTCTTACTCAGGACGATAACGTGAGTACCTCTGAAGTCGGAGAAAATCTGCCTGTATGGCGAGGGAATACTAATTACGAGTACATTGAGCACACGGCTGCCAGTGTAAAGTAATTTACAATGTGCACGCTGCTGCCATTGTAAGAAATTGGAAAACAGATTTTCACGCAAAAATCAGTTTCAGAGATGGAACTTCGTCTGAGTTGAAAGCGGACGGAAAAAAAAAAAAACACTATTTATGAAGAGCACAAAAACCCATTCTAGAAACCTCTTCTTATCATGAGCTATGTGAAAAAACAGGACTCGAGAAAAAAAATAAGAAGAAGAAGTACACAAGTTGAAACGTTGCACCTAGAAATTAGCTCCCATACACCAGTGTCGCGACGTACTAACTGAAAACCGCTGATATGACGTTATACATGCAACGACATGTATGCACAAAGATAACAGTGCACACCATGTGTGTAACGTATACTTATTAGTGGACTACTACATTCTAGATAAGGGGTTCTCAAAATGGTCGATATTCTATACATTTAACAAGTTCATAATAATATATAATCATTCTTTCTTGTCTCTAATCCTGTTTTACCTCACATCGTCAGGATAAGAAGAGATTTCTACGGGCTTTCATGTGCGCTTCATAAACACTGTTTTCGTCGAATCTGTTTGTCTCTGAGTTCCAACTTTTGCGTGGACGACGTTTTGCTTTGTATCCACTGTATCGGAGTAACATTGCTCTTTGATGTGCACTTTCTTCTACTTCACCTTTCAACTCCCAACGGAGCACAGGTCTTCAACAAACTTCTTCCATCTCTTCTTCTCTCTTGCCATCCCTTCCAATTCTTTCCATGTTTTACCTATCCTTTTAATATCAGCCTCCAGCTATCTTCTCCAGGTCTGTCTAGGCCTTCCCTACTCCTCTTTCTCTGCGGGTTCCAAAACAGTGCCTGTCTTGCAATGTTTCCGGTCGGTCTCTTGATGCGCACTGTCTATTGGTAATTTGTTTATGTGACCGAACCATTTAATTTGTTTTTTCTTGGTGAAGTGCTGTACTGATGTTGTACCCCCATTTCTCCCTTCTCCCTCTTTAATTTCTAAACTGGTCTCTTCTTGATACTCCTAGCATCTCTGTCGTGAGTAGTTATATTATAACAACGATATTATAACAACGATATTATAACAACATGGTCTAATCGTGAGTGTATAGAGACATAGTATTATACAGGGTGTTCAAGATAATAGCAGCCTGTGAATGGAGTCAATCTGGCATATATATGAAAATGAGAAGGTTCAGTTATGACGTAGTATAGGTCAAGGTTATGTGACGGTGTGTAATTGTAGTGCGGAAGGGGCGATGAACAAATGTGACGTAAAACGAGCTAGTCAGAACCGGTTTAAATAGTACATAAACATAACGCGATAGATTATCTGGCAACTTTCGATTTGTCAATGGGGCTGCTTTAATCTTGAACACCCTGTAAAAACATTGTTTTTTAAATTCTACTTCTATAATAGTGCTATTCTTTCTATACTACTTCTTTCATTGCATTACAATGATCTGGGTTATTTTTGTGGTTTTTTTATCCAGAAGCACTTGAGCTTTCATCTCTTCGGCTCGGTGCCATGGACATCGTAATCCTTCAGTTCTGTGCCACAATCACCGTAAATCTGGAGAACATGTGGCTTTTCTGCCAGCCCGCGGAATTGAACCACACTCACAGTGGGCTTGTCACCCGACGTCCAACGAGCTACGAACACCCTGGGCAGACGGGCACAATGATCTGTTTAAACAAACTCTATACTTTGAATTGTTTGACGACAGCAGAAGTAAGAATATTTATCAAGGTGCATATTTACAAATCTAAAGGTTGTAAATGCGAAAAAAATCGACTTCATTCACGGCCATCTCTATAATCTTATCGTCTTATCATCTTATAGAGAAGGCTGTGCTTCATTGCACCCTGTTTCCCATTATTTTATACGTTTTTCTCGGCAGAATTGACACGCCACTTGTCGAGAGTGCTGCACAAAGCTGCACAAACTCTGTAGCTCCAACAACAATCTTAGGGATCTCCGACAAAAATTGCACATGTGATTCAGACGGATTGGAACCCACAACCCTTACAACGCAATCAAATGTCTGAACCACTTCCACATAGAACCACTTTCACATAGAACCACTTCCACATGGAACCACTTCTACATGGAACAACTTCTCACATGGAACCACTTCCACATATAACCACTTCCACATATAACCACTTCCACACAGAACCACTTCCACATATAACCACTTCCACATATAACCACTTCCACATAGAACCACTTCCACATAGAACCACTTCCACATGGAGTCTCTCCAATATATTTTACAAAAAGTAACGTATTACTCGGTATACACAACTCGGAGACAGTTACAAAGTAACTGGTATTAGGTAACATGGTTTTTTTTAAAGTAACGGAATATTATCGTTACTGTAAAGTAACAAACGCAGATCATCACCAACTTAACTAGTTTTAACCGTGTTTAGGAATTGGTGGAGAGGTATAACAAATATCTATCAGGCTGGGACAAGGGCATGAGTTATGAGGGGATTAGGAAAACGCGGTTTAAGATTTATGGAGAAATCTAGCACATCATTCTAAGCGGTGATCGCTCGCTCGCGAGAGAGAGAGTACAAATTTGTGTCATTTTGATTAATATACATGCACCATCTGTGGTTGGTACACACTTACACAATGAAGAGACCGGTGGTTATGACAGGAAAGACAACAGAGGTCGCTCAGCACGGTGTTCAACCAAGTTACTCACACAGTAGCATAAATACCAATTTACATTGAGTTGTTGGGAAGAGAAAACAAAAACAAAGTAAATAATATTGTTCAAATATCGGTAGAGCATAATGTAGTAAGTACCTTTGTCAACAGATGTATTTGGCGGATTCTCAGACTGAGATAGTATGATAGAGTTGCAAACACAGACCTGTGGATAAGAAACGGACAGGAACCCATGATGACCCAGGTCAAGAGAAGAAAATGACGATGAGTCGGGCATACCCTATAGAAGACACAGTCGAGTGTTCCTATACAAGCACTTGAGTGGAACCCACAAAGAAAACAAAAAAGAGGACGTCCTAAACAGACCTGGAGACGAAGTCTTCTAAAGGAACTAAAGAGTGCTTGACTATCCTGGGAGACCATAAAGAAAACAGCCAGAGACCGAGAAGACAGGAGAACAACTGTTGAGGCCCTATGCTCCACGAGGAGAGGAATAAGTCAAATTCAAGTCAATAATGTAGCAAGTGCTAAATTATATCGATTTATCCACTGCACATCCGAGAATGAGAATCACACTTTGATATTCTCGTTGAACTGTGTTTCCAGACATCCTAACCTTTTCAAATGTTGTTTTCGTAGATGTGATACATACAGTTGACTCCATCAACTTCCGGTAGCATGAGTTTTCCAACATTTTCTTCAAGTCTTCTACGACTTCTTTCACAACAAAACTTGATGTATGTTAATATTTTTACCAGTTAGAAAGACAACAGAAACGTTCTGTTTCCATTTGTTTTTCATTGAAGTCCTCGCAATAACTACTAAAGGATTAACGGTAAGGAGTACTTCATTTCATTGGTTTCCCATAATCACAATATAGATGAGACTGCAGTAAAACTATTTGATTGTACTTTGTGATTCGTGTTTGGTTTCCATAAGTCATCATGTAAATGACGACGAGTAAAGTCGTCATTTGATTAGTCCAGCAAAATCTAGGATCTACGTGAAATATTGCATTATGGGTTCCCATAATCACAATATAGATGAGACTGCAGTAAAACTATTTGATTGTACTTTGTGATTTCGTGTTTTGGTTTTCCCATATAGATTCATCGCTGTCGGTAGAAATGGTACGCCACCCACGGGAGTGATGACAAAGCAAACCGTAGCTCCAGCAAACAATCCTAGGGATCTCATGAAAAATTGCATATGGCGCGGGTTCAAACCCGCAATCTTCAGAACGACAGGCAAACGTCTTAACTATTTCGACATTGAGACTTCCTAAGTACTAATAAACACTGAATATTTTCATTATCTTATCCATTACATCGGGGACTTTACCGGTGCTACGCAGTTCGTGCACTGCCACTGAGATCTTGCTGTGTAAGAAAGAGATCGGAGCACACATGGTTACTCACCGAAGTGCAAGGATGATGGTTCTATCAATCAATGAATCCTAATGTCTTAACACTCTGGATAATTTTTGTTGGTATGCAATCATTCTCATCATCATCTTCAAATAGCTTGTCCTGAGCAGAACATTGCCTTACGGCCTGGTGCATCCGTTTTCTGCAAGCATTTGTTTCGGGTTAGCATTCCCTGGCGGACAAATGCATCCGATTTCAGCCACACCTCCTTACTCGCCTCTTAGGACATGCGTGGCAGATAACAGTGGTTCTATTCTTTACACCCCAAATTTGGGCCCCGGTAACCACTCAGGCGTGAATGATGTAATAAATAAACAATCTTCCTATTCTTCTTCTTCGCTCTGCGTGGAGCATAAAACCGTAACAATTGTCTTAACTATTTTCCATGTCTCTAACCGTTTTCTTCCGTGTTCTTTGTGAATAGTTCTGGAACTCTCGTGACAGCAGTCCTGAAAAATTCTCTATTCTGTGCAAGATGGCCGGCGTCAGCAGCAGTCATTCGCAAATCGTCAATGACATCTTGCACCCTCGTCTTCTAGATCGTCATCCTATTCTTCCTCCAGGCCCCATTCCTTCCAAAATAATCATCTCTGGGCACTCGTGTCGTCTGATGCGTCCGAAATATTTAATTTTCCTTGTTTTTCAGTTTCAGTTTGGAATATCTTATTTGCACTCCGGACATGTCCAACAGCGTCCAGCGAATGACCGTACCAGTTCGATTTTGATTGATTTTATGTTCTTTAATAATCAACTCTCTTTAATATCAAGCTGTACAGATCCTTGAGGCTACCATACTATATATCTTCAAGAAAGAGCTACAAAAACATCCCCTCCATCATCGTTAGAACACACAAACATTATCTGATACCCGGATCATATTAAAAAAAAGACCAACTACAATGGCTGTTATCCTTGGATTCTCCGAATGTTAATTCTTATGTTTTAACCAATAAAAGGTTCACCTTAGGTTGGAATGGGCGTGTCTCAGCTTAAAGAGGCTTTAATCCCCTTCTTAACAAACAAACAAACCGGCGACTCTCTGCTTGCTCATTTTAAGTGGGGAAGCTGAGGATGGCAGATAGTAAGGGATCTTAAGACATGTTGTATGACAGAAGAGGTAAGTTGTCAACAAATAAGAACTGACTAAGACAACCCCCCTCCCCGTCCAAATAGTGAACTTGTAGACTGTGGTTCGGCTAAGCGAGTAGGGATCGTAGAAGGAATGCGATCTCGTTTCAAAAGAGCCCTACTGAAAACAGTAGTGCTCGGCCGAATAGCGAAAATATTGCATGCAGCGTCTCTGTAAATTGCGTCACTAAGTGATAAACACCCTTCTCGTGATAAACACCCTTCTCGTGATAAACACCCTTCTCGTGATAAACACCCTTCTCGTGATAAACACCCTTCTCGTGATAAACACCCTTCTCGTGGTAAACGAATAAAAACACAAATACTTCACATAATAAAGTGAATCGTAAATATGTTCACAGTTCTCCTATTAAAATATAAAGTAAAATATTATCCTAAATGCTGTACCGTTTCATGCAGGAATATACTGTAGAATAATCAATATACAATTACGTCAAGATAAAAGAATGTACTGTACATGTATGACTCAACAGCAATTAATTTCAAACTAACTGTACTATCGTAATATGTAAACAAGAATATCTATAAATAAATATGTGTGTAGTACGTAGGTGTGTTGTGTGCATGGTGATAGGCACATTACAAATTGCCAGTTAGGTTACAATAAAAGACGTATGGTCGGTCATGTCGTGTTTAATAAGTGTTCTTCTAAAGACTCGTAGTAAAAAAAAACTTTTGGATGTGTTCAACTCATTGAAACATTTTAACCAGTTTTTCACGTCTGATTTTTTCGTATAGAAAGTGTGTCGCACTGCATTTCCAATATCGGTTAAGGTTATATAAAATAGTAGCACATGTACTGTAATTTTTTTTTTTTTCGATCCAGAAGTACTTGAGCTTTCAGCTCTTCGGGTTGGTGCCATGGACATCGTAGCCCTTAGGTTCGGTGCCACGAACACCGTGAATCTGGGGAACCTGTGGCTTTTCTGCCAGCCCGCGGAATTGCACCCCCACTCACAGAGGGCTAGTCACCCGCAGTCCAACGGGTTACGAACACGCTGGGTAGGCGGGCAATGTACTGCAATAAAGACATATATGTGTAACACATGTGTATAAAATATGATACCATTATCATTGCACTTCTGTGAATAAACATGTGTGCTTCGATCTCTTTCTTACAAATGAAGATATCAGTAGCAGTACACGAACTTCGTTGCATCGGCAAATCAATGTTGTAATTTTGGAGGTTGTAACAATTTATGTATGGAATGGAACTGATAGAAAAACAAAAGATACAAATACAAAGAGGATGCATATTCCCAGTGGCAATGTATGGGTGTGAAGCATGGGCAACTAACAAGGCGGTGGGAAAACATATATGAGCATTTGAATACAAATAGAATCAGGAATGGTGAGACGAAACTTGGTGGAGGTACTAGTACAGACAATGATCAGAGAAATCACCTTAATTTTTGTCCTTGGGCACGCAGGAGTTAGGGTAATGAACGAGCTGATAGATTGACTGGCTTGGCTACAATATCAGAGGGAGCTCCCATGGATCGAAATGACATTCTTCACGCATTGAGAGAGTCTTTCCGAACAGAGGAGTTTCAGGGCTGTGAATCCCACTCGCTGACCAGATTGAAAGAGATGGTTATCAATATTGGTGCAGCCAGAAAAGAAGGACATACTAAATATGCAAAGAGATTGATTAATCAACATCGAACTGGCGTATTGGTCCGCTGAACGCTGCTGAATTTGCTGAGGTGGAGATCGGAGCAACTATGGACATTTCCGGAGTGCTATGATGATAGTCCTCATATAACTGATAACTAATATAAATCGTACAGAAGAGTCCTCAATATATCATGGATAGAGAAGAGAACAAATTGATCTATTCAGAAAGAACTCAAAATCAAAGACAACTGGCTAATGTGGTGTACTATTTGTGGTGGTGTACTTTTTATTTCTGACTCCAACTGAGACTGGGCCGACCTGAGAGCCGTTACGGTCGGAGAAAATTCCACAACATATCAAATTACCACAACTAATATTAAAGCTGTTCATAAATCAGTTGCAGAAGACCACAAATATCTTAAAATGATACATATCGCAAGGTTTCCCCACAGTCATCATTGTTGTCCGCTGCAACTATTGCACAACAGACTGAGACATGATCCGGGGCGTAAATGAAAGTGTGGCATAACATATGTCCAAAGGATTAAGTCTTAAAATAAAACTAAAAATATATGAAAGCAGTGTCCTTAAAGTGTTATTATACAGTAGTGAGTGCTGGAAAATGATTTCAATTATCCTACACAAGATGGAGACATTCCAAAATAAATGCTTAAAGAAAAATCCTGCACATTTTCTGGTCAAATACAATACTTCTTCTTGGAATGCTCCATATCGACTACTTGTTAAGCCATTCTTTGTGATGTGTATATGATCTGAGCCTAAGAGTGATTGTACATTGTGTCAGTTATGCCCCTACAAGTAGGCCAGCATTTCCGATTTCTACTACGTTTTTTATTTACTAGGGTAGCTTCCCTAGGCTCCTACCTCAATCGCTTCTTACCACATGCCTTGTAGGTCACAGTGTTACTATTCTTTGCTCCCTTGTGGCAACACACGAGCGACTCTCGACTCAGACAACAGGAGGTTGTGGGTTCAATCAAACACTCGACGTTCCAAGCGTGAGGAAAGAAATTAATAGTATAATCATAGGCGTGCATTAATAGTCACTCTAGGATTCCGCTCGTCTGTGTTGCGAGCGGATCCCATCCAACGTGACTACGTCTGCATCTCTGCTTATGCCATAGTAGCTCTCCCTCGATCCCTACTCGCTTAGCCAGACAGGAACCAATGTCTGTTACCAGGGTCACCACGTGGAGGTGGGGTAGGATTATACTAGCACATATCATAAAAATCATAGCACACTAGGGTCTAGAGATCTGATGATGTGACTTCATACCTTAAGGTTCGAAAAGGCTATGGGAAAGTTTATTTGATCATACATATGGTATCGGTTCAATGACAACTGAACACATGTTGCAGACCTGTTCAATATGCGATAATAAATCAGTGGCGGCTCGTCATTAGGGCCACTGGGCCAGGCCCCACCAAAAATAATGTGTAGTGTATTTATTATTGTATAAATTAAAACATAACAACCCCAAACCATGATTTTTCCGAAAATGTGTGTCTGGCCCCACCAACAAAAATGATCACCAGCCGCCACTGTAATAAGCGAAATTACACATGTCTCTACCATATCTCTCTTCACGAAAACCTTGACGATATTGATAATCTACATTGGACTGATATATTTGTGCCTGGGTCATTAACATTTAAGTCGTGACAGGTAACGACAAAATATATGCGAACTTATCAACAAGTATTTATTTATCTTGTCATGTATTCACTTCAACAAATAATCTCATTCACCTGCCTTTACTATCGGAATTCGTATTGAAAAGTAAGGTTGCAACTTTTATAATCAAACGTAATGACCTTACAAAATACAAGTTTTATGTTCAGCAAACCACTTGAGGGGTTTCAGACCTTTGATGTCTATTGAGACGATCCATTCAGATCTTTACTGTTTCATTTATATCTTTATTAAATGGGAATTCCCCCATCCAGTCTTGCACATGCTTGAGGGGAATAACACATTTCTTTACAAATGAAATTATGTGACCGTGAGTACGGTGCGTGTGATATGATAAATAAAAAAGGATGTATGAAATTATTTCAATGGGAATATACTTTGAAATGATAATATTAACTCTTAGTGGACCAGGGTAATAGCCATGTTTTTACAAGCCATTTGTTTTTAGAATTTAAAAATGCCCTTTAGTGTGGCTCCCGGTAGAAAGGCATCCACTCAAAGCCATGTAATGTGGCGTTTGGTCCACAAGGAGTTAATATGTTTAGGGATTTTAATTTTCATCTTTCCAGATGGTGAAAATAATGTACTTTAAAAAATAAGGCAAGAGGGGTAGAGAATGACCAAGATATTGAAACGAACTGTTGCGAGAGAGAGAGAGAGAGAGAGAGAGAGAGAGAAAAGAGACAGGAATGATCTGGGATGAACTAAGCTGGCTTGTTCGAGACAGATCTGGTTGGAGGAAATGTGTTGATGCCTTAAGCTTCAATGGAAGGTTAAGAGTAGAAAAGATTTGTAGTGCAGCAATGTCGGTCCTGTCAACAAATTACCCCTCCTACTTCACTCATATACAAATGGAAGACTTATTGGTTATTGGTTACTAAACTGACGTCATTGCACTCCGGAAGACTCATAGGTGCTCAGTCTCCCCAACAGATATCGAAGAGTATGCATACTGATGGTTCCTGTGGCTTGCTGATTAAACACACCTCTCACTCTGCCTCTCAGGCATCCAGTTCGACTTGAACAATGGGTAACTCCAAACTGCCTAAATCGCTTGATCGATTCAACATCGATTTTAGTGTCCTCATCCAACAGACAGTCGCGAAGAGACCGAAGAACATCCCCTTATCCATCTTCAACTCCCCAACAATCGATGCTGTTAATGCAAGCCTGTCCGCTCTCTCATTGCCGTAAGCACCCGCATGCCCAGGACAGTATATCCACGTAAGCCGCTGGAGGTTAGAAACTTCTATAGACGACATCCACTCATACCGAAACCGCCCATGTGGATCTTGTGAAGCATCGACTGAGAGTCAGATACAACAACTGCCCCAGTAAATAAAGTCCCAGAGATCCAATGGAGGGCAGCAGTGACGGCCTCAATCTCCATTCTCATACTAGAAGTAGTTGTCCTGTATGCTCCACTTCGCTCTGCAACAACCCTACCATACGCATTAGCTAAGAACCCCAGCCGGACTTCTCACCACGTTGAACCGACCCATCGGTATATACAACAACATCATCATCCCTTGCATTATCTTCTATCAGCTGCTTAACTGCGAGATCAGCCTTCATGTTGCCCCAATCTCTACATTCTCTTCCAAGAGTAAAAAAAGGAAGACTGTTATAATCAGCGCCTCTGCTCCAAGGGCACCAATATAGGTGCTAAATTTATTATAGCAGCTGAAAGTATTAGAGCACTTCTAATGTAGCATAGAAAAATAGAAACATCCTACGTGACCTGCATATAGAGAAGCACTGGCTTATATAACATGTCCTTAAAGATGAAATATTTTGACAAGTTAAAGACCCTGTGGTTTGGAGAAAACGGTAATGGAAAGCATGGTCCCTGGAGTACAAAACAGGGGACGATAAAGACGAAGGTCGCAGCAGGACATCAAAGAAACCTTGAACGTGACGGAGTAGGCGAGAGAACTTGCTAGAGTTTTTCAGACAGGCTGTAATGAAAGTGACGTTCCGAAAGGGACAAGTTACTACTTAATAACAATGTAAGCTTTATTGCTATTTTACACAATTCTACGAGCACATAGTTAATTTTGTTAACGAAAGTGTTAATAATAATGATATCCATAGAATTTAATTTAATTTGTGACACAATATAACTTTGTTTTCGCATGTTGTATTTTGGTTTAACGAATTCCTCTCCAACTATACCGGAATGCAGTAGTCATGTGACGTAAGTGGTCTGATTTCCGGGAGTTTCCACTTGAGCTGAACGAACTTAAGACTACGGGGAACTGTGCTTTGAATTATAAATTGCGAAGCGTTTGAGAGTGCAAGTAATGGTAGGGGACAAATAATTCCCGGATAAGTTGGCGTATGCAATACTTAAGCCACAAAAAAAATACTTTCGGATGTCCATATATCAGGACATCATGACCCACTTATGTAAGGCATTTGACAAGTTGCTGTTGACAACGGGATTAGAGAATAAAACGAGTGAGATTAATGTCGTTAAGTTATCTATGCATTTTATATTTATACATAGAGAGAAATAATGCAAGCATACCGTTCACATACTAACTTAACAGTATTCTTCTACGGACGATCCATATCGACCACTTGTTAAACTATGCTTTGTGATTTGTGTGTGATCTGAGCCTAAAAGCGATTGTACTTTGCGTCAGTTATGCGCCTACATGTAGACCAGCACATCCGATTTATGCGACGCTTTTTATTTATTAAAGTAGTTTCCTACCTCAGTCGCCTCTAACGACATGCCTTGTACGAGTCGACGTGTCACTGTTCTTTGCTCCTCTTGCTAGTCCCGGAAACACATAAAAGTAGAGTGAATTTTTGGGAGATGTGTATGACTTTTTTTTTTTCGATCCAGAAGCACTTGAGCTTTTCAGCTCTTCGGCTCGGTGCCATGGACATCGTAACTCTTCGGTTCGGTGCCACGAACACCGTAAATCTGGGGCTTTTTTCTGCCATCCCGCGGAATTGAACTCGCACACACGTAGCATAGAAACCCGCACTCATAGGAGATTGTCACCGTCGTCCAACGCGTTACGAACACGTTGGGCAGGCGGGAATCTTCTTCATCGAACGCTCCATATCGAACACTTGTTAACAACTCTGTGTGATCTGAGCCTAAGAGCGATTGTACGTTGGGTCATTTATGTAGGCCAGCACATCCGATTTCGGGGACGCTTTTTATTTTCTAGAGTAGCTTCCCTAGGTCCTACATCAGTCGCCTCTTACGACATGCCTTGTAGATCGCAGTGGTACTATTCTTTGCTTCCATTGCGGGCCCCGGCATCATACGGGCGCCGCAAGTGATAAATTCATACACATTTGTATTTATTCACATCTTGTTGCTTCGTTCCCCACTCTTAGCGTTGTCGTTCTCTTCGCCACTTCGATTCGACCTTTCATTTTAATATTGTTGTAAAGTGTGCTATTCCTACGGGTCCAATATGTGTTATTAAAAAAATATATATATTAAAATTTTTGCCTTTTTTCTTCTTCTTTGCGTTCGTTCTTTACGATCAATTTTAATCACTCTTTGTGATATGTTTGATCTTTACCAAGAACGTGTATACGTTGCACATTGGTTTGGTAGGCCCCTAAACGCATAGACTTCTATACGTTTAGGACATGTGCATCCGATTTCACCCAAACCTCCTTAGTCGCTTCTTACGACATGCGTGGCAAGTAACAATGGTTCTATTCTTTACACCCCAAATTTGGGCCCCGGTAACCACTCGGTGTGCCTTTTTTAAATCGCTACCCTTTCCTAAAATTTCTTTGCTACTTGTTTTCTTTTCCTACAAATTTCTTTGTCTCATTCTTCTACGTGTGTACATACTTTGTTCCATTATGCTTGTTCTTTTTATGATCATATTACGTTTTATTATGACCATTTTATTTACTGCTTATCCAACGTAGTTGAGGGGAATATAACAAGAAGGGCTTTTGCCTGGAACCCACAGGGACAGTGAAAGAAGGAGGCCAAGAAATACATGGAGACGAGATCTGGAGGCAGATATCAACAATATAAAGAAGAGTTGGAGGGAGCTGCAGGAGATAGCTAGAGATAGGAAGACTTGGCATGAGTTGGTTGAGGGCCTATGCCCCAATCTGGGGTAAAAGGCAAAGAGAGAGAGAGAGAGAGAGATCCAACGTAGTTAGTTATATATATATCTATATATTTGTGTATGCGTGGGCCTATGTGTTTTATTTGAAGAATTCATTCGAGATCAGTTTTGAAGTCCCTAAGACGACGTTTGCGCATTTTAACTCTAGTGGACCAGGACAAAGCCATGTTTTGACAAGCCATGTTTTGACAAGTCATTTGTTTTTAGTATAAAAACGCCATTTATTTTGGCTCCTGGCAAAAAGACGTTCATCTCAAAGCCACGTAGTGTGGCGTTTGGTACACAATGAGTTAATTAACACTGGTAGCTTCTATGAGTATGACGCTACTGTTGGCACATAGTAACGCTTCTCATATCCTGGGGTTCATCAACTGTGTGACGCGGGGAAGGGGTGTGCAACACACGTCTATTTCATTAGGCTCATCAAATTGCACTGAAGAAGGACACTTAAGTTTCGCCTAACCGCTTCGACACAACGCTGGATAGGATGTAGAAGTCGAGTTTAGGAATCGAGGAAACAGGCTCTGAAGATTGGTGTGAAGCCAGCACTGAGAACTGGTGTGAAACTGGCACTGAGAACTGATGTGAAGCCGGCACTGAGAACTGATGTGAAGCCGGCTCTGAGAACTGGTGTGAAACCGGCACTGAGAACTGATGTGAAGCCGGCACTGAGAACTGGTGTGAAACCCGCACCGAGAACTGATGTGAAACCGGTACTGAGAACTGGTGTGAAGCCGGCACTGAGAACTGGTGTGAAACTGGCACTGAGAACTGGTGTGAAACTGGCACTGAGAACTGATGTGAGGCCGGCACTGAGAACTGGTGTGAAACTGGCACTGAGAACTGGTGTGAAACCGGCCGAGAACTGATGTGAAACCGGTACTGAGATCTGTTGAGAAGCCGGCACTGAGAACTGATGTGAAACCGGTACTGAGATCTGTTGAGAAGCCGGCACTGAGAACTGATGTGAAACCGGCACTGAGATCTGTTGAGAAACCGGCACTGAGAACTGATGTGAAACCGGCACGAGAACTGTTGAGAAACCGGCACTGAGAACGGATGTGAAACCGGCACTGAGAACTGTTGAGAAACCGGCACTGAGAACGGATGTGAAACCGGCACTGAGAACTGTGAGAACCGGCCTAGCGGATGGAAACCGGCACTGAGAACGGATGTGAAACCGGCACTGAGAACGGATGTGACAACATTTGTTCGAAGCTTTACCCGGTCTCTGGTTGTTTTCTTTATAGCGTCCCAGGATAGTCCAGCATTCTTCAGTTCCTAAAAAGACCCGTCTCCAGGTCTGTTTCCTTTTTCTTGCTGGTTCCACTCAAAACCCTTGTTTGTGGGTCGTATCAAAGCCAACTATAAACCTATGGGCCTTCGGACTCTGGTAAGAATTATGAAAAATCAGACCACAACTATATTACGTGACCTCGCATTCCAGTATTAGTGTATATAGACGAATTCATTTTAAAATCAACACAAAATGCTAAATCAAAGTTATATTATCCAACAAGTTAAGTTTAACAATAAGGAATTCAATATTATGAACATTTTTCACCAATAAATAACCATAGACTCACAGAACTGAGTAAAATTGCAAAAAGCTTGCAATGTTCTATCAAACATATATATATATATATATATTCCAGCCCCCCTTCCCCGCGCTCTGATCTAGGTCAGGATTTACAGTCAGTTGTCTGGCCTAGTTATCTAGAGTTGGCTGTGGTCGTACTAACGTTGAAGTTTACGCTAGCTTCTCACTTGGTAGATGATCGGCTCGTTTTATCGTTGACTGTTAGAAAATCAATAAGAGTTAAGAGGTCGCTGCCCGGGTAAACGTATAATTAATGTATAGGGATAGGAACTTGAGAATTCCTACAATACTCACCGTAATAGAAATTACTTTGGGGAAATTACGGAGTTCGTGCAATGCCGTTGAGATATTCATGTGCGAGTAAGTGGTGGGAAGCACACATTGTTATTTACCTAAATGCAGCAATGATAGCCCAAATATGAACATCTATCAGATAAAACGAGTAGATCTTATCTGTTTTGTGCACTGTGAGATGAATTATCCTCTGTTTTGTGCACTGTGGGGCGGATTATTCTCTTGTGCACCGTGGGACGGATTATTCTCTGTCTTGTGCACTGAGGGGCGGATTAGCGCAACGCTTAGGACATCCGCTATTAGATTCAAGCAAAATGTTTTGTGGGTTTAACAAGTGAGGAAATGAACTTGCCGCCTACCTCCCGCATACCTAGGTCTAGAAATGTTAAGTTAGATGTATTTCATACATACTCTATGGTCTGCAAAGACTATGGGTCAGTATCATGTTCATTTTTTCTTGCACACTGAGATACATGTATTCCTATCGCTCTCTCTGTCTGTTGTTGTTTTTTTTAAAACTCCGATTAGGGCATATGTTCTCAATTAACTCATTCCAAGACTTTCTATAAGAGACGAAGATGGAGGTGGTTTGGACATGTATGCCAGTGGGGGCATTGGCTATGACAGCTCTCAGATGGACAGCGGATGGGAAGAGAAGGCCTGGACGTCCAAAGGAAACATGGAGAAGAACGGTGGAGAGGGAGAGTTGAAGGAGTGTACCTGACGTGGGAGACGGTTGGTAGAAAAGCAGCAGAACGCCAACAGTGGAAGTCTCTTGGGGAAGCCTTATGTGTCAATAGGGACACGGAGCGGATATAGAAGACCTCCTATCCTTAACTACCTCTTGCAGCTTACTCCAGCTCTTCCGTAAATCGTTAATCTCTACCTTCAGATCTCTTCTCCGTGTGTTTCTAAACTTTCCAATCTTTCGATTACAACATGGGCCGTAGCCTTTTCAGACCTTAGGGCAGTGACGGCTCGCCATTAAGGGCCAGTGGGGCCGGGTCCCACCAAAATAAGGTGTAACGTGTATTTTTTATTCCTAATCGAATATATATATACTAACCGAAACAATGATTTTTCCGAAAATATCTGTCTGGCCCCACCAACAAAAATGATCACAAGCCGCCACTGGCTTAGGGTATGAAGTTCACATCTCTACCACTGAGTGGACAGGTGGTAGGAGGGTCAATTCATTTTCTCACTCGTGGAAGGTCGAGTGTGGGATTGAACGCACAACCATCTTGTATATGATTCGATAAGCGACCGTTCTGTGAATTACGTCCAATATACAACTTGTCATCATCAGGTGCCGTGCCGACTGGCGTAGGCGATCAAGTTTCTGTTCCTGGTATTTGCTATCATCTCAGATGTTGACCCTCTTCCGTGCCATGAAGTCAGGCTATCCAAAAATTTCTCTATCTTCTTCTGTCTCGTCTCCCTTCAATTTTACCGGTTGTCACAATGTATTCTTAACCTTCCCTCCTCATCACATGTCCAAAAAAATGATGCATCTACGAGTTTAATGGCACTTAAAAGCCTTTGTCTGAATCAGTAGTGACCACTATGAGAACGTATTAAAAGTGTGTCTTCTTCACCTCACCTTTCAACTCCCAACGGAGCACAGGTCTTCAACAAACTTATTCCAGCTCTTCCTCTCTCTTGCCATCCCTTCCAATTCTTTCCATGATCTATCCTTTTAATATCAGCCTCCAGCTCTCTTCTCCAGGTCTGTCTAGGCCTTCCATACCCCTCTTTCCCTCACCTACTCCTCTTTCCCTGCGGGTTCCAAATCAGCTCCTGTCTTGCAATGCTTCCGATCGGTCTTCTCAATGTATGTCTTATCCATCGCCAGCGTCTCTTCCTTAGCTCTCTCTCCACTGGTGTCTGCTTAGTTCTTTCTCTGAGTTCCTCATTCGTAACCTTAATCTCAGTCCCTCTATTCTACGTAAACATCCATTTATGAAGGTTTGTAGTTTTCTCGTGGTTTCTTTTGTTGTCTTCCATGTTTCCGAACCATAGAACATCACTGCTTTCACACTTGATTGAAGAAGCCGAACACGCCCCCATCTGTCCTACATGCATAAGTGTGGGTTATGTTAACGAAGGGTCATACACTTAGAGTAACATGTAAATCCTAACCTCATTATATGTAGATTTTTTGGAAAGGTCATTTTGTTTGGTGACATTCTTGAACTGACTAAAATGTTTTGTTAAGTTGAAAGGTTGGAGGTGAAAAAAATCAAAAGTCAGTGCAATCAGAGTGAGCCCACGGTTGCTCAATGTCTTTCAACATACTTGTATTTTTGCTCGAAAAGGCAGACGACAGAGCAGGATATCCGTAGCCACCGTTCGACGGTTCTGAGTTTTGTTTCCTAAACCCTCTTGAAAGTATCCACTTACAGCTGGTTCATCTGGGGGGTTTAACGACAATCAGAAAAATTTGTGCTGCGAAGCCACCTCTCTAACCACTTTATCATCATCAAATAGTTTGTCGTTAGCAGAACTTTTCCCCGATAGCAATCCCTCGGAATTTCTTTCTCTCGTAGGCCAGATGTCCTACTTTAGATTTACTCACTGTTTTGTTTTTAAAACCAAGATGGGTGCTTCCCTGGGAGCAGTGGCGGCTCGTGGTCATTTTTCTTGGTGGGGCCAGACACTCATTTTCGGGAAAATCATGATTTTTGGAGTATTTACTATTATTTGTCTAATCCGGGAAGTTATCCCCTTTTGATTTTTGGTGGGGCCGGGCCCCATTGAGCCTTAATGACGAGCCGCCCCTGCCTGGGAGTATCCTTATTGATAATTTGGAAGCGCCTACACACTAGTGGAGAGCAGCGGTATTGTAGTGGCTAGGACACTTGCTTCTTCGGCACGTAGTCCGGGTTCAAATCCATAGCCGAAAAGTGATTTTTTTGCAGGGCGAGCAAAGAATAGCAACACTGCGAAATAAAGATATGTCGTTGAGGCGACATATTATGGCGATTGAGGTAGGGGCATAGGAAAGCTACCCTAGTAAATAAAAACCTTCACAGAAATCGGATGTGCTGGCCTACTTGTGGACACATAACTGGCACAACGTAGAATCACTCTTAGCCTCAGATTACATATACGTCAAAAAGAGGGGTTTAACAAGTGGTCGATATGGAGCGTTAGAAGAAGAAGAAGAAGAAAAAATAACATCCAGAATGTACTAAAGGAATTCTGTTCTTGAAATTGTAACACAAAACGCTGTTAGCTTCATTCCAACTTCACATGATGGCTAAAAATAACCTGCCGGAACTATGGCTAAGTGTTTGATTAGTTGATAATATCTAAACACAATGGCGAGGCTCATTATACAGAATCACTGACTACACACAATGCTCTACACAATCTTTCTCCCCACATTATGATATCAGTGCCAAAACCTGGACGCTGACATCAAATGATAGAAGTAAACAAGTCACGACAGAGATGAAGTGTCTACGCAGAATGCTGGGGGGTAACAATAAGAGACTGGTTGAGAAATGAGGACATCAAGAAAAAAGTGTGTATAACATCAGTACTGAACTTCATCAAGAAACTACAAATTAAATGGTTCGGCCACATAAGCAGATTACCAATAGACAGTGCATCTCAAAGAGCAATGTTGCTCTGATACAATGGATACAAAGCAAAAGGCCGGCCACCAAAGATAACAGAAGCGATGAAGAAAGACCCTATTTATGAAGCGCACACAAGGGCTCGTTCTAGAAATCTCTTCTTATCCTGATGCTGGGAGGCAAAACAGGATTGGAGAAAAGAAGAAAAAAGAACTGACTGAGCTTCTTCTTCTTCTGCGATCAACTTTTGCTATGCGACTACTCCGGTATGTGTCATAAACAGGGCGGTGCGCTTGAGGTCTTCACCGGTTCCCCATAGTTTGTCTTGTAGTGTTGTTTCTGTTGGCCAGATCTCCATTCTCTAACTACTCAGACTAGCAATTATAAGCCATGTCTTATTGCGCGTTTGTGTAGCCCTCAAAGCTAGTAATTAATGTTTATGGTAACAATGGTTGCCCGTCTGCCCAGCGCGTTCGTAGCGCGTTGGACTACGGGTGACTATCTCCCTATGCGTGCGGGTTCAATTCCGCGGACGAACAGAAAAGCCACAGGTTCTCCAGATTTGCGGTGTTCGTGGCACCGAACCGAAGGGTTACGATGTCCATGGCACTGAGCCGAAGAGCAGAAAGCATAGGTGCTTCTGGATCAGTAAAAAACAAAACAAAGGAAAATGAAGAAGAAGACCACTTGCGAGACAAAAACATGTTGAGATGCATTACACTCGCCCATTGAAGAGGAGATGCCACTTTATCATGTATGATGCTACTATAAGTATGGTATTATAATGTGGCTACCAACCATATACGCGTAGTTTAGGTTCTACATAACGAATTCATCTTAATCTGTGTGCGTTAGTTAGTTTACACACACTAATTTAAACTGTACACGAAGATGTGTTCTTCTGTTGAAAGTGCTCTCTTCTGCTTTAATTATCTAAAAAAACATAGGACTTCAATCATGCTTGGATACCTGAACACAAATAAGGAAACGAAGATCAAAAAGAACTGTTTGGAGATGCAAGAGTGGTTAAGCCGTTACCCTGCGTTCCAATGTCGTGGGTTCGAATACGGACCGGGGTGTTCTGTTCACGATTGTATTTTTTCCAGATCCTTAGGAGCGTTGAGAGCCGCAGAGCGTAGTTGTTATAGTTCGTTCCAAAATCCGTGATCACACTTAGGTTTAATTTGTACGAAATCTATTTGATGGATACAAGTAATTTTTTGCATGCAGTCTTATATACTTCACGACGTTACGAATCCATGTTTAACTAATTGGTAGGTAGCTTAGTTGATGCAAAAACGTTTTTGTTATATAATTTTGCATAAGCACAACAAAATGATCATCAAAGTTTAGAACTTACAGTAATACACAAAATGGTGACGAATGATTGCAAAGGCGTATTCCTATTACATATTATAAAAGAAAGGTCACATAGTGAACAAATAATACCTTCCACTTTTATAAATGAAAGTAAATGTTGCGTACATACGCCAATGACATCGGTAGGAAACATTGTGAACTGATTAATTCCACGGGATTCCGATTTTGACATGCACTGAATTGCATTTGGAACACGGAAATGCTTAGTTATAGACAAACTTGACAATCGTACTGTAAAATTTCGACAACTATACCAGATCAACATCGCGGTAAATTTAGTAATAACGTATAATAAAATTCTTACAAAACTAAAGGTTTGGGTGGGCAAAAAATACTTTTGAAACGTCCTCACTGTTACCTATATAAAAATGCAAAAATAAAGAATTTCTGTCACGGGGATGATTTTATATCTGTCGGTAAAGATGATCACGAATTTTGGAACGAACTATAGTGAACTCGCTTCTCAAGGCTGGTGGTCCGGATTAAACTCCCGCAGTGGACGGGGAATTTTTCCCGACCGCGACGGCTCTCAGGTCGACCCAGCCTCAACTGGGTACCAGACATGCTCTGGGAAAGTAAAGGCAGCCGGCGTGATGCTGACCACATCACCCATCGTGTGCGGTATAAATTCGGTATACCACGAGGTATGAAAGGGTTCCTTTACTCTTTACTTTATTAGGAGTGTTGCAAGAGCTACCGATTTTGTACTTTGCAATACTCTCGATCGGCATGTGACTTGGCATTTCTGCGGAGAGATACCGAGCTATATGTGGTAAAACCCGGTGAAATGAAGTAAGTGGAATAAGAAATGAACGAAGTATCTCTGAAATGCAACAAAAATACGCCGAGTGCCGCAAAAGTCAATGGAGCATGATAAGTTCTTATAAAAGCCTCATCTGCCACAAAATATGACGATAAGTATAATTTGAAGGTAATATAACGTTCTCCTGTGCGTTCCCGGGGCTCGGAAGGGGAGCAAAGAATAGTAACACTGCGACCTACAAGGCATGTCGTAAGAGGTGACTGAGGTAGGAGCCATGGGAAATTACCATAGTAAATAAAAAGCATCGCAGACATCGGATGCGCTGGCCTACTTGTATGCGCACAACGTACAATCGCTCTTAGGCTCAGAACACATACACATCACAAAGAGTGGTTTAACAAGTAAGGAGCGTTGGAAGAAGAATATAATAATTTGACTTCAAAACACTTTTAAAAATGAGTTTTTCTTAAAGCGGCAAATGTGTTGAACGTGGTGGATTTTTTACTATTGAATGTACATCTGTAACTTCTGTTATCTTCAAAACAAAGTAATAAAAACAGTTTACCTCAAATAGTAGTGTTTAAATCACAAAATATTCATACGGGATGTAAATTATCAAATTAAAACTTAGATTCACTGTGTTAATCTTTGAAAAACTGTATAAAACGTTAAAAAAGATGTAATCTACTATTCGATTTTTCAATAACTGTGTGGGTGTGTCCATGGCATAACACGATTTGGGGGAAATGTAGGCACGCACGTACAACAGTGTATCTACACAACAAACTTAGTGTGCACGTATTTTAATACATAAATCACTTTGTGCTGTGAAATTGTTTATATTTGCATCCACTTTTTGTAACAAGCTAACAATTTATTATAAATTACATTTATTTGTAGACCGTTCAGACGAGTCTAGTATAAGGTTTATTTAAAAAAAACCTCTTGAGGGTTGAGACACTTAACAGACTTAACTTTATGAAAGTGGGTCATTGCAATAATAATAATCCGAATTGTGAATCCAGGCAAGTAATCAAGAAATAAACCAACACAGATACATTTTTTTACACATTTTCAAACATAAATTTCATGAACTAGTCTTACCGTGATGTACACATGTGTTAATTAAGCACAGTCGATGCTGATATCGACATGCTGTGCGACTAGGAAGCTACATGTCACTAGCACTGTGTGTAAGTCCTCTTTAGATGGCGTCTGCTGGTTCCGGTCGGTGGTCCGGTCATGTGACATCAGGTACGCAAATCAACACAGCCGACTGCAGGTAAAATTTACACAACAAACTACGACCCTGTGACTTTGAGGTCATATGCTAAATCTCTGAACAAATGACAAAAGGTTATAATGAATAACATTATATGGGCTGGCAACAAATATGTGTTATTTATAGTTCAGAAATAGCTATTTTCAGCGTCACATGAAACTTCATTCTTGTAATGTGATAATGAATGAAAGAAATGCCCACTTAAATAAAACTGACTGACTGATCGAGCAAACACAGCAAGAAAACCAGCTCTACCAGTATAGAACATCACGTGATAAGGTAATACTGGATTATCTGTTATCAAGCGGCTTAAATCAGTTGTGAATGTTAAGACATATTTTTTTAATCTTCTTCTTTGCCCGCCTGTTCAGCGTTTTCGTAGCGAGTTCCACGACAGGTGACAAGCCCCCTGTGAGTGCGATTCAATTTCGCGGGCTGACAGAAAAGCCACAGGTTATCCAGATTTACGGTGTTCGTGGCACTGAACCGAAGGGTTACGATGTCCATGGTACCGAGCCGAAGACCTGAAAGCTCAAGTGCTTCTGGATTGAAAAAAAAATCAAATCTTTATCTTCTGTGCACATGTTGAGGCATATTATTTATTTTCTGTGCACATGTTCAGGCCTATTCTGTATCTTCTGTGCACATATTGAGGCATATTCTTTATCTTCGGTACACATGTTAAGACACATCGTTATCTTCTGTGCACATGTTCAGACATATTCTGTATCATCTGTGCACATGTTGAGACATATTCTGTATCTTCTGTGCACATGTTGAGACATATCTTTATCTTCTGTGCACATGTTGAGACATATTCTGTATCTTCTGTGCACATGTTGAGATATATCCTTTATCATCTGTGCACATGTTCAGACATATTATGTATCTTCTGTGCACATGTTCAGACATATTATGTATCTTCTGTGCACATGTTGAGATATATCCTTTATCTTCTGTGCACATGTTGAGACATATTCTTGATCTTCTGTGCACATGTTGAGACATATTCTTGATCTTCTGTGCACATGTTGAGACATATTCTTGATGTTCTGTGCACACTAAGAACCGTCATCTTATTTTCAAGAACTATAACAAAACTAAATCATACAACATATTCATAGGCATCCATATGCGTTAATGTAAGGGAAAAGGAGGGGTACCACCTGTTGGAATATTGATTTTGGTAAAACTGTTTAAATGAATCTAGTCCTCCATTTTCTCGTAGTAAACTACCAAATAACATTTTTTTCTTCATTTTACTCCTCCCTGGAAAAACGTCTGTGGACGCCTATGAGGGGAAAATTCAGACTTACATGGACAAGTTCTCAATGGCCTGTGATAGGTTTGGCCTTACCATTAACACCAAGAAAACAGAGGTCATGTTCCAGCCCGACCCTAGAGAGCAGTACTACGATCCAGTCTTCAGCATTAAACACCAGCGTCTCCTGCCAGCGGATAACTTTGCCTATCTTGACAGCATCCTAAACAGATCGGCAAACATAGACTCTGAGGTCAGCAATAGGATATACAAAGCCAGTGCTGCGTTCGGAAGGCTACATGTCAATGTGTGCCAGCGGAAGGGGATAAGCGTAGCCACAAAGCTGTAAGTTTAAAAAAGGGTTTAAAGCCGAAGGATTGACTTCATTGCACCGGGTTACCCCATATGGCTCGGTTCCTCTCCGCAGAAATGGCACGCCACCTGCCGAGAGTATTGCACAAAGCACGAACTCCGTAGCTCCGGCAACAATCCTAGGGGTCTCTGGAAAAACTGCACTCGTGAACAGAAGGCCACGGTCCGGATTCGAAGCTGTAAGTTTACCAGGCCATAGTGCTAGCCACGCTGTTGTACGCAAGCGAGGCATGGACAGTGTATACCAGACACGCAAGAAAACTAAACCACTTTCACACAAGCTGTCTACGCAGAATACTAAAAATAAACTGGCAGGACAAAATTTCAGATAGAGAAGTCATCATCACACGAGCAAAGATACCAAGCGTCAACACCCTGTTACAGAAGGCACAAGTGAGATGGGCCGGTCACGTTGCTCGAATGCCTGATAAACGCATCCCAAAACAGTTGATGTATGGCGAACTTGAAGGGGCAGACGTTCTGCCGGATGACAGAAAAACACCTTAAGGACACTCTTAAAGGGTCTCTGAAATGCTTCAATATAGACACCACGTGCTGGAAATCCCTTGCGCAAGATGGCCAAAATGTGGCGCTGTAACAACACAAGAGGAACACGCATAACTGAGAATCATCGTGCCATTAGGGCACAGAGAAACAAGCTGCGAGAAAAGACAGAACACACAACACCCACATATCTGACCTTAATCATGACCTTGACCTGTGGTAGGGGATTGTGTTGTAGGATCTACAGTCACCTCCGCACACACCAGAGAGGTGCCGCAGTACACGTCTGAGACTGTTGTCATCATCGCTTGCGATGGGCGGCTATTATAATTATTATTCTTTACCTTCTGTGTACACTGGCAACCATCATCTTACTGACAAAAACTCACAACAATACAACATTTTAAAACATATCTGCTTACACTATAAACGATCCACTTGTTACCAAGATACTTCCTATGTAAGAAAGAGATCGGGGCACACGTGGTTACTCACCGAAGTGCAATGATGATGGTCTATCAATCAAATCAATAAAGAGACTTGGAACAAAACTAAATTTTAAAACATATTTACTTCTTCCTACAAACGTTACACTTGTTATAAAAAGACGTTACAACAAAACTAAATGTCAATACATATTTTCTTCTGAAATGACTATACTTGGTACAAATGGAACAACTTAGACTGCAAGAGCCAAATAGATTTCATTCTAGTCAAAAGATCAAAAGAAGGTCAGTGGTAGACGCTAGGCTATACCAAATTTATGCATAGACACGGACCACAAAGCGGTAGTTATGACTATCAGAACACACAAGAAGAGTACCAGAGGGCAACACACGACTACAAAAGAAATAATCAAAATCAATAAATTAACAGATGTCAACACACAAGAGTCATATCTTCAAAGAGTCACAGATAATTTTGTTAAACTAACTGAAGAAAGCAAGTCAGTAGAAGAAGAATGGACAGTATTTAAGAGAACTTTATTAGAAGCAGCCAAAGAAACATGCGGAACAGCAAAATACAGAGGTACCCGACCAAAAGCACAACTTGGTGGAATGACGAAGTAAAACTAGCGGTAAAGGAGAAAAACACAGATACAACTTATGGGCAAAAAACAAACATCAAAACGACCTCACTGAGTATAGAACAGCTAGAAAACAAGCCAAGGAGATAATAAAGAAGTCTAAAATACAAGCATGGCAAGATTATGGCGAAACATTAAATTCAGACTACAAAAATTCAACAAGACATTTTTACAAGAAAATTAAAGCTATGCGGGAAAGACAAGAACAATATGACCCAACTGAAATTATTAACGATGAAAACGGCCAAGCTCTTAATGATCCAAAATGATAATGAACAGATGGCGACAATACTTTAGTGAACTTCTCAACCTATAACAAGAGGACCAACCGAACACTCAAGAACACACAGTAAATGTAACTTCAGAAGTAGAACCAAGCATAACACTATCAGAGATCAGAAATGCTGTAAATATGGCCCCACCTAATAAAACACCAGGCCCAGACAATATCCCGGCCGACCTAATCAAAGCAACTAAAGAGGTAGGAATCAGCTGGCTCCATAGACTATTCAACCAAGTCTGGATCACACAGAAACACCAGAAGATTGGAGGAATGCTACAATTGTTCCCATCTGGAAGAAGAAAGGTAGCAAGAGGGACTGTACAAGTATAGAGGCATAGCGCTACTGAGCCACACTGGGAAAATATTCTACAAAATACTTGAGAAAAGGCTCCGCCACATCATCGAGCCACAGCTTAATGACTCCCAAATGGGATTCAGGAAGAACAAAAGCTGTACAGACGCAATATTCGCCCTCAGACAGTTAGTAGAAAGGACTATCGAATCCGACAAACATTTACACGTTGCATTTGTAGATCAGGAAAAAGCGTTCGACCGCGTAGATAGGCACAAGTTGTGGAAAATACTAACATCCTATGGGGTTAATGAACACCTAATCAACCTTTGCAAGAACATTTATACTGACAGCCAATGTACGATTAGAACAAATACAGGATTATCAGAAAAGTTTCACGTAGGGTCAGGAGTAAGACAAGGTTGCGTACTATCCCGCTGCTATTCATCACGTACATTGACCACATTTGTAAAATAGCTAACACCAGCGAAGGAAACAACCTCGGAGAACTCTTAAATGAATTTCTTTTGCAGACGATCAGGCAATCATATCAACAACAGAAGAACAGCTACAACAACACATCAACAGACTCCAGTTAGCATGTAACGAATACAACATGAGAATTAACATCGACAAAACAGAAGTAATGACATTCGCCAGAGAGGAAAACACTACCAACATCTCCATCGATAATCACCTACTAAATCAAGTAAAGATTTCACGTAACTGGGAGCATTTTTCAGCAAATGGAAGAATAACTAATGAAATTCAACACAGATGCAACAAAGCAAATCAAATGATAGGCAAATGGCGCCAATTTTAAGATGCAAACACGTCACCATGAACACAAAAGAGCAATGTTCAACACAATCTTTCTCCCACATTATGTTACCAGTGCCAAACCTGGACGCTGATAACAAACGATAGAAGAAAACTAGTCACAACAGAGATGAAGTGTCTACGCAGAATGCTGGGTGTAACAAGAAGAGACCGGTTGAGAAATGAAGACATCAGGAAAAAAGTAGGTACAACATCAGTACTAGACTTCATCAAGAAACAACAAATTAAATGGTTCGGTCACGTAAGCAGATTACCATCAGACAGTGCACCCCAAAGAGCAATGCTGCTCCGATACAATGGGTACAAAGCAAAAGGCCGGCCACGCAAAAGATGGACCTCAGAGATAACAGAGGCGACGAAAGAGACTATCTACGAAGCGCATACTAGGGCCCGTTTTAGAAATCTCTTCCTGACCTGACGCTGTGAGGCATACAGGATTCGAGAAAGAAAGAAAGAAAGAAAGAGAAAGAAAGATGACTAATCAACAAACTTTACAAAAGCGGTGGGCATACGTGGATCAGAGAACATTGCTATGTTCATCTCATGAATGGCTCATTGGTTGTGTTCGCAAAAACGCTCGTATTGCTAGGCTAGGCGATTGATGTCGTAAGAACTAGAGTAAGTGGTTCGAGTCCCGTGTTTGTCTATTTGTTTTTTCGGAAGCTCTTAATACCTGTACACTGTTTATTTGTTGATATTTTGTTCATCTCAGGGAACCATTGCAAGATTTTGAAAATGTAGACAACCAGCGTCAACATAAACTTATCCAATGAAGAACGCACATTTTTCTTCTAGTTAACATGCTCTTTTGCAAATAGAAATGGAGATGGAAAGTTATAAATAATTTGAACGACTCTTCTCAAACTCTTAGTATGAAAATCGTGGCATATCCTTTACAGGAGACCGACATCAACCACAGTAAACAAGTCGGCAATTGTTTAGGCACGACTTATACGTTCAGTAGTTTGCCATTGTTTTCTGAACGAACTCTTAGTATCATCATCATTAGGTGCCGTGCCGGCTAGCGTAGGCGATCATGGATCTCCCCAAATCTCTGTCTCTGGTGTTTGCGATCTACTCCATATGGGTACGTCGCTCTCCGCATAATAACACGCCATCTGCCGAAAGTATTACACAAAGCACGAACTCCGTAGCTACTGCAAGAATCCTAGGGAGCTCTGGAAAAATGCAACGGCGCTGTCCGGATTCTAACCTCCGACCTTTGGAACATACGGCAATGGCTTAACCACTTAGTCACAGAGACCCCGCCCCCGGTTTATCTTATCAGTCAGTCAATGGCAAGGTTAAACAAGAATGGTGAAAGATTACACCCTGTCCAACGTATACATTGCCATTGAAGCATTTCTGTCTAATGACTACTCCATACTACTTTACACTGAAAGTCTGTCTATAATTCCAACTTAAGCATTTCCATTGAAGCATTTCTGTCTAATGACTGCTCCAAACTACTTTACACTGAAAGTCTGTCTATAATTCTTGAATTACTTTATCTAATTTTCTGTATGCAGTCGAAATAAATTAACTTTAATTTGACTTTGTAACAAAATAAATGTAATGTATTTATGCAGAGTATACCATCATTGGTGGCATCTATGGCCTAGGAGATAGCGACTCGTCTATTAACCCCGACGTTCTGAGTTCGAATCACGCTGCGGACAGTTTGGTTGCAAATTGTTTCGCGGGATTTTTACAAAGGACGATGGCACCACCCGTTCAGAAAGCAATGGCAAACTACTGAACGTAATAATGCCTAGAAAATTACAAACAGCGTTAAAAAGCTGGAGTTGATTCGCAAAGTTCTGTAAAGGATATGAAATTAACTTTTTTAATACCATCATCAAGAGACGAAGATGGAGGTGGTTTGGACATGTATGTCGTATGCCAGTGGGGGCATTGGCTAAGACACATCTCAGATGGACAGCGGGTGGGAAGAGAAGGCCTGGACGTCCAAGGAAACTTGGAGAAGAACGGTGCAGAGAGAGTTAAAGGGAGTGTGGCCTGACGTGGGAGATAGTTGGTAGAAAGGCAGCAGAACGGCAACAGTGGAAGTCTCTTGTGGAAGCCTTATCTGTCAATCGGGACGCGAAGAGGATATAGAGATGCAGAGTATATTTTCTCTCTCTCTCTCTTGCCTTTTACCTCGAATTGGGGCATAGGCCTCAACCAACTCATGCCAAGTCTTCCTAACTCTAGCTATCTCCTGCAGCTCCCTCCAGCTCTTCTTTATATTGTTGATCTCCGCCTCCAAATCTCGTCTCGGTGTATTATGCCAATCCCGTGTAATTTCATCTCATTTACTACCTGTGCTGTCTTTCCCATTTCATACATACTTCTAACATTCCAGGTGCCAATTCTGGAGCTTTTCCTAAGTGAAAGGAAGGTAATCTGCGGTGCAGACTCTTTGCGGCTTTCTCTGCATCGCTTCATACCTCTTCTAGAAGAGCTTCCTTTCCTCTTGGTTGGCACAGTTTTTATTTTATTTTTATATGACTTGTTCATGGTTGGTTGGATTTTGTAGCTAAAATTTTCTACTGGATAGGGTAGCCAGCCCTACGCCAAACCCCACCTTAGTAACATAAAAAGACACGAAGGGCTGGAGAAGACCATAATGGAAGGAGGCATACCGACAAAGAGGAGAAGAGGAAGACCATGGAGAAGATGGATTCAGGATATAACTGATGGTTTGAACATGACGGCTGCAGAGGCGGGACAGAAGAGAAATTCGAAGGACTGTTGGGGTGGCAAAGTTCTGCTCAGAACAAGCTATTTGATGATGATATTTTACTCATATTTATATTATGAAATCCCTTGAATTCTAGACCAGTGATGTTCGTTATATATATATTTACCACTGACGGTTAATGAAATGTGGAGACGGAAAGTACACAATTAATCATCAAACACAAACTGACTATTACAGCATAAATTCAGTTTATATCAGAAGACTCTGATGACGTCAACATCTCATCCTTATCAAATAGTTTGTTCTGAACAGAACTTTGCCACCCTAATAGCTCTTCGGAATTTCTCTCTCTCTCTCTCTCTCTCTCTCTCTCTCTCTCTCTCATAGGCCAGAAGTCTCACCTCTGAGCCGTCATGTTCAAACTATCAGTTACAGCCTGAATCCATCTTCTTCGTGGTCTTTCTCTTCTTCTCCCTGCCGGTATGCCATGATGGTCTTCTCCAGCCCTTCGTGACTTTTTATATTTTCAAAACACCTCAATTTTCTCCTTCTTATTTGTAGCATTAGCCAGCTCTCTCTGATCTTGGGTTCTTTCTCTCTCTTCTCTCTTCGCATTCGTTCTTTACGACCAATTTTAATCACTCTTTGTGATATGTTTGATCTTTGCCAAGAACGTGTATACGTTGCACATTGGTTTTGGTAGGCCCCTAAACACATAGACTTCTACACGTTTAGGACACATGCATTCGATTTTATCCAAACCTCCTTAGTCGCCTCTTACAACATGCGTGGCAGGTAACAGTGATTCTATTCTTTACACCCCGAAGTTGGGCCCCGGTAACTACTCGAGCGTTGGGTTCTTTCTAGATAACTCTATTTGTTCTGTTCTCTGTCCATGGTATACGAAGGACTCTTCTGTAACACTCCTATTCAAAAGCACATATATATCATCATCAAATAACGTGTCATGAGCAAAATTTTGCCACCCTAACAGTCCTTCGACATTTCTCTCTCTCTCTCTCATAAGCAAGATTTCCCTTTGCAGCCGTCATGTTCAAATCATGTTACAACCTAAATCCATCTTCTCCATGGTCTTCCCTGTTCTCCTCTTTGTCGGGATGCCAGCATCCATAATTGTCTTCTACAGCCCTTCGTGTCTCTTTATATGTCCAAACAACTTCAGTTTTCTTATTCTTATTTGTAACATCAGCCAGTTTTCTTTGGTTTTGAGTTCTTTCGGGATAGATCTATTTGTTCTCCTATATGTCTATGATATACGGAGTGGTATCAATCTTCAGACCAAGCTAAATGTATACAGAGCTGCAGTGATCCCAGTACTGCTATATGCCAGTGAGACATGGACTGTTTACACCCGTCATGCTAAGAAGCTGAACCATTTTCACACAAATTGTCTAAGAAAGCTGCTGAAAATCAAGTGGCAAGACAAGATCCCAGATACCACTGTTCTTGACAGAGCTGGTATTCCCAGTATTAACACCATACTTATGAAACACCAACTTCGCTGGGCGGACATCTCGTCCACATGCCTGATCACAGGATGCCAAAGATACTATTCTACAGTGAAATGTCGAGTGGCAAACGCTCCCGAGGGGACCAAAAGAAGAGATTCAAAGACACGCTCAAGTCCTCTCTAAAATCCTTCGAAATCAAGATTGATACCTGGGAAAAGCTGCACGGGACCGAACATCCTGGCGTTCACTCCTACGAAAGGATGCAAAATCCTGTGAGGCAGCACGTCAAGCAGCATCTGTACTGCGTAGACAAAAGAGAAAGGCCAGTGCACACGAGTCCCAGACTGTAGCAACAATCTCATGCCCACACTGTCCACGACTCTTCAAGGCACGCATCGGACTGACAAGTCACCTACGTGTCCATTGACTGATACTACATTTTGTTTGTTGGATGAAATAACTATGTGGTTATAATCATATTTGATTGACGAACATTATTATTATGATATACGGAGGACTTTTCTGAAAAACGTATATTTAAAAGCACACATGTTTTTCCAGTGCTGTGTTAAATGTCTATGCTTCCTCTGCAAACTGTCTTAAGACGGACAAATACACTAACCTCTATAACAGTTTGCTTAGGTATGTAGGTCACATTCAACATTTAACCCTTAGAACTTCATGCACAGCGATTTTACATTATTAGTTTCCGTCGTTTCCATGTCGGTGACATTACTCAAAATAGAAACTTTGACGTAGTGGGCGGATGTGTAATATAGTGCACCGACAGAACGTGCGTTAGATGATATGGTGTGATTAACGCGTTGGGTGTCATGCGTCCTATTTTAGAACTGATTGAAAATAGCATTGAAAAAAAGTATTGATTTTAAAAAAAACTGAAGAAATCCGAATCGAAAATAAATGAAATATATTCATGTTTGTTATTTGCTTTGGTCATTATGACGGATTGTCAACTATAGTTCGTTCCAAAATTCGTGATCACATTAAGGTTTCATTTGTACGAAATCTATCTGATGGATACAAGTAATTTTTTGCATGCAGTCTTATATACCTCACGACGTTACGAATCCATGTTTAACTAATTGGTAGGTAGCTTAGTTGATGCAAAAACGTTTTTTTGTTATATAATTTTGCATAAGCACAACAAAATGATCATCAAAGTTTAGAACTTACAGTAATACACAAAATGGTGGCGAATGATTGCAAAGGCGTATTCCTATTACATATTATAAAAGGTCACATAGTGAACAAATGATACCTTCCACTTCTATAAATGAAAGTAAATGTTGCGTACATACGCCAATGACAGTCGTTAGGATACATTGTGAACTGATTAATTCCATGAGATTCCCGATTTTGACGTGCACTGAATTGTATTTGGAACACGGAAATGCTTAGTTATAGACAAACTTGACAATCATACTGTAAAATTTCAACAAGTATACCAGATCAACATCGCGGTAAATTTAATAATAACATATAATAAAATTCTTACAGAACTAAAGGTTTGGGTGTGCAGAAAATACTTTTGGTACGTCGTCACTGTTACCTATATAAAAATGCAAAAATCAGGAATTTCTGTCAAGTAGATGATTTTATATCTGTCGGTAAAGACGATCACGAATTTTGGAACGAACTATAGTTCGCAAGTTCTTCATCTCCCTCGAACGCTCCATATCGACCACTTGTTAACCACTCTTTGCGATATGTATGTGATCCGATCCCAAGAGCGATTGTACGTTGTGCCAGTTATACGCCTACAAGTAGGGCCAGCACATTCGATTTCTGCGAAGCTTTTATTTATTAGGTAGCTTCCTAGGTCTCTACCTCAGTCGCCTCTTACGACATGCCTTGTCGGTCACAGTGGTACTATTCTTCACAACTCTTGCGGGCCCCGTCAACACACAGTCGAGTTCGCAACAATCACAGCCCCCTATAGTTATAACTTCGTTAAGTTCAAGTGAAAATTTCCAGAAATCAGATCATTCCCTTCAGGTGACATTTGCATTCCAGTATTGTTCGATACAGATGAATTTATATTTGTCCTATAAATTGATTTGTTTGATTAAATCTATGTTAGATTTCTTCAGTTATTGTTCTGTAACGTGGGTACAACTTCAGTATTAAACTTCATCAAGAAACAACAAATTAAATGGTTTCGCCACATCCCCTCCCGATCCAGAAGCACTTGAGCTTTTCAGCTCTTCGGCTCGGTGCCATGGACATCGTAACCCTTCGGTTCGGTGCCACGAACACCGTAAATCTGGGGAATCTGTGGCTTTTTCTGCCATCCCGCGGAATTGAACCCGCACACACAGAGGATAGTCACCCGTAGTCCAACGCGCTACGAACACGCTGGACAGACGGGCAAGGTTTCGCCACATAAGCAGATAACCAACAGATAGTGCACCTCAAAGAGCGATGTTGCTCCGATACAATGGGTACAAAGCAAAAGGCTGGTCACGCAAAGATGGACTTCAGAGATAACAGAGGCGATGGAAGACACTATTTATGAAGCGCACACAAGGCTCGTTCTAGAAATCTCTTCTTATCCTGACGATGTGAGGCAAATAGGATTGGAGAAAAGATAGAGGAAAGAACTGTTCTATTTGCTAATAAAAATTATTTCAGATATGTACGATCTTTTGCTTGTTAAAACTGATGTTTGTTGATAAAGATCTTGATATTGTTTCCATTTCTAGCGAATGTCATTACTTCTGTTTTGTTTATGTTTATTTTCCCGTTGCAGTCTTCTTCTTCTTCTTTGCGTTCGTTCTTTATGCCCAATTCTAATCACTCTGTGATGTGTTTGATCTTTGCCAAGAACGTGTATACGTTGCACATTGGTTTGGTAGGCCCTAAACGCATAGACTTCTACACATTTAGGACACGTGCATCCGATTTCAGCCAAATCTCTGTAGTCGCCTCTTACGACATGCGTGACAGGTAACAGTGATTCTATTCTTTACACCCCAAATTTGGGCCCCGGTAACCACTCGGGCGCACGTTGCAGTCATTGCAAGTTAACAAGAGTTTAATTATACATGAAAGCGCCTGTGTGGTGCCGAGGCCAGCAAGGGAAGCAAAGAATAGTACAACTACAACCTACAAGGCATATCGTAAGAGGCGATTGATGTATGACCTAGAAAAGCTACCCTAGTAAATAAAAAGCGTGGCAGAAATCGGATGTGTTGGCCTACTTGTAGGCGCATAACTGGCACAACGTACAATAGCTCATAGACTCGAATCACATACAAATCACACGGAGTGGTTAACAAGAATCAAAATAAAGACCTTTTGGTCGAAACGTCGCTGTATATTACTTTTGTACTTTGAAAAACTACAGTACTTTGTTTTTACGTGTTTCGCCATTGCAACATAGTTTTACTGCAGTCTTCCTTTATATTTGTGAAAATTGGAAATCAATAAAGAAAACTGATAAGAAACTGGACAGCTTTGAGAATAAATGTCTCTGAAAATTACTAAAAGTAAAATAGAGTGATTTCGTTTCTAACAACACAGTGAGAGATAGAACACACCAACAACCCGTATCAAATATTATAAGGAAACGAAGGTGGAAATATTTAGGTCATGTTCTTAGATCAAACGAAAATAGACTAAATCGACAAACCTCTGCCCTATGTGCCACCTTTGGCACAAAAGGAACAAACTAAACTAACTAGTGACTACCATGGAAGTTCCGGAGTTCGAGCCAAGCTTGGACCAAACATGTTCGATGTGCACATGGTACGCGGTTGGGTTTAAATTGTAAGTACCTCTGGAGTCGGAGTAAGACTCGCCTGAATTGCGAGGGGCACTGGCGATAAGAAAGCAAGACTTCGCGCAAAAATCAGTCAGATGTTCCATATTAGGCGACATGACTACCCCTGAATTCATTGCAAGCGAAGAATAAAATATTCCCAGTGCTACGTAGAAAATAAAAATATTCCCAGTGCTACGTAGAAAATAAAAATATTCCCAGTGCTACGTAGAAAATAAAAAGACCTGTTCTTAACAACCAAGCCGTGCCCGCCTGCCCAGCGTGTTCGTAGCGCGTTGGACTACGGGTGACAAGTCCTCTGTGAGTGCGGATTCAATTCCGCGGACTGGCAGAAAAGCCACAGGTTCTCCAGATTCACGGTGTTCGTGGCACCGAACCGAAGGGTTACGATGTCCATGGCACCGAGCCGAAGAGCTAAAAGCTCAAGTGCTTTTGGATCGAAAAAAACCAAAAAACAAAACAAGCAAGCCGTCAACTGGTGAATGTTTCCACTATATCCACTATAAAAGTTGAAATAACAGTTAGCTTATTCATAGCATTACATCCACGCGATATCATGAGACGATGTCCGATACAACAGTCAACTGTTTGTACAGTAGGCAACATGATGTATACGACAGTGAAAGGGACAAATGGATATTGATAGTGCAACAGTTGGACAAAAGCTAACCAGGTACTGGGACAGTTAACACCACTGTTGTCACATAAAGAGATACCGCTAAAACAACTAAAGCAAATCTCATAAGAACGATTTTCTGGCCAACACTATGTTACCAGTGTCAAACATGGCCAATAACAGCAGCTAATGAGCGGAAAATCATAACGACAGAGATGAGGTGTCTTAGAAGAGCTGCGGGGTCAAAGGCGCAAGGAAGCGGCGAGCCAGGATTAGAGAGATGGTTCTAATCCCCTGCTCCCACCTCAAGAGGGTGTGCGTCCCACGCACATGAGTAGAACAACTGGAAAGTCCAGCAGAGGCAAAACCAGTGCAAGCGCGGCCGCGGCAAGCAGGGTGTGCGTCCCACCCAAATGCACAGAGCAACTGGAAAGCCCAGCAGAGGTAAAGCCAGTGCGCGTTTCCGCTCGCAGGGAACTACTGATGCCTTGTAGTTTTGATTGGGGACAATCAAAGGCTAGCGGAGCAAACCGGAAACAAACTTGAACGTGCGGCAAACTAAGGTGTTCATTAACACGACCGGTTTTGCTGGGCAGATGGCGTTCATAAGTCCTGGAGGGCAGGCCGTCTAAGGGTCGCTGCCCTGAAAGAAAATAGCAACCCACTACCTTTGCGGGTTACGGCTGGGGACAGTCAAAGGCTAGCGGAGAGCGAACCGCACACAATAGCTGGCTGAAATCGAACACCCCATCGAATGATAAGCAACTGTGCTCAAATAGGTGCTGAAGGTTGGTGCACGTACATTATGTTCTGATGTTTGACTGTTTATACATCACAATAAAAATGATAAAAACTAGCCTAGAACGATCGCGAGAGAGAGAAGAGCTGCAGGTGTGACAATAAGTGACAAAATTAGAAATGAAGAAATCAGAAGTCTGGATGTGAAATCAGTCATGCAATTCATAAAAGAATAACAGATTAAATGGTTTGGACACCGGACAAGAATGTCCTGGTACCGCCTACCACAGAGAGCCACACAGAACAAGTATAATGAGTACAAAGCAAGAGGAAGACCACGCAAAAGATGGAGCGACGGCATCTAGAGCAGCCTTTCAAACATGAATATCAGCTTACAAAGTGCCTTAAAACAAGCACACATAAGATCACTACGCCCCCCCCCAACACTTCTATAAAGAAGTAAATGGTGGAAGAAAAGAAGGAGACAGTTGGAGTCAGAACTTCACATGTCTGAAGCAATCATAGTGAACGCATGTATCACCTTTATCAAGGATCTGTGTTGAAGAGTGTGTTTTTTACACTTGAAAGTTGTATGTACTACACATGTTTAAATCTCCTTCAATGATCTAGCGGCACTTTAGTTCTTACCCTTTGATCCAATGCTATGTAGTGGTATCTGCATGTATTTGTAAGTTGTTCTTTTGTTTCATATGTGTTCCATTTATCTGGCCTTAAAGGAAGAATGACATTCCTGACATACTCTAGCGCTTGGCACCTAAAGAGCTGATGATGGTTTCGTGTTTATGTGCACACAGCTGGCAGTCTGGATTGTTGTTGTTGAATTCTGTTCATTTCATGATTAAGCGTTATGTGTTGGGTTCAGAGTCTAAAAATGGTGATCTGATCTCTTCTTGTAATGCGGTTGATATTGTTATTGAGGTTAGGGTTGGTTATGTGTCTGAAAACCTCTCTTCCCGTGTCTCCCATGGACCATCTATTCAGATAAATTTCTTTACTTCTTGTCGTTATGATTTGCTTTGTTGTATTGAGAAGTTAAGTAAAATTTTGACAGTAAACCAGTAATCGTAACGTCATCAAATTACACAAATAACAATCACCGCACTGAGGACGAATTATATACGGACAAACCTAAATCATTCTTCAGTTGTCTATCTCAGCATGATATACAGGGACACACAAACCTTGACCCTAATCTTCGCTCAGCATGATATACAGGGACGCACAAACCTTGACCCTAATCTGATGATCACAGAACAGGCGATGGGTATATTTTAAATCGTGTGCCCGCGTGCCCAGCGTGTTCGTAGCGCGTTGGACTGTGGGTGACTAGCCCTCTGTGTGTACGGGTTCAATTCCGTGGGCAGGCAGAAAAAGCCACAGATTCCCCAGATTCACGGTGTTCGTGGCACCGAACCGAAGGGTTACGATGTCCATGGCACGAGCCGAAGAGCTGAAAAGCTCAAGTGCTTCTGGATCGGAAAAAAAAAAAAAAAAATTTAAATCGTGTACAACGATTCATCAGTCATGTACAGACTTGAACCAGTTACACAAAAAAATTTTGTGTTTCAGTTTTGTTTCTATTTTTATAACAATTCGATGGAACCCCCAGGGCAATAGAAGTATGGGAAGATCCAGGAACACCTGGAGACGGGAATTGGAGACGGAATGCAAGAAAATAGGGAGAGTGTGGATATATCTGGAAAGGATGGCATTGGATAGGCAGGCTTGGAAGGCATTGGTTGCGGTCCTATGCTTTTCTAGGGGCGAAGGGTGAAGAAGAAGATAACAATTTAAACAAGTCAATTACATTCATTTGTAAAATGATTTTTATTTATTTAAAAAGAAGTTTAGCTGAAAGCAAAGGGTTGAATTCATTGTAAGAATATCGAAATAGTTGGTCGAAACGTTGCTGTTTATCGTCACTGTTTATGTATTTTGTAAAACTATAGTACTTTGTTTGTACGTGTTTCACTAATTCATTGTAAGGGGTTTCGCTATAAGACTCGCTAGTCCCTTACTCTACACATAGACGGCATTCCATATCTTCTTCTTCTTTGCGTTCGTTCTTTACGACCAATTTTAAACACTCTTTGTGATATGATTTGATCTTTGCCAAGAACGTGTATACGTTGCACATTGGTTTGGTAGGCCCCTAAACGCATAGACTTCTACATGTTTAGGACATGTGCATCCGATTTCAGCCAAACCTCCTTAGCCGCCTCTTACGACATGCGTGGCAGGTAACAGTGGTTCTATTCTTTACACCCCAAATTTGGGCCCCGGTAGCCACTCGGGCGACGGCATTCCATATGACAAGAGTGTTGCACGTTAAAGTTACTATTACTGTGTTCGTAGTACTGATTATTGGTTACTGAATCTTCTTCTTCGAACGCTCCATATCAACCACTTGTTAACCACTCTTTGTGATTTGTATGTGATCTGAGCCTAAGAGCGATTGTACGTTGTGTCAATTATGCGCCAACAAGTAGGCCAGCACATCAGATTTCTGCGACGCTTTTTATTTACTAGAGTAGCTTCACTAGGCCTCTACCTCAGTCGTCTCTTACGACATGCCTTGAGGGTTGCAGTGTTACTATTCTTCGCTCCCAGCGAGCCCTGGCAACACACAGACGGGTTACTGAAACGATGTTGTAGCCCTCCCGGCAGACCCATATATGCTCAGCCTTTCCCAACAGATGTCGAATTGTATGCATACTAATGGTTCCCTCGGTTCGCTGGTTAAAAAACACTTTTCACTCTTTCCCTCAGACACACAGTTCTACTTGTCTTCTTCTTCTTCTTTGCGTTCGTTCTTTACGACCAATTGTAATCACTTTTGTGATATGTTTGATCTTTGCCAAGAACGTGTATACGTTGCACATTGGTTTGGTAGACCCTAAACGCATTGACTTTTACACATTTAGAACATGTGCATCCGATTTCAGCCAAAGTTCTACTTGTAAAGCGTAACCAAACTCTATCGCTGGGTAGATCTTAGCTAGATAATTTTAAAACATTTTGAGTTCTGGTCCAACAGACGATTGCCAAGAAGAAGAACATCCCATCAGTGGCTCTCAATCTCCTAATGCCGCGACCATTTAATACAGTTCCTTCTGTGGTATCACCTAAAATTATTTTCGTTTACTTAATAACTGTAATTTTGCTACTGTTATGAATCGTAATGTAAATATCTGATATCCTGGATGTATTTTCATTGTTACAAATTGAACATAATTAAAGCATAGTGATTACTCACAAAAAACAATATGTAATTATATATTGTGAAATATTTATTTCTTTATGATGATTATGTTTCCGATGTCTTACACCCAATGGTCGTCCGACCCGGTGCACCCACAGGTTGAGCCATCTTATCCATCCTCAACGTCAACTGTGAAGCCTGTCGCTCTCATTATGCGAATACCTGACAGATTCCCAGTAAGCCTCACAGGTTGGATTCCTCTACAGACGATATTCTCATACCGCAATGACATTTTGACCTTCTGACATCTACTGAAAGTCAGATACAACACCGGTCCAGTAACGTCCAGAGAGCCACTGAGGCAGCAACCTCTATACTCATACTGAAGCAGTCCCATTGCGAACTTGAAGGCCAGACGTTCGCTGGTGGACAGAAGAAACCTTAGCTCTTAATGTCTTTGAATTCTTTGATATTTTTTCCGATCCAAGCCTGGCGAAGCTCTTCGGCTCGTGTCATGGATACGTAACTTTCGGTTCGTGCCACGAACACCGTAAATCTGGAATCTGTGGCTTTCTGCCAGTCCCGAGAATTGAACCCACACTACGAACTTGTACCCGTAGTCCAACGGCACGAACACGCTGGCAGCAGGATTCTTGATATCACAAGTCGAACCTTGCGCAAGATCGCCAATGAGGTTAACAACACAAGAGAACTGCATAGTGAGAATCATCGTACCGTTGAGCACAGAAAACGAGCGCGAAAAGACAGCACAACACTCATGTCTAACCTTGATCATGTATGCCCCACCTGGTAGATTTGTTCTAATGATTGACCAGTCATCTCCGCAACACCAGATGCACAGCACTGGACTGTCGTCATCATTGCTTCTATGGACGACTATTACATCTCTGTATGCGTCGTGCAACAACTGCCATATGCCGCTGACAGAAACCTTAGTCTGACTTCTTCGGCTGCAATGTAGATCCTTCGTTTAACTCATCATCACACTTGCATTATTATATCGCTACAGCTGCTCAATTTTTCGTTGTTATAGTAATTCCCATGATCAGCATGGTTTGAAATCAACATTTCATTAATGAACTGACATATTTACCCCGAAATGCGACTTTATGTTGTTATGTTCTACCGTTTACTGAGGATGACACAGTTAAGATGCCTAAGTCATTCATGTGGTCAGTGCTGAAATACGGGAAATATGTTCGCTTTTCTGGCTTAAAAAAATTAGTGTGGCTGACTTAATTTTTAGCATGACATCTGTGTGACCACTGTCACTGTTGCGTTATATTTCGTAACAAAACTGTTTTAACTAGGCATAGCATCAAGTGATAGGACGTCTTTCTATGACGTATAAAGGTTTACTCATTTGGGCGGTAAAATGTAGCCCTTGTGTACATATTTCGATGTTACAGTATCTTTTTCAACTCGAACTCTTTAACAATACCAACTGACGAAGTGGTGTTCATTCGTTACCTGTTTCGATATGACATCAGGTTTTGTTTGTTAGGGGGTGTGATTGAAGCTTACTTATCATCTATGGCCGACACGCCCTTTGAATATAACTCAGCCTTTTTATCCAAGCATATGGCTTTTATCTTGGTTTGCGAATAGTCCTAGAGAGACTGTGTGTTGAATATTGTGTTTTTCTCAACATCAGAGAGAACTGGTTATGATTATTATATTATTAATAAACATTATTGTCAACAAACTAGGCACACGACAGTACGACACATCCTCATACTAATATACTTCCTAATGATAATGTTGATTGTTTAAACTTTTAAAATACTAGTATTTTAAGAAATAACATGTGATATTGAAATGATTGTAAACATTGTTTTGATGGATTAAAAACAAGACTAGGAAGACTTAGAACTGACTAGTTTGTAGTTAGACTGAGTGTCATCGAGTAGTAAAATCATGTCTCAAAGACAATTTAAAAAGTAAGGTGTTTTCCACAACAAGAGGACATTATAAGTCCATCAGAGTATACAAAACAAATGGTTTCAGACAGTCCTATACAACCTCATCACAGGTTGAACCTCAACTATTCATCATATTAATTTGTTGAGACCTGTAATTGTATATGATATCTGTTGATAGGACCATCCACCATCTTCTATTCCCATTTGTCTTGCATTCTTTGCCTTATAAGACTTTCGTTGAATCGTAAATGTATCTGTTTAATTGCTAAACTACCTTACTGTTTTTTTGTTTCAAATAAATATGTTCTGTAATCTATAAATTAATTTAGTATATGCATTCTTTACATGACATCATGTCATTAATTACCCTTCAGCTCATTAGATTAAACTGAGCACTGAAAGTCTTATTTCCTGCAATTTCAGGTATGCATGCTTATGATTGTTCCTCACTGCTTAAACACCCCTGTAATTCTTGGATTCTTAGTCAACGACCATATGATTTTAATTCCTTAACAGTATAGATGTGCATCACTGCCTGTACCATCCAACAGGTGGTCATTAGCAGCAATGCCTTTTTATCCATTTAAGCCTTAGATGATAATGCTTGGATGCAGTTCTGTCGCTCGCTCATTACCACAAACACTTGTATTGCTCAAACAGTCACATAAGACTGCAGGTTGTAAACATTTAATATGCTATCTACTCATACCAAAACTAACCATTTTGGACCTTTTGAATCATAGATTAAGAGTCGAGCGTGATAATTACCCTAGTAATTGTAGTCTCAGAGATCCATTGAAGAGTGGCAGTAATTGTTCAACTGCTATTCTCATCAAGAAAGTAGTCATCCTGTAACCGTCATTTCACTCTGCAGTGACTTCTTTATGTGCACTAACCCCAGCAAGATGCACAGAACCATCTATGTATAAAAATATAGCATCATTCTGTTATTTGCTATCACGGATTCACTTTAAGATTTACTTTTCTTTTACCCAGATCTTGACAGTCAAGTCTAAGGGTAATGTTAACATTGTAGAATGTTGCCATGTTTCAGTTAATCAGGATCCATTATTTCATTCTTTATAAATTCATAACTGTAGTCACATAATTATTGTGTTTTCTGCCTGGACCAATAACATTTCACTCTTGATATAACATTTTTGTTTTCAGCAAGATAGTTGTTAGTTATTTATGCATCTTGTATAGTGTAAAAAATTAAGTCCAGTAGAGTTATGAAATGAAAATTGTGGCATATCCTTTACAGCACATAGCCATCAACAACAGTAAACGAGTCGTTGATTTTTGAGTCACCACTTATACGTTCAGTAGTATGCCATTGCTTTCTGAACAGTGAGGTCTATATTTATCTTTCGTAAAAATGCCATGTAAACAAATTTGCTTCCAAACTGCCTGCTGAGGAGTTTGAACCAGGTATGCTTCGGTTGTGATCGAACTCACTCCCGCTTAAGCTATAGACCATAGATTCCCAAATTTTTTCGACCCACTTTGCACAACATAAACTTTGTAACACCCCCCTCCATGTTATAACAGTTTGCCAACGCCTCCTCCACATATATATACATGCTCTTTTTTCTCTTTGACATAGAAAAGTGATATATATTTCTGTCATACATGGTCAATTTTCAAATGATTATATTTCATGAAATAGAAAATGGATGAAAAAATGAATCGTGTAAGACGGGCATAAGATGTATTTAAATGCAGAATTCAAATTTAAATGATTATTCAATCGCAAAGTCACGAAAATAATTTATTTTAAAATATTTATTATTAATTTCATCTTTAAGGAGTCACCGACCCCTAATCGCCTGAATACCAACAAATTCTTCTGACCCAACCATTGCCCCCCCTAGAACACTTCATCACCCACTGGGGCGGTACCCCACTTTGGCAAACACTGCTATAGACGCTCACAGTAGAGTAGTACATTGTGCAAAAATCTTACCCATTTAAACGTTTATGGTTGTTGGATTGTTGAAAAATGATGTGTTTAACCAGCGGGCCACAGAAACTGTCGGCTGTTTGATACCTACTGAAGCAATCTGAGCATTTGTGGGTCTGCTCTGAGTGCTGTGAGGTTGGCTAAATTAACCAATAACTGATAGATAATAAATAACGTCCACAGAAATCTACTGGAGATGATGGACTTGCTAAAATGGATGCGCTCGTCACAGCTGTTGGTGTGGATGAGGAGATCATCTACTCTAAGTCAACAGCTTTACAGGTGGGTACATTTTTTTAATAAACATTTTCATTTGATCTTTATGCCCGTGTGGTGCCGGGCACACGCGGGAGCCAGGAATAGTAACACTGCGGCCTACAAGGCATGTCGTAAGAGGCGACTGAGGTATGGGCCTAGGAAAGCTACCCTACTAAATAAAAAGTGTCACAGAAATTGGATGTGCCTGGACCTGTACTTCTAGGCACATAACTGCCACAACATATAATTGCTCTTAGGCTCACATCACATACAAATCCTTTATAGGACGTTGCTATCAACCACAGTAAATGAGTCATTGATTTTCTAGGCACCACTTATGCATTCAGTAGTTTGCCATTGCTTTCTGAATGGTAAGGTCTATTTTACCGTTCGTAAAAATCCACAGGTACAAATTTGCTTCCAAACTGCCCGCTGCGGAGTTTGAACCAGGTACTTTTGGGTTAGGATATAAACACATACATATAAATATTTTTGGTTTAAAGTATGTTACTCAATGGTAAGACTTTTTCTACTGATTAGTTACTCAAATAATTTCTGCACCATATGTACTGTTTTTTTTTTTCTAAAGTAGTAAACACTTGTCATTTATTTATAGACATGGCTGTTTGGATACGAGCTGACAGATACTATAATGATCTTATGTGAGCAAGTTATTTGTCTCCTGGCCAGCAAGAAGAAAATTGAATTCCTGAAACAGTTGGACAGCTCAAAGGAAAATGACCAAGGAATACCTCCACTAAAACTGATTACCAGGGAAAAGGTTTGTGATACAAGAGTTGATTAAACTTGTTCATTGTTTAAACATTCTTTATTCATCTAAAATGTTTCCATTGGTACCCTGTATGTTATATTTGGTTATTTAGCATCATATGTTATACATACAACTGTTGATGTTCACTTTCATCCATATCCATCGTCTTCTTCTTCTTGACGCTCCATATTGACCACATGCTAAACCCCTATGTGCAGTCTTTATGTGATCTGAGCCTAAGAGCAATTGTATGTCATGCCAGTTATGCGCCTACTAGTAGACCAGCATATCCAATTTCTGACACGCCTTGTAGGTCGCAGTGTTACTATTCTTTACTTCCCTTGCAAGCCCCAGCAATACAGGCGCCTATCCATTTTAAGTGTTTACTACTTCTGAACATCATGCAAGTGTAAGACCACAAAAAGATAGTTAGATGGCATAGCAGAATCCTGTCGATAAGCAAAAATAACTATTACCCAAGCCACTAGAGCAGCGCAGAAAAACCATGACGACCGATACAGTGATATTGTGTGTGCAGAAAACTGAATTTTGTCGTGATTGATGTTCCTTCGACATGAATTGCAATTCAAGTGATGAACATTGTTGTGTTGACAGTTTAGCAACAGCTATGCGCAGTTATGTGGTAAGTAAGTAAAGGAACCCTTTCATACCTTGTGGTATATAGGTCAATACAGTGTTAGGCCTGTATTTTCATTGACCGTCGGCACACGATGGGTGATGTGGTCAGCATCACGCCGGCCGCCTTTACTTTCCCAGAGCATGTCTGGTACCCAGTTGAGGCTGGGTCGACCTGAGAGCCGTCGCGGTCGAGAAAAATTCCACGCGCATTGCGGGAGCTGAGCCCAGACCACCAGCCTTGAGAAACGAGTTCACTAACAACTACGCTACAGCGGCTCTCAGTTATGTTGTGCATGTTGCTTTTTGTGGCGGTACGATTTTAATTCTGGAATTAGTTCCCCAGGATTGGGGGACTGCCTAGAGTAGTTGATAGTAGCTCGGCCTACTAGCTGTGAGACGCCTCATAGCTCGGGTTCGAACCTACTGTCAGGCATTTGTTCGAGTCCCCTGGTCTTACTCAGGACGCTAACGTGAGTACCTCTGAAGTCGGAGAAAATCTGCCTGTATGGCGAGGGAATACTAATTACAGTGTACATTGAGCACACGGCTGCCAGTGTAAAGTAATTTACAATGTGCAGCGTTGCTGCCATTGTAAGAAATTGGAAAACGATTTTCACGCAAAAAACAGTTTCAGAGATGAAACTTCGTCTGAGTTGAAAGCAGACGAGACGGAGCAATTATAGGGTGACACGTTGCAGTGAAGTTGGAACCATACATATGAACTATGAACTAAGACAAAAACAGAAAACAATGACACTGGACAACAACCCGATAACAGTGTAACAACAAAAGAAGAAGACTACTTCTGACTCAATCACATTTCTTCTACCAAGTTGTGGATAGATCATCTGGAGAGGATACAATCTGATTATATCAGGTGTCTCTCTTCTGGCCGGGTTTAAGTTTTGGTCCTTCATGGACAGTCTGCTTTTGTCCTTCTAATGCACTGTGGATCTCCATGAAGGTCTTAATTTGTGGAATCCCATAAGTGTCACATAGAATCAATCCTTTTTAATTCTAGAAAGTGGACCTAGCGATTGTACTTGAGATTGTTCCACTGGTCTGTTGTAGCTGAACTTCAGGGCCTTTATGTATTGTCTGGTTGCGAACCATAACTATTCTTGTTAGTGAATAACATTTCTCAAATAGCTGATTTGTGGTTTTGGAAATAGTTTTTTTTTTTAATAGCTGTTATCATAGCTCATCATGACACTAATGTTCATATGTATTTGTTTGTGTTTTTTTCAACCAAGTTAACCACTCCTTGGAATCTATGTGGTTTACGCCGAGAACATAAGTGTGTTGCACCTCAGTTAGGGAGAGTGTAAAATCTCCTAAAGCGTCTATGGATAGTTACAGCAGCATCCTTGAGAACACTAAGACATTGTATCTGGGATGGTGTTCAGTGTTACCACCACACTTGCTTAAAACAAACTTTGTTCACATCAGTGGACTTATCTACTTTTTGCAGATCTAAATCTATAGTCATCCTAGTAGATTTACTATGGAGGTTCTGTATCATAGAACCTTTATCTCTTGGGAAGTGATCAAGATAAGTGGAGTGCCACTACAGTCAATGGGGTATTGGTTGTTTGCATTTAGTTAGCAGTGAACCAGGTTGTCTTTTGCAGAACCAATGTGCAGCTTCATTTAGTTTGATCGCTGCAGCAGTTGCAGACACTTGGTTTTTTTCTATGGGAAAGTGTTCCAGGCTCAGATACCAACATTGTTGTTTAAAACAGATATCTCTTTTAAAATTGGTTTCACACACTTGTTCTGTTATGGCACTAACAACAGCAGTATCCCCCATGTTGACGGAACCAAGCTACTGCCTGTTCTGGGGCACAGTAATATAACGTCTCTACAGTCAGTGAATTTCATGCGAATAGTTCTCATACCATGCACAAATGTTTGTGACCACTCTGAAACTACACCTTTTTTTTTATTGATAGCTTCTTTTGTGATTCCTACTCACTTTGTCAGATTACAACAATGCAGACCATTTCAAAGTACACTACACAGAATTGTGGGATCAGCAATGAAAAATTAGCAAAAATTGCAGCAATTTGTTCTATTAGGAGCGCTCAATTAAAAACCAATATAAATGCAATAATGTTATAACGCATAAATGTTTGTGATTTTACTGCCATTTGTTGAATTGAGAATGGAAAAGAATGAGAGATATTTAAAAGTATAAAAATCATTAATTTTTGTTTGAATGATTGATAACCAAGTTTATGTCATGCAACAGAGAAATTAAATAATGAAATCCATGTCTTCTCTCAGGGTGACAAGGAAAAGGATAAAGTCAACTTTCAGAAGTTGATGGAGTACATAAAGAAGAGTAAAAAGGTATGGACAACAAAAACTTGGTTAGAATCAACATCTCAGCACTAAGGGCTCACACATAGGTGCTCAGTCATTTTCTGTTAACTGGAGGTGTCGGAATACTTAAACACTAGTTCTAGCCATAATTGCTATTTCCTCTCCCCCCACTCCTAACTTAGAAAATCTGGATACCCATTTTCTTCAGCTGGATAGAATCAAGAATCAAACATACCAAGAACTGAACACATGTATGCTGGTGATTGATTCCCGATATACACTGAGCTGTGTCAACTCACAACATATATGAACAGAATCTGTTGAAAGGGACTTGGCTTTGAGACATTAATATATATTTTTTATTTAAATATAGGGAATATTCATTCTTATATGATATCTAAAACAAAATGTGCTTTTGAATATAAGTGTTACAGAAGAGTCCTTCGTATATCTTGGACAGAGAACAAATAGATCCATCCAGAAAGAACTCCAAATCAAAGAAAACTGGCAGATGCTACAAATAAGAAAGAGAAAAATTGAGATATTTTGGACATATAAAAAGACATGAAGGGCTGAGAAGACCATCATGGAAGGAGGCATACCGGTAAAGAGAAGAGGAGGAAGACCACAGAGGAGATGGATTCAGGATGTAACTGATGGCTTAAACATGATGGCTGCAGAGGCAGGACATCTAGCCTATGAGAGAGAAATTCCAGAGGACTGTTGGGGTGGCAAAGTTCTGCTCAGGACAAGCTATTTGATGATGATGATATGATAACTTATGGGTTTGATGTTGTTGCTTGTTATTGTCTGTAATTACATGGAAATGGGGTTTTACAGAAGAATATTAGAAATCACATGACTGTTAAAATGACTGGCCATTGGGTTTTTCGGATGTGTCAATTCCTCCCCACAAATAATTGTCAATTCCTCCCCACCAATAATCACTGACACATTCCATTTCTGAGGACTTTTGTTTTTGAGTTTGTTCTCTAGTCAGTAGCAGTCCCCTGCTGACAAGATCTTTCTTACCAGGTATGTCTGAAGTTGTCCTACTCTAGTAAACATATTAGCATACATTAAATATTGAAATTGGGAGAACAGAAATCTAACTTACGAAGGGTCTTGATGAACAATAAGTGGAATAAACAAATCTGACTTCTTCTTTTGTCAGCACACTGTTACCAGGTTGTTAACTCAGTGTCGTGGTTTTATGTATTTGTCTTGCGCTTCTATGGTGACTTGTGTGATGGTGTTCTTAGTCCCCTGGCAGAATTCAACTGCGTTATCTATCCCCCTTTTTTCTCGGTCTTCCTCTTGCCCTCCTTCCTGATATTCTGTTGTGGAAAGCTTCATAGGCAGTTTGGTCTGTTCGCATGCTTACTAAGTGGCCAAACCACCTCATTCTCTGTTTCGCTATATAGTTCAAGCACGGTCTTGTTCCAACCTTTTCTCTGATGCTAGTATTTGTAACTCTGTTGATTCTTGTGTTGTTGGTGACTTTGCAGAGACATCTCATTTCGCATGTTGCTATTTTCTGTGCATGTGTCTTATTCATTGTCCATGTTTGACATTGGTAACATAGAGTGGGTAAAAATCTGATTGCTCTCTTTATATTGGTAATATATTTATGAATACATAAACATTAAGAAAATTGTGAACGGGTGCAATGTTTATTAACTGTTCACAAACTACAGGGTGTTCAAGATAAAAGTAGCCTGTCAAGGGAACCAATCTAGCATATATTTATGAAAATGAGAAGGTTCAATTATGACGTAGTATAGGTCAAGCACGCAAGTCTTTTTGTAATTATGGTGCAGGAAGGGACGATAAACCAATGTGACGCAGGGCTAGCTCATCCTGGTTTGAATAATAAATAGCCAAAACGCAATGCGTAACTGGCAACTTTTGATTTGTCATTCGGGCTACATTTATCTTGAACTCCCTGTAGCATCATGACCATTCATGAAAAATCTCTAGTTTTTTTGGTCACAGAGTATCCTAGAATGAATGGTAAACTCTGTTTCACTTCTATTTCTAGCAAAAACTATGAGGATATGTGTGCGTTATCGTTTATACTTGACTTCTACTAGTTTTCGGTAAATATAAAAGTCGAAAGGGCAAAAAAGTAATTGAAAAGCAACAAAATATTAAATCATTTTAAACGACGATATGTATATATCTTGCTCTGATAATGTCTTTTAAAAGACCTTGCATGCGGAATCAGATACATTTTTTTACTTTCTCGTATGTATGGTAGTTTGTTTGTTAACATGCTACTGTAATTACTAACGATACAAGATATTTTTGTGTAAGAGAGTTTTTTTCTGCTTTTGAAACTGATTTTTGTATTCAGGGAAAAACTGTTGGAGAATTCAGCAAGGACAAATACCCTGGAGAATTGATGGAAGGATGGCGGAATGCAGTTAAGAATGCTGGCTTTGGGAAGGTAAATTAGTTAGTTGATGTGTTGCCTGTGTGTTGCCGGGGCTCGCAAGGGGAACAAAGAATAGTAACACTGCGACCTACAAGTCATGTTGTAACAGGCTTCTGAGGTAGGGACCTAGGAAGCTACCTAGTAAATAAAAAACGTAACAGAAATTGAAATGTACTGACCTTCTTGTAGGAACATAATTGACACAACGTACAATCACTCTTTAGCTCAGATCACATACAAATCACGAGTGGTTAACAAGTGATTGATGTGGAGCGTTTGAAGAAGAAGAATTGATGTGAAAAGGTGAAGGTAATCCTATTAGATATAATTGCATAGGAGTGTAAATGTTAGAGACCTCGCAACACTAGAACTTTGCAATTGAAGGTAAGCTGTTTGGCTGAAATCGGATGCACGTGTCCTAAACGTGTAGAAGTCTATGCGTTTAGGGGCCTACTAAACCAATGTGCAACATATACACGTTCTTGGCTAAGATCAAACATATCACAAAGAGTGATTAAAATTGGTCGTAAAGAACGAATGCAAAGAAGAAGAAGGTAAGCTGTTAGCTTGCTCACAAAATTTTCCTTCCTTAATTCAGCAAGTTAGGTACCCATGTAAGCAAGGTCTACTGAAGTGTGTCAATACTTGGGAGAGAGCCCAATTTCTATTGATTGCATAGTCAGTGATCTAACCACTTGACTATACGAGTGTATTTAAATTTCTCTTTCAGTCGGTTTTACTGAATCTAAGTAGTGTATTTAAAACAACCAGTGTTGTATTTTGAATATTCATTATCATGTGCTGTGCCGGGTAGTTGAGACAGTCATGTCCATTCCATGCAGTTACACCATTCTGAATTTTCTCTGTCGTCCTCTGTTTTGTCACCCTTTGATTTTACCAGTTGTCATTTTGTGTTATAAACCTCCTTTTCTCATGACCTGCCTAAAAAATGATAATTATCCTTTTTTTCCTCTCTACTATAAGTATTTCTCAGCTATAAATTTAGGCGTAATCTAGCACCTCTGTCTGATTTTGCGTGAAGGCTTGCTTTCTTTGTCACCAGTATTCCTCCATTCAGGCGAGCCTCACTCAGAGGTACTTACAACTTAGATCCCCAAGTAGCTAAAAGAGCTAAGAAAGATCCTTGGAGTATTAACAATTCAAACACACAAGTCATATAGTGGATCCCATCACACTGCAATATAAGTGGAAACAAAGAGGCAGACAAGCAAGCAAAGGCAGGAGGGCGATTGCCGCAGACTGATTACGAAATCAGCTACAAGGAGGCTAAAACAACCATCGGATAGCGATATAGAGAGAAGTGGTCACAAGACCACCCTCAACACAGCGCCAAAGATGGGTACTATGGTCTGTCCCGTAGCAAACAAGTTGTCATAGTCCACCGCCATAACAGACTCCGGTCACACCTTTACAACAAATTTAAAATTGGGACAACTAGCCACTGCGGAAAGGCGGACATAACGGCAGAGCATCTACTGCAAGACTGCCCACTGCTAGCAGGCCTGAGAAACGAAACCTGGCCAGAAAATACAGAGCTAAATGAGAAGCTGTATGCAGGGACGGGGTCCCTAAAAACAACAGCAGAATTTATGTGAAAATCTGGTACATTAGTCTAAGCGGGGATCGCGCGAGAGAGATCCCCAGGTAAATGATAAGGGTTTCCTGTAGTACCGCACTTGGTGCACATCTAAATATGTTTGCTCAAGCTGGTCTTGAACCATAGAATTTCTACAGCATGTTGTAACTAGCACAGCAGGCTGTCTACTTCACTATCAGCAATCCCATCTTCTTTCTGGTATCTGTAATGAGTTTTTTCTATGCATTGATCCCTTTCAGCACATCAGCATTAGTCATTTTAGCATTTCTTAGGCTTCTCATTATACTTCTGTAAAATGACGAAACAGGCAAAATGCTCAGTAACGTTCGCCAACACTTACGTGATATACGCCAATGCTCTGTGACACCTGTAGCCACTCATTTCAATGCAATAGATCTGACCATTTGGTTGCTTGCAACGTCCAGGTCACTGCCATCCGATCATGTTTCCCTGATGATAGTAGTCGATTTTCTCTGGAGAATCGCTTTATTTCTTTACATGGTACCTTGCGACCTCATGGACTCAACGCTCTACATTTCTATTCTTCTAGTACTTTTTCTTCTCATACTCTATATTTTATATGCATATATGTTAAATGTATATGAGTCATATATTTACTTGATTTTTTATTGTTTCTCTTATTTTTCCATTTACAGTTTTTCTATATTTATTTCGTTATTCGTTTTTAGTCACATATTTTCATTCATTTTTAACCGTTGTAATATCTTTGTCAAAGTCTATATGTAGTGTTCTGTGACATTCATCACTTTTGTTGTATCATTTGCTTGATAAAGACCTTTTTGTTGTATCGTTTGCTTGATAAGGACCTTTTTGGTCGAAACGTTGCTGTGTATTGTCATTGTTTTTGTATTTTGTAAAACTACAGTACTTTGTTATTACGTGTTTCACCATTCTACATAGTTTTACTGCAGTCTCCATCTATATTGACATTACTTCTGTAAAAGCACATTTTTGTGATCATAGGATAAACATTTGACTTTGTAGCATACAAAGAATTAATTTTACATAACAGATTTTTGGTGACTATTCTTTGTTTCTGCAGGTGGATGTGTCATCTCAGTTTGCCTATATCATGGCTCCTAAAGAAGAGTTGGAAGTGAAGACTATACAGAAGGCTAGTCAGGTGACATGTGATGTTTTCAACAAGTATCTCAAGGAGCAAATCATGGAGATTATTGATTCTGATAAGGTAATTTTGTGTGTCTTCTTCTTTGCGTTCATTCTTACGACCAATTTTAATCACTCTTTGTGACATGTTTGATCTTTGCCAAGAACGTGTATATGCTGCACATTGGTTTGGTAGGCCCCTAAACGCATAGACTTCTACACGTTTAGGACACTGGCATCCGATTTCAGCCAAACCTCCTTAGTCGCCTCTTACGACATGCGTGGCAGGTAACAGTGGTTCTATTCTTTACACCCCAAATTTGGGGTAACCACTCGGGCGATTTTGTGTGTGTATAATATATTCCTTGCCGACAGACATATATGATGGTGAATCTTCACATCTCTTCCTACATTCCTTGTGATGTTAGCAGCTGTGTAGTTTTTGTTCTATGCCATGAAGTTAATTGATGTTGATTCGGTAATTTCTTATATGTATATATCATATGGTGGCGTCTGTGGCTTAGGGGATAGTGACTTGGTCTATTAACCCTGACGTTCTGAGTTTGAATAACACTGCGGACAGTTTGGCTGCAAATTGTTTAGCGTGGATTTTTACAAAAGGACGATGACACCACCCGTTCAAAAAGCAATGACAAACTCTCTCTCTTTGCCTTTTACCCGGGTTGGGGCATAGGCCCTCAACCAACTCATGCCAAGTCTTCCTATCTCTAGCTATCTCCTGCAGCTCCCTCTAGCTCTTCTTTATATTGTTGATCTCCGCCTCCAGATCTCATCTCCATATATCTCTAGGCCTCCCCTTCTTTCGCTGTTATTTTTATGTGACTTGTTCATGGTTGGTTGGATTTTGTGGCTAAAATTTTCTACTGAATAGGGTAGCCAGCCCTACGCCAAACCCCACCTAAGTCGCCTCTTACGACATGCCTTGTAGGTCGCAGTGCCGCTACTCTTTGCTCCTCTTGCGAGCCCCGGCAACACATGGGCGAATGGCTGAACGTAATAATGCCTAGAAAAATCACAAACAGCGTTTTTAAAAAAGCTGGGGTTGATTCTCGAAGTCCTGTAAAGGATATGCAATTAACTAACTTATATATCATATATGTTGCAACAGATTAATGTGTTTGCATATCGACTCAGACACGAGGGGTGTGGGTTCAATCCAATGGGAGGAAAGGAAACATACCTCCTGCACCATAAGGTCTGAAAATGATATGGGATATTTGATTTATTATATATGAAATATTGACTGGCATAGATAATATTGAATCTTCACAGCCTTACACTTCCTAGTGTTATTATCAAGCTGTGTTGACTACTTTGTTTTATGCCATGAGGCTGAGGTGTTCATTATCTTGTCTCTAAATATTCCACTAATTTTCTTTTCATTTTGCCTGTTGTTGTGACGGACTCCAATCTGTATTTCTCCTTATGTGTCCATTAAATGATAGTTGCCTCTTCCTGATCTCATTATGTATAAAGTAAACACTAGAGGTGGCGTCTGTGGCTTAGGGGATAGTGACTGTCTATTAACCCCGACGTTCTGAGTTCAAATCACGCTGCTGACAACTTGGTTTCAAATTGTTCCGTGTGGATTTTTGCAAAAGAATGATGGCACCACCCATTCAGAAAGCAATGGCAAACTACTGAATGTAATAATGTCTAGAAAAATCACAAACAGCGTTAAAAAGCTGGTGTTGATTCGCAAAGTCCTGTTAAGGACATGCAATTCACTTTTTTTAAACACTAGAGATTAGTATGTAAAGTACTCTGGGAAAGATGCACGAAATAACAGGGGCAACACCTGGATTCTTCAGAGTAGTGACTGCCCCTCGCTATGGTAGCACCCATGAGGAATTTTATTTCTGCTTTATTCTAGTATAGATAACATAATAATAATAATTCCTCTCATACCGTTATACGTTACATAGGGCCTACAAGCAATTTCTCCTTACCGCTCTATCCTAGGCTCAATCTCCTCCATGGAACTGAGACAGATATTTCTTGCCTCTGTCAGCAAAGTTCGTTTCAGGGTCTCCTTAGGTCGTCCTCTCTTTCTTGAACCCTTTACATCCTACTTCAATGCCTGTTTTGATATGACAAAAAGAATGTGACAAAAATATGTTCTACTTGCTGTATGATAGCATATTGACAAAAATGGTTTTACGGTGCACATGTCGTTATCAATTTGCCACCACATTTTTCAGAAAGTGAAACACATAAAACTCTCAGATGGGGTCGAGCAGGCCCTACAAAACAAGAAGTATGTATCGGGTGTTGACTCTAGTCAACTTGATGTTTGCTATCCAGCCATAATTCAGAGTGGGGGCAAGTACAGTCTCAAGTTTAGTACAACAAGGTCAGTGAAAATTTAAGTACTGGTAGTAAGGAACTTCTTCTTCCAATGTTTTCAGACTTAAACTTTTATACTTCTAAAGTAGTTAGTAGTCTACCGGAGTCTATGTGCATCTCTTTATAGCTTGCCGTGAACTGACATTGACATGTATACTTCTAACCGAAATGACATTCTTAACACATTGAGAAAATCAGAACGGAGGAGTATCAGGGTTGGGAATCCCAGTCGCTGATCAGTTTGAGAGATACAGTGTCAATATTTGTAAGCCCGAAAAGAACAATATACCAAATATGCAAAAATATTGAGTAATCAACATCTAACTGGCATGCTGGGCTGCTGGATTTGTTGAGGCGGATATCGGAACACCTGTGGACATGTCCGAGGTGCTATGATGATAACCCTCTGATAACTTGAAGGTAGGTCAACCAGAGTCTATGTACATTTCCATATAGCTTGTCTTGGACTAACATGAGGGTTGGCCTTGTGTGTTTCCTCTGTTCATTGTATGTTGGACATGCCCACAATGTATGATTTATAATGGGTAGTAAGAAATGTTTCTTCTTTGAACGCTCCATATCAACCACTTGTTAATGGCCCTTTGTGATTTGTATGTGATCTGAGACTAAGAGCGATTGTGCCAGTTATGTACCTACAAGTACGCCAGTACCCTACCACCTTAGTCGCTTCTTGCAACATGCCTTGTAGGTCGCACTGTTACTATTCTTTGCTCCCTTAAGGCCCTGGCAACACGCTGACTGTAAGAGATGTGAGGTATCTGAGAGTAGACATGGCAAAGTGTCCATGTGTGATATCTGAGCATAATCATTAACTGTATAATGCATACATGTTCCATTTCGAGGCATCTGCAACTGTTAGGACTGACATGTCCCATCTTCGGTGGGTGAAATTATGAAGTTCTTGAACATCATAACACTGCCCACAAGAGAGTAGTCTTCACCATGATTTTGTTTTGTAATGTTGTTGGTCCTCTGATAAGTTTTGGTTGGATTTGAATAGTGTTGACATATTGGGGTCTCTCAAGGACCTCCCTTTCCATAATGATAACTAATATACTGAAATTAGAGGAACTTGGCACTAAGCATAGTCTGAGTCAATACAAACCCTTGACAGACAACGTTTGTGTATAACCAAAGAGATGCTGGAGCCATCAATGTGTACCCTTCACTATGCTGAAAGATACCAAACACCTATGGGTTTGCCTGGAGTGGAGTTCTTCTACTTCAGTTCTGTTAAGTAGCAGTTGGTTTCTAGAATTGCTCTTTATTGATCTTCCTATTTTTACAGTATGGGTGTGAAGCATGAACAGTTAACAAGGCAGTGGAAATACATATCTGCTTTTGAGTATTAGTGTTACAGAAGAGTCCTGCGTATGTAATGCACAGAGAAAACAGATATATCTATCCAGAAAGAACTCAAATTCAAAGAAAACTGGCTGATGCTACAAATAAGAACGAGAAAATTGAAGTATTTTAGACATATAAATAGATACAAAGGGTTGGAGACCATTATGGAAGGTGGCATCCCTGCAAAGAGAAAAAGGGAAAATTATGGAGAAAATGGATTCAGAATGTAACTGATGATTTGAACATGACGGCTGCAGAAGCGAGACATCTGACCTATGAGAGAGAGAAATTCTGAAGGACTGTTAGAGTGGCAAAGTTCTGCTCAGAACAAGCAATTTTATGATGGAAGTTGTCATTCTGTGCCTTAAAACAGGACAAAGTTTAAGATTGACATTTCAACCATGTAAACTGACATCACAGACTGTAAAGCACAGAATTCCATGAATTTGATATACTGAGCACCATATATTTCTTTCACAATTAAAAATATAACGTAATTTTTGTATTTGTACATTGCAGTGATGAAAATAATCTCCAGTTTGATGCAATTGTGTGTGCAATGGGAGCCCGTTACAAATCATACTGCTCCAATATTGTGCGTACATTACTTGTCAACCCAGAAGACTCTGTACAAAAGGTGTATGAGTTCCTGGTTCTAGTTGAAGAAGAGGTTATTGCTAAGTTACAACATGGTACATATTTTTCTCTTCATTTATAACCACAGCTGACATATTTAACTTATACCCTTTATTTTGGAATGGAGTATTCTACGTACAACATTTATCCACCATAGTTTAATGATGATTTTTTTGGTCTAATCTCTCGTATGTTTGCACATGTTATCAAATATTTTGATATTTTCCTTGTATTCCTATCCTTACCTTAATCATTCCTTGTCATTCTTCTTTCCTTTTGTTGCATGAAATATTGTCCATATATTCAATGCTGTCTCTTGTATAAACTTCACTGTCTTTTGTAGCTTACACAAACGTCTGTCTAGTTTTCTTTGCATTGTTGTTTCACTAGGCCAGTGAGTTGCCTCAGTATATCCTTTTCTTGACAGTCTTGAAGTATGTGTGCTCTGTGGTCTGGAGTTCCTGTATGAAATAGAAATCATGGCATATCCTTTACAGGACTTAATCAATCAACAACAGTAAACGAGTCGTCTATTTTCTAGGCACCACTTATATGTTCAGTAGTTTGCCATTGCTTTCTGAACGATGAGGTCTATTTTTATCGTTCGTAAAAATCCAAGGGAACTATTTTGCTTCAAACTTGCCTGCAGTGGAGTTGAACCAGGTGCGCTTGGTTGTGATTGAGCTCACTATCCATAAGCTACAGACGCTGTGTACATGGCTGAATTGCAAATCTTGAATTTTGTATAATGTGGCTGCGGAGTTGAATTGTGTCTTATTCTAAGACCCCAAATATGGGACACTTAACATATGATAGATATGTATTGAGGAAACTCATTGGAGGGAACTATTGTAAGGGACAGGCTACTGAAAGAATGAATGAATGAAAGTGTTAGTATGTGTAAGCATCTTTTGTGTACGCATCTTTTTCTTAACATTTATTATTTATAATTGATGATCAAGGTGTAAAACTGAGTGATGTCTATGAAACTGGTGTGGCAATTGTCAAGAAGGATCACCCTGAACTCATAAACAACCTGATTCAAAGTTTTGGGTTTGCTATGGGTATAGAGTTCAGAGAAGCATCTTTACTCATTGCACCAAAAACCAGAGCTCCGGCAAAGAAAGGTATGTAGATGATGTTGATATTCTATTGAATGTCTATATGTCACAAGTGAGTTAGGAGTCCTAAACCCATTAAATAAGCCAGAGAATCGTTGAGGCACGTATTGAGTGTAAATGCTACAGAAGAGTACTTAGAATATCATGGACAGAGAAAAGAACAAATGCTTCTCTTCTGCAGCGGCTTGATATTAAAGAGTTGGCTATTACCGATCTTAAAATCAAGGAAAATTAAGTATTTCCAACACATATAACGACATGAGTGCCCAGAGAAGATAATTTTGGAGGGAATGGTGCTTGGAAGAAGAATGAGAGAAAGACTTAGAAGGCGATGAATGCAAGATGTCATTGATCATCTGAGAATGACTGTTGCTGATGCCTATCAACTTGCACAGAACAGAGTTTTTCAGGACTGCTGTTATGGGAGCCAAGTTCCAGAAGGGAAAAGCTACTTGATGATGAACTGATTTTTGCATGAAAGCTTGCCTTCCTTATCACCAGTCACCTGCATTTTTTTTTCCGTCCGCTTCAACTCAGAGAAGTTTCATCTCTGAAACTGATTTGCGAAAATCTGTTTTTCCAATTTCTTACAATGGCAGCAGCGTGCACATTGTAAATTACTTTACACTGGCAGCATGGTGCTCAATGTACAGTAATTAGTATTCCCTCGTCATACAGGCAGATTTTCTCCGACTTCAGAGGTACTCATGTTATCGTCCTGAGTAAGACCAGTGGACTCGAACAAATGCCGGACAGTAGGTTCGAACCCGAGCTATGGGCTCAAGCTAGCAGGCGAGCTACTATAACTACTCTAGGCAGTCCCCTACCTCGCCATTCAGGTGAGCCTTAATCTGACTTGAGATGTAGATGAGTAGTAAAGCTAAAAACACATCATAAGAAGGAAAAACATAACACTGCTTATCAGTATCATGACTGTAAGACAAGTGATATAAAATACAGTCTGTCAGGTTGATTGCAACTTTTTTTTAAACTATTGAAGTTGGATTATGATAGAGTACACAGAAATATGGCTAATGCTACAAATAAGAAAGAGAAAATTGAGATATTTTAGACATATAAAGAGGCACGAAGGGCTGGAGAAGACCATCATAGAAGTAGGCATACCGGCAAAGAGGAGAAGAGGAAGACCACGAAGAAGATGGATTCAGGATAAACTATGGTTTGATTATGGCGGTGGCAGAAGTGGGACATCTGGCCTATGAGAGAGGGAAATTACAAAGGACTGTTAGGGTGGCAACATTTTTCTCAGGACACGCTATTTGATGATGATGATACAGAAACAGATTGTTCATTTCAGATTACATTTTACATCTGAAGTTGGAGAAGACCCGCCTGTGTAATGAGGAAACCAATAAAACGGTAAGCAGGCTTTCACGTTAAAATCAGTCAGAAGCACCGAGCCGCACCAGGCGCATGACTATGCCTGAATTCATTGCAGGCGAATGCAGAAGAAGAAGGAGAAGAAAACGATTACATTTTAAGAAGATGTTAATTTCTATGTTTTGAACTTTCATAATTGTCTTGCTTGGCAGGTATGGTGTTTAATGTCAGTATTGGCTTCTCCGATCTGAAGATGGGATCTAAAACTGTGGCCTTATTTTTGGGAGACACTGTACTTGTAAATGAGGTACTACAGGATTAAGTGTTTAATTTAATATTAAAAAAGTAGTATTTATAAGTGAGATACAATGTATGACTGACCACCCATTCAGATATGTCCACTGGTGACGGATAGTGAAGCCACCTTCAAACGTGGAATGTCAGTGACAATGTCTTCTTTACCTTTCAACTCCCAACAGAGCACAGGTCTTCAACAAACTTCTTTCAGCTCTTAATTCTCTCTTATCGTTCCTTAAAATTCTTTCCATGTCTTGCCTTTTCTTTTAATAAAGGGTTTTAAAGCCGAAGGATTTTACCCCATATGGCTTGGTCCCTCTCCGCAGAAATGGCATGCCACCTGCTGAAAGTATTGCACAAAGCACGAACTCCGTAGCTCCAGTAACAATCCTAGGAGTCTCTGGAAAAAACTGCACTCGTAAACTGAACGGCACTGTCCGGATTCGAACCCACGACCTTTGGCTCACACGGCAAAGGGCATAAGCACTTAGCCACAGAGACCCCCTTTCCTTGCCCTGCTCCTCTTTCCCTGAGGGTTCCAAAACAGTACCTGTCTTGCAATGCTTCCGATTGTCCTTCTCAATGTGTGTCCTATCCATCTCCAGTGTCTCTTCCTTAGCTCTTTCTCCACTGGTATCTGCTTAGTTCTTTCTCTGAGTTCACCGTCGGTAATCTTATCATACCATCTCAGTCCCTCTATTTTATGTAAACATCCATTTACAAAGGTCTGTAGTTTTCTGGTGGTTTCTTTTGTTGCCCTCCATGTTTCTGAGTCATACAAGAGCACTAACTATAGTCTGTCCATTAATTCGTGAGCACGTTTGAAATTGATTTTCTCGAAAAATACCTGTTGGATCTCAGTGATTTTTGCATGCAGCCTTAGAATATCCATGACGCTAAAATAAAGCTACCAGTAGTCCATAGATGCTACGGATTTTGCACATCGGCGAATTCCTTTGATCTTTATGACAATTGCAAATACGGGGCTCAAATTTTAGATTTTACAGTAATCCCTAGAATTTGTCCATGTCAATTCTATTCATAGGTGTATCTCCATATTAACTTGATAGGTCAAGTAATTAGTGTGTTGCCCTTTATGTGCAATCGTGAACCTGGATACAATATGCAACAGTTAGTCATCCCCTTCGGTCACCATTAGACTCCAGGGTGTCTTAACTTCACCACAAATTGTATGATGGTAGACGCATTTGGATATGGAAATGTATACGTTGCTATTTCTCAGTCTGTAATCAAAATATGATTTTTATCATCCCGAATCTGAAGATTCCATGAGGTTGATAATTGTTACTGGCTGGACAAATTGTAATCCATCTCGGTGCCAGTACTCGTTTCCTCTCGGAGCACATGTTCAACACACTTCTTCCAGAACTGCATGTCTATCATTGAGAGGACTCACGTGTCAGAACTTCAACATCACACATTTTAAACGTCCTGTTCTGTTCGGCAACTTGCCCTTTTACTTTAGCCCAGACAAGCTCTATCGGATTGAGGCGAGCATGATATGGAGGTAGTCGCAAAGACGTGTGGCCGTATTCGCAATGATTTTGTCAATATGAAACACCTTTGTCTTATTTGTCATCCTCACCAGGTGCAACAACTCGGGTTTCAAATATGTATCATCGAAGCTGACATTTTCCTTAGCAAGCCAAGTCCTAATTTGATCTTTTGTATTTGATGCAGTTGGTACTTTGTCTTCCGCTGATATTGTGATAGGATGCATTCATTATTCATTACCAAGCATGATGGTCTGTTTAGAATTGGAAGTAGATCTTTCTCCATCCAGTGCCTGAAAATATGTCCATTCATTTCTGTGTGGTAGTCCCTACCGTCGGTACTTTTGATTGGAAAATAAGTCCAGCGTCATGGACAAGACCTTCTTCACTGCTTCCTGCATGTGTTAGTATAATACGCTGGCCTTTGCTGCTTGGTATTTTTCTTTTCTGTTCACCGTCTACTGATTGCCATTCTTTAACATTGGTGTGGTGAGCATTGACCAAGGATTCGTCCAAATATACAATATCATAGCCTTGCCTCCGCCGCTCACGGATCTGCCTCAGGTATTTACTTCGGGCAGCAATTAAATGTGGCTTTTCACAAATAATATTCCTGCCGCCTATAGTTTTTCTGAAGGTGAAGCCGGGGGCTCTTACAATTTTCCATAGAGTACTTTTAGAAATGTCTATGCTGCAATCTGATTGCAGTTTTAATTTCAGTTTCCTGAGAGTAACAAGTTGATTTGTCGCAAACATTTTCAAGAGCTCCGTCTTATGACATCTATGTCAAAGTCGTCAATTGTTCTTTTCCTTCCTTGCTTGACATTAGTGCACTTTGTGTCCTGTTTAATCCATCGGGAAAAGATTCTCTATTCAGACCAAGCGCCAGTTGCGTTCGTTTCTCAGAGTTATGAATATCGCAATATAGATGACCTCTCTAGATTCCCTACGGAAGTGTTGGTATAGTAAAACTGTAACCTTCTGCATTGTTATAAATGTGCACTTCAATATGAATGTGATATCAATGTCAGTTTTGATAAGCCAACAAATATGATACAATAGCTTCATACAAATAGCGAGATACACCTATAACTATAAAACGGTATCCCAATTATAATGTCATATGCTTTCCGCTTTCAAAGTCGACTGGGTTAGGTGCACGGGAATTCGTGAAATTCACGATATTTCAATGTTACCATAATGTATTTTTAGAACAACTCGTCTGTGTACCGTAAATCTGTTACTATTGTGTACAATCCGGTGAGGTTGATTTTAATATAACCTGAAGAAGAAATATTTCAAACTACATCAAATTTTCTTGGAAAAAAATATTTCTCTAGCGTCATGGATATTCTAAGGCTGCTTGCAAAAATCACTGAGATCCAACAGGTAGTTTTCGAGAAAATAAATTTCAAACGTGCTCACAATTAATGGACAGACTATAGTAACAATGTAAGTCAGTTTTTTTATGTTGGACAAATAAACAGTTGTGACAACAAAGGACAGTGCTTTTGCAGAAGTATGAAATAGACCAAAGTAGTGATTGGTGTTCTCAATGAAATACCCCATATGTCCATTATGGAAACATCGAGAGAACAAATACCCCAAAATATCCAATTATGAGAATGTCAAGTGAGCAAAAGTTGTTATAAACTCTAGCCATGGTGAAGGAACCCTTGCCAAACAAATCAACCAGCTATTAACAGTCATAATCAGGAGATGAAGAGGCTACTGGAAACAAACCAGACAGAACACACAAACCAATCTGCTGAAGAGTGTTCAACTATAGCGCAAAAAGCTGAAGAGTGTTCAACTATAGCGCAAATAGCTGAAGTGTTTAACTATATCGCAGAAAGCTGGATAATTCAGGGCACTTATAAAAGCATGTGGATGTGGATATCCAAAAATTGATCTGTTGTCATGTTATTAGTTACAATGGGTGTCACTGATAGCAATGTTGATAACGCACTGTCCTAGTTACCACATGCCACGGCAATTCCGGAATTCGAGGGCCATCCTGGGCCAAAAACATTTGGTGTGTGCACACACTTGGGATCTAAGTTACAAGTGCCTCTGAAGTTGGAGTAAGACTCGCCTGAATGGTGAGGGACACTGATATGGAAAGCAGGCTTTCATGCAAAAATCAGCTAGAGGCATCATGATCGCCCGAGTGGTTACCGGGGCCCAAATTTGGGGTGTAAAGAATGGAACCACTGTTACCTGCGATGCATGTCGTAGGAGGCAACTAAGGAGGTTTGGCTGAAATCGGATGCACATGTCCAAAACGTGTAGAAGTCTATGCATTTAGGGGCCTACCAAACTAATATGCAACGTATACACGTTCTTGGCAAAGACCAAACATATCACAAAGAGTGATTAAAATTGATCGTGAAGAACGAGCGTGAAGAAGAAGAAGACACCATGATTACACTTCATAGCGGGCAAACATAAAAAAAATTAGTTTAATTAAGGAAGAAACAAAACTAGACCTTTACGGGGATTTGTCGACCTTGGAACTTTGTACTTATGACAGACGATGGCCTAACAAGACATTTGACCTGAGTGTCCAGGAAAAAAAAAGTGTATATAATATATGCTTATCATCATCAAATCTCTCTTGTGATCACCGTTTAGACTGATGTACCAGATTTCCTCATAAATTCTGCTGTTGTGTTTAGGGACTCGTACAGCTTCTCATTTAGCTCAGTATTTTCCGGCCAGGTTTCGTTTCTCAGGCCTGCTAGTAGTGGGCAGTCTTGAAGTAGGTGCTCTGCCATCATATCATCATCAAATGACTGCCCTGGACAGAACTTTGCCACCCTAACAGTCCTTCAGAATTTCTCTTTCTCATAGGCCAGATGTCCCGCCTCTGCAGCCATCATGCTGAAATCATCAGTCATTTCCTGAATCCATCTTCTCCTTGGTCTTCCTCTTCTCTTTGCCAGGAGACCTTCTTCCATAATGGTCTCCAACCCTTCGTGTTCTTTTATATGTTCAAAATACTTCAATTTTTTGTCACTTGTGTCCTGTTTTGTCCTCACTTGATTGTCACCTGTGTTCTGTTTTATCCCACTTTCTGCACAGTATCTGGCATACTCCATCTTCAGGAGTCCAGGTTGTGTTTTCTGTATGGGTTATCTAGAGTAGCTTCTCTCCTTCTTGATAATGGTTAGTGGAGGAGGTTGGATGGCACATCAAGGGCTCTTTCCCCTTGGCAAGAGCTTATAGCTAGTCTTGCTTGTTTGATGTTTCCTTCCCTTCATCCATCATTTGACATATGGGGTATCGCTCCTGACTGCTTATTCTCTCAGTATGAAACTATCATATCATAGTTGGCACTCCATTTTTTAATGTCATCTTGGTATTCACTGCAGATGGAACACACCTGGTTAGAGTTGGTCATCTTTTTTACCTCCTGACTGATGTAATAGGAATGGCCAAAGATAATTTCAATAGTATGAGAAAGTTACTGACATCCAAACAAATCACAAACAGGCTAAAAATGAGAATGATCAAATGCTATATATATCCTATATTAATGTATGGCTCGGAAACATGGACAATGAACAAGCAGTTAGAAGACAGAATTGATGCATTTGAGATGTGGATATATAGAAGAATAGGCAGAGTTTCATGGACAGAAAAACAGACAAATAAACAAGTTTTAGGAAAACTAGGTATGAAGAAACAATTATTAAGAGAAATAAAATTCAGACAGGTAAAGTGTTTTGGGCACATAAAAAACATGACACCATGATAAAACATTTACTAGAGGGGAAAGTTGAGGGGAAGAGCAAGAGGAAGACCGAGAGATAAGTGGGAGGGAAACTTTAAGAAATGGACAGGTTACAGTCTGGCAGTGTGCAACGCCAAGGCGAAAGACAGAGGATGCTGGAGATTCATTGCAGCCAACCTTCGATGTGGAGACAGCACCTGATGATGATGATGTAATAATACCAGTTAGAAGATAACATGCATTTCAGAAATAACGATTAGAATAGATCAGACAAGAATAGCATTAATAAAGAGCATTCTCACCCGAGTGGTTACCGGGCCCAAATTTGGGGTGTAAAGAATAGAACCACTGTTACCTGCCATGCATGTCGTAAGAGGCGACTAAGGAGATTTGTCCTAAACGTGTAGAAGTCTTTGCGTTTAGGGGCCTACCAAACCAATGTGAAACGTATACATGTTCTTGACAAAGATCAAACATATCACAAAGAGTGATTAAAATTGGCTGTACAGAACGAACACAAAGAAGAGAAGAAGTAAGAGTATTTTATGCAAAGTGAAGCATCTGACCCATGTGGGAGACCCCGGTTCCATCCTCGGTATGGCTAAGGAGTTTTCTGTCGGGACATAAAGAAAAATCGTAATGAAAGCAGTTTCACTGCGACGTCTAAAAAGCGGTATTACATGCAGTAATGATGGTTTTTGTTCTTTTTATTCTATGAAACAGGTACTTTTCAATATATTTAAAAGAATACTTTAGTGTATAATTGAGAAAATTCTGCTAAATGATAGAACATTTTATTAAAGTGTTTTGTGTGGCATTATTTTTTTCAGGGCTCACCAGCTACCATCCTAACATCAGCAAGGAAGAGATTAAAGCATATTGGCATATTTCTCAAAGATGATGATGAGGACGAAGTAGAGGAGGAAGAGAGTGACTTAAAAAAAGAAGCTGAGCAATTTTTAGGCAGAGGCAGAAGAACCACCATGGTGGAGAGCAGAACTAGGGTATTGTTGCCAAGAGGAATTGACAGTTCCCACAATTTTTTTGACATTATGGCTTAGCCTCATACTCTTATGTCACTATGTCTTTTTCACCTTTCAACTCCCAACGGAGCACAGGTCTTCAACAAACTTCTTCCAGCTCTTCCTCTCTCTACTTCGACGTCTTGCCTATCCTTTTAATACCTCAGTCCTCCAGCTGTTCTTTTCTGGTATTTCTAGACTGTGCCCATTTCCTCTTTGCCTGCGGGTTCCAAAACTGTATCATGTCTTGCAATGCTTCCGGTCGAACTTCTCAATATGTATCCATCTCCAGCGTCTATTCCTGCGCTTTTTTTCCGTTGATATCTGCTTAGTTCTTTCTCTGAGTTCATCTTTTGTAATATTATCATACCATTTCAATCCCTCTATTCTACATAAACATCCATTTACAAAGATCTGCATCACTATATACCCATATTATTATGTCTATTATATATAAGTAGACATAAGTATTATGTCTACCCATATTTTTATTCATAACAGATTTATGTTATCTTCTTGAAGTAATTGTCAGGATTTGTATTGCATTCATATGTTTTATATATAAAATTCAATTTTTTTAAAACAAGAAGTTGGTCCTCTTCTTTAATATTTATTTTTATATTTTTGCCCAATTCGTTAAATACACAATGCACTCCAGTCAGATGATTATTTGTTTAATTAATGTTATAAATTGTTTTGTAACTAATGTATACAGATCGGCTTATATGAAACACTAATAATTGGTACGGATGTTATACCTAGTTATGTATTCAGATCTTTTATAAATATTTTACTTAGAATGTAAGTGAATATTTTTTGTTACTAAGTTAAAAAAACAGAACCAGGGCCACTGCATTGTGGACAGACCCTTAAGTACTGAGTCTCTGTCAGCAGATGGTAAAAGTAGGCATGCTGACAGTTCCCATAGCTAGTTGACTGTACACAGAAATCTCCGTAGACATATTGACCACTTGTTAAACCACTCTTTGTGATTTGTATGCGATCTAAGCCAAGAGCAATTGTACATTGTGCCAGTTATGTGCCTACACAGTGATGACGAAGGCTTTCGACACGGTCAACAGAGAGGGTCTATGGAAGATCATGGAAAAATTTGGATGCCCAGTGAAGTTCATTAAGATCGTCCAACAGTTTCACGAGGGTATGATGGCATGTGTACTTGACGAAGGGGAGCTGTCGGAAGCCTTCCATGTCACCAATGGTGTCAAACAGGGCTGTGTACTGGCCCCAACACTCTTCAGCATGATGCTTGCTGCTATGCTCATGGATGTCTTTTGGGAAGGCGACGAACATGGGGTAAAGATTAGATACAGGACAGACGGTAATCTATCAATCTTCGGAGGTTAAAATCCTTCACCAAAGTAAAAGAATCAACTATCTCAAACCTGTTGTTTGCTGATGACTGGCTCTGCTACCAACTCTGCGGAAGAAATGCAGACTTACATGGACAAGTTCTCAATGGCCTGTGATAGGTTTGGCCTCACCATTAACACCAAAAACAGAGGTCATGTTCCAGCCCGCCCTAGAGAACAGTATTACGATCCAGTCATCAACATTAAACACCAGCTCTCCAGTCAACGGACAACTTTGCTTATCTTGGCAGCCTCCTATCCAGATCTGCAAATATAGATTCTGAGGTCAACAATAGGATATCCAAAGCCAGTGCTGCGGTCAGAAGGTTACGTGTCACTGTGTGGGAACGGAAGGGATAAGCATAGTCACAAAGCTGAAAGTTTACCAGGCCATAGTGCTAACACGCTGCTGTATGCAAGCGAGACATGGACAGTATATAGCAGACACGCAAGAAAATTAAACCATTTCCACACAAGCTGTCTATGCAGAATACTAAAAATAAATAGCAGGACAAAATTCCAGACAGCGAAGTCCTCACAAGAGCAAAGATCCCAGCGTCAACACCCTGTTGCAGAAGGCCCAAGTGAGATGGGTCGGTCACGTTGCTCGGATGCCTGATAAACGCATCCCAAAACAGTTGATGTATGGCGAGCTTGAAGGGCAGACGTTCAGCTGGTGGACAGAAAACGCTTTAAAGACACTCTTAAAGTGTCTCTGAAATGCTTCGATATAGACAATACGTGCTGGGAATCCTTTGCGCAAGATCGCCAAATGTGGCGCTGTAACAACAAAGAGGAACCCGAATAGCTGAGAATCATCGTATTGTTGAGTCACAGAGAAAACGAGCAGCGCGAAAAGACAGAGCACACAACACGCACATGTCTAACCTTGATCATGTATGCCCCACCTGTGGTCGGGATTCTGTTCTAGGATTGGACTCTACAGTCACCTCCGCACACACCAGAGAGGTGCAACAGCACACGTCTGAGATTGTTGTCATCATCGCTTGCGATGACGGCTATATATGCGCCTACAAGTAGGCCAGCATATCCGACTTCTGTGACGCTTTTTATTTAATAGGGTAGCTTCCCTAGACCCCTCCCTTATTCGCCTCTTATGACATGCCTTGTAGGTCATAGTGTTCATTCTTTGCTCCCCTTGCGAGTCCTAGCAACAAACGGACAATTTGATAAAATATGTATTTGCATAACTTATTAATAGTATCTTTATAGTTTGACATGGGTCCGCTCTGATGGCCTTTTCCTATGACCAGTTGTGCTTGGACCATGCTACAGTGTAACTAAGTTAATATGGTACTGTAAAGTGTAGTTTTATGTTTGCAAAATCTTATCAGCAACCCATCTGTACAAATTTGTGTCTTGTTGGACAGTATTCCCCCAGGTTATCTGTGATTGGATTGGGACTAACAACCCAAATCTATACAAATAAATTTGTTACAGAAATTGCGATGAAAGTGAGAAGGAAAATGTCAGCGTTATGTTCCATTAGGAGCTCATAATTTCTTCTTCTTTGAACGCTCCATATCGACCACTTGTTAACTACTCTGTGTGATTTGTATGTGATCTGAGCCTAAGAGCGATTGTACATTGTGCCAGTTATGCGCCTATATGTAGGTCAGCATGTCCGATTTCTGCTATGCTTTTTATTTCCTATGGTAGCTTCCCTAGGTCCTACATCAGTCGGTTTCTTACCTTGTAGGTCGCGGTGGTACTGTTCTTTGCTTCCCTTGCGAGACCGGCATCACACAGGTGGAACTCTGAATTTAAAAAAACTAGTATAATGTTGGGGATGAGTTGCAGCCTTATGTTTTGTTGGGAATGGAGAGGTATAAGAAAGCGAGAGAGAGAGATTTATAGTTATAAATGCTGACATAACAAAGATTTGAACTCCATATACCTATGAAGTCAGAGAAGGGCACGCCTTTATGGCAGGAAACGCTGATAATAAAGAAATCAGGCCTTTACGCAAAAATCAGTCAGCTGTGACATACAAGGAATTTGCTACGCCTGAATTCATAGCGTGTGAACGAAGAAGAAGAATAACTCCCATATATTATTTTAAAACATCATGACTACACAGGTTATTGTCCATCACATTTCCACAATTCATGCTGTCTTAATGACTTCAATTAATACTTTTCCTCAGTCAACAAAAACGGATAGAAATCAAAAGAAGGTACGATACCATTAATGATGAATGCAGTTCTACATCATTCACAAAGCTTACAGTTTTCAGTTGCCACATTTTACATTTAAATTACACCATTGTCTGTCAGCACTTGTTATGAATTTTATCTTTTAATTTATCTTAACGTTTGTAAATTAATTATCAAACCAGTTTTTTATATCTTTATTGTAGTTTATTGTTTCTAGTTTTAATTGTATAATTTGCCAGGTCTCATTATTTTTCATCTAATATTCAGACTGAAGCACCATCAGAAGAAAAGAGACAACAGCATCAGAAAGAGTTAGCAAAGAGGTTGAACGAGGACGCTAGGGAGAGACTGAGGGGGATAAGCACTGGTGGAGAAGATAAAAGGTACCTTGTTTTGAAATTTCAAATCACTGTGTGGAGCTGGGGCCCGCAAAGAATAGTACCACTACGACCTAGAAGGCATGTCATAAGAAGCTACTGAAGTAGGAGTCTAGAGAAGCTACCCTAGTAGATAAAAAGCGTCTCGGAAATCAGATGTGTTGGCTTACTTGTGGGCACATAACTGGCACAACGTTCAATCGCTCTGAGGCTTGGATCACATACAAATCGCAAAGAGAGGTTAACAATTGGTCTATATGGAGCGTTCGAAGAAGAAGAAGGGAAAATATATGTCTATCTTCTTTTGCTTTTGTAGTCACACTGCTACTGGGTTGTTGCCCAGTGTCTTGGGCAATAGTTATTTTTGCTTTTTTTGACAGAATTCCGCCATGTCATCCAGTTATCTCTTTCGGGTCTTTCTCTGCCTTCTTTCCTGATGTTCTGTTGTAGAAGACTTTATACAGTGGAGTTTGGTTGCATTCTTATTAAGTGGCCGAATTCTTTGTTTCTCAATGTAATTCTTGCACGGTTCTGTCCCAAATTTCTTTCTTATGTTAATGGTGACTGTCTTTTCTTGTGTTGTTGGTAACTTTTCGTAGGCATCGCATTTCACATAAAGTTATTTTTTGGGACTGTGCTTTGCTCAGTGTCCATGTTTGGCTCTGGTAACACAAAGTAGTTATAAAAATGCTGTTGATTATCTGTTGTTTACCTGTCAATGAGATGTTTGGGTGCCTTAACAATGGGGCTAGCTGGTAGGTTACGGAATGTGAAGAAAAAAAACGAAAAACAATTTAAGATATGATATAACTGAAAGTGTGTTGCTTATGTGCTTATAAAGATAAGACCTACCTTAGCTGTAGACTTAAACTTGCATCAACAGGCGGACAGGCTTGCATCAACAGCATCGATTGTTGGGGAGTGGAAGATGGATAAGGGGATGTTCTTCGGTCTCTTCACGACTGTCTGTTGGATGAGGACACTAAAATTGATGTTGAATCGATCAAGCGATTTAACTCTTACAATACGAAACGCCACCTGACAGACCATAAAGTTAGTTCCCATTTACGAAAAGCCACTTCACGGACCATATGATTCTAACCACTTGTTTTAACTTCCTAAATACATTTAATGCTTTAAGTGTATTTTTAAAATTCAAATACAGCAAGTGGATGTTTGTAATAGATGTTTCAATTGCGCACACTTTGGTGTATGCAGTTTGTATCTGTTGTTGAATACAAGAAAGTTATAACAAATTTTGTAAGGACACCTTCGCCTTAAAATTTGTTCCTCAAAAACAGTGCGTAAAAGGCGGTTTTAGTATGCGTATTGTAAGAGTTAAGCAGTTTGGAGTTACCCGTTGTACAGGTCGAACTGGATGCCTGAAAGGCAGAGTGAGAGGTGTGTTTAATCAGCGAGCCATGGGAACCATCAGTATGCATACTCTTCGATATCTGTTGGAAACTGAGCACCTACGAGTCTGCCTGGAGTGCAATGACGTCAGTTTAGTAACCAAAACTTAAACTATTTTTTCTTACATTTTCTCAAATTGAATGTATTTTTTTTTATAATTCAGATCTAAAAAATCAAATATATCTTACAAAAATTCCAATCACTTCCCCGATGAGGTTGACTGCAAGGACCTGAAGCTGTTTGTTGGTAAGAAATTTTCTCTAGCACTTGGTTTTTACTTGATTGATTCATTGATTAGATGTCATCTACATATCTTCTTTTTCTTCAAATGCTCCATATCGACCACTTGTTAAACCACTCTTTGTGATTTGTATGTGATCTGAGCCTGCAAGCGGTTGTATGTTGTGCCAGTTATGCGACTACATGTAGACCAGCACATCCGATTTCCGTGATGCCTTTTATTTACTAGGTAGCTTCCTAGACCCCTACCGCAGTCGCCTCTTGCGACATGCCTTGTAGGTTGCAGTGTTACTAGTCTTTGCTCCCTTGTGCAACACATGGTCGATTTACATATCAAAAGTCGGCTGTAATTGATGCTCACCATTTCTTATCTTTTGTTAAGGTGATGCATTCTGCCAACTAGTTCTCTGTCATTCTTTTAATGTTGTCCTCCCACTTTTAGATTTTCCACCACCAAGGATTCTTTGGCATGCTCAAGTGCTGCAAAGCCGCTGCCTGGCAAAATTCATAAAACAAATTACAATAAATTTCCTACAAAAATTATCCTCTTCTTCTTTTTCACCTTTCAACTCCCAACGGAGCACAGGTCTTCAACAAATTTCTTCCAGCTCTTCTTCTCTCTTGCCATCCCTTTCAATTCTTTCCATGTTTTACCTATCCTTTTAATATCAGCCTCCAGCTCTCTTTTCCAGGTCTGTCTAAGCCTTCCCAACTCCTCTTTCCTGCGGGTTCCAAAACAGTGACTGTCTTGCAATGCTTTCGGTCGGTCTTCTCAATGTGTGTCCTATCCATCGTCAGCAGCTCTTTCTCTGAGTTCCTCATTTGTAATCTTATCATACCATTTCAATCCCTCTATTCTACGTAAACATCCATTTACAAAGGTCTGCAGTTTTATGATAGTTTCTTTTGTTGTCTTCCATGTTTCCCAGCCATATAGAACAGCACTGACTTCACATTTGATTGAAACAAAAATAGTCACCATCTTAAAAATTACATGGTGCTCTCTGTGGTACTATAGATTTTGTGAAACACCTAACAACAAAGTATTATAGTAAAACTATATAGTTTACTGTGCCAACCGGCAGGGTACATGAGAGATAACCAAACTTATTACAGATCTAGTAAGAGATTAGATATAGCAGCCTCATCAGTGACTTTATTCTTACTGTTGCAGACAAAAAATATGAAAGTCTTGTTCTGCCCATCTTTGGAACTTCCACACCTTTTCACATTTCTACCATTAAGGTAAGTTGAAGTAGATGAATAACATCTGAGAATGAAGATATGGATGATGCTGTAAAGATGAATATCTACAATTAAGATAAGAAGCGCCAGTGTTGTGCCGGGCCCGTAAAGGAAGCAAAGAATAGTGCCACTGCGACCTACAATGCATGCCGTAAGAGGCGACTGATGTAGGCCATAGGGATGCTACCCTAGTAAATAAAAAGCAGAGCAGCGCAGAAATCTGATGTGCTGGCCTACTTGTAGGTGCATAACTGGCACAACGTACGATCGCTTTTAGGCTCAGATCCCATAAACATCACACAGAGTGATTGACAGGTTGATAGCGTAAGAAGAAGATATGAAGGTTATTGGTTACTGCAACAATGTGATAGCCCTTCTTACAGACCCATAGGTGCTCAGCTTCCTCCAACAGATGGCGAAGAGTATGCATACTGATGGCTCACTGTATCTTCTTCTTTGCGTTGTTCTTTACGACCAATTTTAATCACTCTTTGTGATATGTTTGATCTTTGCCAAGAACGTGTATACGTTGCACATTGGTTTGGTAGGCCCCTAAACGCATAGACTTCTACACATTTAGGACATGTGCATCCGATTTCAGCCAAACCTCCTTAGTCGCCTCTATGACATGCGTAGCAGGTAACAGTGGTTCTATTCTTTACACCCCAAATTTGGGCCCGGTAACTACTCGGCAGGCTCACTGGTTAAATACACTCTCTCTCTGCATCCAGTTCTACTTGTACAACAAGTAATTCCAAATTCCCTAAATTGCTGGATTGATTCAACGTCAATTTTAGTGTCCTCATCCGATAGTAGGTCGCCAAGAGACTGAAGAACATCCCCCTTATCCATCCTCAACTCCCCAACAATCGATGATTTTGATGCAAACTTGTTCGCTCTCTCCTTACCGCGAACACTCGCATGCCTAGGACAGTATATCCATATGTCTCTAGATGTTGGAAACCTCTAGATGAAATCCACTCATACTGCTGCAACCTACTATTCTGGATCATCCGAAGCATCGACTGAGAGTCAAATACAACAAAAGCCCCAGTAAATGAAGTCCCAGACAGCCAATGGAGGGTAGCAGTAACAACCTCAACCCCCATCCTCATACTGGAAGTAGTTATCCTGTATGCTCCATTTCACTCTGCAACAACTCTATAATGCGAGCTAGCCAAGAAACCCCAGGATAACAGGAAACATTTATTAAATATATTTATTCACATAGTGTCATCTGATGTCAGGTAAAAGTTTTGTGACATTTGCATATTGAATGTTGTCATTCCTATGTTATATTGTTACAATATAATTAATATTTTTTTTATTCCTGTATGTTGATATCAGAATATCAGCCAGTCTGTGGAAGGAGAATACACATATTTGAGAATTAACTTTTTCCACCCTGGTTCCACTCTGGGCAGAAATGAAGGAAGCTTCCCTAATCCAGACATGACCTTCTTAAAGGAGATGTGAGTATTGTCTTTTGCCACTTTTAGAACAAATTTGAGCAATGATGTTCTAGGGGACTTCTTCTTTGGGATGTTACACTTGATATGTTTCTCCAGTTTCTGCTTCAGGCTAGGCAGTATGAAGACTTGTGTTAGTCATCATGTCTCCACAGTTTCTGCTTCAGGCTAGGCAGTATGAAGACTTGTGTTAGCATCTATCATGTCTCTTCAGTTTCTGCTTCAGGCTAGGCAGTATGAAGACTTGTGTTCAAATCATCTTTCCCGTGTCTCTCCAGTTTCTACTTCAGACTAGGCAGTAGAAGACTTGTGTTAATCATCATGTCTCTCCAGTTTCTACTTCAGGCTAGGCAGTATGAAGACTTGTGTTCAAGTCATCATGTCTCTCCAGTTTCTTGCTTCAAGCTAGCGCAGTAAGAATTGTGTTAAAATCAAACATGTCTCTCCAGTTTCTGCTTCAGCTAGGCAGTATGAAGACTTGTGTTAAAATCATCCATGTCTCTCCAGTTTCTATCAGCTAGGCAGTATTTTAAATCTAATCTACCAACATTTTACAGTTTCAGATGAACTCATAAATAAATTATCTCATGTCGCTCAAATCTTAACTAAGCAGAGGAAATTGTGAGATGGTTCCCATTATATTCAAGCACTGGACCAGTGTGCATCTCATGATCATTTTTGTTAAGCTAGGGAAGAGACTTTGTTCCTAAATCATCTTATTGTTCAGTTTCTGCTTAGCTAGGCAGTATAAGACGGTTCAAGTCATCTTATCATGTCTCCAGTTTCTACTTCAGGCTAGGGAGTATGAAGACTTGTGTTCAAGTCATCTTATCATGTCTCTCCAGTTTCTACTTCAGGCTAGGCAGTATGAAGACTTGTGTTCAAGTCATCTTATCATGTCTCTCCAGTTTCTACTTCAGGCTAGGCAGTAAGAAGACTTGTGTTAATCATCATGTCTCTCCAGTTTCTACTTCAGGCTAGGCAGTATGAAGACTTGTGTTCAAGTCATCTTATCATGTCTCTCCAGTTTCTTTTTCAAGCTAGGCAGTAAGAATTGTTTTAAAGTCATTTTATCATGTCTCTCCAGTTTCTGCTTCAAGCTAGGCAGTATGAAGATTTGTGTTAAACTCATTTTACCTTGTCTCTCCAGTTACTTAATCATGCTAGGCAATATGTTGAAAATCATAATACTACCAACTTTTGAACACGTACAGATGAACTCAAATAAATTATTTAAAGCCGAACTCAAGACTTAACTAATCCAAGGAAAATTGGGAGATGGATTCCATTATAATCTAAGTACTGACAGTGGCGGCTCGTGATCATTTTTGTTGGTGGGGCCAGACATTTTTCCAGATAAATCATGGTTTTTGGTTGCTATACTTTAATTTATAAAATAATAAATACACATTATACATTATTTTTGGTGGGGCCCGCCCTTAATGACGAGCCCACTGGTAATGACACACATAATATATTCTCGTAGCAGGGAATACCCTCTAGCAACTTTAGAGCAGAAGCAGACATCTTGAAAATTGGAGCACAACTCCTTAAGAAAGAGAAAAGCACAGAGGTGCAATTAGTTGTTTTTTTAATACTGATTCACTATCAGTAGGAGGAGCACCAAGCAACAAAATAATCATAAAATCCAATTGTATAATCAATACATTTTCTTTGGGGTCTCTGTGACAGAATTTAGGTGCTCGCCTCTCATGCCAAAGGAGACGCCTATTTTTTCGGAGATCCATAATCTCAGAATAGATGAGATCGAGGACCTATTGGAGACGGATGATAAAACATAGATCCGGTCTTCAATTTAAGCATGGGAAAGAACCCTTGACAGTTCAAAATCGAGAAGAGCATACTGGAAAGCCACTGCTCCTGCAAAATTCATTAGAAAAGAAATTTAAAATAATATTCCTGCAAAATACTTTTACCATCTTCAAAATTACATTGGGAACCCTCGCCTGTACTACGTTCGTGCACTGCAGCTGAGATCTTCCTGTGTAAGAAAGAGATTGAAGCACACATGGTTATTCACCGAAGTGCAATGATGATGGTCTTCTTCTTTGTGTTCGTTCTTTACAACCAATTTTAATCACTCTTTGTGATATGTTTGATCTTTGCCAAGAACGTGTATACGTTGCACATTGGTTTGGTAGGCCCCTAAACGCATAGACTTCATGTTTAAGACATGTGCATCCGATTTCAGCCAATGATGATGGTCCAATCAATTAATCATTACATTTTCTTGTTACTGAGGTAGACTTTCTCCTTCAGATCTCTCCACAAAAGATAGTTTTTTTAGTCCAAAATTAAAATATTAAAATATACTTTCAGTGTATAACATTTCATTTTTCACCTTGATTTATAATTCATGCTTGGGTGAATGATCATGTGATATCTCTCTGTGACAGTACTTACCGAAGTACAAACACCAAAGAACCAGGAGAAAATTTGGCACCTTCATCTAACCTCAACACTGCCTTCCGTATAATCAAAGAAGTTCAGAAGAAGTTCAAAACTAGAGAAGCTGAAGAGAGAGAGAAAGAGGTAAAGATAACCTTTTGTGGCATATCTTGATTTCTTGTTCATTTTTTTTTGGTTTCATTTGCTTGAAATATTCAATGTCTTCTCTCGCCCGTGTGGTGCCAGGGCCAGCAAGGGAATCAAAGACTAGTGCCACTGCGACCTACAATGCATGGCGTAAGTGGCGACTGATGTAGGCCCCAGCGAAACTACCCTAGTAAATAAAACCATTACATAATTCGGATGGGCTGGTCTACTTGTAGGCGCATAACTGGCACAAAGTACAATTGCTCTTAGGCTCAAATCACATACAAATCACACAGAGTGGTTAACAGGTGATCGATATGGAGCGTTTGAAGGAGAAGAAGAATGTTCTCTTGTATGGCAGAATAGCGTTCACTTATCAACTCAGGCACAAGCTGGTTTAAGTTCAATCCTACACTCAGCGCCCATGCGCAAGGAAAGGAATTGACACTTCTACCTCCTGCATACTAAGTGCCTAGAAATGTGAAGTTACAGGCACTTCATACTCTAAGGTCTGAAATGACTACTGGACTTATTTTTTAAACTTCAATCTTATTTAACTCGCACAGAAATCTGTGTAGTTTTATTTCCATTGTTGTTTCAGTGAGTTTGCTTCTGTATATCATGTTTGGGGCCGTCTCTGCAGTCTAGGATGCCTGTACACATGGCTTAAATATTGTATACATGTGACTGTAAAATCTGTTATGTCCTGTTCTGATGTGAAGAATGCCAGCTTGTTTTAATCTACTTATATTTTGGTAGTCTTCCTGTGTATAAGTGGCTTTCTGATTGATTTAATCATCCTTTTCTTTGGATAATACATAACTGATTCGATACTAACCGGTTGCTATTCTGCATCATGTCTTACTTGTGCAAAGTTAAAAAAGGAAGAGATTGCTTTTGAGACAAAAATAACTACCACAGAACCCTAATCTATGTGGTTCTTGAAAGATAGTCATAAGCTGTTGTAAGTTGAACAGTCATAAGACAAGTGGTGATAAGTTGTTCTTTTTATCCACCCAAAAAAAGAACATTTGTTACTTTACACCACAGTTTACATAGAGACTGCGATATCTGTGCCTTTTGATCCGACACATACATTTTCAGAACATAAATTTTTTTAAAAATAATAATTTATGTAATATCATCATTGGTACATCTTTCTTCAGTCATGATTCACTATAGAGTTCTTCAAGCGCTCCATATCAATCACTTGTTAAACCACTCTTTGTAATTTGTATGTGATCTGAGCCTAAGAGCGATTTTACATTTTGCCAGTTATGCACCTACAAGTAGACCAGCATATCTGATTTCTGTGGCACTTTTTTAAACTAGGTAGCTTCCTAAGTCCCCTACCGTAGCCACCTCTTACGACATGCCTTGTAGGTTGCAGTGGTACTATTCTTTGCTTCCTTGCGGGCCCCTGCACCACACAGGTGAGTTAATAACTAATCTCAGATATCGTACACAGAATGGAGTTACCACTGTGAATCATCATTGAATCTCTCTGTTTGGAGATCTGAGCATGCGAAACTTGGCCCCAAAAAATTACCATATATGAATTCATTCTCCTGACTTCCTCAGGATTTGCTGCTGAAACTTTCCACCTTCCATACAACTTGTCTGCGAAAGATCTTACACATATTCTGACCAAGAACTATCTCTAATCAAGAACAGTGTCAGCAAGAGAATATCAACACCATCATCCAAAAGAGATGCTGGAGATGGATCAGATATTTGTTGCCCATGAAGAATAACTTTGTCACCAAAACCTGCACTGAGATATATACCAGAGTGTAAACAAAAACATTGAAGACCCAAAATGACCTGGAGAACAGTAGAACAGAAATTGACATAATAAATAAATCACAGCTCGAACAAAATACAGGCACGGCCAAGAACATAGAAGAATAATGTGCATTTGTTGCTGCCCTAGACGCCAAAAGCGTCAGATGCTAGAGAGTTTATCCCACACGGATGCCCGTCTGCCCAGCGTGTTCGTAGCGCGTTGGACTACTGGTGACTATCCCTCTGTGTGTGCAGGTTAAATTCCGCGGGATGGCAGAAAAAGCCACAGATTCCCCAGATTTACGGTGTTCGTGGCACCGAATCAAAGGGTTACGATGTCCATGGCACCGAGCGAAGAGCTGAAAAGCTCAAGTGCTTCTGGATCGGAAAAAAAAAATCCCACACGGTTGCGGAGGTTTGAACTCGGTGGAAACCTTCACCTAAATAGACAACCACTCAGGAATAATTGCAAAAATGTACATAATATATTATTTTCTTATATTACAAACAAAATATATGTATTATCATTTTCAGGGTATTGTGAAACAAGACACATTGATTATAAATCCTAACAGGGGCAACCCGAAACTGAAAGATTTATACATTCGACCCAACATAGTATCCAAGAGAATCTCAGGAATTTTAGAAGCTCATACAAATGGTAAAGTGTTGTTTTTGTAATACTTCTCTTTAAACATTTTCTATTTGTCTCTGAAATCTTGATTCTGTGTATTGTTTGATCGTCTTCTTCGAATGCTCCATATCGACCACTTGTTAAAACCACTCTGTGATTTGTATCTGATCTGAGCTTTAGAGCGAGTGTATGTTGTGCTAGTTATGAGCCTGCAAGTAGGTCAGCAATCTGATTTCTACTACGCTTTTTATTTACTAGGGTAGCTTCCTAGACCCCTACCTCACTCTTCTGTTATGCCTTGTATGTTGCAGTGTTACTATTCTTTGCTCCCCTTGTGAGCCTCACACACATAGCGGTATTGTTTGATCAAAATGAGGCAATTTGATATGAAACTATGGAAATGGTAATACAGGAATAACACTTGACCACATTGTGGTCAAATTGACCACATACACACACCACCACCTCATATTGAAGTAATAATTACGGTGTGGTAACATGTGAGAAGAATGGAAACTTGCCGCATACCAAAACAAATGTTGTTCTGTGAACTTTCGGAGGGAAGAGGCACCAGGGCAGACCACTGCTCAGATATAAAGATGTCTGCAAAGCCTCAATGAAAAATTTTTCTATAGATCCCAGCACATGGGAGGGACTAGCTGATGACAGAGTTGTGTGGAAAGCCAAATTACGAAAGGGCGCAGAGTCTTTTGAGAAGAGACTTATATACAAGCTGAACGACAAGAGAGAAAGCGAAAACTCAGAAGTTGTCACAGTAAAACACTTGCCAATTGACCGTCTGTAAAGACGAATAAGGCCATATATAATTACGGTCTATATTTCTTTGTGTATTGTTTGAACATATACTGGGAACAGACAGCAATAATAAAATATGAAAATAGCTACTCTCCATACATAGCCATAAAGAGAGGAGTGAGACAAGGATGCATTCTGTCACCAAGCCTATTTAACATCTACACATAGAAAATCTTCAAACAACTAGAGGGAATCTGGTTAGAAACTTCTATAGACGACATCCACTCATACCGAAACCTGCCCTTCTGGATCTTGTGAAGCATCGACTGAGAGTCAGATACAACAACGGCCCCAGTAAATGAAGTCCCAGAGAGCCAATGGAGGGCAGCAGTAACGACATTGTGACAACCGGTAAAATCAAGGGTAGATGAGACAGAGAGAGAAAATTTTGGATAGCCTGAGTTCATGGCACATTAGTGCGTCAACATCTCAGATGATAGCAAACACCAAAGACAGAGATTTGTGGAGATCCATGATCGTCTACGACAGCCGACACAGCACCTGATGATGATGATTTCTATCCTCTTTTCCTGTATTGTCTTTCAGCAACAGGTTAAGAAGAGACATTTGGAGCATGCTTTTGTGTATACGGTATTGTTTGCATCCTCAGGTATTCCATTTAGCTGTTTAACTTTTGTACTTGTAGGGTTCCACTTCACATCTGTTCAAGGTAATTAATTGTTAACTTTCGTTCTTGCAGGTTTCTGTGTCCCATCTGCTCACAGCAATTAACTGTTGAAATTTTTGTTCTTGCAGGTTTCCGCTTCAAATCTGCTCACTGCAATTAACTGTTGAACCCGAGTGGTTACCGGGCCCAAATTTAGGGTGTAAAGAATAGAACCACTGTTACCTGCCACGCATGTCGTAAGAGGCGACTAAGGAGGTTTGGCTGAAATCGGATGCATGTGTCCTAAGTGTGTAGAAGTCTATGCGTTTAGGGGCCTATCAAACCAATATGCAACGTATACACGTTCTTGGCAAAGATCAAACATATCACAAAGAGTGATTAAAATTGGTCATAAAGAACGAACGCAAAGAAGAAGAAGAAGAACTGTTGAACTTTCATTCTTGCAGGTTTCTAGGTCTCATCTGCTTAAGGCAATTAACTGTTGAACTTTCGTTGTTGCAGGTTTCTAGGTCACATCTGCTTAAGGAAATTAACTGTTGAACTTTTTGTTCTTACAGGTTTCCGCTTCACATCTGTTCGAGGTGACAAAGTGGATATCCTGTACAACAATATAAAACATGCATTTTTCCAGCCTTGTGATGGGGAAATGATCATTTTACTTCACTTTAACTTGAGGGTAAATGTTAATAACAGATTAAACTTGATGTTGTGCATGAGAGAACAATGATAGTTGTGTACTTCTTTGAACGTTCTATATCGACACTGTTAACCACTCCTTGTGATTAATATGTGACATGAGCCTAAGAGCGATTGTAGTTGTGCCTGTTATGCACCTACAAGTACCAGCACATCGATTTCTGTGACGTTTTTCATTGACTAGAGTAACTTTCCTAGGCCCTACCTCAGTCGCCTCTTACCTGACATGCCTTGTTGGTTGCAGTGGTACTATTCTTTGCTCCCTATGCAGCCCGGCAACACAGAAATTGTTCCTTCCTTTAATATTTCTTTTGTCAAATCTGATCTCTTTTAATAGCATACTAATGTAAGATTGAAGTAATTTTTCTTTCCTTCAATATTTCTTTGTCAAATCTGATCTCTTAATAGTATTACTTGCATTAGCTTGAATCACTCTTGCCTAGACCATGGCTTCAGAAAGACTTTCCATTCTCTGTCCCATTGAGCCTTTCAGCGATAGCTCCTAGTCTGAGATCGGTGTTCTAGTTCCTTTCATCATCGCCTCATGTTGTCCGTGGTCTGCCTTTCTTTCTCTTTCCCTCTGGTGTCCAAGTGAGGGCTATCCTTGCAGGCATTTCTTGTCTCATTCTCATAACATGTCCGAGCCATTTCCATCTTCTCTTTTTGAGTATGTCATTCATTTACTCTTTATGTAAAATTGAAGTAATTTTTCTTTCATCAATATTTATTTTGTCAAATCTCTTCATATGGTATACTTGCATTAGGTTGAAGTAATCTTTGCTTCCATCAATCCTCTTGACAAATCTCCTATTAATTGTTCTCTTCTATTGAGCTAGTCATATTCATTATTTTTCTTATATCTGTGGTTTATAGTTTTCTATTTTTATACAAATCTGCTCATAACAAGTCTGCCGTCTCTTCAGTGTATACTTGATTTTTAGTAATTTTCATTTTATCCTCATTCCTACATCCCATCACATCTTCTTCCTGGCCAGTTTGTTACTCAATTGTCATTATTACAATAATTTTCTTCATTTTAAAAACATTTTTTCATGTTATGAAATACAGCACAACTCTACAATATTTATGTTGGTCATGTTTTGATATTATCTGCTTCTTCCCAGAATGCCATCCTGTTTGGCAAAAAGAAACACATTGATGTTGAGTTCTACACAGAAGTTGGTGAGATTACAACCGACTTGGGCAAACATCAGCACATGCATGACAGAGATGATCTCCATGCTGAACAGGTAAGCAGTGCATTCTTCTTCTGGTTCTCACTAGATTGGGATTTCAGATTCTCTAATAAAGGCAGCCGTCTGCCTCAGATTATCAGCCACCCATACAGTTTGTCTTGGACGCAGGTGTAAGTGGGCCACCTCTTTCTTCTGCATACTGCTTGAGGATATGTTCTGTTGTCTTACTCCAAGCCACAGGGGCACAGGTCATTGGTGCATATCTTGATTTTAGTGTACAGGTGGTGTCTCATTCTGTTGCCCATTCTGTCTGGTCTCTCACAGGTATCTTTGGTTGGGTTTTTAAAGAATGGGAACAGCACGCATTCTGTTACCTGTCTTCACCACCCTTGCAGTTTTACCCGTAAAAAGGGATACTGGGCTAAGTGAGAGATTGGCTGAAATTTTCGGGATGAAACATGTCCAACGTCAAAAGCATCTTTCCCCACATGTATTTGTTCATTTTTGCAATTTTCATTACATATCACAAAGATGATTAAAAATTGGTTGTAAGATTAAGAGAAGAAGAAGAAGATTCCTTGGGACAACTTTTGGGAAAAGACTTCACAATATAACTAGACATGCACTTGATTGGAACTGATAAGGAAAGATAAGAGTGTGAGGCCAAAGAATATCTCTCGAAGAACTGTAGAAGGGAAGATTAGATCCTCATAAGCAGCATTGAAGAATATGACACAAAAGAACTTGAGTGATTGACACCATATTACCCAATATCCCTCATGATATTAAAAATAGGTTCTTTACTTTTTATTTATCTTTCTGAAAATCTGAATGTAACATAATCTACCATCTATTTAATCCTGTTTTTGTTTGCGAGTTCTTGTTTGAAGTCACATTATTTGAAGTCATCTTAAAAAATACATTTGATTTATTATCAGGCTGAGAGAGAACTGAGACAGAAACTCAAGTCTGCTTTCAAAAGTTTTTGTGAAAAAGTGGAGAGTCTTACAAAGCAGGAAGTTGAGTTTGACTCCCCTTTTAGAGAGCTTGGATTCCATGGGGCTCCATTCAGGAGTACAGTGTTGCTCCAGCCTACAAGTGGATGTCTTGTGAATCTCACAGAATGGGTGAGTTGACTTGGTGTTATTAATAATCATCATACTTGCAAGAGGTGGTCCGAGTTCAGTTTCACAGTGTGAAATATTTTTCCAACCGTAACGGCTCTTAGATTGACAAAAGTCTCAAATTGGTACAAGGAAAAGAACACAGTGTGCCGACTGTCAATAAAAAATGTCAGCCTAACACTGTATTCCCTACCTCATGGGGCAAAAGGGTTCCTTCCTTAATACTTGCATGAAATGTTTACATCATGGCAATTTGAAACACAGGGTTAGCCCATGGTCTTCTTGTGCTGTGCCAACTGGCATAAACTATCATGGTTTTACACAAGTAAATTTGCCCAGCGTGTTCGTAGCGTGTTGGAGATGGGTGACAAGCTCCCTGTGAGTGCTGGTTCAACTCCATGGGCTGGCAGAAAAGCCACAGGTTCTCTAGATTTACAGTGTTCGTGGCACTGAACTGAAGGGTTACGATGTCCATGGCACGAGCAAGAGCTGAGAGCTCAAGTGCTTCTGGATCAGGAATATAAAAAAAAAAAAACATAACTAAATAAAATAAAATTTCCTGTATATTTTTCAGACTTTAGGGTATGAAATCACTTCACATTTCTAGGCCCTGGTGTGCAGGAGTTAGGAGGGCCAGTTTTTTTCCAATGGGATGTTCTTCGGTCACTTCACGACTGCCTGTTGTTGTGAATACACTAAAATGTTGAATCGATCCAGCAATTTAAGGAGTTTGGAGTTACAGTTGGACTGGATGCCTGAGGGGGCAGAGTGAGGAGCAGTGAGCCACAGGAACCATCAGTATACATACCCTTTGACATCTGTTGGGGAGGCTGAACACCTATGGGTCTGCCTTTAGTACAATGACATCGGTTCAGTAACCAATGACCAAAAGAAAAGAATGATTAAATCAATCAGAAAGCCATCAATACTAACACAGGATGATCCCAAAAATATAAGCAGATTAGAAGTTGTCATTCTGTGCCTTGGAACAGGACACATGTAACTCTGGAACCGCATGTATACACCAGACACCCCAGACTGCACAGCACATACTTTAAGAATGTACTAATATTATTTACTGAGGCAAACTCACTGACCTAATGAAACAACACTGAAAAGAGAACTTCACAGACATCTATGTGAGCTACAAAAGACAGTGAAGTTATACAAAAGACAACATTGAATATAACAGACAGTATTTTAAGCGAACGAAAGTAAGATTGACTTTATAATAAAATGTTAAACAGTACTTTTTCTTCTGTTTACTCATCAATTTAGTCTTGCTTTTGCTGTGGTCTATAACACTACTCTTCTCACAACATGCCCCATAAAATTAAGACTGCTTCTTCCTGACATGCGATAAGCTTCCTTCATGTATTGACTTGCATCTGTACACCCTGCTTCATCTTATCCACTACCCATTGGATTATTGGCATTATTATTTCTTCTGCAATCTCTAGTCATGTGCTTAATTCACTGTGGATCACAAACTGGACAGTCAACTTCTGACCTGTCGTTTCCCCAAAGCTTAGTTTTCGTGTTGACTGGTTGTGGCCACATTGTTTCTTCTCAACTCATCTAGGAGAGGACAGTCTTATAATACATGTATCAACTTGCTCTGTTGTTATCCATTGTGACTGGCAATTTCCTGAACTTTCATCACATCTGGATTATTAACAATTATTAACAGCTTCTATGCTAACGCTGGCAAAAAACTGTTTGATTTATGCCTAGTCTATGTAAATATCTGTTACATCTGCAGTGTCCGGTGCATTGACAAAATATAAAGACCTGGTATGGTCTACTGAGGTCTTTGAGAAAGCATTATTATATGACAGCATTTATCTGAAACCTCCAATGATCATTGTGTCTGTTTTTTTTCATTGTCCATAATTTATTTTCAAAAGACATAATTCACTATTTGTAACACTGACAACCTCAAATTCTTATATTCATTGACAAAGCCTTTTTTTTGCATGCCTTTCACTTCCTTAAGTGTTGTTTTTTATTTGACAACAAAATATTTGACAGGTAAACATAATCTGACCATGTTCTACTGATGATGAAAGACAAATTCAAACAAACTATTTGACAGGTAAACATAATCCAACTGTTAATCCGCAAGGTAGAGGCTGGTTCGGTGCGCAGGCAATGGACTGAATCACTACAGGCGTCAACAATTTGCAGAATCGCACTTATCTTCATTCCGGGGTGCATGGGTGTCGTTGGCAATGAGAGAGCAGACAGGCTGGCTGGCTCTGCCACCATATCAGAGGTCAGCCAATGGATAGAGCTGATATTTTGAACGCCCTCATAGAGTGTGGCCGCAAAGAAGATTTTCATTTAAACCAATCCACGTCAACTACTAGATTGCAGAAGCTGGGTTTGAAGATTGAAGTAGCAAAAAAGGAACAGCATAACAGGTATGTGAGTAGGCTCATCAATCAAAATCGAACTGGTATGGTCAGTCGCTGACGCTGTTGGGAGATATTGCGAAGGAGATCGGAGCACCTATGGACATGTCCAGTGTGCAATGAAGATATTCCAAACTGAAACTGAATACAATTGTGTTCTACTGATGATCAGAGACCAGTTCAAACAAAATATTTGACAGGTAAACATAATCATACCACGTTCTACTGATGATCAGAGACCAATTCAGACAAAATATGGACAGATAAACAAATATAATCCGACCATGTTCTACTGAAGATGTGAATTCTTCACCTATAATAATGTTTTCTTGATGAATTATTGCAGCCACCATTTGTAGTCTCACTGGAAGACATAGAGTTAGTCCACTTTGAGAGAGTGTCCTTTCAGCTCAAGAACTTTGACATGGTTTTTATCTTTAAGGACTACAGCAAAAAAACGGCAATGATTAACTCTATTGCCATGAACATGTTGGACCATGTTAAGGAGTGGCTGAAGTAAGTTGAGATAACGAAATTTGCGTTATTATTTAGATATTAATTTTAACAGTTTTTATTTCGCCATGTTGAAAGTCACAGTGGGTTGAAGAGAACAGTAACGGAAGGCACGGTTCCTGGAGTACAAGACAGGGCATGACCAAGATGAAGGTGGCAGCATAACATCAGAAAAACATTGAACATGATGCTGGAGGAGACGGAAGACTTGCTAGAGACCAAGTTTTTCAGGCTGACTAGGATGAAAGCGATGTTTCGCAAAGAACATACTGCTACTTGAATTTTACAGTAATTGCTAATATAACCTCATATTAGGAAGGTATTTACACAAAAGAAAGGGGGTCTCCTTCACATCCTAATTCTAGGTCATGGCTTTGCATGTATGTATGTAGGGCTGCAAATAAGATCCAGACCTTTGTCAACGGATGTTTGCGGCGGATTCTCAGATTGAGATGGTATGATAGAGTTACAAACACGGATCTGTGGATAAGAACAGGGCAGGAACCTATGATGACACAGGTCAAGAGGAGAAGATGGCGATGGATAGGCCATACCTTCATGGAAGACACAGTCGAGTGTCACTAGACAGGTGCTCAGTGGAACCGCAGGGAAAACGAAAAGAGGACGCCTTAAGCAGACTTGGAGACGAGGTCTTACTGAGGAGCTGAAGAGTGCTCAATTGACCTGGGAGAACATAAAAGAACAGCCAGAGACCGAGAAGAGTGGCGAACAACTGTTGAGGCCCTATGCTCCACGAGGAGCGGAGAGGATTAATGGATGTAGGGCTGCTAATTTACAACGAAGATACAATATTTGGGACTTGATGACCCGGCACATCCGATTTCTGGATGTTTTATTTCGGGCTAACTCTCACTATCCACGGATAGTCTTTACACTGTCTGCAAGACGGCATGTGTCGTTCTTTATTATCGGTCAGTAGCACAGACCTGGTACTGGGCGCTTCTATGGAAGACCATTCCAAATAAGGAACAATCTCTGCAGTTATTTTTGGACAACGGTCATTTACATCGGCCAAGAAATTTGCCCGAGTGGTTACCGGGCCCAAATTTGGGGTGTAAAGAATAGAACCACTGTTACCTGCCATGCATGTCGTAAGAGGCGACTAAGGAGGTTTGGGTGAAATCGGATGCACCATGTCGTAAGAGGCGACTAATGAGGTTTGGCTGAAATCGGATGCCTGTGTCCTTCCAGGGAACGCTAACCCGAAACAAATGCTTGCAGAAAACGGATGCACCAGGCCATAAGGCGCATAACATGGTGCAACGACCCTCACAATGAGGAATGGGATAACGGATTCTACGGTCGCCAATCTGCCTCGGAGATATAGCCACGCAGTAAGAATGTAAAACCTACCTTCACAAGGGTGGCCAAAACTTAACTGCGGGAAGAGATCAACACAAAACAGGGAAGCAGAAATCATAGGAATTATATCCTACAGAACTGCCCCCAGTATACAGACTTGAGAAGAAAGAGGTGGCCTACTTACACTAGCATCGAAGACAAACTGTACGGCGTGGCTGATAATCTGAGACAGACGGCTGCCTTTATTAGAGAACCCAAAATCCCAATCTAGTGAGAACGCAGAAGACAAACTGTACGGCGTGGGTGGCTGATAATCTGAGGCAGACGGCTGCCTTTATTAGAGAATCCAAATCCCAATCTAGTGAGAACGCAGAAGATAAACTGTATGGCGTGGCTGATAATCTGAGGCAGACGGCTGCCTTTATTAGAGAATCAAATCCCAATCTAGTGAGAACGCAGAAGATAAACTGTATGGCGTGGCTGATAATCTGAGGCAGACGGCTACCTTTATTAGAGAATCCGAAATCCCAATCTAGTGAGAACGCAGAAGATATACTGTATGGCGTGGCTGATAATCTGAGGCAGACGGCTGCCTTTATTAGAGAATCCGAAATCCTAATCTAGTGAGAACGCAGAAGAAGAAGATCTCCCAAGAAATTAACTTTTACTAGGTGGTTTTCTTCTTCATTTTATTCCCCTGGAAATACAGAGATGCCAGACGCTGGCAAGATTTGTGAGGATCAACCACACTGACTGATAGTTGTCAGGAGCACTTTACTTCAAGTGGTCACTGAGCTGAGGTTGGAGTCTGGTGCTCAGAAATCAAATCTGAGTTTATAAATACAGACAAGACCACAGTGTGGGTACTCAATCCCTAAATGTTAAACAGGCAAATTATGAGTTTGACTTGTTTCCAGGATGCGTCCTGTGGTCTAGTGTCTTGATTAGGGTTCTAAACTCACAGATTCACACAAGAACAATGGATATCTTCTCATCCAATGGCGTTTAATGTAATCATCATATTTAGCTATTCAAATGAACTATCAAATTAACATGATGGATAGATAACGTCTCAGAGTTCCTGCGAAAGCATGGACTGACAACGTTAAGCGCAACACGCCTGGCACAAGATAGAAAAACTAACTCTCCCCACGCGCTCACGCAAATGGGGTTAAGATAAGATAAGAATGAGCTATCTAGGATGGTGTGTAGTATAAACATCTGTTGGTATTTAGTATAGGGTGGTGATTGTATTTAGTATAAACCTGTGTGATAGTATTTATTATAAACCTGTGGTAGTGTTTAGTAGAAACTTGTGATGGTGTTTAGAGTACAGTGTACAAAATTACAAAACTAATATGTGGTTAACATTACAGAAGATCAAACACAATTAAATGATAAAATGGAAAAGTATTGACAATGGAAAGTGAACAGGAAGACCAAAATGACCTGAAGGAGAACGGTAGCATAAAAGGGCAAAAATTAATCAATGTAACACAATACAGAAGATGAAAGAATAGTATGCATTTGTTGCTGCCTTACGCACAGGGCGTCACAGGCTAGAGAGAAAATGTTTAGTGTAAAACTGTGATGGTTTTATCTGAACCATTTATGATAATATTTACACAACTTGTAAACTCCTGGGGCTTCTTTTAAGATAATAATTTACAAACTTCTCCCCCATGTGCTTCTTTCAGTTCTGTGACATACGTACAACAGGTGACAGAGCTTGAACTGGTCAAGATCATGAAGACTATCACTGATGATACTGAAGGTTTCTTCGATAACGGCGGATGGTCTTTCCTGGACACTACAAGTGATGTGAGTGTACTTAGAAAATATTTTATTCTTATCTATATAGCTGCATGTGTAGTTTATATTAACCCTTTAACTCCGCATTTGATTCGCTTGAACGCTCCAATCGACCACCTGTTAACTACTATTTGTAATTTGTATGTGATGCTAGCCTAAGAGCAATTGTACATTGTGACAGTTATACTTAGTTATACACCTACAAGTAGACCAGCACATCTGATTTCTGCGATTCTTTTTATTTACTAGGTAGCTTCCTAAGCCATACCTCAGTTGCCTTTCTGGACATGCTTGTAAGTCGTAGTGTTACTATTTTTGCTCCCTCGAGCCCTAGCAACACATGAGCAAGTAATTTTATTTCGTCCGAACGCATTTATATTGCAATGTATACTGAACTAGCCAGCATACTGGCTTTGTGTCATCTTAAAGTAATACCACTAACCAGTACATTGGCACAGAAGGGTGAGTGAGTTATGTTGTCAGGTTTACTTCATGTAAAAGCTATGAGTTGGATTAATATGACTATAGAGAAAGCATACGCTGATGATTTAACGATGAAGATAAATTCTCACATCGCTGCACAAGTTATGCATACAGATAGGTGGCAAGACAAGAAAACCATGAGAGAAACCCAGTAGATAATCAATCAACACAGAACAGGAGTTGTTAGTCTAAACACACTGAGATACATGCTTGGGAGGAGATCGAGCAATTAGACATGTCAATGTGCAATGAAGATGATCCTTAAATGAACAATATGTAAGTTGGATTAATATGTAAGAGGGGAAATTAAATTATGTTTTGTCAACTTAAATATGATGCCAGTGTGATTTAACCTGGTTATGATGGTACAGATTAAAATTTCGATGAAAAATAGCATGCAGAGAGCATTTTTGGAAGGTCAAGACAAAGATCTGGACTTTCAATACAATAGAAGCAGAAGAGTACAATAGAAGAACAACATTAAACAGTTCTTGAAGGATCATTGCTGGTAGAAGCAGGTGGTGTAACCTCTAAATGATCTAGACATCTCAGGGTAGAAGAGTGGTAACTTAGTAAAGAAGTACATTATCTAAACATGAGTTGTCTGTGGCTTATCGGTTTTGATAACTCGATCACAACCCAAGAGTACCTGATTCAAACTCATTGGGGCAATTTGAAACAAATTTGTTCCTTGGATGCTTACGAATTGTATAACTAGATCTTACAGTTCAGAAAGCATTGGCAAACTACTGAATGTAAAAGTGGTGCCTAGAAAATCAATGACTCGTTTATTGGTTTAGTTTAGTTTAGTCGTCGAATCACCATCACTGCACGTCTAACAAATTAGTCCATAAGTGCTCCGATCTCTCCCTCAGTATGTCCATCAGCATGTGGCGACTAACGACACCGGTTCTTTGTTGGTTTACAATTCTTCTTTGTCTGCCAGCATAGCGTTCTTTTCTAGCTACACCACACTTAACTTTGAGTTCTTGCAGTCTGGTTAGTGTTGTAGATTCACCGTTATTACGTGAATCATGTACACGTCCTCTCTCCCTTAAGGAATTTATAATATCAGCCTGGTCCATTGCTCGCCGCTTTGTACAGCAGCCATACCTGCAAGCCTATCCGCACGTTCATTCCCCTTACACCTGCATGCCCTGGTACAAAAATAAAACTGACCTTTGTCAGCTTAGACCTCTCCAGCGATTCCATCCAATGTCTCCTAGCCCATCCTGTTTCAATCTTCCTGAACATACTCATTGAGTCACTGAGAAAACATGCATGGATAAAAGTCTGTGATTCTAGCCAAATCATCGCTTTGGTAACCACCATGATTTCCATAGTGAGACTGCTCGTTGTCACGGCAAAACCACCACTGTCTTCCTTCACAACATCTCCCCGACCTGAGCAGTGAAAGCCCACAAGCTTCACACATGTATTGTTGTTGATGACAACATCCTGTAAAGGATATGTCATGATTTACATTTCATGAGTTATCTCTTGTTCTTCTTTTTACTTATTTAATGAGCTTCATTTGTTTGTTGAAGTTAATTTCTGTATATAAATATTTTCTGTTATTTTATTGTTCATGTCAACCATTACGTTTGTGATTTGTATTTTTACATCTTGTTTTTTTAAAATAGGGCGATGTAAGTATGATCTTAAACTATCATTGAGGTGATGGTGGTAAAACAACATGCTTTGTGCCTGCAGAGCTTCTGCTGTTTCTTCTCTCAAATTTGACATTCTGTTTCCCTTTTGAACAATATTATAACTGTTTCACCAAAATATATGCAGAATGACGTTATTTCCCTTTTTTAATGTTTTTGTTAATTTAGAACACAATATTGCACCCATGTCAGATAGATAAGATGCATGGAATAATAAAGACCGCTCTATTCTCCATGGTTGCAGATATAAGGATAACAGATATTTAATTTTTTATTTGTTTCTTTATCTTTAACTCATTGCGTCCAGTCGAAGCTCCCAGCGTAGAAAACAGTTCTCTCATTATGCCAAAACACGCTGCCAGCGTATAATTTGGGTCCATGCACGTTTTGTTTCACTGTTCAGCTACTATACGTCCGACACTGTTTTTGTTTACAGAATTCAACGGGCAGATAACTCCCATATCATTCATATACATATACCATATGGCAGAATTTATTTTCGAATTTTTAAAAATAGTTTTATTCGCAAATATATAGATTCGCAGTTATGCACCTACAAGTAGGCCAGCGCATCCAATTTCTGCTACGCTTTTTATTTACTAGGTAGCTACCCTAGGCCCCTACATCAGTCGCCTCTTATAACATGCCTTGTAGTAGGTCGCAGTGTTACAATTCTTTACTCCTTGAGCGCCCGGTGATACACGGGCGGGTTGTATTGTCAACATACTAAAGGAAGATATATATATTACAGTGTGTAATGAATAACCTTTTTAAATGCATTTATAAAGATATGCCCAAGGTTAATGAATGTTAATTTCCTATAATGCATGTTAGGGTTTTGATAATTCTTGTTACCTATCATATAGAACACAGTTGCTTCAGGTAGATATCACCAGTTATATTTCATTGGTGGCATATCTAGGTGAAGGTTACCACTTCTTCTTGCATTCATCCGCTGTGAATTTAGGCGTAGTCAGGGTGCCTGGTATAGCGCTTCTGACTGAATTTTGCATGAATTCCTGCTTTCGTTTTATCAGTGTCCCCTGCCATATAAGCAGACCTTTTCAACCTCAGATCAAACCAGTCTGAGGTCGAAGTAGCTAAGTCGATAACACGATGCACTAGTAGCCATGTGCTGTGGACATTCCAGGGTTCGAGGTTAGCTAGGGCCAACATATTTCGCTGTGCATGGTTTGACTACAGAAAACCCTGATCCTTTACTTGGGGATCTAAATTACAACTACCTTTGAAGTCTAGTAAGTACGGTTTGCCTGAACGACCAGGGACACTGGTGATAAGGAAAACAAGCATACACGCAAAAATCAGTCAGATATTTGTACAAAATGCACATATTAGCTGCTTAGTACATCATAATCTGCACAATACGTGATGACGGCCATGGCAGATATTCTTTAATTCTCAGTCTAGAATTGCAATTTCTCTTTAACCTAAGTTAATCTATAAAAAGGTTAGTTTTGCTTATATATATATATATATATATATATATATATATATACAGAAAATACTGATGTTTTGATCAAAAGGACATATATATATATAAAGTCCTTTTGATCAAAACATCAGTATTTTCTGTTGCTGTGCTTTTGGGAAACTGTCTCACTGTATATGTTTTGACATTCACTCTGTTATCTGTTGCACCAGCTTTTTTTATGCTTTGACGGTTCACTTCCATTTTGTCTCTTTGCTGCAAGTAATTCCTGGGTTTATGGGTTGTTATAATTATTATGTGATGCACATTTTGGACAGCCTAACTTCATGCATAGAAAAATGTCAACATCGGAACTGATCGTCAAGAGGAGATGCTCATGGATATCCACGATCATCTTCACTAGCTTACGTATTATATGATGATTATGTGAATCTTAAAAGTAAGTAAAGGAACCATTTTTATACCATGTGGTATAGAGGGTATTGCGGGGTAAGGCCACTATTTTTTATTGAACATTATAGGTGATGTGATCAACATCACGCCAACCGCCTTTACTTATCAGTGCTTTTCTTCGTATCCAGTTGAGGCTGGGCCAACCTGAGAGCCGTTATGGTAAAAAAATTCCACACCCACTGTGGAATTGAATTTGAACTACTAGCTTAAGAAGCAAGTTCACTAACAACTATGCTGCTGCGGATCTCGTGTGAATCTTGCAGTAATATGATATAAGAGATATGCCATTCTGTGTCACTCTTGGTCACAGACCTGTTTTTTTACTTTAAAAAAACTGAAGAAAACTGGATAGAATCGACAAATATGTCACGTTTCATGGATACTCCTTTTTAGCAACCTTATAGTGTCACGGGCAGAGCACTTATGCAGTAATCCACACTTTTCCCTCATCTCAGAAAGTTGCCCGAGTGGTTACCGGGCCCAAATGTGGGGTGTAAAGAATAGAACCACTGTTACCTGCCACGCATGTCGTAAGAGGCGACTAAGGAGGTTTGGCTGAAATCGGATGCACATGACCTAACCGTGTAGAAGTCTATGCGTTTAGGGGCCTACCAAACCAATGTGCAACGTATACACGTTCTTGGCAAAGATCAAACATATCACAAAGAGTGATTAACATTGGTCATAAAGAACGAACGCAAAGAAGAAAAAGATCTCAGAAAGTCTGAATACCAATCTTAGCTTGTGTGATTGGAGAATTGACTGTACCATATATTGTGCATGTGAAATCTGTGTTGCTGTATGGCTCGGAAACTTGGCAAGTCACCAAGTTAAATACAAATAAGATTCAGACCTTTGTCTGCAGATTCTCATACTGAGATGGTATGACAGAGTTGCAAACACAGACCTGTGGATAAGAATGGGACAGGAACCTATGATGACCCAGGTTAAGAGAAGAAAATGGCAATTGGTTGGGCATACACTACAGAAGACACAGTCGAGTGTCACAAGACAAGCACTTGAGTGGAACTCTAAGGAAAATGGGAAAGAGGATGACCTGAAAAGATCTGGAAACGAAATCTTCTTGTGAAACTGAAGGGTGCTCAACTATCCTGGGAGACTATAAAGAAAACAGCCAGAGACCAGGAATGTTGCGAACAACTGTTGAGTCTCTATGCTCTACGAGGAGCAGAGAGGAATAAGTCAGTTAAGTCATATATTGAGCACAGTTGATTGGTGTGCAACTCTATCTTTCTGTTGCTAAGCTGTACCAACTCTCAACAGATCTTTACTTAAATTATGTAAAATAGATTCAGCATAATGTGTGAGCTAATAGATTTAAATGGTTCAGTCATTTGATTAGAATGGAACCCGATCAAGCTGCAGTACAAACATTCTACATGAGAACATCAGGATACAAAACAAGAGGCAGACCAAGAAAAAATTGGTTAGATGGAGTCAAAGAGACATTAAAATATTCAACATGATTCCTACCCAAGTTATACACCTTGCAAGGGAATAAATACTATACTTCCTCTCTGCAATGCATCATGGGATAAACAGTAAGACAAGAAGAAGAAGATATATGAAGTGATACATTTGTTCCAACCTAACAAATAAGTTCTGCTCAGTAAGTCATAACCATATCTTATATTCATCTTCATTATGTACCTATTCTTGGATTTCTGCTAACTGCACATATTAAACGCTTGTTTGCTTTTGCTTTTTCTTAGTGTTGGGTCAAATTTTGAGTATAATGCATAATTAAGTGTTACACTTTTTCTTTAATCTTTTCGCTGCTACATACTTTCCGAAGACAGATCTAAAAATAGCTACTCTTTGTTTCTAGGTCACAAACGTAAATGTACGCCTATAGCAGTGACAGTAGAAGTTAATTTGTTAACACATCTTTAGCCCACAGACGAGAGATATTAACAGACGTGTTAATTCGTCTTAGCAGTGAATTGGAAAACGTCTATACAAGTCCTTAGCAGCTAAAGGGTTAAGTTTTATACATGGCCTCCAATAACATACGGCTGGCAGGCTCAGGTAAACATTCTAGGAAATAAGACTACAACTATCGTGTGATCCTCACATTCCAGTGTTGTTGTATATAGACTAATTCATTTTAAAACAATACGACATAATCAAGGTTATATTATGTTACAGTTAAGTTTAAAGCTAAGAAATATCAGTATTAACATTTTTCATCAGTAAATAATCATGAATGCATAGAATTTAATAAAATTACAAAAAAAAGCGTACATCGTTCTATCAAACATATACAAAAACCAGCCCACATTAAACATGAATTTTCGATTCCCCATCTGAGCTAGCCGGACGTATCTTGCCGGGGGCCACGGTTTTCTATAGCAGAGAATATGAAATTAGGGTGTTGATATACTATTATTTAGATATGAACCATTTGACCATATCTACCCCTTTTGTAGGTCAAGGGCTGCATGTATTTATGCTTTTACTGGAGAAGGAAGCTGTGTCATAAATTTATGTTATGTCTTTTGTTAATGAAAAGTTATAATTTCTGATATTGAGTACTTCTATTTTTTTTAAACTGTTGTTCATCATCATCAAATAGCTTGTCCTGAGCAGAACTTTGCCACTTTAACAGTTCTTGAATTTCTCTTCTCGTAGGCCACTTCAGCCGTCATGCTCTAACCATCAGATATGTCCTGAATCCAACTTCTACGTGGTCTTCCTCTTTGCTGGAATGCCTCCTTCCATGATGGTCTTCTCCAGTCTTTCGTGTCTATATGTCTAAAATAGTGCAATTTTCTTATTTGTAGCATCAGCCAGTTTTCTTTGATTTTAAAACTGTTGTTACTGCTTGTGATACTGCTGTTTAGGAGGTGTAGGACAGGTGGGACGTACGTGGGAAATTTATTAGCCGCAGGGCCAGTGCAGTTGCTGCGAAACTGTTCATGCTAGGATTTTTGTTTATGTCCCCAATAGAAATAAACTCCTTGGTTTTACCGTGGATTGAACCTGGGTCGCCTACATGGGAGCCACACTCTAATCCATTCGACTAGACATTCCACATCAAAATAAAAGAAAAAGTAACCAATACTAACACAGGATGACTACCAAAATATGAGCAGATTGTCATTCTTTGCATCAGATCAGAGTAAAATTGAATCCGCAGACACTTGTATACAAAATTCAAGATTGATAATTCAGCCTTGTGGATAAGCACGCCAAACTGCTGAACACATTTGAAGTATGTCCCGAATATGATATACTGAGGTAAACTCACTGACCTATTGAAACAAATTGGGAAAATGCACGGACAACTGTGTGAGCTTAAAAGACGCAGTGCGGTTTACACAAGAGAAAACATTGAATATATATAGACATTTCATACTTTTTCTTCTTCAAATTCTTTATATCGTCCACTTGTTAACCACTCTGTGATTTTTATGAGATTTGAGCCTAAGAGCAATTGCACACTGTGCCAGTTGTGCACCTACAAGTAGGCCAACACATCCGATTTCTGCGACGCTTTTTATTTTCTATGGTAGCTTCCCTAGGCCCCTCCATCAGTCACCTCTTACGACATGCCTTGTAGGTCGCAGTTTTACTATTCTTTGCTCCCCAGCAACACACAAGCGCATTTACCTGACAAATGGTATGTACATTTATAGTTCCAATAATATTATGTAAATATACAACAGTTTATATCCAGAAACTGAGTTATATTGTGTTGTCATTGTGATGATAAAGTTGGGACACTCTAATTACAAAGCTAACACTAGACATCTGATTCTTTAGGAGGAGGAGGTAGAGGAAGATAGTGAGGAAGAGGACGATACATTCCAACCTTCAGAGGAGGGTTCTGATTTGGATGAAAGTAGTGAAGGCAGCAGTGAGGAAAGTAACTGGGAGGAAGAAGAGGATGAGGATGAATCAGGTATGTTGTTGTTGTTTCTCTTGCTGCGTTTCTAAATAATTCTGTTGCTTTTATCTCCAACCATATCATCAATAGATCATCTCAACGTCAATGTTAGGTGCTTGTCTCTCATGCCAAAGGTACCCGGTTCGCTCCCTCGTGGAGCCATCTGGATATTTTTCCAGAGATCTCTGATCTCAGTGTAGATGAGATCGAGTTTCTAGTCCTTTCGGTGATGGACTATAAAACATACATCCTGTGTTGAAATTGAGCACGTAAAAGAACCTTTGGCAGTTCAGAATCGAAAAGAGCAGGCTGGAAAGCCGCTGCCCTGGCAAAATTGATTAGAAAAGATTAAAAATAAAATTCCTACAGAAATATCATCATCATCAAGGTGCCGTGCCGGCTGAGCTAGGCGATCATGGATCTCCACAAATCTCTGTCGTTGGTGTTTGCTATCAACTCAGATGTTGACGCTCTACCGTGCCATGAAGTCAGGCTATCCAACATTTTTTTCTCTGTCTTCCTCTGTCTTGTCTACCCTCGATTTTACTGGTTGTCACAATGTGTTCTAAGCCTCCCTTCCTCATCACATGCCTGAAAAATGATGACTGCCTCTTTCTTATATTGATGATAAGCTTTCTCTGTGTCTTGATATTCAGCACCTCAACATTAGTCATTTTAGCAGTCCATGGTTTTCTCATCATTCTTCTATAAAACCACATTTCTGTGGCCCTCAGAGATTTTCGATCTGTGTGTTTATTGTCCATGACTCGCATCCGTATGTCAGTATTGGTTCTATGTAACACTGAATAACTCGCGTTCTGATCGGGATTGACAAGGACTTGTTGCAGATAATGCTTCTCATTTTCAGGAATTATGTTTTCACTTGTCCTATTCTGCTCTTTATTTCTGATAGGCATCTGCCATCTGATGTTACCAGGATTCCGAGGTATTTAAATTGCTGCACTTGTCTTAGATCAGTCCCATTTACTGTGATGGTGCATTTTGGCAAAATCTGCTTTTTGATATTATCATAACTTCTGTATTCTTAATATTCAAACTGTGTCCTTTGTTGTTACTTTCTGTCACAACCTTATCAACTAATTTCTGTAGCTCCATTTCATTTCTTGCTATTAAGACAGTATCATCAGCATATCTCAGGTTATTTATATGTCCTCCCACAGCTATTCCAGGAAAATCTTTTATAGACTTAAAAATGCTTTCACAATACAGTGAGAACAGGTCTGGTGATAATACGCATCCTTGTCTAACACCTTTTTTTATCTTCTGGAAAGTTCCAATCTTTTTGTCTATTCTTATAGCTGCTGTTTGCTGCCAATATATGTTCTGAATGATTCTTAGATCTTTGCTGTCGATGTTTAAGCTCTCTAACATTTTGGAAAGTTCTTGATGGCGTACATTGTCGAACGCCTTGGTGTAGTCTATAAAGCACAAGTATAGATCTGCTTTGACTTCTATTTATTTTTCTATTAGTGTTCTTAGGATATATATAGCGTTGCTTGTGCCCTTGCCTTCAACAAATCCACACTGCTCATCACTGATTTCTGGTCTTATTTTGCTTCTTATCCTTCTCATCATTATCCTCAGTAGTATCTTTGTCATATGACTCATAAGACTGATAGTGCGGTTTTCTTCACATTCCATTGCTCTTGATTTATTTGAGAAATATTTTCACCAACTTCAATTGCATTGGGGACTCTTGCCAGTGCTACGGAGTTCGTGCACTGCAGCTGAGTTCTTCCTGTGTAAGAAAGAGATCGTACTCACTGATGGTTACTCACCAAAGTGCAATGATGATGGTCCAATCGATCATCTCATATCATCACTAGATCATCTCAAACCGTGACAGTCCCATGTTCAATTTAAGCATGTGAGAGGAGCAGGCTGGAAAGTTTCTGCCCAGGCAAACAATTTTTTTTTTTTTAAATGTAAAAATTAAATTTCTACAAAATATTTTCACCATCTTTAAAATTACATTGGGGACCCTCGCAGGAGCTACGGAGATTGTGCACTTTTACTGAGATCTTCCTGTGTAAGAAAGAAATCAAAGCACACATGGTTACTCACCGAAGTGCAATAATTATGGTCCAATCAATCAAGATATTTTTAGTTAAATATAAATCTACCATTGATGTGACATTTTGTCTTTTGTATAAATCATTACCTTGATTTGAATGCTGGAAACTGTAATTGTATTCCTAGGTTCAGATCTGGGTTCCAGCGAGGAAAGCGGGAAAGATTGGGATGAACTTGAGGAAGAGGCAAGACGAGGTGTGTATGAACTCTGTTGTACTGTTTAATATGATCCTACTACTTACAGCTGTTTGATATGATCTTACTACTTACAGCTGTTTGATATGATCTTACTACTTACACCTGTTTGATATGATCTTACTACTTACAGCTGTTTAATATGATCTTACTACTTACAGCTGTTTGATATGATCTTACTACTTACAGCTGTTTAATATGATCTTACTACTTACAGCTGTTTGATATGATCTTACTACTTACAGCTGTTTGATATGATCTTACTACTTACAGCTGTTTGATATGATCCTACTACTTACACCTGTTTGATATGATCTTACTACTTACAGCTGTTTGATATGATCTTACTACTTACAGCTGTTTGATATGATCTTACTACTTACAGCTGTTTGATATGATCTTACTACTTACACCTGTTTGATATGATCTTACTACTTACAGCTGTTTGATATGATCTTACTACTTACAGCTGTTTGATATGATCTTACTACTTACTTACAGCTGTTTAATATGATCTTACTACTTACACCTGTTTGATATGATCTTACTACTTACAGCTGTTTGATATGATCTTACTACTTACAGCTGTTTAATATGATCTTACTACTTACAGCTGTTTAATATGATCTTACTACTTACAGCTGTTTAATATGATCTTACTACTTACAGCTGTTTGATATGATCTTACTACTTACAGCTGTTTGATATGATCTTACTACTTACACCTGTTTAATATGATCTTACTACTTACAGCTGTTTAATATGATCTTACTACTTACAGCTGTTTAATATGATCTTACTACTTACAGCTGTTTAATATGATCTTACTACTTACAGCTGTTTAATATGATCCTACTACTTACAGCTGTTTGATATGATCTTACTACTTACAGCTGTTTGATATGATCTTACTACTTACAGCTGTTTGATATGATCTTACTACTTACACCTGTTTGATATGATCTTACTACTTACAGCTGTTTGATATGATCTTACTACTTACAGCTGTTTGATATGATCTTACTACTTACAGCTGTTTGATATGATCTTACTACTTACACCTGTTTGATATGATCTTACTACTTACACCTGTTTGATATGATCTTACTACTTACAGCTGTTTGATATGATCCTACTACTTACAGCTGTTTGATATGATCTTACTACTTACAGCTGTTTGATATGATCTTACTACTTACACCTGTTTGATATGATCTTACTACTTACAGCTGTTTGATATGATCCTACTACTTACAGCTGTTTGATATGATCTTACTACTTACAGCTGTTTGATATGATCTTACTACTTACAGCTGTTTGATATGATCTTACTACTTACACCTGTTTGATATGATCTTACTACTTACAGCTGTTTGATATGATCCTACTACTTACAGCTGTTTGATATGATCTTACTACTTACAGCTGTTTGATATGATCTTACTACTTACAGCTGTTTGATATGATCTTACTACTTACAGCTGTTTGATATGATCCTACTACTTACACCTGTTTGATATGATCTTACTACTTACAGCTGTTTGATATGATCTTACTACTTACAGCTGTTTGATATGATCTTACTACTTACAGCTGTTTGATATGATCCTACTACTTACAGCTGTTTGATATGATCTTACTACTTACAGCTGTTTGATATGATCTTACTACTTACAGCTGTTTGATATGATTTTACTACTTACAGCTGTTTGATATGATCCTACTACTTACACCTGTTTGATATGATTTTACTACTTACAGCTGTTTGATGTTGTCATCTTTTTATCCTGTAGCTTATGAACAGACCATGATTCACTGGCATATAATATAGGTCTCTATGGCAAAGTGGCTAATACGTTTGCATGGTGTTTTGAAGGTTGTAGGGTCAAATCTGAACCAAGTCACATGTGCAATTTCTTTTCGAAGATCCCTAGGATTGTTGCTGGAGCTACAGAATTCATGTTTTTTGCAACACTCTTTACAGGTAGCCTGCCATTTCTGCAGAGAGGGACAAAGTCATATGTGAAAGCCCGCTACAATGAAGTCATTCCTTTGCCTCTAGACTCCTTTTATTTTTATTGTACTACAATCAACCTTAGTCACCGTTTAAAGATATGTTTGGGAGTTTTAATGCGATCTTATTCTTACCTCTCTAATAATATCTAAGGCTCTTGCTGAGAACTATTACCTGTTTAAATTTTCTGCGTAGAACGCTCTACATCGATGACTTGTTAAACCACTCTTTGTGATTTGTATGTGATCTGAGTCTAAGAGCGATTGTACGTTGTGCCAGTTATGGACCTACACACATCCAATTTCTGTTACGCTTTTTATTTACTAGCGTAGCTTCCCTAGCCCCTACCTCAGTCGCATCTTACGACATGCCTTGTAGGCCGCAGTGTTACTATTCTTTGCTCCCTTGCAAGCCCGACAACACACAGGCGAATGTTTACATAATTGTTATTGTTTTTCATTTCCAATTCTTTATATTTTCTTATCAAGATTGTTGTCATTATCATCCATTGGAAGTTGTCTCTATTTGTAGCTGACAGGGAGAAAGATGAGGAAATTCCAGAAGTCAGAGTCTCACACAAACACAGATCCCATCATAAAAGCAGTGCCAAAAGCAGTTCCAGCAACAGACGAAGCAGTCCCAGCAACAGCCGAAGCCATGCCAGCAACGGCCGAAACAGTTCCAGCAAGAGCCAAAACAGTTCCAGCAATGGAAAAAACAGTTCAAACAAAAGCCGAAGCAGTGCCAGCAATGGAAAAAATAGTGCCAGCAACAGCCACCACGGCCAGAAGAGAAGCAGAGACAGCAGTGGTGGTGGTAAGAGTAGAGACGTACAGAAAAAAAAAGCCAGACACTAGACGAGATGGAAGTCTTGAAATTATAGAACCTCCTACCTTTTGGGGGAGACTACAAAATATTTAGTTTGAAAAGATTGTATAGAACTTATATATTTCTTATGGACAGAAGTATAAAATAGCTATGCAAGTGCATGTTTCACAGTAACTTGCTTAGCACTTTCAGAATGAAAATTTCAGATTATTCTAATTTTTGGCAGAAATGATTTGAATACTTTGTTATTCCTACTGCTATTCTGTATTATTCTCTCTGAGGTACAGATTCCAAAATGCAGTTGACCTCCTTATAGGATGTCTGCATTAAAGCATATGATATTCTGTTTCAAATGTTTGTTTTACATAGTGAAATATGTATCTCATGCACAGCCGTCATTTGTGGTCATTTCATTGTGCTTTTCACGCAGTCACATTATCGTTGTTTTAGCTATTTAAAGACAATCTAAGATTTACTGGTCTACTTTATCAGAATTAACTTTAGTAGTAGCTATATTTTTGTCTTTGGCCAAGTCAATAAGTAAGGGTGAGCTCGGAGACAATGGTTGGAGTTGCTGAAGATATTTAGGCTGACAAAAATCAGTTTGTTTTTTTGTATGCCAAGGCATGCAGGTGTAAGAGGAAATGAATGTGCCTATATGCTTGCAGGTGTAAGAGGAAATGAATGTGCCTATATGCTTGCAGGTGTAAGAGGAAATGAATGCGCCTATATGCTTGCAGGTGTAAGAGGAAATGAATGTGTCTATATGCTTGCAGGTGTAAGAGGAAATGAATGCGCCTATATGCTTGCAGGTGTAAGAGGAAATGAATGCGCCTATATGCTTGCAGGTGTAAGAGGAAATGAATGTGTCTATATGCTTGCAGGTGTAAGAGGAAATGAATGTGCCTATATGCTTGCAGGTGTAAGAGGAAATGAATGCGCCTATATGCTTGCAGGTGTAAGAGGAACTGAATGCGCCTATATGCTTGCAGGTGTAAGAGGAAATGAATGCGCCTATATGCTTGCAGGTGTAAGAGGAAATGAATGCGCCTATATGCTTGCAGGTGTAAGAGGAAATGAATGCACCTATATGCTTGCAGGTGTAAGAGGAACTGAATGCGCCTATATGCTTGCAGGTGTAAGAGGAAATGAATGCACCTATATGCTTGCAGGTGTAAGAGGAACTGAATGCGCCTATATGCTTGCAGGTGTAAGAGGAAATGAATGTGCCTATATGCTTGCAGGTGTAAGAGGAACTGAATGCGCCTATATGCTTGCAGGTGTAAGAGGAAATGAATGCGCCTATATGCTTGCAGGTGTAAGAGGAAATGAATGTGCCTATATGCTTGCAGGTGTAAGAGGAAATGAATGTGCCTATATGCTTGCAGGTGTAAGAGGAAATGAATGTGCCTATATGCTTGCAGGTGTAAGAGGAAATGAATGTGCCTATATGCTTGCAGGTGTAAGAGGAAATGAATGCGCCTATATGCTTGCAGGTGTAAGAGGAAATGAATGCGCCTATATGCTTGCAGGTGTAAGAGGAAATGAATCGCTATATGCTTGCAGGTGTAAGAGAAATGAATGCGCCTATATGCTTGCAGGTGTAAGAGGAAATGAATGCGCCTATATGCTTGCAGGTGTAAGAGGAAATGAATGTGCCTATATGCTTGCAGGTGTAAGAGGAAATGAATGCGCCTATATGCTTGCAGGTGTAAGAGGAAATGAATGTGCCTATATGCTTGCAGGTGTAAGAGGAAATGAATGTGCCTATATGCTTGCAGGTGTAAGAGGAAATGAATGTGCCTATATGCTTGCAGGTGTAAGAGGAAATGAATGCGCCTATATGCTTGCAGGTGTAAGAGGAAATGAATGCACCTATATGCTTGCAGGTGTAAGAGGAAATGAATGCGCCTATATGCATGCAGGTGTAAGAGGAAATGAATGCCTATATGCTTGCAGGTGTAAGAGGAAATGAATGCGCCTATATGCTTGCAGGTGTAAGAGGAAATTTGCCAAGTATAGCTCAGGTGTAGGGGACAAGTGATTGCGACATATCTTAGGTAAAGAAATGATGTGCCAAGCTGCAGGTGTAAGAGGAAATGAATGCGCCTATATGCATGCAGGTATGGGGAAAAAATGAAAATCATAACATATCCTTTACAGGATGTAGCCATCAACCACAGTAAGCGAGTCGTTGATTTTCTAAGCACCATTTATACATTCAGTAGTTTGCCATTGCTTTCTGAACGGTGAGGTCTTTTTACCTTTTGTAAAAATCCCACAGAAATGAATTTGCTTCCAAACTTGCCCACCGTGGGGTTTGAACCAGGTATGCTTGGGTTTGTGATCGAGTTCACTACTGTTTGAGCTACGCTCACAGGTATGGATGGTTACTGTAAAAAGTGGGCTAGTAATGGACCAGACTGATATTATAAATTCTCAAAGGGAGAGAGGATGAGTAAATGATTCAAGTAATTGTGGTACAACTCTAACCAGACTACAAGAATTCCAAGTCAAATGTGTAGCTAGACAAGAGCACTGTACTGGTAGCCACAGAATAATAGTAAACCAACAAAGAACCGGTGTCATTAGTCACCATACACTGAGAGACATACTGAGGAGAAGACCAGAACACTTATGGACTAATTGGTTCGATGTGCAGGGATGATGATCCCTTATTACCACCGCAATCATCGGTGCCAAAAATTAGGGTTTAGACCTCAAGAAAGATGCCAAGAGCGATGGAAGGACAACATTGAACAGTCCCTGAAAGACAGCGGCCTAGATTGAAGCCAGGGATTGAGGGGAGGTTGAAGCCAAGTCAGAAAAGATCTTCTTGTCTTTGGTGATATTCTAACCAGACTATTATTTGTGCAATATATATCCAATGTTGCGCTGGATAGGACACACTTTGTGTAAACCGGAGGGGAATATAACAAGAAGGGTCCTTGCCTGGAACCCGCAGGGACAGTGAAAGAAGGGGAGGCAGAGAAATACATGGAGATGAGATTTGGAGGCGGAGATCAACAATATAAAGAAGAGTTGGAAGGAGCTGCAGGAGATAGCTAGAGATAGGAAGACTTGGTATGAGTTGTTTGAGGGCCTATGCCCCAATCCGGGGTAAAAAGGCAAAGAGAGAGATATATATCCAATGTTAGTGGAGAGTGACTGAATGGATTAGAGAGCTGGCTCCCATGTGAAAGACCCGGTAAGGCTGAGACGTTTTTTTTCTGTAGAGGGCATAAATAAAAATCATAACCTGAACAGTTTTGTTGCGACTGCACTAGCCTTGCAGCCATTAAATTCCATATGTCCCACTGTCACACCATCCTAAAAAAGCAGTATTACAAGCAGTATCAACAGCCTTTTTTGTCAATGTTTGCTTCCTTTTGATAGTTTACAACAGTGAATGAATCATGCGTATAAGCAAAGGTATTCACCTAAACCTGCTCCATCATTAGCTCAATAAACTTCTAATACTTTCATATTGATGGGCATTTGCCCATGTGGTGCCAGGGCCCACAAGGAAAGCAAAGAATAGTACCACTGCAACCTTCAATGCATGTCGTAAGAGGCGACTGATATAGGCCCTAGGAATGCTACCCTAGTAAATAAAAAGCAGCGCAGAAATTGGATGTGCTAACCTGCTTGTGGGCGCATAACTGGCACAATGTACATTCGCTCTTAGGCTCAGATCATATACAAATCACAGAGTGGTTGACAAGTGGTCGATGTGGGGTTTTTTGAAGAAGATGGGCATGGATAGATTCTTCCCTACCTATATACGTTTTGACATTCTTCTTATTTTTTTTACGCTCCATATCGACCACTTGCTAAACCACTCTTTGGGATATGTATGTGATATGAGCTTAAGAGCGATTGTACGCTGTGCCAGTTATGCCCCTACAACTAGGCCAGCACATGTGACTTCTACACTTTTTATTTGCTAGAGCAGCTTTCCTAGGCCCCTTCCTGAGTCTCCTCTTGCGACATGCCTTGTAGGTCACAGTGTTACTGTTCTTTGTTCCCCTTGCAAGCCCCGACAACACAGGACAAATCTTTGACATTCTATTTTGTTGCATTCCATTTATCTCCTGTTTTCCATATTCACCATGATGCGCTCTCCAACATTCTTAATCATAATTGTCATTCTATTTGTATGTATCAGCTTGTGTCATCTTCTACTTAAAAACAGATCAGTTACAATTGCACTCATTATTCCAAGATGATGCATCCCATGTTTGAGACGAAAATCATATTCACAAACCTTTTGAAGTTACTTGAAGATGGTGTCAGAGAAACTGTAAAGTAGAGTTAGATATGTCCCCATCATTTCTAGATGTCTTCTTCTTTATCCCTCTGTGTGTGCGGGTTCAATTCCGCGGATGGCAGAAAAAGCCACAGATTCCCCAGATTTACGGTGTTCGTGGCACCGAACCGAAGGGTTACGATGTCCATGTCACCGAGCGAAAAGCTGAAAAGCTCAAGTGCTTCTGGATCGGAAAAAAAATGTCTACTTCTTCTTTGTGCGTTCTTTACGACCAATTTTAATCACTCTTTGTGATATGTTTGATCTTTGCCAGAACGTGTATACGTTGCACATTGGTTTGGTAGGCCCCAAAACGCATAGACTTCTACACATTTAGGACACATGCATCCAATTTCAGCCAAACCTCCTTAGTCACCTCTTACAACATGCGTGGCAGGTAACAGTGGTTGTATTTTTTACACCCCAAATTTGGGTCCCGGTAACCACTCGGACGATTTCTAGATGTCAAAAACACTAACAATTACTGTTGTATTGTCACATCCACACATGATACAGTGTCAAGAGGTTATGTATGTCCCATGTGATGAGATGTTAGACCACCTCTATGAAAATTATTGGTCACCAGCAGCAGCGTTAAGGCACTCATCTTCGAACGCTCCATATCGACCACTTATTAACCATTCTTTGTGATTCCAGACTAAGAGTGATTGTATGATTGTCGCAGTTATGCACCTACATGCACATCCAATTTCAGTGACGCTTCCCTAGGCCCCTACCTCAGTCGCCTCTAACGACATGCCTTGTAGGTCACAGTGTTACTATTCTTTGCTCTCTTTGCAGACCCCGGCAACACATAGGCAATTAAGGCACTCAAATAGATTTTATGTAGGATATTCTTGTTGATTAGTCAGTTGTGATTCTAACAACACTATCTAGATTATAAAACAGTGTTTGAGACAACTAGACTTAAGAGTTTGATCTTTCACATTGATGGTATCTTGACCTTTGTAAGTTAATAGACTCTACCGTAGGAGTTTCTGCAACATCAAGCATAGCACTACACACCTAGAATTGGGAGTTTTCTGAGTCTTCAAGAAAGACAAGGTACTCAGTCTCCCCCATTTAAATATCATCATCATCAGGTGCCATGCCGGCTGGCGTAGCGATCATGGATCTCCACAAATCTCTGTCGTTGGTGTTTGCTATCAACTCAGATGTTGATGCTCTACCGTGCCATGAAGTCAGGCTATCCAACATTTCTCTCTCTGTCTTCCCATGTCTCGTCTACCCTCGATTTTACCAGTTGTCACGATGTGTTCTAAATCTCCCCTCCTCATCACATGCCCGAAAAATGATGACTGCCTCTTTCTTATATTGATGATAAGCTTTCTCTGTGTCTTGATCTCATTCAGCACCTCAACATTAGTCATTTTAGCAGTCCATGGGATTCTCATCATTCTTCTATAAAACCACATTCAAATATAGGGTGAAATAAACCCATAATTTCTGGGGGTTTGAAAATAAACAACCAAACCTGTGTAAGAGCAAGCACATACAGGACCTGTCTACGCAGAATACTAAAAATAAACTGGCAGGAAAAAATTCCAGACAGCGAAGTCCTCACAAGAGCAAAGATCCCAAGCGTCAACACCCTGTTGCAGAAGGCCCAACTGAGATGGGTCGGTCACGTTGCTCGAATGCCTGATAAACGCATCCCAAAACAGTTGATGTATGGCGAGCTTGAAGGGGCAGACGTTTAGCAGGTGGACAGAAAAAACGCTTTAAAGACACTCTTAAAGTGTCTCTGAAATGCTTCGATATAGACAATACGTGCTGGGAATCCCTTGCACAAGATCGCCAAATGTGGCGCTGTAACAACAAAAGAGGAACCGAATAGCTGAGAATCATCGTATTGTTGAGTCACAGAGAAACGAGCAGCGCGAAAAGACAGAGCACACAACACGCACATGTCTAACCTTGATCATGTATGCCCCACCTGTGGTCAGGGATTCTGTTCTAGGATTGGACTCTACAGTCACCTCCGCACACACCGAGAGGTGCAACAGTACACGTCTGAGATTGTTGTCATCATCGCTTGCGATGGAGGCTATTATGACAGGACCTAGTTTATTGTAAATTTTTCTTGTAGCCTTCTGTCCATATGAGTTTTGCTTTTCTACATGCAGGTGATGTAGCCAATCTTTTGATTGCGAAATGTCAATTCTAAAAATATAGTTTTTCTGTATATCGTTGCAATGCCTTATTATTGTTTTTTCTGCTTACAATTAATTTATTTTAAAATTGTTGGGGAATGGGAATTTGTTTTTTTCCTGCATTTTGTGGATCATGTTTTTTTTTTCATTTTCCATTCAAATGATACTTATATTTTATGTGTATCCTCATTGTCAAACTTGATCTATTGTATATCACAGTTGATATTTGTGAGTTTGTGTTAACTATTTAAATTATATTTTTGGCAAAGATCGCAATATATTTGTGTTTGTTTTATGCTTTTTCTTTTTCAGTTAAGAAAATTGTCAAATTGTATCTATCATATATCACAGTTGATGTTTCTGTTAACTATTTAAATTATAATTTTGGCAAAGATTGCAATATATTTTGTTTGTTTTATGCTTTTTTTTTTTTTTCATTTAAGAAAATTTGAAAGCTTTTATCTCAGTATATATCGCCAAACTTCAGTGCATATTGATATTATCAAGTATAGTATATGAAGAGACAAACAGATTTGTTAAGAGAAGGTACACGAACAAGTTGGAAAAAGAGCATCCAGACAAGTAAAAAAATAATGCATATTATCAGCTCAACAACAACAAAAATGACACGGAAAGATCTTCAGACACAACGCTGGTCACAACAGACTGCTTCTTATGTGATAAATGTCTGCTATGCGACCACTCTTGTATGTCATAAACAAGGTGGTGCACTTGAGGTCTTTACGGTCCCCATAGTTTGTTCTGAAGGTTGTTTCTGTAGGCTAGATTTCCATTCTCAGGCTGAGACATCCTTGCAAGATGTGCTCTGGGGACTGCTTTGGTGCCCACCAGATGCAGGCAGCTGAGACCCAAAATGTCACAACAGACTGAAATACCATCTATTCAACAAGCTAAAGATGGCAGATTCTGATGCTGTGTGCAAACATAATTACTGTAAAGCAGTATATGAGAGACATAAAATACATATATAACCACCACCGATATCATTCTGGGGCGGTAACTAAGAAAATGCCAACAGTCTCAAGCTGATAACTGCTTTCTTTGATGAACACATTCAATATGAATGTCTGAGATTGTACACTTTAGAATATCATTATTTATTTCTTATATAGTTTTGTTCATCTTATTACATCTGTAGTAATGGTGTTGTCTTTCATTATATGATGTTGCAGACATGTCAATAAATAATAAGCACATGTTATGGTGACTTCTATTTTCATTGTGTTAAGAGAAACTGAAAGGATTGCAGAATGTTGATTTTTGTATTGTGAACACTCACGTGAAGCATGACGATCATGGCGGTGACAAAATCCCTGGAGTGGCTACTAAAGATGCAAAAACATTCACGCATGCATGCTCAGTGACTCTATGAGCATGATACAGATCAAGACCGGTTATGGATGAAGGCAGTGGATGTAATTAATACAGAATGCGATAATCCAGTGGATGCAATTAATACAGAATGCGACAATCCAGACACCATCATCTTTGTCCCAGGTCATTCTGGGGTGAAGGGCAAAGAGAGAGCATGCACTGGCGAGCAATGTTGCGATCGAGAATGGATCTTCTATGGACAAAATTGACATCATCAACGCTCTGAGAGAAAACATACTCTGAAGATTTCAACAAAGATAAAGGGTATTCTCTATCTCTGTTGCGCAAGTTAAGCATACCGATAGGTGCGGCAAGATGGGAAAACCATGAGAGAAACCCTAGTAGATACATCAACCAACACAGAACGGGAGTTTGTTAGTCTAAAAAAAAAGTTAATTGTATATCCTTTACAGGACTTTGCGAATCAACCCCAGCTTTATAACGTTGTTTGTGATTTTTCTAGGTATTATTACATTCAGTAGTTTCCATTGCTTTCTGAATGGGTGGTGCCATCGTCCTCTTGTAAAAATCCAAGCGAAACAATTTGCAACCAAATTGTCCGCATCGAAAGACAACAAATGCAGTGGTTTGGACATTTAATGAGAATGAAATACAACCAACCACCAATAACAGCATACAATAAAAAGAGATCGGGTACTAGAGCTAATGGAAGACCAAGAAAAGATGGATAGACAATATCAAGACCACACTACATAAACACGGATACAACACAACAAGAGCGACTCATCTAGCCCTAGAACGCAAATTAAAGCTCCCATCCCTACGCTTAACGGCAGAGTGGACAGCCAACTACATCTTCCACCTGGGAATAGACAATAGACTTCGCATTCATGATTCGAACTCAGAACGTCAGGGTTAATAGACCGAGTCACTATCCCTAAGCCACCTGTTAGTCTAAACACACTGAAATACATGCTTGAGAGCAGATCAGAACAATTATGGATATGTGTGATGAAGATGAACAATCATGAAACAGGGGTCAAAGGCTCATGAGGTCATGGTGGTAACATGAGCCAGGGTTAGCGAGGGCGCACGTTAACCAAGACCCTGCCCCCAACCTCCACGCGGTGACCCTGGAAACAGACTATGGTTCCGGTCTGGCTAAGAGGGCGGGGATCGGAGAGAAAACTACTGGTAGTGGTAGCAGTGCAAGACGGAAACACGATAAAGATACATACAAACAAAATGCACTAATCTCCTGACCGATGTCCAACAAGATATTGCCCAAGTCCCTGAACGCAAAGAAACAGCAACGAAACGTCTCAGACATGGATGAGAGGTGCATCCAGTGACCAAACGTATGCCCACGTAGGCGAAGCTCGAAGCCCTGAGGAGGGGGCAAACATTGCCAGCCCGCCGGCAAGAATAAATAAGACAGGACCGTGAAGAAAAAGTCTACCCTCGTGTGGTGCGAGAGAAGATTGCAGCTGACCTAGCATTGGTAGCCTGGTGCAGACACATGTACTGGGCAAGGTTTGCCGAGCGCAAAGAACAAGTTGCGTTTAGTGCATAACGTAACTACCCGCCCTGGGAAAACCGTGCAAGGTACTGTGCGACTAAAAATTAACATCCCTGGAAGAACTGAGGTTGGTGATTCCTAACGGGACTGCCAGCCATGGGCCAACCGGGCAATGTTCGATTGCAGTCGTAACTAACATCCCGGAATAACTGGGCGGGTGATGCGCGGCGAAAAAAACACAGTTACGCTGATAGCGCCCGACTGAAACGACCTCTACATTGTTTGTACTCGGCCCCATGCCAGTGCTTCGCGTAATTGCAAATTGCCACGTACCAATGCGCGTCTAGAAAAGGCTGAGAATGTTCCTTCTCCGGATCAGACTCAAAATGTACGGTAAAGCAAGGCCGACAATGTACGGACCTGACAGTAAGTCCGGGTCTGAACATTGGCGAAGGCCGATACTTTACACGATGTCTTATATGAGTAAGACGCCGTCCGAGGATAAGCTTACAAACCCGAGAAATATTTCTCAGTCAGAACGGGCATGAACAGCGTAACTCACTGTCCCGGCATAGATCACAAAGCCCAAAAATACGGCAAAGCTGATCGTACCTAGGAAAGCTCACCCCAGTAAATCAAAAGCTGGCTGAAACGAACACCCCACCGAAGGATAAGCAACTGGGCTCCAATAGGTGCTGAAGGCTGGTGCACGTACATTACGTTCGGACGTTTGGCTGTTTATATATCACAATGAGAATGATTAAAACAGGCCTAGAACGATCGAAGAAGAAGAAGAAGAATCATGAAACAATTAAAGAAAACTCTTCAGTTCTGAAACTGGAAATCAGCCAAATACATAATCAAAATTAATTTGGATCACAGCTGTGTGCTATCAACTTTACTATATGAATCAGAATGCAGGAGAATGACAGAACATGAAATTTCCAAACTTTCCATGTCCCATACAACTTGTCTGCAAAAGATCTCGCACATGTTCTGGCCAAATGTCTCTGAACTGTTTAGTGTCAACAAGAGAATATGAACACCATCATCCAAAACAACGCAGGAGGTGGATCGGACATGTATATATAATAGCCGTCCAACACAAGCGATGATGACATCGGGCTTAGACGTGTTGCACCTCTATGGTGCGTGCAGAGCTAGAGGTGAGTGTATAGTCCAATCCTGGACCACAAGTGGGGCATACACGATCAGGGGTGTGTATTGTGTGTTCGTCCTTCTTGCAGCTCATTTCTCTGCACCTCAACAGTATGGCGTTTCTCAGCTATGCAAATTATTCCTGTGTTATAGTGTCACATATGGTGATCTTGTGCAAGGGATTCCCAGCATGTGGTGTCTATATCGAAGCATTTCAGATATTTTAAGAATGTCTCTAAAAAAAATTTTCTGTACACCAACAGATCGTCTGCCCTTAAGCTCACTCTATATATCAAATGTTTTGGGATGTGTTCATTAGATATTCATGCAACGTGACCAGCTCATCTCACTTGGGCCTTCTGCAACTGGACGTTGACACTTGGAATCTTGACCCTTAGAGGAAGTGGTTTCGTTTTCTTACGCATCTGCTATACACTGTCAGTCTCAATAGCACGGTGAGCACTATGACTCAGTAAACTTTCAGCTTTGTAGCTAAGCTTATCCTCTTCCGCAGTTTTCCAAATACAGCAGTGGCTTTGGATATCCTATTGTTGACCTCAGATTGTATGTTTGCCAATTTGGATAAGATGCTGCCAAGATAGGCAAAGTTGCCCACTGGCAGGAGATTCTGGTGTTAAATTTTGAAGTAATATGCATGGCAACTAACCCTGTCACAAAAACTGCACTGAAGTGGACACCATAAGATAAACAAAAGCAAGGAAGACCCTAAACAACCTGGAGAACAGGAAGAAATGAATCACAGCTGGAACACAATACAGAGGTTGGCCAAGAACAGATAAATGGCATGGATTTTTGCTGCCCAAGTGCATCACAGGCTAGAGAGTAGTTCTGAATGACTATTAAATATGCCATATTTTCAAAACAAAAATGAGGAAGACCCTAAACAACCTGGAGGAGAACCGGAAGAAATGGATCACAGCTGGAGGAACACAATACAGAGGTTTGCCAAGAACAGAGAAATGGCGTGGATTTTTGCTGCCCAAGTGTATCACAGGCTAGAGAGGAGTTCTGAATGATTTAAATATGCCATATTTTCTCACTATTCTCCATGTAGAAGGATGTACCTCAACTCCTTGTTTTCATCTATCATAGAACAATGAAAATGCATTAGGATATCAGAAAGCTGTAGCCATTTCACACTGTATAAGAAGAAGATGGGATTGTTGGTACACTTAAAATATGTTCAGCAGTTTGAATTGCTTTCAAGAAGGAGGTCGACGTCCTGTAAATCCACGGAAACAATTTGCAAGCAAATTGTCCTGAGCGTGATCGAACTCAGAGCGTCGGGTTCGCCGAGTCAACAGTCACTAACCCTAGGCCACAGGACGCCTATCATAACTGCACATAAAATGGAGACAATTCAGAAGTGATGAAATCAGAGACATGTCTGGTCAACCACTTGTCACAACTGTTATAAGAAAGAGAAGATGGAGATATGTTGGGTACACCTTGAGGAGAAATGATAAGGAATATCACAGCAGGCATTGAAGTGGGATGCAAGGGTTCAAGAAGAGAGGTCGACCTAAGGAGACCTGAAAGCGAACTTTGCTGAGAGAGGTAGGAAATATCGGTCTCAGTTCCATGGAGGAGATTGAGCGAGTTGCCCAGGATGAGCGGTATGGAGAAATTACTTGCAGGCCCTATGTAACGTATAATGAGTCGAGAGGAGTTATTATTATAACTGCACATAAACGTTGGAATCAATAAAACACTTGACTTAATGAAGAAATCATTTTATTGGTATGTGTATTAACATAGAAAACAAACGAGTTAATTTTAAAAGTGTCAATAAATATTCACACACACAAAATATTCTCCCCCAAAACATATTTTCACTGAATGTTATCAGTTCTTTACAACCTAAATGGGTGCTATAAACCCATTTATCAATGTGTACTATCAAATGTCTGCTTCTTTATATAAGCTTTGTAAAATTATTCTGAAATTGGTATTATATGTCTGTTTCTATATGTAAGTTCTGTAAATTGTCTGTTTCTTATGTAAGTTCTGTAAATTGTCTGTTTCTTTATATGTAAGTTTTGTAAAATGTATGTTTCTTTATATGTAAGTTCTGTCAAATGTCTGTTTCTTTATATGTAAGTTCTGTAAATTGTCTGTTTCTTTATATGTAAGTTCTGTAAATTGTCTGTTTCTTTATATGTAAGTTTTATAAAATGTATGTTTCTTTATATGTAAGTTCTGTCAAATGTCTGTTTCTTTATATGTAAGTTCTGTAAATTGTCTGTTTCTTTATAGGTAAGTTCTGTCAAATGTCTATTTCTTTATAGGTAAGTTCTTTAAAACCATTTGTCAATGTAAAAGATTCTCAGGGGTCATTTTGTAAATTTTGCATTCACACTCTTTATAAATTCCTATCTTCAGTTTGTTGATAAATAACACTATACAATGTATCGTAAACATTACTATTGATTCTTCTTCTAACGCTCCATAGCGACCACTAGTTAACCACTCTGTGTGAGTTGTATGTGATCTGAAACTAAGAGCGATTGTACGCTGTCCAGTTATCGCCTACAAGTAGCCAACATATCCAATTTCTGCGCTGCTTTTATTTACTAGAGTAGCATCCTAGGGCCTACGTTAGTCGTCTCTTCTGACATGCATTGTAGGTAGCAGTGGTACTATTCTTTGCTTCCCTTACGGACCCAGTCACCACACGGGCGTACGTTGATTTATTGGACCATTGTCATTGCACGACGGTGTGTAAACATGTGCTCCATTTTCTTTCCTACACATGGCTGCGCATGAACTCTAGCAACGCGAGGGTTCCCAGAAATCGGATGTGCTGGCCAACTTGTAGGTGCATAACTGGCACAGCGTAAAATCGCTCTTAGGCTCAGATCACATACAAAGCACAAATAATGCTTTAACATGTGGTCAATATGGAGCGTTCGAAGAAGATAACAGCTTAACTTTAACAACATGGCTTGGAAAAAGGTCAATATTAGAAATGATAAAAAAACACTAGGGATAGTTGCTGGAAAATCTATTTTTCAATGATCCAACGGCACTTAAGCTCTTGCCCTTCGGCCCAATCGTATCTGCAGGTGTTTGTAAGTTATTCTTTTGTTCCATATGAGTTCCATTCATCTGCCTTGGAGGAAGGAGGATCTTCCTGACATCATCTAGTGTAGACTTCTGTTCATGTGATGTTATGTGTTGAGTTCAGAATCTAAAAATAGTGCTCTGATCTCTACTTGTAAGGTGTTTGATATCATTTGGGGTTAGGGTTGGCCATGTGTCTGTAAATCTCTCTTCACAAAGAAAACAAAGATCAGAATAATAAAAGCATGCATATTTCAAGAGGCAACATATGGGTGTGAAGCATGGACATTTAACAAGGCAGGAGGAAAACACATATGCAATTTTGAATATAAATGTTACAGAAGAGTCCCCCGTATATCAAGGACAGAGAAGAGAACAAATAGATCTATCCAGAAAGAACTCAAAATCAAAGAAAACTGGCTGATGCTACAAATATGAAAGAGAAAATTGAGATATTTTGGACATATAAAAAGACATGAAAGGCTGAAGAAGACCATCATGGAAGGAGGCATCCCAGCAAAGATGAGAAGAGGAAGAGCATGGATAAGATGGATTCAGGATATAACTGATGGTTTTAGCATGACCGCTGCAGAGGCAGGACATCTGGAGTATTGTGGACATATAAAGAGACATCGATAGTTGGAGAAGACCATTACGGGAAGAGGCATCCTGGCAAAGAGGCGGACCACGAAAAAGATGGATTCAGGCAGGATGTAACTGATGATTGCAGAGGTATGACATCTGGCCTGTAAGAGAGAGAAATTCAGAAGAATTGTTACGGTGGCAAAGTTCTGCTCAGGACAAGCTATTTGATGAAGATGATATATAACACAAAAGAGTACAAACACTGACAAATAGTTAATTTCAAGTTTAGGAACATGGACATCGGATCCTGCTCGTATATGCCCGGGATTACCCCAGGGTTCTCCTCTATCACCCGTGTTGTTTAATATTTACACAGCAAATGTAGCTAAAATTCAGCCAACCGGATTGGGTCGGACATTGACATTTGCAGATGATATCTTAATATATAGGACTGGGTCAGATAGACGAGAGATGGTTGACGACATTCAGAAAACATTGCATACCATCTCGGGTTGGTGTAGAGAGTCTCGCTCTCAGGTCAATCCTGAAAAAGCGTGTATGTTGTGGTGCTCGTTGAATAATCACATCGTCAAGGCTGACCTACCCTGTGTAATCTTTGATGAACATACCATCGAGCGCAGAGACAGGCTTCGCTATCTTGGAATAACCTTTGATCGTAGTCTATCTTTCAAACACCATATTGAACAGACGATACAACGGTGCAAGCGTGGTCTTGCGGCTCTCAAAGTTATGGTGGCCGAACACCTTGAGCAGAGACTACTTGCCCTTTTGTTCGATCGACTGGTAATGTCAGTGGTAGATTACGGACTCGAATTCTTACGATATCAAGATCACAATGTGAACGCCTTGAACGGGTTCAGAATGAAGGTATGCGTATAGTTCTGGGCTGCACTAGAGATACCCCCATTGTGAAGATGAGATATATGCTTGGCCTTCTGTCACTACGCTCCGTCATGCAATCGCCCAAACCAAGGCATATATGCGGGTTACTTCGGATAAGAGACATCCACTTCACAGGAACACTAATGATGTTAAGGGCACGAGAATCAGCGTGGCATGTCGTGGATGGCCCAGGCTGAGAGAACGATTGGCCAGGTGACTACGGTTGCGACTCTACCAAAAGGGAAAGAATGGATCCCAACAGATGGAAGCATGATGAACTATCTCAACGTTATCATTACTCTTGGAAGAGAATGTAGAGATTGGGGCAACATGAAGGCTGATCTCGCAGTTAAGCAGCTGATAGAAGATAATGCAAGGGATGATGATGTTGTTGTATATACCGATGGGTCGGTTCAACGTGGTGAGAAATCCGGCTGGGGTTTCTTGGCTAATGCGCATGGTAGGGTTGTTGCAGAGCGAAGTGGGGCATACAGGACAACTACTTCTAGTATGAGGATGGAGGTTGAGGCCTTTACTGCTGCCCTCCATTGGATTTCTGGGACTTCATTTACTGGGGCAGTTGTTGTATCTGACTCTCAGTCGATGCTTCACAAGATCCAGAAGGGCAGGTTTCGGATGAGTGGATGTCGTCTATAGAAGTTTCTAACCTCCAGCGGCTTACGTGGATATACTGTCCTGGGCATGCGGGTGTTTACGGTAATGAGAGAGCGGACAGGCTTGCATCAACAGCATCGATTGTTGGGGAGTTGAAGATGGATAAGGGGATATTCTTCGGTCTCTCTGTTGGATGAGGACACTAAAATCGATGTTGAATCGATCAGCGATTTAAGCAGTTTGGAGTTACCCGTTGTTCAAGTCGAACTGGATGCCTGAGAGGCAGAGTGAGAGGTGTGTTTAATCAGCGAGCCACAGGAACCATCAGTATGCATACTCTTCGATATCTGTTGGGGAGACTGAGCACCTATGGGTTTGCCAGGAGTGCAATGACGTCAGTTTAGTAACCAATAACCAATAATTTCAAGTTACAATGGCTGTTGATCGTGTGTTGCCAGAGTCCGCAAAGGCGGCAGAGATTAGTAAAACTGCGACCTATGAGGCATGTCGTTAGAGGTGACTGAGGATGGGGCTAGGAAAACTACCCTTACTTACTTACTTAATCCCGTCATGCCTAGTGACACATGGGGCTTCAGAAAGGACTTTCCATGCTCTCCTGTCCCGTGCAACCTTCAGCGCAGAGCCCACGTCAGAGATGCGGTGTCCAGTTCCTCTTCCATCATGCGCTCCATGTTGTCCGTGGTCTGCCTTTCTTTCTCTTTCCTCTGGTGTCCAAGTGAGGGCTATCCTTGCAGGCATTTCTTGTCTCATTCTCATAACAGGAAAACTACCCTAGTAAATCAAAAGTGTTGCAGAAATTGGAAGTGCTGGTCTACTTGTAGGTCCATAACGTACAATTGCTCTTAGGCTTGGATCACATACAAATCACAAAGAGTGATTAACAAGTGGCCGATATGGAGGTTCAAAAAGCACACCGGCTGTTTTTTTAATACAGCTGAAGATTTTGATAGCAATGCTGCACCAGAATGGGTCTTCTATGGACAAAACAACATCATCAACGTTTAAAAGGGGTAACATCCCTGAAGATTTAAGCGAAAGAAGATAAAGGGTATCTCTATTTTTGGTACACAATTTATGATACTGATGGGTGTGGCAAAACTGGAAACCATGAGAGAAACCCCAGAATACATAAACCACACAGAACGGAGTTGTCAAGTCTAAACACACTGAAATACATGCTTATGGGAGAAAAATTATATGGAAAATTGGACATGCACCGATGATGATTTTCAAATGACCGATGGAGTATTTTAATATTACAATTAAAAATCATAAAAAAAAATATAAAATGTACTGCCCCCTGCAAGTATGTGTTACAGTTACAACAAATTTAAAAGTTAATTTTAACTCCAATTCATTGTTGAAGGCACATGACGGAGGTGGTCTAGTTTTCAAATGTTAAGAATCAACGGTTGTGACTTTATGATTTGTATACTTGAGAATCCAGGGATGTATGAGAACACCTTCAAGGGGCAGTCTTGCTTTAGGGTCGTGTCGAAGAAGCTGAAAGAGAAGAGAAAACAAAGCGATTTAAAATGTCATTACTAAATACATGTGAATGAAAATGTTAAGAAGACCAGGGAATTAAACTACTTTCACTTTCCATTTCTAATTCAAAGTATTCAGGAGGTAAACATACAAATTCATTTCATGTGTAAAATGTCGGTTGAATGAATTGAATAGCCCTATTATACTCAATTTAGAGTGCAGTTCTATATGTTGACTATTCCAGCCCAGGTATATGTGGTGGGTCAAACATTTGTTAACTGCAATTTTGTTTTTAAATGAATAGAATTGATGCAATTTGGGGTACTGGTCACATTCAAAAGTTGAAATTAGTTCTTAGTTACAATCAGCAGGAGTATTCATTCATCTTATATGAATATATATATGAATATATATAACATATCTGAAGTGTTATCAATATTTAAGGTGGATCAGATGAAGATGTTAGGGTTAGAACACAAAAGAACAAGATCAACCTTTGCCATTCTGAAGAACATATGGAGTTCAAGAATGATCAAGAATAAAACTAAGATAATGATATTTAACTAAAATGTCAAGGCTGTCCTTCTATATGGAGCGGAGACATGGAGAACAACTAAGGGAACACCAAAAAGTTGCAGACATTCATCAATAGATGCCTGAGTAGGATACTCCATCTAGATGTTATGATAGGATTACAAACAGGGAACTCCTGGAATAGAACAGGACAACGACAGGTGGAACAAGAGATAAGGATCAGAAGGTGGCGATGGATAGGACACACACTGAGGAAACCCCTAACAGCATCACAAGACAGGATCTCCGATGGAACACACAGGGCAATAGAGGTAGGGAAAGATCCAGAAACACCTGGAAACGGGAGTTGGAGACGGAATGCAAGAAAATGGGAAGAGAGTGGCGAGATCTGGAAAGGATGACCTTGGTTGGACTCTATGCTTCCTTGGGCAAGGGTGAAGAGAATGTATATATATATTATTATTCTTACGTTCGTCTGCTATGAATTCAGGCGTAGTCATTCAGCCTGGTATAGCTTCAACTGATTTTTGCGTGAAGACCTGCTTTCCTTACTATCAGTGAACCCCGCCACACAGGCGTGCCATCTCCAACTTCAGAGGTATATATATTATACATATAGGAGTTCACTTTCTTCTTATGCTATCAACTTCTGCTATGCAGTTACTCCTGTCATGATTACAAACAGGACGGTGGACGTTAGGTCTTCATCGGTCTCGCATTGTTTGTTCTGAAAGGTTGTTCCTGTTTACAAGATTTCTGTTCTCTCGCAGCTATCAAACTGGGGCAGTTTTGGGGACTGATTTGGTGATTCACAGATGCAGGCAGCTAAAACCTGAGACCCATTCGATGGAGGTATGCCCTGAGACTGTGATGTCAATTAGTAAATCTGAAGACTGTGGTCTGCACTTTTCTGCATAATTTATTTATGTTTTCAATGCTCTTGGTTACATCCCACATTTGTTTTCCTTCCCTTCATTGTTCTGGACCGTTTCACAAGTCTTTGCTTCTGTGAAGCTTGGGGATGTGTTAGGCTTCCTCCAGCCCTATCTACTCTGTCCACCTTTTCATTTCCTGGGATGCCATAGTGAGCTGGTATTCACCATAGAACTAATTATTATTTCTTGGACAGTAAACTGATTTTGGCCTTGATGAGGGGGACTGCCAGAGAGTGATAGAGCTCGGCCTGCAGCTGTGAGACGCTCATAGCTCGGGTTCGAACCTACTGTCCGGCATTTGTTCGAGTCCCTGGTCTTACCAGGGACGATAACGTGAGTACCTGAAGTTGGAGAAAATCTGCCTGTATGGCGAGGAATACTAATTACGAGTACATTGAGCACACGGCTGCCAGTGTAAAGTAATTTACAATGTGCACGCTTGATGCATTGTAAGAAATTGAAAACGGATTTTCACGCAAAATCATGTTTCAGAGATGAAACTTGCTGAGTTGAAAGCGTGACGGAAAAAATAAAATAAAATTGGTGAACAATATTCACATATTAATATTCCTTATTGTTAAACTTAACTTGTTGCATAATATAACTTTGAATTAGCATTTTGTGTTGATTTTAAAAAGGATTCGTATATATACACCAGAATGCGAGGTCACGTGGTGTAGTTGGGGTCTGAATCGCGGGCAAAAAAAAAAAAAAAAAAATGCCTTGATGAGTTTTGTCTTGTTTGGGACATGAGATGGCCTGGAGAACAGATCTTGAATTTATTTTGCTAGCACCTATTGGTTGTTGAGAATATGTATGTCTACAAGGAGGGCTGTTGCCTCTGCTCTAAAGTTGGTACATGTTTCTCCTGCTGCTAGAGGGTGTACTTCTAAATTTCCTTGGGGATATGTAATGTAGATTCTACTGCCTCTGGTCCTGATAGCGTATTACTTCTTCTTCAGCGATCTCTGGTCATGCGCTTAATTTACTGTGGACACAAACTGGGCAGTCAGCTTCAGGTCTGTCAGGTTTCCCCAAAGCTAGTTTTCAGGTCGACTGGGTGTGGCACATGTTGCTTCTCAGCTCACACAGGAGAGAACAGTCTTTCAGGACATGATCTGGTGTCTGTTCCGCCTGCTGACACTGGCAGAGAGCTGTTTGACTTATTCCTAGTCTATATAAGTGTTTGCTGAGTCTGTAGTGTCCTGTGCGTAGTCGAAATATAATGACCTGCTCTGTTCTGTTTAGGTCTTTGGGGAGTCTTTTCCATAATCATATCCAGTGTTTGTCTTCCAGTCTACTGCAGATTTTCTCTGTATGAGGGTTTTAACCTCTTGAAAAGACAAGGGTTGGTAAATTTGCTCTTTGGCACTGCCCTCCTTAGCTAAGACATCGGCACTCTCATTGCCTGCAATGCCACAGTGAGATGGAATCCACTGCAAGTGAATTTCTGCCTTTCTGAAAGCTGAGCAAGTTCTCTTTTTAGGTTTTGTACTATGCTGTCAGCGGATTTAGCCTCCAGGGCTTGTATAGCTGACACTGTAAGAAATACCATCTTGCCTACAGGTGCTTGCATCTTATTCATGTGCTGTGCTGCTATCAGAAGGGCTAAGAGTTCTGCTTGAAATTTGGGAAACATATTCTTCCAGTAGGGGCTGCTAGAGACACAGTAGTAGCATCTGGGTGCCTAATGTACACTCCTGCTCCACCATTCATGGTTCCCTCCATTGCTGATCCATCTGTGTAAATTCTTATCCAGCTGTCTTCTGGAAACATGTAATGGAGATGTTCCATTGTAGTTGTTTTCCCACTAGATTAGGCTCTGCATCTCTGCTTAACAATTTGGGGATGGAGGTTGAGAAGTTTAGTGCTACTGAGTCTGGTTCCCAGTGATCAAAAAGTAATTCTTCAGGTATGGAATTATGATTTAGTAGTTCCAAGCATGACTTTCCTATTTCTTTTGCTTTGTGGTTTAGACTTGTACGCTTTAGTCTGTTCTTTTGTTCTAGCATTTTTTTCATGCAGTGGATGGTGAGGCATCCTTTCCTTCCTTCCTTCCTTTCGCTCGCTGAAATATGTCTATATATTCAATGTTGTCTCTTGTATGAACTTCACTGTCTTTTGTAGCTCACACAGAGGTCCGTGTAGTTTTATGTCAAGTGTTGTTTCGTTAGGCCAGTGAGTTTGCCTCAGTGTATCATATTTGGGCAGTCTTGAAGTATGTGCTCTGCAGTCTGGTGTGCCTGTCACATGTACACATGGCTGAATTGCCAATCTTGAATTTTGTATACATGTGGCTGCGGAGCCGATTGTGTCCTGTTCTAAGGCGCAGAATCACAACTTGTTCCAATCTGCTCATATTATAGTAATCGCCTTGTGTTGGTATTTGTGGCTTTCTATTGATTTAATCATCCTTTCTTTTGGTGGTAGGTAATGGCACATCCGCCTGCTCTCCTGCAGCACCTTCCTTGCCAATCGGTCTGCTTGTTTCATTTCCTGTATTCCACATGAGAGGGTATCCACTGCAAGACAACCCTGCGATGCTTGGACAATTTAGACAGTAGGATCTGTAGACCTGGCAATTTTCTGGACTGAAGTGCTGGAGTGCTGATTTTGCATCAGTAAAAAATACAACAGGTTGAGGATCGGGTCTGGTATTCAACAGTTTTTCAGTTGCCACCTTGATTGCCGGGAATTTCTGCATCATAGTTGTGACAGAATTTCTGCTGGCACTTTAATCGCATCTCTAGCGTTGTTTGGGTATTCTATGTACACTCCTGCCCCTCCATTCTTCACTGCATTTTCTGCTGACCCATCCGTGTATACCCGACCCAGAGATCATGTGGGTATTCTTCATCAAGTAAACTGAAAGTGACTGTCTTGCGTTGTATGCTGCTCTGCTCATCCTGTCAATATTCCTTTCACTTCTGTCGGGATACATACTTGGTTCAGCCCCTCTTCCAAGGGTTTGCTCTGGCACAGACTTTAGGAATGCCAACTTTGGTAGGTCTGAAGTTTGCCTATTCAGTCTTTTGGCCTGGTGAATAAAGCTGCTTCTTTTCAGCCTCCCAATGCTAGATTTTTGAATCTGTTTTCCATTGGGTGGCTTGGCATACTCAGAAACTTTTCTCCTGCGTCATCACTTTGTGTCTCTGCGTTCTCTCAGTGCTTGTATTCCCCCACTCTTTCCATCTCCACTATTGGTGTTGTTTTCATTGCTCCTGTGATGACACGGCTACCTGGTTTTGCACCTTATCCAGTTCTCCTAATGTGGTATTTGATGCTGGACACCATGCAGTTGACCCATATTCCAGGTGTGGTCGTATGCCCTGCTGATAATATTTTTAAGTATTTTTTGACTGGCGCCCCATGTGGTTCCACTTAATTTTCTCGGGATGGCTAACTTCCTCCTGGCCTTTGCTGCTGCTTTGTTGATGTGCTGCTTCCGCATCAGTCTATCATCGAATGTAACTCCGAGATAGGTGGTTGTTGTCTTCTCTTAGCAGTTCTCCATTTATTTTAATGGTGCCAGTTTTTTTGTTTGGGAGAGAGAGTAAAGAGTGTAGTGCTGCACTTATCTGTGTTGATGCTGACACACCATCTGTTTGCCCATGAGGTTACGGCATCTACAGCTCTTTGTATAAACTTTGCGGCCACTGTTGCATACCATTTGTGCACCATATTACCAGATCATCAGCGACATTGCAACTTTTACTCCCTGTGGTAACCAGCAACCAGGTCGTTGATGAAAATCAAGAAGAGTGTGGGGACAAATACCTCCTTGAGGACGCCATGACGCAGGTAGAACTTTTACTCTTGAGTCCATCTAGATGCACTCTGGCTTTTCTGTTATGTAAGTATGCTTTTATCCATCTGTACATCCTACCCTTTATTCTACTATTTCTCAGTTTCTTCAGCAGTCCTTCTTTCCAAACCTTGTCAAGGCTTTCTTAGGTCTATCCATGTCGCTAGTACCAGTTTCTTATCTTGGAACGCGTCCTCAATCTCCTGAGAAAGGCACGTTGCTTGGTCTTCAGTAGAGTAGCACTGCCTGAAACCTGCCTGCTGTGACACAAGAATGTTTCGCCAAGATACCACTGCAGTGAGATTGATTATACGTTCCATTGTTTTGCAGAGACAACTTGTAAGACTGATCGGTCGGTAGCTGGAGGCAGAAGAACTATTTTTTCCAGGTTTCGAGCGGTATCATGATTGCTTTTCCAGGTCTGTGGAACTTGACCCAAGATCCAACAATTATTGTAAATCTGCAGTAACTTTGTTTTGCTGCAGTTCCTAAGTTCTTAATCATCTCATTGACACTCCATCAGCTCCTGGTGATTTTCTCAATTTAATTTGGATATTGCTAGTTCCAGTTCTTTAAATGTGATTGGGGTCTTCATCACTTCAGGTATTGTTTCATCTTGCTCAACATTTTGCTTTTTCTCACGAATCTCTGCTGTTTCTGTTGTGCTAATTTCAATATTGCTGTCTTTAGCAAAGGAGTCTGCAAAATGATCAGCTGCCTGTTTTCCTGTGAGGATGTTTCCATCTTTGTTTAATGCAATTTTTGGATTTCTCCCTACCTTCATCATTGTTGTTTTACCAGCTCCACAGCTTCCTGGTATCTCTTTCAAAGTTTAAGGACTCTGTTTTTCCTTCCAGCTCCTCCGCCTGGCCTGCAGCTTGGCCTTTTGAAATATAGCCTTGGCATGCTGATATTTGTTGTGGTGTTCTTGCATGGAGTGGTTCTGCCTGCTTTCGGAAATTTCTACATTATGTGCAGTAGTTCCATCACTGCTCCAGTAAGGTGTGTAGTGCTCGAGCCTCTAGGAATTGTTTCGCAGGCAGCCTGTTTTATGCATCGGCTGAACTCCTCAACTACCTTGTTGATGTCCTTGTCAGTAGATAGCCCTAGTGTCAGTATACTGGTGCGATGCTTATACATTGTCCAATCTGCCTTCTTGTAATTCCACCTAGATAGAGTGCTGCTCTCCTGATGGGTTGATTTTCAACAGTGAGAAATACTGGCCGATGGTCGCTGCCCCCTAGCTGTTTCCCAACAACACGTGTAATGTTCCATTCCAGGTCTGAGGAGTGGAATGCCAAGTCTGGTGTAGAGGTGGTGTGCCATGATCTGGAGTAGAAGGTTGGCTGATCTTTGGGCTGATTGACAAGGATTAGTTTGTTGTCATCCTGCCAGTTTTAGTCCTCGCCTACTGTCCATGTGGTCATACTCCCAGCTCTGTGAGTGACTATTGAAGTCCCGCACCCCTATGAGTCTTTCCTTTGTTGGAATTGTGACCAGTGCCAGTGGCGTCACTTGGACAGTAGTAGTTGTTTAAATGAAACTCTGTACTTGCCGTCTAAGATGCAGCATCTGATATTCTGCACCCTCCATGTACTCTTCAAACTGACATGTGGTGATGTTGTTTCTCACAAGTGTCAGTACTCCACCCTTTCTTCTATTTTTCGGTCTGATCGGTAGCACTGGAAGCCTCTGACTTTGAAGGCTACATCTTCATTCAGGTGGTTCTCTTGCAAACAGCATACATGTACTTGTTCTTCATTTAGGATGTTTTCACAAGTTCTACTTTTGCTGTAGCCATCTTTTTGCTTTTCTACACTTAGCATTCCAGTGCATTATTTTAAGAATTGGCCAGTTGTCTATTCCCATGCCTCCTGGCTCCACAGGGCAAATGAGAAGGACATCCAGTAGCTGGGTGGGGCCCTTTCGAGGTAGAGGGCCGCACTGCACCTGCCTAAAGTGTCCGCACAGGGCGAGCACCATATTTTTTTAAATACATAGACATATTCATATGCTTTTATGCGTGGCAACCTGATTGCTATAGTGCGCCCCTTGGCTGGTTGCCTCCGACTTCAGCACTCTTACTGCTAGAGAAGACTGTGGTCTAACCTGAGGGGTAGAAAAATTGTAAAGAAGTAGGGGATAAGACAAGAAAAAAGGCATCCTTTGATCCTTTCAGTCTGTAGAATCAGATAGCGATTTAGCTCACTCTAATAATAAATAACTGCTGTCTTACAGAAATGTCAAAGACTAATGATGAGCCAAAACAAATGCACCCTGTGATACAAGACATCTGCAACACAACCCCACTTTACAAAAATAAATGCTAAAAATGCCAAAGTTTAAATAAAATATTTGCTTACTTTTGAAATGAGATCCGAGCTCTTCTGAAACATAATCTGGGAAAATTGAGATCAACTTTGCAAATTCTCTTGTATGTTTCATTGTGACCCTCTGACTCAAATGGAGGACTGCCGACAAGAAACTAGAATAGAGCACACCTAAACTCCATAAATCCACACACTCATTGTGAGATTTTCCTTCTACCATCTCTGGTGGCAGATAATCCAGTGTTCCGCACATTGTTTGGCGTCCCGCTGAGCATTGAAGGAGAACAAATCAGTGCATAAATCAAAACTGCGGTATATACACATTTCTTCTGCGTACATAAGTTTCACATTTCCACTTATATTTACACAAATGTACCATGTCTACTTCTGTGTGCACAAGTTTCACATTGTGTACAAAAATATCACATTTCTTGTATATACATTTGTTCTTGTGTGCAAAAATTTGTATATAACTTCAGCCTACACAAATTTCTTCTGTAAACAGCAACTTTACACTTAATGACCCCACTTGTTCACATTTTCATCCATGTGTTGCTGGGCGAAGGAGCAAAGAATAGTAACACTCGACCTACAAGGCATGTCGAAGAGGCACTAAGGTAGGGGCCTAGGAAAGCCACCCCAGTAAATAAAAAAGGTTTCGAGAAATCAGATGTGCTAGCCTACTTGTAGACGCATAACTGGCACAACGCATAATCACTTTTAGGCTCGGATCACATACAAATCACAGAAAGTGGTCGATATGGAGCTGTCTAAAAAAAAAGTATACAGACATTTGTTCTTGTGTGACAAATTGTACATAACACAAATTTCTTCTGTGAACAGCAACTTCACACTTAATGATCCCACTTGTTCACATTTTCATTAACTTTTAAATATAACAATAATCTTTACACAAGAAATCTTTTCTTGGGGATGTTTATGTTATGAATGAGTTCTTAAAAATATGGGAGACAATACGTCAACTTAAGGAATGCAAAAACATAGAATTGATCACAATATTAGGTGATGCCACAGAGTAGTGCATTGGAGGGCATAACTCCAAACAAGAGAAACATAGCACTTTAGAGGACAATCTTCATTGTGCAATTATGCAGAAAACATTGGGGTTCAAAATTATATTGATATGGGAAAAGATATGGCAAGTGGCATAAAATAATCAGATCCTTCTTCTTCAACGCTCCATATCGACCACTTGTTAACCACTGTGTGTGATTTGTATGTGATCTAGGCCTAAAAACGATTGTATGTTGTGCCAGTTATCCGACTACAAATAGGTCAACACATCTGATTTCTGCGATGCTTTTTATTTACTAGGGTAGCTTCTAGGTCCTACATCAGTCGCCTCTTACGACATGCCTTGAAGGTCGCAGCTGTACTATTCTTGCTTCCTTTGGTCCCAGCAACACACAGGTGGTATGATCAGATGACTTTGTCACCAGTCTGGCTGGACTGTATTGAACTAGACACAATAGACTGACTATTCACCTACACACACTAAGACTGGTTTCATCACCCACATGTGCATGAACATATACAGTGGAACACATCCTGCAAGATTGTCACCTGATAATCAACTGCGGAAAATACATAACGGAGACAAATATCCATGCAAAGCTGTTTGAAAGTCTTGATGAACTAACAAACATCCAGAGACCAGACTCATTGAGTACACATTGAACAACAGCGAAACCAGAAGTCTGTACTGTATGGCCTGATGATAAATCTGAAGAATAGAGCATCTTACCCATGAAAAGATAAAACATAATTGTTTTCTTTCCCCATGGATCCATCACTAATTCAACGCTTATTTCAAATGATTTCTTCAGGACATTCAGTTCTAAATAATGTTAATGTGAAGATCAAGTGTCATAAATATTTTTTTAATACCTGAAGATGGAGCATGCACCACCATCCAAAAGTCTGCAATTTTTAGATCACCTTGCAGACCCAGCAGTAAATTTTCTGGCTTAATGTCTCGGTGGATGACTTTCTTGGCATGGCAGTACAAAAGAGCATCCGTTAGTTGGACAATATACTGTCAAATAGAAGGCCAACAAACAAGTTAAAACACAAACAAGAGGTTTCACAAATTCTTCACATGGTATCATTTTTTTTTTCTCGATCCAGAAGCACTTGAGCTTTCAGCCCTTCGGTTCAAAAAAGCCACAAACACTGTGAATCTGGAGAATCTGTGGGTTTTCTGTCAGCCGCGAATTGAACCCACACTACAGGGGGCTTGTCACCGTAGTCCAATGCGCTACAACACGCTGGGCAGGCGGCTCAATGGTATAATAGGAATAAACAGTGACTAAGAACAGATCGATGAATGCATCTTCTTTTATTTCTGGTAAATGGGATTAGCTCACCGAGAAAAATTGTAGGACACAACAATGTGTCTAACACTTCTCGCCCATATTCACTGTATGTCATGAGATCTGTAACTTTTGAGAGTTATTTTACAAATATATGGTTAGTACCACATCCAAAATAAATGCAACATTACTGTGAATCCAACTTACCTTTGCGCCCGGCATCGCAATCTTTTATTCTTCTGCAGCTCTTTGTACAGTTCTCCTTAGGTATACTCCAGAATCAAGAAGATTCAGAATCGTCATAAAAATAGCCAAACAGCTTAAGGATATGAGGATGTCTGGTGAAGATAGAAAAAAGCGTGTTCGTTCTTATCAACCAAATTAACCAGTCTTTGTGATCTGTGTGGTTTGCTCAGAGAATGTGAATACACTGCGCCACAAGTACACCTGAATTGCGGTCAGATGAGCAATACGTGGTTCAACGTATCACATTCCTATGCTTCTTAGTACTTTCTTTCTATGCCTTGTAATCTATATGTGCATATGTTGCATGTATTCAAGCTATATATTTACTTGATTTTTTAATTGTTTCTCTTCTTTTTTATTTCTAGTTTTTATGTGTGTTTTTGTGTTACATTTATTTCCTCATTCATTTTTATTCCCAGATTTTCATTAGAAATGTTTGAATGTCTCCATAGTCATCCATATGTAATTGTTTTTAAAATTCGTCACTCCTGTTGTTTGTTTGCTTGATAAAGGCCTTGTTGGTCGAAACGTTGCTATATTGTCATTGTTTTTGTAATTTGTAAAAATACAGTACTTTGTGATTACGTGTTTCGCTAATCAAATAGTTTTACTGCAATCTCATCTATATTATGCATATTATCCAACAGGACACAGATTTGTACAGACGGGTAACTAAGACTTTACAAACAGAAAAACCACTTTAAAGTATCACATCTGGAGTTATAGTGTAGCATGGTATCAGATCTGAATAGTGAAAGGGAAGATACATGTCAAGCAAACAATTTAAGAATATGAGGATGTCTGTTGTGTGTTCACATTCGCTCTTTCTCTTAACTACTTGTTAATCACTATTTGTAATCTGTTGTTATTTATGTCAGAGAATGTGTGTTCTGTCTAATTTAAAAGTCTAGATACTCATAGGCAAGACACACTTTCGAGTGTGTGGTGTTCGGATTCGTCACCCTCACTATCTACTAACACCATTCGTTTGTTCAGGCCCTATCTGTGTATGCTCTAACGCCCCGTTTCCCAAAAGTGGGGCCCATTTTGTGAAGAATTTTGTTAAAGACATGTGACCTTTGGGAGTTGAAAAGGGGAAGAAGATAGTCAGCAACAAACTATATCAATTGAACCCAAATGTTGGGGACTGAATCCAGAGTACTAATCAGAATACTATGCCAACATTCATTTTTATCTTGACCATATTGCTCAAGAACCATGAACCTACCGTAAATGAGTTTGAATCTCAATTTCTCGTCTCAGTTGATGCTCCACTCCTGCTTTCTGTAACTGAGACTTGAACATCAACTGAAGAGATATACATTTTATTATGTAATCTATGTCTATATATCTTGTAATGTCGTTCTAAAAACTGAAACATCTGGCAGACCTTCTTCACCCATCACCCCTAGGGAGGCATAGGTCTGCAGTCACGGTTTTCCAAGCCCTCCTATGCACTACCATCTTTTCCAGATCTCTCCACTCTCTTCCCGTTTTCTTGCATTCCATTTTCAACTCCCACCTCCAGGTGTTCCTGTGTCTTCCCGTATCTCTATTACCCTGGGGTTCCATAGAGGGTTTGTCTCGTGATGCTGTCAGGTCTCCTCAGTGTGTGTCCTATCCATCGTTAACTTTCGTTGTCCCGTTCTATCCCAGTTCTTTGTGATCTTGTCATATCATCGCAGATGGAGTATCCCGCGCAGGCATCTATTGATGAATGTCTGCAACTTTTTGGTGTTTCCCTTAGTTGTTATCCAATGCTTCGCTCCATACAGAAGGCCAGCCTTGACACTTGAGCCCAGGCTTGACTTTTGTTTAAAAACTACCTTCAATATTATCAATTGAACACTAACATTTTTAACCGATTCTCACTAGAGTAAGAAAATAAACATAATATTTAAAAAAAACTTGTTTTGTACAATTACAACTTGTTTTCACCTTCTACTTTCCCTGTTAAATTTCTTTATACCAGTTTAGATATAAAGTCTCTATCCTGACATTTTGAATATCAACGTCTGCTAATTATAACCAATTAACAAACCTTGAGAGCCAAAATATATTTGCTCTTCTTCTCTCTTGCCAGGTACACATTGCCAAATTTGCCTTTCCCAAGTGGTCTTCCTATATCAAAGTCAGCCAGGGTCCATGTGCTACACAGAAAATATATTTAATATTAAATATAACAATCTCTCTCATTGGAATGAACAAAACTAACATATTTTGCATATTTAAAAAATAGATTCATAATTTGTGGGTCGAATAGTGTAACGCATAGAAAGTTCAAATTTAGCAAAAGAACTAAGAGGTTAATTCACGCAAATGATGTTCCAAAAGTGAGGAAAGAACTTTTCCCAAGTAGTCTTCCTAAATAAGTCAGCCAGGGTCCATATGTTACACAGAAATATATATTTAAAATTACTACAATAATCTCTTTCAATGACGTTCCACAAGTGAGGAAAGAAACTGTTCCACCTACCTCCTGCATACTTGTGCCTAGAAATATCAATTCTGAGCAAGCAAACTGTCATAATATGCTAAACAGAATATTTGAACATAGATTCTTTGTCTTCTGTGTTCGCCTGCTGTGAATTCGGGCGTTAGCCATGACGTTTGGTATGGAACTTCTGACTGATTTTTGCGTAAAGCCTGCTACCATTTGACTGGTGTCCTTGCCATGCAGGGGCCTTCGCAACTTCAGAGGTTTGAACATAGATAAATGTAGATTGCAAAATTATAGAATAAATAGCAACAAATGCTTAGAAGCTATTTCGATCCCTCAAAAGGTACCATTTTTCTCCTCTCGTTTTAACGTATGTTTTTCAGAGCTTTCCTTCTTCTTACTCTTAAGTTCAGTTTACTTGCTCAGAAGGCCAAAAAGAGAAATTAGGTTGCCTCCATGAATCCTGTGAAATGATCTACAGTAACAACCCCAAACAGTGTAAGATATCTAAGCATAGTCATAACCTGCTACCTTGCAGGTCGGCTGGGGACAGCCAAAGGTTGACGGAAAGCAAACCCAGTAAACGCTGGCTGAAACCGGACACGTCGCCGAAGGATACGCACCAGAGACCCAAATGGTGCTTAATGATGTGATGTAAAAATACGTTCTTGGCAAAGGCTATTTATATATCACAATAAGAATGATCAAAATGGCTAAAAAGAACGATCGAGAGCATAATCATTAACTATATAATGTCTACACATCCTATTTCTAAGTGTCCATGACTGTTAGGGCTGACATGTTCCTCTTCGGTTGAAAGCTTTTTTTAAACATTAAAGACTTCAACTCTCTGTGGGATATGCACTCTTGTAAGTACTTAGGCAGATCAATACAGCTCTAAATGAGGATATACAATGAACATGAAGTTTATCTTCTTTCTGATTGATAATGTTAGTGAAGTTATGGTAACAACATCACAGTCTAGTTGTATGTGCTATTTATTACTAACAGGTGAAAGTATGATAATTAGAAAACAGGAACTGCAGAAAATTGCTGTTACGTTGAGTACATAAGTCATATTATATCCTCGAGCTAGTCAGCAGGATTGGTTATTGGTTACTAAACTGATAACTCCAAGCACTCCAGTCCAGAAAATTGCCAGGTCTACAGACCCTACTGTCTAAATTGTGCAAGCAGCGCAAGGTCGTCTTGCAGTGAGCACCGTCTCACTGTGGAATACCAGGAAATGAAATAGTAGATCGACTGGCCAAGGAAAGTGCTGCAGAAGAGCAACCGGATGTGCCAGTTACTTACCTTCAAAAGAAAAGGATGATTAAATCAATCAGAAAGCCACAAATACCAACACAAAACAATTACTATAATATGAGCAGATTGGAACAAGTTGTCATTCTGCCTCTTAGAACAGGACACAATCGACTCTGCAGCCACCTGTGTACAAAATTCAAGATTGCCAATTCAGCCATGTGTACATGTGGACAGGCACATCAGACTGCAGAGCACATACTTCAAGATTGCCCTGAATATGATATACTGAAGCAAACTCACTGGTCTGACGAAACAAGACTCGACAGAAAACTTACAAGAGACAATATTTCAAGCGAGCAAAAGGAAGCACTAAACTGATGCATTAAATTCTGGGCAGACCCATGTGTGCTCAGTCTCCCCCAACAGATATCAAAGAGTATGCATACTGATGGTTCTTGTTAAACACACTCCTCACTCTGCCCCCTCAGGAATATATGTACAACAGGTAACTCCAAACTGCTTAAATCGCTGGATCGATTTAACTTCTATTCTAGTGTCTTCATCCAACAGGAACAGAAGATACAGAAGAGCATCCTACAGGCACCCGCATGCCCAGGACAGCAGATCCATGTAAGCCTCTAGAGGTTAGAAACTTCTATAGACGACATCCACTCATACCAAAACCTGTCCTTTTGGGTCTTGTGAAACATCGACTAAGAGTCAGATACAACAATAGCCCCAGTAAACAGAGTCCCAGATAACTGAGAATATACAAAGCAATAATCCAAACATGAATGCTCAAAATACTTAGATGAAGGTTCTGGTGAAATCAAGTAGACTTAAGATTGTTTCAATGGTATACTCTCTCTTTCGTTCTTTTTGTGTTTTCTAATTGTGATATATACACAGCTTTTGCCAATTCTTCGGTGAAGTGTCCGATTTCAACCAGCGATTACTGGGTTCACTCTCTGTAAGTCTTTTGCTGTCCCCAGTCAACCTATAAGGCAGCAGGTTGCTATTTTCTTTTAGGGTAGTGACCCTTAGACGACCTACCCTCCCGGGCTGATGAGCATTATCTACCCAGAAATGGTATACAATGTTCTGTAGACAAAAAAACTGTCAATGCTTATTACTACTTCATGTTTATCCACTACATTTAGGATAGACTTACAAATATAATCTAAGTTAGTTTTTGTTCTTAAAAACCTACATTGGTCCTGTTTCCGAGTCTGCATTGTTGTTTTTATTTTCTCCTTGTTGTGGCACTACCACAGCACAGTTTTCCTTATCCATTGCCAATCAAGATGGTAATTTAGAAGCTGACAATCAGTCTTTGCTAGAAATAGAAGACTATATTTCAGTATGTGGCTGTCAGTTTCATGTCACACAAAAACACATTAAATTGACCAAATCATAAATAAGATATTTATTTCCATATTTCCATCGACTTAATGTTATGGAAATCTGGAAGATGAAACCAGTATGTATTTCAATGATGGCATTTGCAGGTGATGTGCCCCTAATTTCAAATGCTGTGGTACACCTTAAGTCCTTCTTCCAAAGTTTTCAGACATTGACTTGTATAATTCCAAAGTAACATCTGCAGTAGCGTAGTTGTTAGTGAACTCACTTCTTATGCTAATGGTCTGGGTTCAATTCCACAGTGGCGTGAAATTTTTCAGACCGTAGCAGCTCTCCTCCGACCCAGTCTCAATTCATAATAATAAATAGGGGGTCTCTGTAGTTGAGTGGTTAAGCCCTTTGCCTTGCGAGTCGAAGGTCGTGGGTTCAAATCCGGACCGTGGCCTTCTGTTCACGAGTGCAGTTTTTCCAGAGACCCTAGGATTGTTGCCGGAGCTACGGAGTTCATGCAATACTCTCAGCAGGTGGCGTGCCATTTCTGCGGAGAGGAACCGAGCCATATGGGGTAAATGCGGGTGCAATGAAGTCAATACTTCGGCTTTAAAACCTTTTTTCTTTTTAACTAATAATAATAAAGCCCATAACCCGTTAGGGTCGTAGGGGTGTCACTGTGGAGACATCAGCACAAAAACTACGCCATGAATCTCTGTCTTCAACTCCTCGGGCGAGTGTGGAGAAACTCTGCCCTGACCAGCTCTTGATGTTGTCAAACCAGGATTTTCTCTGCCCTCCTTTCTTTCTTCCACCCTCAACTGTTCCCCCTCCTGTCGGATACCAGGAAAAGCACTCAGTCAGTCTGCACTGGGTACCAGTCCAGTCTCAATAACAATTGGGTACCAGGAAAAGCACTGGAAAGTAAAGGCGGGCGGCGTGATGTTGACTTTGAATTTTAATCTCTTTGTATTAAAAAGTCATTTTGTATTAAATACGTACTAATTTACTATCGACTGCGATAGATTTTAAACGTATTACTTACTGTTAGACTCGGACTGTTACAGTTACACTTGTTTCAATTTACTAGTGTTCCTAGTCCTAAGTCTAAGACTCAAGACTACTAAGAAGAGTGTTAAGTTTACTTAGTTACTGTGATACTATACTACATACTTAACTTAACTATACGATATTACACGAAACTCACACTGTTCTGTTGTCAACGTTGACGTGATTGTGTAGTGACAATATTATTGATGTAACTAAATTACGTTGACCGTTGACGTTTACACATAAATGTTGCATATGTGTACGTAAACGGTACAACTAAAGCACTCCTTTTAAAAAAATTTACTTTTCCTGGCGCTATGGAAATCGAATAACCGGAAACAATTTAAGAGCAAACCGATTGGTTGGTGGGAGTAAAGGGAAACTACTATCACATTCTACTAAGAAGCTAACTTCCGCTTTAACTGCTTTCTAGCTTATTAATTATCATCAACGCTCTCAGAGAAAACATACGCTCTGAAGATTTCAATGGCGAAGATATAGCGTATTCTCTATCTCGGTTGTGCATACCAATAGGCGCTGCAAAACGGGAAAACCACGAGAGAAAACCCAGTAAATACATCAATCAACACAGAACAGGAGTTGTTAGCCTAAACCAGCGTTTCCCAAAGTGGGCGGTACCGCCCCCCTGTGGGCGCTGAAGCGTTCTAGTGGAAGGGGGAATAGTGGGTTCAGTAGAATTTGGGGATGTTCATGCGATTAGGGTCGGTGGGTCCTTAAAGAAAAAATTAATAAGACATATTTTAACATAAATTATTTTTGCGATTGAATAGTTATTTTAATTCTGCATTTTAATTCATCTTATGCCCGTCTTACACGATCCATTTTTTCATCAATTTTCTATTTCATGTATATAATCATTTGAGAATTGACCATGTATTACATAAATATATATCAAATTTCAATGTCAAAGAGAAAACAGAGTATATATTTGTGTGGAGGGGGCGTTGGCAAACTGTTATAATGTGTAGGGGCATTACAAAGTTTATGTTGTGCAAAGTGGGCGTGACCCTAACAAGTTTGGGAATCTATGGCCTTAACCAATAACCAATAACCAATAGCCTAAACACACTGAGATACATGCTTGGGAAGAGATCGGAGCATTTATGGACATGTGCGATGAAGATGATCCTAAAATGAACAATGAGCTTATTAGCCAGTATGTTATGCGTTTATTGTGTGGGAGTATAAAGGGATAAGCGTAGCCACAAAGCTGAAAGTTTACCATGCCATAGTGCTAACCACGCTGCTGTACGCAAGCGAGACATGGACAGTGTATAGCCAGAGCCAACTATAAACTACTGGGCCTTCGGCTCAGGTAAGAATTGTGGGAAATCAGACCCCAACTACACCACGTGACCTCGCATTCCAGTATTGGTGTATATAGACGAATTCATTTTAAAATCAACACAAAATGCTAACTCGAAGTCATATTATCCAACAAGTTAAGTTTAACAATAAGGAATATCAATATAATGAATATGTTTCACCAACAAATAACCATAGACTCACCGAATTGAGTAAAATTGCAAAAAGCGTGCAGTGTTCTATCAAACATCTGTATTTTCCAGATCCCTTTTCTTATCTAGGTCAGGGAATACCTGGCCAGTTGTCTGGCCTGTGCTAGAGCCAGGCTGTGGTATAGCAGACACGCAAGAAAACTGAACCACTTCCACACTATCTGTTTACGCAGAATACTAAAAATAAACTGGCAGGACAAAATTCCAGACAGCGAAGTCCTCACAAGAACAAAGATCCCAAGCGTCAACACCTCTGTTGCGGAAGGCTCAAAAGAGCTGGGCATAAACGCATCCCAAAACAATTGATGTATGATGAACTTGAATGGGGCAGATGTTCTGCTGGTGGACAGAAAAAAGCTTTAGAAACACTCTGAAATGCTTCAATATAGACACAACGTGCTGAGAATCCCTTGCGAAAGAGCGCTAAATGTGGCGTTGTAACAACACCAGAGAAACCCACAAAGCTTAGAATCTCCGTGCCGTTGAAGCACAGGGAAAACGAGATGAGCGAAAAGACAGACCACACAACACCCACATGTCTAGCCTTGATCATGTATGTCCCACCTGTGGTAGGGGATTGTGTTCTAGGATTGACTCTACAGTCACCTCTGCACATACCAGAGAGGCCCAACAGCACACGTCTGAGACTTGTCATCATTGCTTGCGATGGATGGCTATTATATGCGGCTATAATATTATATATGTTACAGACCTGGAGGCGAAGTCTTCTTGGGGAACTAAAGAGTGCTCGACTATCCTGGAAAACCATAAAGAAAACAGTCAGAGACCGAGAAAAGTGGCGAACGACTCAGTGCCGGATTATCCTTATAGCAGAAGTAGCAAATCGCCCGTGTGCTGCCGGGGCTCGCAAGGGGAGCAAAGAGTAGCAGCACTGCGACCTACAAGGCATGTCGTAAGAGGCGACTAAGGTGGGTTTGGCGTAGGGCTGGCTACCCTATCCAGTAGAAAATTTTAGCCACAAAATCCAACCAACCATGAACAAGTCACATAAAAATAAAATAAAAACTGTGCCAACCAAGAGGAAATGAAGCTCTTCTAGAAGAGGTATGAAGCGATGCAGAGAAAGCCGCAAGGAGTCTACACCGCAGATTATCTTCCTTTCACCTAGGAAAAGCTCCAGAATTGGCACCTGGAATGTTAGAAGTATGTATCAAATGGGAAAGACAGCACAGGTTGTAAATGAGATGAAATTTCACGGATTGGCATCTTGGGATTATGTAAAACTAGGTGGAATGGTGCAGGCAAACAACGTCTAAACACAGGAGAAACAATGCTGTTCTCAGGCCATATGGAAGAAAATGCCCCATAGTGAAGGTGTGGCTTTAATGCTATCTAAAGAAGCGGAGAAGGCACTAATAAAATGGGAAGCAGTGAGTCCTAGGATAATCACAGCAACATTCAGAACCACCAAAAGAAAGTATTCTTGAATGTGACCCAGTGTTATGCACCTACCAATGATAAAGAGGAAAAAGTAAAGAGGAATTTTACATAAAACTTCAAAATATTATAGGTAATCAGAGAAATGGGAACATCAAAATTCTGATGGGTGACCTCAATGCCAAAATAGGTTCGGACAACATAGGCTACGAGGAGATCATGGGAAAACACGGACTAGGAATAATGAACGAAAATGGAGAACTATTCACTAATTTCTGTGCAGCGAATCAATACGTCATAGGTGGAAGTGTCTTTCCACATAAAAGAATACATAAAGCAACCTGGGTATCACCAGATCACAGAACAGAAAATCAAATTGACCACATATGCATAAACAAGAAATTCAGGTCATCTCTACAAGATGTAAGGGTCCTAAGGGGGCAGATGTAGATTCGGATCACCATTTGCTGATAAGTAAAATTAAACTGAAGCTTAAGCGATACATAACATCCCATGAACATAGACACCAATATAATGTAGGATACCTCAGAAGTCAAGAAACAAAGGAACAGTTCACGGTCACAGTCTCTAATAAGTATGAGGTGTTGCGACAATTAGAAGATGAGGTGAGTGCGGAAGAATGCTGGCAGCAAGCCAAAATATTTGGAATGAAACATGCACAGAGGTATTAGGAAAGAAGGAGCGGAATCATAAGGCATGGATAACTCCAGAAACTCTCAAAGAAATAGAAGAAAGGAAAAAGAGGAAAGCAGATTTAAATAATAGCAAAACTAGAACTGCCATAGCCAGGAAAAGTACACAGAAGCTAGCAAGAAAGTGAAGAAACAAATAAAGTTAGATAAAAGACAATACGTAGAAGATCTAGCAAGAGAAGCAGAGGTAGCTGCAGGAAAAGGAAACCTTAGGGATCTTTACAATATCACTAGAAAGCTAGCAGGAAAATACAGACCATCAAATGGGTTGATCAAAAATAGTAGTGGGGAAACTATCACTAATGTTAGAGACCAAATGGAAAGATGGATGGAATACTTCAAGGAACTCCTGAACAGACCAGCACCTACAAACCCCCAGATATCCAACCGGCAGAAATTGACTTGGACATCAACTGTGAGAAACCATCCAAGGAGGAGATTAGTAAAGCCATTAAACTTTTAAAAGATGGAAAAGCGGTCGGTCCAGATGGTATTCCAGCGGAGGCGGTTAAAGCCAACATAAACACATCCACAGAAATACTGTATAAATTATTTAGCAGAATCTGGGAGACTGAAGAAATACCAGCAAACTGGAGAGAAGGATACCTGGTGAAGCTACCAAAGAAAGGGGACCTTCAGAAGTGTGAAAACTATAGGGGAATAATGCTGTTGTCAGTACCTGGGAAAATACTAAGCAGAGTCATCCTGGAGAGACTGAGAGATGCCATCGATATAAAGCTAAGAGATGAACAGGCAGGCTTCCGACCAAATAGATCCTGTGCTGACCAGATAGCCACATTACGTATAATAATAGAGCAAAGTATTGAATGGAAATCCCAACTTTATATCGGATTTGTTGATTATGAGAAGGCTTTTGACAGTATTGATAGGAAAACCCTTTGGAAATTAATGAGGCATTATGGAATCCCACAGAAAATTATTAACCTAATAAAAGCAACATATACAGATATGAAATGTAGAGTTTTTCATGAAGGTAAACTAACAGATACTTTCGGAATAGAAACAGGAGTGCGTCAGGGATGTCTTCTATCACCTTTGTTGTTCTTACTGATTATGAAGACCACAGTAACTAACATCAGAAATGGAATCCAATGGACTCTGACAGAGCAACTAGATGATCTGGACTTCGCTGATGATATAGCCCTTCTGTCACATACACGAAATCAGATGCAGGATAAGCTAAACACATTGAATCAAAGGTCCCAGCAACTAGGGCTGAACATTCATAAGGGAAAGACAAAGATATTGAGAATTAACCAAGCAAACGACAACTCGATCTCCTTGGGGAAATCCCACTTCAAGAGGTAGAATCATACACATATTTGGGCAGCAACGTAGACAAAGAGGGTGGAACAGATAGAGATGTTAGAATAAGAATACAGAAGGCAAGAGGAGCTTTCATTGCACTGGGAAACATTTGGAAGTCCAAAGAAATCAAATCTAGAACAAAAATTCGATATTTAACTCTAATGTTAAAGCAGTTCTACTGTATGGGTCAAAAACATGGAGAACAACTAAAACAATAGCGCATAAATTGCAAACATTCATCAACTGGTGTCTGCGCAGAATAGGGGGAATAAGATGGTATGATAGGGTCACAAATGAGGAACTTATGGAGAGAACAAGACAGATTCCAGTGAACGAACAGGTTAAAAAAGACGCTGGCGCTGGATAGGACACACTTTGCGAAAACCGGAGGAAAATATAACAAGAAGGGTCCTTGCCTGAAACCGCAGGGACAGCGAAAGAAGGGGAGGCCGAGAAATACATGGAGACGAGATTTGGAGGCGGAGATCAACAATATAAAGAAGAGCTGGAGGGAGCTACAGGAGATAGCTAGAGATAGGAAGACTTGGCATGAGTTGGTTGAGGGCCTATGCCCCAACCCAGGTAAAAAGGCAAAGAGAGAGAGAGAGAGAGAGAGAAGTAGCAAATGCTACTAGCCCCGCCTAGAGCAGAAAATGTTTAGCTTGTAAAATTACAAGCACGCATTAATGAGATAAATAAGTACGCAGAATACATTCCCTGCTTTGCACATTCACTGAATGTAGTTGCTAAAAACAAAACCTAGGGCCTCTTGCTAACATTTGCTACAGGCCCGCGTTGGCTTGATCCGGCACTGGGACAACTGTTGAGGCCATATGCTCCATATGGAGCGGAGAGGAGTAAGTAAGTAAGTAATGAGCACCTACAGCAACACGTGATCTTCTTTTCACATCAATAACTTTTCTATCGGTCCAAGCAAATGAGAAAAATTAGGTGATGACAGAGTTCTGTGCGTGGAAAGCGACATTGCGCATTGTCTTTTGAAAAGAGACTTAGGAATAGGATGAAAGACAAGAGAGAAAAGTAGAAACTCAGAAGTTGACAACGCCCGAGTGGTTACCGGGTCCCAAATTTGTGGTGTAAAGAATAGGACCACTGTTACCTGACACGCATGTCGTAAGAGGCGACTAAGGAGGTTTGGCTTAAATCGGATGCATGTGTCCTAAATGTGTAGAAGTCTATGCGTTTAGGGTCTACCAAACCAATGTGCAACGTATACACGTTCTTGGCAAAGATCAAACCTATCACAAAGAGTGATTAAAATTGGTCGTAAAGAACGAACGCAAAGAAGAAGAAGAAGAAGTTGATATAGTAAAACACTTGCCAATTGACAGTTGTAAAGATGAAAAAGGCCATATATAAATATATTTATTTTCAGTCCTAGTTGTCAAAGTACTTTTTCTTGTCTTTCAATGACATTCCCCCAATGTTTCTGTATATCCACATTTCACAAGGTTATGATAATTTTTACCATTATATTCAACACCTTTATCTTTCTTGCTTTGTTTATTGCCACTGTTTTTAATATAGGCCATCTATTTTGCTCATATGAAGTTAAACACAATGAAGAACATGTGACAAAGCACCAGCAAAATATTAAAATTAAACATATTGAGAACACGCATTTTTTCAGTGGCTACTTATGGTTGTGAATCATGGAGTATTACACACAAAAAACAAGAACGAAAATTCAGTCCTTCGAAACGAAATGCTACAGAAAGATCCTACGAGTACCATCGACAGAAAAAAGAAAGAACACTGATGTCCTGAAAGAACTGAATGTTAAAGACAATTGATTGATAAACAACATACTATACAGAAAAAATTAGATACTTTGGTCACATCAGGCCTGGAGAGAACAATATTAGATGGCAGGGTCCCAGGACGCAGATGCAGACCAAGAAGAAGATGGCTACTTGATATTAAAGAAACCATGAATATGACCATCGACGAAGTGAGTGAACTGGCTAGAGACAGAGTGAATTTCATATTCGCTGCAAAAGAGAGCAACGTCATAAAGTATACGCACCTTGATGATATATATATATATATATATATATATATATATATATATATATATATAACTCAAAATATACTAAGCAGGATAACCTACATGAGCAAGACAAGAACGATCACGTGAGTCTATATAGGACGCGCGGCAGTTACCAGATTCTAATTGATTTTCTGTTCCAATGAATAATGAGCATTATTCGTATCTATTGTGAGATTCCTTTTCGTGAAATCTGGTTGGTTCAGCTGCACCATTTGAAGTTTTGCACCATATGGTTCATGATAAATCCGGCAATGAACAGTGTTTTTGATGTTCTACGTACGTGCTTATTTTGCTAAATGGTTAATCCAGCATGATATGAGAATGACACCGGGTCTGATATATTTGAATAAGGGACACACATATCTAGTGCGGTTATATATATGCAGCAATAGAATATGCAAAACGAGTATTACATTTTTAAGACTGTGGGAGCGGAATATGCGTTTCGACAAGTCTACAAGTTTGCCGAGCCATAATGCTCACCACCCAAGTGTACGCTAGTCCTCCTTCCCTTCGTTCACTTGAAATTTGTCTATATATTCAATGTTGTCTCTTGTATGAACTTCACTGTCTTTGTAGCTCACACAGAGGTCCGTGTGTACGCTAGTGAGACACGGACAGGGTATAGCAGACAAGAAAAAAAGTAGCCGTTTTCACGTAAATTATCTCCGCAGATTGCTTCAGAATAAAATGACAGGAACAAATTTCAGATACGAAGTTCTTAAGAGAGCAGAGATTCCAAGTATCCATACTCTGTAACAGAAATCACATGTGAAATAAGAAAGTCACGTCGAACGGATACCTGATTAAAACTCACCATAAAAACAGTTGATATATGTCGAGCTACATTGGGGCAAACGACTCGTTGACGGACACACAAAAACCCGCTTCAAAGACGTTTGTGAAGTGTCTCTAAAAAGCTTCACAATGGATACCACTTTCTGGAAATATCTTGGACAAAATCGTCATTGTGGCTTTGCAATACCACAAGAGAAATTTTCATGGTTGAGAATCGTCGTAATGTTGAGACACGAAGAAACAAGTCTCGTTAAATGATATAGCACATAACACTCACAAGTCCCGCCCGAGTGGTTACCGGGGCCCAAATTTGGAGTGTAAAGAATATAACCACTGTTACCTGCCACGCATGTCGTAAGAGGCGACTAAGGAGGTTTGGCTTAAATCGGATGCACATGTCCTAAACGTGTAGAAGTCTATGCGTTTAGGGGCCTACAAACCAATGTGCAACGTATACACGTTCTTGGCAAAGATCAAACATATCACAAAGAGTGATTAAAATCGGTCGTAAAGAACGAACGCAAAGAAGAAGAAGACTCACAAGTCCAACCCTGGACATGTATGTCCAAACCTGTGATAAGAGATTACATTTCAGGAATCGCCTCTACAGTCGCATCCGTACACAATAGAGAGGTGCAAGAACACTCGATTTGGGGATGTTGTCATATTTGCTTGCGATATACGACAAACATTATATTTCACAAGTATTAATGTTCCAATGTGTATGTTCCAATGTATCTGTTCCAATGTATCTGTTCCAATGTATCTGTTACAATGTATCTGTTCCAATGTGTCAATGTTTCCGTGATATTTTCATCTTCTTCGTACGCTCCCTATCGACCACTTGTTAACCACTCTGTGTGATTTGTATGTGATCCGATCCTAAGAGCGATTGTACGTTGTGACATCACACGGGCGGTTTCCGGGATATGAAATTAGGATTTCCAGAACATCTTTCTGTCGAATACGTTTTTCTTCTTTGCGTTCGTTCTTATCAACTAAGTTAGCCACTATTTGTGATCTGTGTGGTTTGCGTCAGGAACGTGAGTACGTTGCGTTTCGGTTTTTATGCACATACAGGCACATTCGAATATTGGCCTAAAGTGATTCTTGGGTTTGCCTGACTTGAAAGTCCAGACCTCTTCCCTTCTTTCTCGCACTTAACGTAGCTTACGTAGATATTGATCACATCTAATAAACTCATTGCAGCGTGTATATATAACCTGAGCCGAAAAACATGTTCCTACTGCCAATTTTTTCCCGACACGGCGTAACTGTTCTAAATAAGGAACAATTCCAAACTTTTTTGGACATGTGTTGTTTTTGTGTTTCTCATATTTTCATCATCTTCTAAATTAAATTGAGACCCTCGCCGGTGATACGGAGTTCGTGCACTGCCGCTGAGATCTTTCTGTGTAATAAAGAGATCGGACCACTCAAGGTTTCTCAACAAAGTGCAATGATGATGGTCCATTCAATCAATCCCTCAACTTTTGCTGTACTGGAACCTCTATCATTAACAGTTTTGCCACGATCATACAATTCTTGTATGTACTAACGGTCACTATCCCGCATCCGTGCACGTTATCGATCCCTAGACGTCGGTCAGAAGACTCGTATAGACGTATACACCCTGGGCATGGCCAACTGATTATGTGTCTTTGATGAACGCTGATAACACAATCTTGATTAGTATACACTTATTTCGTATCCGACAATAGTTTAGAAAGATTGAACAATTTCTGTCGGAAAGGAGATGAACAAAGGCATACCAGAAAGAACAGCCATCACTTGGACATCGGATACAAACAAGAAAAGGGAGCATACATAACCTTAGAAGCACACAATGAAAGATGAAATGCCTATAATTTCTCTCATATGAAATACTGCAATTGAAGACCGATGTATAAGGAGTCCTTGTAGAAGCATTTTGTGCCAGATGGTATGACGAGAATTAGCTAACTAAAGTTTTTGGCTATATAAATAAGAAACATAATACTAAACTCCACGCGGATAATCTTTTGTATTGTTATATGTAGGGCTATACCAACTAGCCCCATTGTTAAGGCATCCAAAAATCTTACTGACAGCTAAACAACAGACGATCAACAGCATTTTCATACCAACTTTGTGGTACCAAAGCCAAACATGAACAATGAGCAAAGCGCAGTCGTAAAAAATAACTACATATCAAATGCGGTTCCTGTGAAAAGCTACCAACGACACCGGAAAAAAACAACGTAACCAACATCAGCATAAAAAAGAAAGTTGGCACAGAACCTTGCTTGAATTAAATTGAGAAATAAAGAATGAAATGGGTTGGCCACTTAATAAGAATGCATTAAAACTCCACTGTATACAGCTTTCTACAACAGAATATCAGGAAATAATGCGAGAGGAAGACCACGAAAAAGATGGTTAGATGGCATAGCAGAATCCTGTCAAAGAGCAAAAATAACAATCACCCAAGCCACCAGAATAGCGCAGGACAAAAAACATAAAACCACGACACTGGACAACAACTCGGTAGTAGTGTGATGACAAAAGAAAGTAGAAGAAAGAAGATGAAGGTCTGTCAGTTTTATTTTTGTGCTCGCAGACGTAAAGGGGAATGAACGGCTGATAGGTTTGCAGACATTGCTACTGTGGAAAAGGGTCGAGCAATGAACCAGGCTGATATTCTGTATGCCCTAAGGAAGATGGGGAGTGCAAATGTTACAAATAATGAAGGTGAACCTACATCTCTAACAAGACTGCAAGAATAGGATGCTAGAAACTCAAACGGGGTGTAGCCATCAAGATCGCTGTGCTGGACCAGAGATGAGTAGTAAACTAATACAGAACTGGTGTCTTCTTCTTCTTTGCGTTCGTTCTTTACGACCAATTTTAATCACTCTTTGTGATACGTTTGATCTTTGCCAAGAACGTGTATACGTTGCACATTGGTTTGGTAGGCCCCTAAACGCATAGATTCTACATGTTTAGGACACGTGCATCCGATTTAGCCAAACCTCCTTAGTCGCCTCTTACGACATGCGTGGCAGGTAACAGTGGTTCTATTCTTTACACCCCAAATTTGGGAACTGGTGTCGTTAGGGACATACTGAGGAAGAGATCAGAGCACTTATATACCAATTGTTTCGATGTGCGGTGATGATGATCTGTCGACTAAAATATAAACTAAACTGTTCACGTTGGAATATAGTCGTGCAATATAATTGCATTTTTAAACATATAAATATAAATATATATACTTCCGGTTTGGTTCCTTACGTCACTTGTTGTTGGCATCATCAGTGAGTGTAATATACACAATTTCGGTCATGTCTTACGCATATTTGTTCAAGTACATAATTATTGGTGACACAGGTATGTGCTATTTCTTGTTTAATTTATCTAGCAAGGTTATATATTAGATGTGTCCTAAAATTATATCCAGCAAGTTTGTAGTTTGCTTCGTGTCAACCAGTAAACAAGACGAAGACCACCATTTTAAGATTTTTCAATCAATTCTTTGCAGTTCAGTGCTCAGAAGTAGTAGATTCTTATTACATTTATTTGAGATATCATATTGTAACGACGCCATTCATCACTGTCTGGCGATGAGCATTATTATATTGAAAATAATCGTGTATGTGGCATTGTGTTTATCAAAATCAAAGAACATAGATAGTGCCGTTGGCGTTATTATGGAGAAACTACTACGACTACTACTACTACTGAACTGACTCGGTTGAGTGTCAGTGTCACTCAGTAGTCAGTTACAGTAGTGACTGCAATAATTCTGGTTCTAATTTCATATCTTATCTTTTTTTTTCATGACTACCGACACACAATGCAGTCTTAAGTTTGCAGTAAACACACATATTGTGACGTCCTGTAAGGCAGCAATAAAATTAAAATCTTTCCATTGTGTTCGATCAGTGACTATCGTTTACTCCACTACTTTACTTTGTTGCAGGCAGCCCAATGACACACACTGCATCTTCTCCATTGTCCGTCGTCAGGCTGTCCTTGGTCTGCCCCACCTACTTTTTTCCTCCAGGGTATAATGTATGGCAGTTTTCATGATCATTGGTCTCTGGATCACCATTCTCTGATTCTGAGTTTGTGTCATATCCAGCTCCAGCATCTTACTTCATCACTGTGTGCATCTCCTCCTGACTGCATCTATTGAGCAGTTATTGATTGCTGATTTTTTTCCAGACAAAATATTCTGAGTATGATCAGAATCTGTCTTAGGAATGCTGACAGTCTAGGTGTTTTAGTTTCTATTATTTTCCAGCATTCAGATTCATACAAAGGTGCCCAAAGTACATAGCGCTCATATATATCCTTAATTTATGTGTGTGTTATACTGGGAATTTCATTGGGCCGGAATCCTGGCCAATTTACTCACAACAGGAAAGAAAACTTAATGCTCTTCATATTTTTTTCCATTTGCTTGCTGTAAATTTATACATAGTCATAACACCTAATATGGTGTTTCGACTAATTTTTGTGTGAACGCTTGCTTTCCTTATCACCAGTGTCCCTCGTCATTAAGGTCATCCTTACTTGGACCTCGGATGTGTTTTCATATAAGATATATTCTTGATATACCATGGAATGACCATGTAACAAACAAGTACCCTAGAGAGCATAAATTCCCACCATGTACACTCTCTTCAAGCAGAGATACCTCCTGTGGCTGGGCCATATCTCGCGCATGGAAGATTATCAAATTCCCAAGGATCTCCTTTATGGAGAGTTGATCTCTGGGAAGAGAGACCGATTGAAGACACCCCCTATTTTATATAAGGATATTCGTAACTTCTTCTTGAACGCTCCATATCAAACACTTGTTAACCACTCTTTGTGATTTGTATGTGATTCAAGCCTAAGAGCGATTGTATGTTGTGCAAGTTATGCACTTACATGTATGCCAGCACTTCCGATTTCTGCTGCGATTTTAATTTACTAGGTAGCTTCCCTAGACCCATACCTCAGTCGCAGTCGTCTCTTACAACATTCCTTGTAGGTCGCAGTGTTACTATTCTTTGCTCCCTTGAGGGCTCCAGCAACACATGAGCTTATGTGTAAGCAAGATGTCCAGGCTCTTCACATAAACAAATGCACATGTGAAACTTAACCAAAGACAGATGTACCTGGAAAAAGGAGGTGTGGAGGAGACGGATGCATTTTTAGCACTGTCTGTTCAAACAGGCAGAGGGAAAGAGGCTTTACTCCACGATGCAATCCAATCTTGAGAGACCTGCATATTCATTTAGGTGTAAGAATTGTTACAGAGACTGTCACTCTCATATAGGACTTTTGCCCATGTGGTGCCGGGGCCACAAGGGAAGCAAAGAATAGTACCACTGCAACCTACAAGGCATGTCGTAAGAGGCAACTGATGTAGGACCTAGAGAAGCTACCCTAGTGAATAAAAAGTATTGCAGAAATCGTGCTGGCCTACTTGAAGGCGCATAACTTGCACAATCACTCTTAGCCTCAGATCACATACAAATCACACAGAGCGGTTAACAAGTTGTCGATATGGAGCATTCAAAGAAGAAGAAAGAATATCAGACTTTACAGTCGCCAACAGAGCTGCAAAGTACATATTGAACTCCACAGGTCAATGGTCCCTTGTAACTGTAAGAGGCCTACTATATTGATAAGATCTCCAAATGCTGTTTAGATTGGCCAGTGTGTTGCCAGGGGCTCTAAAGGGGAGCAAAGAATAGCAACACTGTGACCTACAAGGCATGTCGTAAGAATCGACAGAGGTAGGGGCCTAGGGAAGCTACCCTAGTAAATAAAAAGCGTTGTAGAAATTGGATGTGCTGGCCTACTTGTAGACGCATAACTGGCACAACGTACAATCACTTTCACTCAGATCACATACAAATCACAAAGAGCAGTTAACAAATGGTCAGTATGGAGCGTTAGAAGTTTAGATCGACAAAATCAATTCTGACCTGTTTTAATTAAAATAATTATAATACTGACGATTATTGATTCATCACGGTTGCATATAGTGAAGTTGGTAACAAGCTGCAGTAGTGACAATATGTCACGGAAATTCCGGTGCTCAACGCCAGCTTTTGCCCAAAAATTTCTGTTTGCGCATGGTGCGTTGTTGGACTACACAGGAAACCCTGATCCTTTTACTTGGGGATCTAAAGTACAAGTACCTCAGAAGCTGGAGTTAGGATCTAATGATTGATGAGGGACACAGGTGATAAGGAAAGCAAGCACTAAAAAATCATTCTGAGGCACCATGACTATGCCTGACTTCATAGCTCATTAATACACAACAGACAGAGGAAGACTTAACATTGGTTAATTAAGTACTATCTAAGACTTAGAATAAGTAGCCGCCGAATGGTTACCGGGCCCAAACTTGGGGTGTAAAGAATAGAACCACTGTTACCTGCCACACATGTCGTAAGAAGCGACTAAGGAGGTTTGGCTGAAATCGGATGTACATGTCCTAAACGTGTAGAAGTCTGTGCGTTTAGGGGCTACCAAACCAATGTGCAACGTATACACATCCTTGGCAAAGATCAAACATATCACAAAGAGTGATTAAAATTGGTCGTAAATAACAAACGCAAAGAAGAATAAGTGGCAGTGAAGTAATATGCTGATAATTTGATCTATTATTAGATCTGGCTTCAAACTTGCTGCCTTGCAGGTCGACTGGGGACAGCCAAAGTCTGACGGAGAGCGAACCCAGTAAACACTGGCTAAAACCGGACACATCGCCAAAGGATAAGCACCAGAGCTCAAAATGGCGCTGAAGATGTGACGAAACACACCCATGCTAAGGCTGCATGAATCAGATTTCCACATGAATGAGATTTATGGGGAAATCTGGTACATCAGTCGAAGCGGTGATCTAGAGAGAGATCGAGATCTGGCTTATAATTAATTCAAAATAATTACTTAAATGAAACATTAAATGAATTATAATTGCACATTAATTTAATAGCATTTGTCATCCTAATATAAAATATCACATTAGGTGAACTGGATAAGGTGTATAACCAAGTACTATGTGTCATGACATGAGAAATTCTTCTTCTTGCGCTTGCCCACTATGAATTCAGGCGTAGTCAGGGCACCTGGTACTAACACTTCTGATTTTTGCATGAAGGCCTGCTTTCCTTATTATCAGTGTCCCCGCCACACAGGTGTGCCTTCTCCGACTTGAGAGGTACATGAGCAATGAAATCAACACCTATAGTAGAGATGGAAAACAAAATTGAGAGGGGGAGGAGATTCAAGCACCGAGAGAATGCAGAGGCACAAAAGTACTGATACAGGCAGAAAAATTCCTGTGTATGCCAAGCCATAAAATGGAAGACATATTTGAAAATCTAGCAATGGGACAACTGAAAAGAGTTTTATTCGTTAGGCTAAAAGACACTATAGTAAAACCTCCGTCCTCTTGTTAACTTTTTATTTTGTATTATATAGCTAACAAATAAATGTGGATAATATTTAAATGTTGTCAATTGATCAAATCTACAGGTGTGGGCAAATCATGCCTGCTTCTTCAGTTCACAGACAAAAGGTTCCAACCAGTCCATGATCTCACTATAGGTGCGTACATTTTGTGATACATATATGGCAGTTTTCGTCTCAACATATGGTCAATTGACACATATTTTACAGTGATAACTTCTGAGTTTGCGATTGTCTCTCTCTTACCTATCAGCTCATCCCTAAGTCTCTTTTCAAAAGAATCTGCACCTTTACTTAACATTGTTTTCCCACATAACTCAGTTATCAGCTATTTTTTCCCATTTGTTGGGGTTGATAGAAAAGTTCTTCATTGAGGCCTTGCAGACATCCTTATATCTTGAGATTTTGTGATACATACATGTATACATCAGCATGTGCATTGTTTGTTAGTCTTAGACAGTCATGAAATTCACAACTTACTGTCTCTAGTACAGCTTATCAATTCTATTTTTTATTGTATTTTTGTCATAATATTAGGCTGTTCAGCATCTTCTTTCTTTGTTATGATAAATTTTTTCTGTTGTTACAATTTTTTTTCTGATTCAGAAGCACTTGAGCATTCATCTCTTCAGTTCGGTGTCATTGACATCGTAACTCTTCGGTTTGGTGCCATGAACATCGTAAAATTGGAGAACCTGTGGCTTTTCTGTCAGCTCACGGAATTGAACCGCACTCACAGGGGGCTTGTCACCCATTGTCCAACGCGCTACAAACACGCTGGGCAGGCGGCGTTGTTACAATTACAATGTACTCATAGAGTGTCTTCTTATATAGCAAGACAAAAAGCTGAATATTTTTATCTTATCTGTTAATAAGCTTCTTTTTATGTCAGCACCTACACATTAGTCTTTATTTATCCAAAGGATTCTTAATATGCTTCTGGAAATCCATATATCTGTAATTTACTAATATTCTTCTGTTTACATACATCTTCGTGACCAAAATAGATTTCATATAGTAGAAATTAGACATCTCATTACTGGGCAGATGACGCTCATCAGCCCGGGAGGGTAGGTCGTCTACAGGTCGCTGCTCTGAAAGAAAATAGCAACCTGCTGCCTTGTGGGTTTTGGCTGGGGACAGCAAAAGGCTAACAGAGAACGAACCCAGTAAACGCTGGTTGAAATCGAACACACCGCTGAAGAATAAGCACCTGAGCTCCAATAGGTACTGAAGGTTGTGCACGTACATCCGTTCTTGATGTTTGGCTGCTTATATATCACAATTAGAATGATAAAAGCGGCCTACGAACAATCACGAGAGAGAGACATCTCATTAGAGAGCATAAAAATATCCTTTAAAAAAACATGTAAAAGGCTGTTGCATTTCTTGGGAAATAACCTTGACATGTAACAGTGTAATTGTTAACACACTCATATGTTGACTTTAACTAAAGAGATATAAATAACAACGGATATGGTGTGTTGAGACTAGAATAGTTTTAGCACAGTTTTCAAATAGTTTTGAGAGTTGTGGACAATTCTCCAGTTTTATTTTAAACAATGAATTTAATACGGATCAATAAACCTAGTTCTTCTTTTTCCGCTATGAATTCAGGCGTAGTCAGGGCTAACCTGACGAATTTCATGACTGCCTAAGACTAACAAACAATGCACATGTTTGCTCTGACTAATTTTTTCGTGAATGTCTGCTTTCCTTATTATCAGTGTCCCTTGCCATACATGTTTGCCTTCTCCGACTTCAGAGGTAGATAAATCTAGTGTGTCAATTAAATGCTATACGACCATATTGTTTTTATTATTTTAACATTTCTGGATTTGAAATAGTGATACATTTCCGAACTTTGACCTAGATTGAGATGAAGTGAGTAGCCAAATGTAATAACAATTAGGGAGTAAAGTGAGTGATTAGCCAGGAAATGCTTTATAAAAAAACATTGCGAGGTGCCAGTTTTGTGAACAAATGAAAACCAATTACCATATTTCCTATGCCTGCACGCTAGTCAACAACAAGCTACATTGATTACATAGTACCAGAGCCAACAAAAGTAAAACATGAATAGGGTTGGTTTTAATTAGGTTTATAAACCGGATTTGTGTTGGTTCAATATGTTTTTTTTTCTTCGACAATCAGTTTCCTATACTCAAGAGGTCTAAAAAAAATTGAGATGCGTTGCCTTAATGAATCCAAATGTCCGACAGAGTGGTTACCGGGGCCAAATTTGGGGTGTAAAGAATAGAACCACTGTTACCTGCCATGCATGTCGTAAGAGGCGACTAAGGAGGTTTGACTGAAATCGGATGCACATGTCCTAAACATGTACAAGTCTATGTGTTTAGGGGCTTACCAAACCAATGTGCAACGTATATATGTTCTTGGCAAAGATCAAACATATCACAAAGAGTGATTAAAATTGATCGTAAAGAACGAACGCAAGAAGAAGAAGAATCCAAATGTCAGCAAAGGTTTTCAGGTGCCCCCACCAATTTTATTCAATTTTTCTTGCAGAGTAATAATAGTTTCTAAAAAAGGGATCTCACGCCGAAGGATTTACATCATTGCACTAAGTTTTACCTTGCTTGGCTTGGTCCCTCTCCACGGAAATGTCACGCCACCTGTCGATAGTATAGCACAAATGCCATAGCTCTGGCAACAATTCTAGGGATCTCACAAAAGGCATTCATAAACAGAATGACACGGTCCGGATTCAAACTCAGTAACTTCGGAATGCAAAACAAAGGCTAACAAAACTTGAATACGCACAATGGAAGATGAAATCTGCAGATATCTCTGACATGAAATATTGAACTGAAGGCTGCAAAGAAACAGAGAATTCTTCTAGAAGCTTCATGTGTCACAGGACATGTTGAGAATTAACTAACCTCATCACACCAAAATGTGTTTAATTGACATGTCATAAATAATACTAGCTCATACTTTTCACATATTAGTGTGGGGTCTCTGTGACTAAGTAGTTAAGCCCTTGTCTTGCGGTCCGAAGGTCGTGGGTTTGAATCTGGACTGCACTGTTCTGTTCACAAGTGAATTTTTTCCAGAAACTCATAGGATTGTTGGAGCTATGGAGTTCGTGCTTTGTGCAATACTGGGACAGTTGGCGTGCTAATCTGCAGAGAGGGTCTGAGCCGAATGGGGTAAACCTGGTGCAATGAAGTCAGTTCTTCGAATTTAACCCTTTAGCTGCTAAAGACGTATATATACATTTTCCCATTCACTTCTAAAGACGCATTAACACGTCTGTTATTATCTCTCCTCTGTGGGCTAAAGACGTGTTAACATGTTATACATTGCTACTGTCACCATTGCTACTGGTGTACTGCTATGGCGCATTGCTACTGTCGTAATTGCTATAGTCGTAATTGCTATAGGTGTACATTCACGTTTGTGATCTAGAAACAAAGAGTAGCTATTTTTAGCTCAGCCTTCGGAAAGTATGTAGCAGCGAAAGGGTTAAGTCTCTTTTTTTTTTTTAAATATTGACATACTGTCCTAGTCCCCTTCTTCTGTTACTAATCTAATACATAAATTATGTCAGCATGTATAAATAAATATAAAGTAATGGTCGCAGTTTATTAGTAAATATCACAATATAAAATGTGACTGAAAACCTATACAATCTTGCAGGTGTGGAGTTTGGTGCTCGCATGATAACTATTGATGGCAAGCAAATCAAACTACAGATATGGGATACAGTAAGTAGCTTTAACAGACATACTTGTATTATTTGACATCGTCACAAGGAACGATAATCACTGACTGATCTGAGGACAGTGATGGATTTGAAGGAGATCCACCAGTGTGTTGCCGGGGCTCGCAAGGGGAGCAAATAATAGTAACACTGTGACCTACAAGGCATGTTGTAAGAGACGACTGAGGTAGGGGCTTAGGAAAGCTACCCTAGTAAATAAAAAGCGTAGCAGAAATTGGATGTGCTGACCTACTTGTAGGCGCATAACTGGCACAATGTACTATTGTTCTTAGGCTCAGATGACATACAGATCACAAAGAGTGTTTTAACAAGTAGTCGATATGGAGCATATAAAGAAGAAGACTTGTTATAATGTGCTCATAGAGTGGTCTCTTCAATCATCTTCTACATACATATTTAGAAGATGTCAGTTTTCATATTTGTAAAGAAAGCAGTTGGTAGTGTAGTAGCCCCCAGCTCCAAGGTAGTAGCTAACAGACTAGACAGGTAGTTTAGATAGAGATAGGCTTGTAAAAGGGAGATAAGTAGAGACTATAGTGTTTGCACACCAAATCTGCTCACTATGAGCAGAAGCAACACTAGAACGGAACATTGACGTAGTGAAACTAGTTGACGTAGATGTTAGTACTGCTTAGTAACATAGTGACAACATAGGGAGACCGATATAAACAGTAGACAGGAAAGGACGTGTTTGTAAACACTGCCAGATTAACATCAATAAACATGAATCAGATCTAAGAGAACAGAGTTTGTGTCATTAACATCATCACTCTTAGGTTATTCCATCATCCGTCATGCTATAAAGAGTAATAACTACAGCTACCCAAACTACAACAAATAGAAAAAGGGCTCCTACAACAGTAGCCTCAAGCTTTCAGCAGCTCAATAGAACTTCTTTCTAAGTGGCACAGTCATCAGATTAGAACTGTTCTCCAAATGGCAGTCATCAGAAAAAGAAATGAGGATACAACGCAGATCACTCCACCACAGAGCACACCTCCATAGAATTGGTATCAGGAACTCGGTTGCCTGCACTTGTGGAGCACCAAAGCACATCTTGCAAGACTGCAGTAGCATGAGAATGGAAATCTGGCCAACAAGACCAACATTTCAGCAGAACAACAGCTCTCATGTTGACCCAGTCGCAGTTTGGTACCAGGAAAAGCAATGGGAAATAAAGGCGACCAGCGTATGTTGATCACATCACCCATTGTGTGCTAACATTCAATGGAAAATACGGTCCTTACAATGTATTACCCTATATATCATATAGTATAACAAGGGCTCCTTTACCTTTTATGTCAACCTTAAGTTCAATATCACAGTTGATGTAAACATAGTTTTGTACACAGTAAAGTGAGTGTACAAGGACTAATAAAATACCCTAGACAAATTTGCTACAATGTTTTTGTTGCTACTAGTTATGTTGTCGCCCATGTGTTCCCGGGGCTTGGAAGGGAAGCAAAGAATAGCGGCACTGCGACCTACAATGCATGTCGTAAGAGGTGACTACGGTAGGGTTGGCTACTTTATCCAGTAGAAAATTTGTGCCACAAAATCCAACCAACTATGAACAAGTCACATAAGAATAAAACAATAACTGTGCCAACCAGGAGGAAAGGAAGCTCTTCTAGAAGAGGTATGAAGCGATGCAGAGAAAGCTGCTAGGAATCTGCACTGCAGATTATCTTAGGAAGACAGCGAAGGAAGGGGAGGCTGAGAAATACATGGACACGAGATTTGTAGGCAGAGATCAATAATATAAAGAAGAACTGGAGGGAGCTGCAGAAAATAGCTAGAGAGAAGACCTGGCATGAGTTGGTTGAGGGCCTATGGTTTAAAAAGGCAGAGAGAGAGAGTTATGTAGTAACTGTAAACAAATTTGAGTGTGTGTTAATGAGCTACTTAAAAGTGTGCTTGGTGATATTTTGATTGCAACTTTGTTAACAGGCTGGTCAGGAATCTTTCAGATCTATCACAAGATCTTACTACCGGGGAGCAGCTGGGGCTCTTCTGGTTTATGACATAACTAGGTTAGTGTACATCCTTTATCTTGTCCCTTTTAAATCCGATCACCTCTCAAGTTGTTATAGGTAAAATGTATTATTTTCTAATTCTAGGAGGAAATTGGAATACGATATTTTAACTAAATCCAATTATTTTTTAAACTCTGAAATTGTTGGCAGGAAACAAAGATAAAAAGAAAATCAGGCCATCACGCAAAAATCAATCAGAAGTGCCTTACCAGACGTCCTAACTAGGACTGAATTCATAGTGGGCGAATGCAAGAAGAAGAATTACTTTTTTATTTAAAATTTATTTTTTGGTATTAAATTCTCATGCGAGTAACATTTGTTATCAAATGAAATGCCTGTAACACTTATTTTTACTTCATTATTTATTAGTTTGTGTGATAATGCTCCTGTATGTTGTCGGGGCTCACAAGAGGAGCAAAGAATAGTAACACTGCGACCTACAAGGCGTGTAGTAATAGACGACTAAGGTAGGCTCCTAGGGAAACTACCCTAGTAAATAAAAAGCATAGCAGAAATAAAAAATTGCTGGCCTACTTGTAGGCGCATAACTGGCATAAATTACATCGCTCTTAGGCTCAGATCACATTCAAATCACAAAGAGTGGTTTAACAAGTGGTCAATATGGAGCGTTCGAAGAAAAAGATTATGTTAATGTATGTTTCATCTGTAGCTCAAGCGGTAGTGAGCTCGATCACGAACACAAGCGTACCTGGTTCAAACCCCACGGTGGGCAAGTTTGGAAGCAAATTCATTTCCGTGGGAATTTTACAAAAAGGTAAAAATAGACCTCGTGTCAGAAAGCAATGGCAAACTACTGAACGTATAAGTGGTGCCTAGAAAATCAACGACTTGTTTACTGTGGTTGATGGTTTACGTCCCTTAGGATATGCCACGATTTTCATTTCATGTTTCATATTGCTCAATGCAATTTTGATTATCCATGTCATCTGCTATTAACATAACAATTCATATGGTGTGGGTTGAGCCTGGGATTTTGAATGATGATCTTTTGTTATGGAATGTTTCTCTTAACATTGCCTATTCTTTGTTTCTGAAAAGCATTTCCCATCTATAAAGCTCTCATGCATTCAATCATAATTTATTTTGTCACCATATTTTTACATTGATAGCAGAAAACTAATCCAAACATTCCCAGTGAATCAATTTTTTTCATTTATTTCTCACCGTTTATTTCTCACTCATTTATTTATTTCTCATATTTTTCTCATTTATTTCTGAAGTATAGGGCCCCAACAGATCACCACTTTTTTCCGGTTTCTGGTTGTTTTATTTATGGCTTTCCAGCATCCTTGAGTTCCTCAGCAAGGTCTGTTTAGGACGCTTTCATTTTCCTTTCGGGTTTCACCCCAGTGCCTATGTAATGACACTCAATTGTGTCGTCCTGAGGGTTTACCCATTGTCATTTTCTTTTCCTAACCTGGTCATCATGGGTCCTTGTCCTGTTCTTATCCACAGGTCTGTGTTTGCAACTCTGTCATACCATCTCAGTCTGAGAATAAGCGGAAGATCTGTTGACAAAGGTCTCAATCTTGTTTTTTATTTAACCTGGTGACTTGTCACATTTCCGAGCCATACAGCAACACATATTTCACATTTGAGCTGAATATAGTGAGCTTTGTTTTAGTGGAGATAGCAGTAGATTTCCACACTGTCTTCAGGAGAGCAAATACTTGTCTAGCTTTCCTAATCCTGGCATTAATGTCCTCATCTGTATCTTCTGATTGGCTGATCTTACTTCCAAGGTAGACAAATTCACCAACATCTTCTATATCTCTACCCTTAATCAATATCAGGTCTTGCTGTATGTTGTTTGCTTTCGCAGTACTTTTGTATCATCTTGGTTGATTTTAATACTGACACGATGCGATGTTTCCGCTTTTTCATAAAGATATATTTTAAATTAGATAACAGAAAGTTAAATTTAGATCATCTTCGGATGCTCCATATCGACCACTTGTTAAACCACTCTTCGTGATTTTATGTGATCTGACCCTAACAAAGATTGTACGTTGTGCCTGTTCTGCGTCTACAAGTAAGCCAGTATATCCGATTTCTGCAACGCTTTTATTTACTAGGTTGCTTCCCTAGATCCCTACTTTACTCTCATCTTACGACATGCCTTATAGGTCTCAGTGTTACTATTCTTTGCTTCCCTTACGGACCCCGGCAACTCACTGGCGAAATTTTTAATCAAGAGTTTTGTTTAATTCTTATGTTAGCTCATTGAAAATATTAGATTAAATTAATCATGTATTAAATCCTCTGCATATTTGTGTTTTACCTTTCCACTGAATTTTCACAGACGTGACACTTTTGTTCACTTGACCACATGGTTAGAGGATGCTAGACAGCATTCCAATTCAAACATGGTCATCATGCTTATTGGAAACAAGAGGTATGAATAAAATGTGTAGTTTTTCTGGCTTTGTTTGTACTTGTTATCTTAGTAACTCTCTTCTAATGTCACTGAGCACAGAGGTTAAATGGAGATAACTGGACACAGATATATCTGGTCTTTTGTTGTGACATGATTCCATTGATCAAGATGGAAGTAAAAAAACAGATGACAAAAAGTACTTTTCTACCAACACTATGTTACCAGTGCCAAACTTGGTCCCTAACTGCAACACACCACAGAAAACTCACCACATGTGAAATGAAATGCTTTAGGAAGTCGCGGGGAGTTACCAGGAAAGATAGACTACGAAACGAGGACATCAGAAGCAGAGTAGGCATAACTTCATGCACTGAATACATTGAAAGCAACTAATGCAGTTAAAAAAAAAGGGTTTAAAAGCCGAAGGATTGACTTCATTGCACCGGGTTTTACCCCATACGGCTCGGTCCCCCTCCGCAGAAATGGCACGCCAACTTCCGAGAGTATTGCACAAAGCATGAACTCCGTAGCTCCAGCAACAATCCTAGGGGTGTCTGGAAAAACTTCACTCATGAACAGAATGGCGCGGTCCTGCTCGAACTCACGACCTTCGACTCACAAGACAAAGGACTTAGCCACAGAGACCCCGAACTAATGCAGTGGTTCGGACATTTAATGAGAATGGAATATAGCCAACCACCAATAACAGCATACAATAAAAAGAGATAGGGTACTAGAGCTAAGGGAAGACCAAGAAAAATATGGATATAACACAACATGGGCGACTCATCTGGTATGGAATGCAAATGAAAGCTCCCACCACTACGCTTAATGGCAAGAGTGGGCAACCAATTCCATCATCCATCTGGGGAAAGACAATAGACAATTATTCCATTCTAATCTCTTATCAGACACTGTTGAATGTTGTCTTTCCCATCCCCCAAACTAATCAGAGAAAAATACTGTCTGAACTAATTGGAGGAAAAACTGTCTAAAGTTGTCTTGCTCACCTAATAGGAGAAGAAGAAAAAACTGTTGAATGTTGTCTTTCCCATCCCAAACTAATCAGAGAAAATACTGTCTGAACTAATTGGAGGAAAACTGTCTAAAGTTGTCTTGCTCACCTAATGGAGAAAGAAAAACTGTTGAATGTTGTCTTTCTCCCCAAACTAATCAAGAAAAATACTGTCTGAACTAATGGGAGGAAACTGTCTAAAGTTGTCTTGCTCACTAATGGGAGAAGAAAACTGTTGAATGTTGTCTTTCCTCCCCAAACTAATCAGAGAAAAATACTGTCTGAACTAATTGGAGGAAAAACTGTCTAAAGTTGTCTTGCTCACCTAATAGGAGAAGAAAAAAAACTGTTGAATGTTGTCTGGTTCAGCTAATGGGTGGAAAACTGTTGAATGTTGTCTGGTTCAGCTAATGGGTGGAAAACTGTCTTGTTATCTTGCTCAACTAATTGGAGGAAAGAATACAGATAAATATACTGCCCAAGTGGTTACCGGGGCCCAATTTGGAGTGTAAAGAATAGAACCACTGTTACCTGCCACGCATGTCATAAGAGGCGACTAAGGAGGTTTGGCTGAAATCAGATGCACGTGTCCACTAGGGAATGCTAACCAGAAACAAATACTTGCAGAAAACGGATGCACCAGGCCGTAAGGCGAATAACATGGTGCAATGAGGAATGGGATAACGGATTCTACGGTCGCCAATCTGCCCCGGAGATTTAGCCACGCAGTAAGAATGTCAGACCTACCATCACGGGTGGCCAAACCTTACTGCTGGAAGTGGTCGGCACAAACGGGGAGCAGAAATCATAGGAATTATATCCTACAGAACTGCCCCCAGTATGCAGACTTGAGAAGAAAGAGGTGGCCCACTTAGACTAGCGTCCAAGACAAACTGTATGGCGCGACTGATAATCTGATGCAGACGGCTGCCTTTATTAGAGAATCTGAAGTCCCAATCTAGTGAGAATGCAGAAGAAGAAGAAGAAGATAAATATACAAAATGTCAAACTTTTAGTTGTCAGTAGTAGCATAAATGTGCATGGTAGGGTTGTTGCAGAGCGAAGTGTGGCATACAGGACAACTACTTCTAGTATGAGGATGGAGGTTGAGGTCGTTACTGCTGCCCTCCATTGGTCTCTGGGACTTCATTTACTGGGGCAGTTGTTGTATCTGACTCTCAGTCGATGCTTCACAAGATCCAGAAGGGCAGGTTTCGGTATGAATGGATGTCATCTATAGAAGTTTCCAACCTCCAGCGGCTTACATGGATATACTTCAGTTTCAGTTTGGAATATCTTCATTGCACTCTGGACATGTTCATAGGTGCTCCGATCTCCTTCGCAAAATCTCCAACAGCGTCCAGCGACTGACCGTGCCAGTTCTATTTTGATTGATGAGCCGACTCGTATACCTGTTGTACTGCTCTTTTCTTGCCACACCAATCTTCAAACCCAGTTCTCGCAATCTAGTAGTTGACGTGGATTGGTTTAGATGAAGGTCTTCTCTGCGGCCACGCTCTATGAGGGTGTTCACGATGTCAGCTCTGTCCATTGGCTGGCCCTCTGATATAGCGGCAGAGCCAGCCAGTCTGTCTGCTCTCTCATTGTCAACGACACCCATGTGCCCGGAACAAAGACAAGTGTAATTCTGCAAATTGTTGACGCCTGCAGTGATTCAGTCCATTGCCTGCGCACCGAACCGGCCTCCCCCTTTCGGATCATACTCAATGAGTCACTCAGAATGCACGCATGAGTGTAGTTTTGTGACTCTAGCCAGAGTAGTGCATTGGTCACCGCCGGTACCTCCATTGTCATGCTGCTTGTTGTCATACTAAATGCACCACTGGCTTCCTTGACCATTCTGCCACATGAGCTTGCAGAGAAGGCCCATGCAGATTTTTTTTGACGAACTACCCATCCATCCGTGTAAATCACGTCTGCATTGCAGTTTTCATCGATAATGGCTTTGACGTCTGCAGTCAACGCCACGGGATTTCCTTCTCTGCAACCTTTGTCAAATTTAATGATGGTTGAAAAAGTGTTCCAGTATATTGGAGGCATTGGTATCCATTCTTCCCCATAGTCATATATGCCAGCGTGGTGAGTCATACTCATACAATCAACGTGGATATACTGTCCTGGGCATGCGGGTGTTTACGGTAATGAGAGAGCGGACAGGCTTGCATCAACAGCATCGATTGTTGGGGAGTTGAAGATGGATAAGGGGATATTCTTCGGTCTCTTGCGACTGTCTGTTGGATGAGGACACTAAAATCGATGTTGAATCGATCAGCGATTTAGGCAGTTTGGAGTTACCCGTTGTTCAAGTCAAACTGGATGCCTGGATATACTGTCCTGGGCATGCGGGTGTTTACGGTAATAGAGAGCGGACAGGCTTGCATCAACAGCATCGATTGTTGGGAGTTGAAGATGGATAAGGGATATTCTTGGTCTCTTGCGACTGTCGTTGATGAGGACACTAAATCGATGTTGAATCGATCAGCGATTTAGGCAGTTTGGAGTTACCCGTTGTTCAAGTCAAACTGGATGCCTGAGAGGCAGAGTGAGAGGTGTGTTTAATCAGCGAGCCACAGGAACCATCAGTATGCATACTCTTCGATATCTGTTGGGGAGACTGAGCACCTATGGATCTGCCGGAGTGCAATGACGTCAGTTTAGTAACCAATAACCAAAGCATAACTGAGATGTCATGATAAGCAGATTAAAAAGACTTGAAAGAAGCATTCCAACCATTATTTTTTAGTCCAAAAGATATGCTTATTAAATTGGCTGTAGATGTAATCTTCTTCCTGTTCGCTGTTGTTCAATGTCTACGCAATGAGTCCAGTTATCTGGATGTATGTTGTGTTTGTTAGTTCATCAAGGCTTCCAAACAGCTTTGCATCCATGTTTGTCTCTGTTGGCCAAGTGTTGTTTCCGCAGTTGATTCATCAGGTGACAGTCTTGCAGCATGTGTTCGGCTGTCTGTATGTTAAGAGATCTCACACTACTTGACCTGGATGTGGGATGGACAGTTCACTTCCTTACCGACTTCCTTTCTCTTAATGCAGCAGTAATTCTGTTACAGCTGGGTCTTCTTCATTTACCCTAAATAAAAGTTTGTTTTCAAAGTGGCGCAGTTCACATCTATGCTACAATAACTGCATACTTCTGCCAGAGTTATCTTTATTCAGCACATTTTTAAAAATGAGTTTGCTTTCATTGCACAACTAATATATATATAAAATATATATATATATATTTTTTATATATATATATATATTTTAAAAAAATATATATATATATATATATATATATATATATATATATAAAAGGAAAAACTGCAGTTGGTGCCTGTAATACGCTTTAGGGCAGTGTGGCGCAGGAGGGACATGAGCCTGTGAAACTTAATGGCTGCATGACTAGTGCATTCACATTCAAAACTGTTCAGGTTATAATTTTATATTATGCCCCCAAAAGAAAAAACTCTTTGGCCTTACCGGAGGTTGAACCCTGGTCTCCTGAATGAGAGCAGTGCTCTAATCCATTCGTCCAGATGCTCCATTACACATATGTAGCATGTCCTTTGCAGAACGTTGCTGCCATCATAGCCCGCCCAGAATACTTTCTATCTCTACCAGTTCTCCTGCCTCCTCCATCATGTTCCATGTTTCCCTAATGTACTGTTGCTACTGACGTGTTGGCTGTCACCAGCCTTGTCTTCCAGAAACCATGTCCTCTGTTATTGCTCTCTCTCTAAATAACTTTGACGTTAAATGTGAAAAAATTGTTAGTTTCTAGGGAATATATTGTTTATGAACTCGCCTGTGTATTGCCGGGCTGCAAGGGAGCAAATGATAGTAACACTGCTACCTACTAGGTTTGTCGTAAGAGGCGACTGAGGTAGGGGCCTAGGGAAGCTACCCTAGTAAATAATAAGCATTGCAGACATTGAATGTGCTGGCCTACTTGTATGCGCATAACTGGCACAACATACAATCACTCTTAGGCTCGGATCACATACAAATTACAAAGAGTAGTTAACAAGTGGTTGAAATGGAGCATTCGAAGAAGAAGTTTATGAACTAATGTTCCTCGATGTTCAAATTTTTATTTTTGCTCTATTGAATATAAAGGGGAAATTGCACATTAAATGTAAATAACACATTTGACCTGGGTTGTTATTTGTGACCAAGAGTGAAACTTTCTTGTGCAGTGACTTGGAAGCAAGGAGAGAGGTTAAAAAGGAAGAAGGCGAGGCTTTTGCAAGAGAGCATGGATTGATATTTATGGAAACATCAGCCAAGACTGCTGCTAATGTTGAAGAGGTAAGGGATTCTTATGTTTGCTTCAGGAAATGGAAAATAATGATCTAGTTTTATTTTTTCTTACTCTGTGTTCATTTCTTAAGTTCCTTGCATTGCACTGCAGAATAGTATTATCAATATAAGGGAATGCTGCAGTAAAGCTATGTAGCAATGGTGCAACGCGTAAACACAAAGTATTGTAGTTATACAAAGTACACATAGCTCATGTGATAATGAAGGCGAGGAAAGGTTTGCTGGCGATGAGGGTAATGGCTGCGCGGATTGTGAACAGCGCCATCTTTGTATTTTATACCAGGGTCTGGTCCTTTCTGTGCTTGAGTATGCGCTGGCGATCCTGACTCTCAGTCATAGTCAGATAGAACGACTGGAAAGAATACAGAACGAGGCGATGCGCATTATACTCGTTGCACTAAAGACACGTCGTGCAGGGCGATGCGCTATCTCCTTGACTATCCTACTATGGAGTATAGAATACTGATGAGCCGTGCACGAGCATACCTTCGAGTCAATGCTGACACACAACATCCTCTGCACTTGGAAATAAAGAGACAAAAAGGAAATAGGTTAAAAAGAGGAAAATCTTGGATGGGTCAGACCGAGGACTGTATTGAACAGGTGTGTACACTTGAAGACATTGATCCCGGTGAAGAATGGATACCAGTGCCAAGAGCATTCGCTACATCCTTTTCTGTATGCATCGAACTTGATAAAGAATGCAGGCAACACAACCCACTTGTTGTGGAGGCAGAGGTTCAGGCATTAATTTCTGAGAACGCATCTGAGCATGATGTAATCATTTATACGGATGGTTCGGTGATTCGACATGTGCGGAGCTCGTGGGCTTTCACTGCTCAGGTCGGAGGTGATGTTGTGAAGGAAGACAGTGGTGGTTTTGCCGTGACTACAAGCAGTCTCACTATGGAAATCATGGCGGTTACCAAATCGATGATTTGGCTAGAATCACAGACTTTATCCATGCATGTTTTCTCAGTGACTCAATGAGTATGCTCAGGAAGATTGAAACAGGATGGGCTAGGAGACATTGGATAGAATCGCTGGGGAGGTCTAAGCTGACAAAGATCAGTTTTATTTTTGTACCAGGGCATGCAGGTGTAAGGGGAATGAACGTGCAGATAGGCTTGCAGGTATGGCTGCTGTCCAAAGCGGACGAGCAATGGACCAGGCTGATATTATAAATTCCTTAAGGGAGAGAGGGCGTGTACATGATTCACGTAATAGCGGTGCATCCACAACACTAACCAGACTGCAAGAACTCAAAGTTAAGTGTGGTGTAGCTCGACAAGAACGCTATGCTGGCAGACAAAGAAGAATTGTAAACCAACAAAGAACCGGTGTCGTTAGTCGCCACACGCTGATGGACATACTGAGGGAGAGATCGGAGCACTTATGGACTAATTTGTTCGACGTGCAGTGATGGTGATCCGACGACTAAACTAAACTAAACTAAACAAAAACAATAATACACAGTTTTTAATGCTGTTTGAGATTTATTGTCTTCTATATGTAGTGTGCAGTATAACCCTTTGAACCCTGGCCACCGGTACCTTAAAAATCTCTTCCCCGAAGCTCTTGGGCAAAAACAGTACACATCAGAATTATATTAAAACACAATAATTTAGCATTCTTAAGTGCTCTATAATTTGTTATCGACTTACCCCATAATCTCCGTTATTCCTGCTTATTATATATTTGAAGAATACTAAACTTTAAAATTTATTTGATTTATATGTGGCACGCCACGAATACTCCCGTATATGACGATATGAAAATTAAATACTTAACTAATTACCTTACCAGTACAATAAAATCACACTACAGTGTCCGCCATCTTGTAAAATGATGTAGAACACATGGATTGTGTTTTACGTCTCATTTGTACACAATTTATTTTCAAATACCAAAAATTGTGAAAAATATGCTCAGACCAATATATCGGAGCTCGGGTATGGTGCGCTTACATTCATCCCGAAATATCGGGAGCCCAGGTTCTAAGGGCTTCTAATTCTTCTATATGTAGCGTGCCGTATAAGAAGTGAATTTCTTTACTTCTGGTGTATCCTTTGCTTGATAAAGGCCTTTTGGTTGAAACGTTGCTGTGTATTGTTATTATACTTTGTAAAACTACAGTACATTTATTTTACTTGTTTCGCTACTGAAGAATAAGGAATTTTAAGAACCTCAGGGGAAGCACCAGAGCCAATGAATATGATCAATAAGTGAACAGGTATTAGGGGCTTCCAGGAAAAAACAAATGACCAAATACATGATTCGAACCACAAACCATTACTTCTTACGGCACTGATTGCCTAGCCATACAGACAAGCATTTTGAGAACACAACCAGCTAGCTCTCCAAAAAAAAGAGCTTCACTAAGTAGTGTCTTTCATAATCAGCATTGACAATAGATCACTGAATAATCAGGTCAGATTCGATCCATTGCACTGTGTTTTTTGTGCCTTTCAACCCAGTGATTCGGTTTTTTGCATGCGCTTATTTTATGCTGCTACAGTAGCATTTGATCTTCCTGCAAGACAGCAGTTGTCTATCTTCAGTGAGTTCTCATGTGCAAGCTATTTTTTCTGGTATTTAAAGCCATTCCTACATGTGCATGAAAATCAGGGCATATCCTTTACTAGACTTACTAATCAGTGTTTAAAAAATCGTCACTTTAGGGCCCTTTAGTTTTGAACTGTTCTCTGATAAATTTGGATCGACTGTGTCTGTCCTGTCACACAAATTCCATAGTGGAAGTTTGATTTTTTTCTGACTGTGCTTCTCTCACATCAATCCATTCTCAGCTTAGTACCAGAAACACTGGGAAACCAATTGTGTTATGTCGGTAACAAAATTAAAAGTGTGCCGTAACAATATACCACATTGAATGAAAATAACCAAACTCCACTGTATACAAAGTCTTCTATAACAGAACATCAGGAAAGAAGGCAGTTAACGAAAAAGATGGTTAGATGGCATAGCAGAATTCTGTCGAAAAGCAAAATAACTATATCACCCAAGCAACTAGAGCAGCGCAAGACAAAAACAGAAAACCACAACACTGTGCAACAACCTGGTAGCAGTGTGGGGACAAAAGAAGAATGACAATAACTTTGTTTTCTCAAGTACTGTTTTTTACGTGTCCTGGAAATTAAAATTTTCATTTTGTTATTTTTAATTTACCTTTCTCATACGATATTGCTAGAAGTTATCAATGACTGAAATGTATGGACTTGTATGTTGTTGCTAGTGAAAGGTTTATGGGAAAATATTTTTTACCATCATCAAGTAGCTTGTCCCGTCCTGAAAAACTCTTAATTCTGTGTAAGTTGACCGGCGCCAGCAGCTGTCATTCTCAGATCATCAATGACATCTTGCCCCATCATCTTCTAGGTCTTTCTCTCATTCTTCTTCCAGCCACCATTCCTCCAAAATGATCTTCTCTAGGCACTGATGTTGTTTGATGTGTCCGAAATATTTAATTTTCTGTGTTTTTATGTTCTTTAATAGTCAATTCTCTTTAATATCAAGCTGTTGCTGATAGATTTCTTTCCATGTAATTATATATTTATATTGATAAAAACAATTTAATATTTTGTCATAAAGATTTTTGTGCTTTTCAGGCTTTTATAAATACAGCTAAAGAAATCTATCAAAAGATTCAAGATGGAGTCTTTGACATTAACAATGAGGTAATATTGTTGTTAGTTGAAGTTGTTGAAAAATGTAAGAAAATTGAAATTACACTATGTACAAGAACAACTGGATGTCTTAGGGGCAGAATGAGAAGTGTGTTTAACCATTGACCCATAGGAACCATCAGTATGCATACACTTCAGCATCTGTTAGGGTCGACTGAGCACCTATAGTTTTGCCCAGAATGCTTTGATGTCAGTTCAGTAACCAATGAACATATGACTAAGACGGACTTGGTGCACCCTGAGAAGGATGGTTATGAACTGAGCGAAGTGGAGAGATTTTGTTGTTGCATTGCAAGATACCACAAAGTATGTCGACCAATGACTGCTTTGTCTGTCCGTGGCCAAAATAGCAGAAGAGAAATTTAGTCTACCCTCTATAAGTATTTGTAGCATCTCTGGCTAAGTGGTTCTGCCATTGCCATGTTACAAAGGTTGTAGTTCAGACAGCACTGTTCTGTTCATGAGTGCATTTTTTTCCAGAGACCCCTAGGATTGTTGCAGGAGCTACGAGTGTGTGTGCTTTGTGCAGTACTCTGCAAGTGGCATGCCATTTCTGCAGAGAGGGACGGAGCCATATGGAGTAAAATTCCGCTCAGTGAATTCAGTCCTTGCCTATAGACCCTTTTATGCCTGTGTGTTGCCGGGGCTCACAAGGGGAGCAGAGAATAGTAACACTGTGACCTACAAGGCAAGTCGTAAGAGGCGACTGCGGTAGTGGCCTAGGGGAGCTACTTTAGTAAATAAAAAGCGTCGCAGAAGGGGATGTGCTGGCCTACTTGTAGGCTCATAACTGGCACAGCGTACAATCACTCTTAGGCCCAGATTACATACAAATCACAAAGAGTGGTTAACAAGTGATCGATATGGAGCGTTTAAAGAAGAAGATATAACTATTGCTGCATATTTATATAACTATTTTGTTCTGTCTTTCCAAACTAGGCTAATGGCATCAAGATTGGACCACAACATTCACCTACCAATCAAGGGTTGAACGTTGGAGGAAGTAGCGGCAGCCAAGGAGGCAGCTGTTGCTGAGGGGACATTGTCCTTGAGGGAGTTGGAAAACAAATTTTAAACCATTGTGTAGTAATTTTGGGAGATGCTCATGTTGTAACAAGTGCAAAGAAAGAAACGTAGCCAGATAATTTTGTCCTGTTATACGTAGTCATACAAAAATTGGCATTTTGCACAAACATGATTCTCCAGATTTTGAAAACATTTTGGTTAAACCAGATATAAAAATTCCTTTTATGGTAGATGTACATTTCATTTTTTTTTTTTAAATTGATTATAAGAAAAGGCTCATAATGGTTATTTTATATTGCTAACACTACCAATAACGTGGAAGTAAGTTATGATGCTGTATTATATGAATTGCATCACTTCCTTACTATTAATGTTCATTGTTTTGTTTTTGTGTTGTTTCATTCTGTGTCTACATGTGGTGGTTATTTTTGGGTGAATAAATAATGATGAAAACAAGTAGTGAACTAAGACACTGAGCTAGTTTTACATTAATACAAAAACAGATGTAAATTGACATTTTGACCAAAAAGTCGTTATCAGGGACGAGACCTATAAAGAATGACATTAGGGGCTAACTAAACTGAATGAATAACTTTAACTTGAATATTTAGTAATGTAAAGATCAAAGAAAATAAATTGTATCAAGTAAAACAATAACGCGATGATAGTTTGTATTTGATGCAGATTTGAAAACTGAAGGGATAGTATAAAATGCAAAAACTAAATAGAAAAAGGAATAGAAAAGAGGGTGAAATAGATGTGTAGGACAAGGTTTACAGTATCTAACGACATCGGACTTATGTGACGTCAGGAGAAAAAGTGACATGATGTTCAAGAGCAAACCAACTCTGATCATTAGTAGAATACAAACTGATTTCTGTGACCTAACATAGGATTAATATGACCTCATGAGTAAGTAGGATCTTCTTCTTCAAGCACTCCATATCAACCACTTGTTAACCACTCTGTGATTTGCATGTGATCCGAGCCTAAGAGCGATTGTACGTTGTGCTAGTTATGCACCTACAAGTAGGCGAGCACATCTGATTTCCTGCAACCCTTTTTATTTACTAGGATAGCTTCACTAGGCCCCTACCTTAGTTGCCTCTTATGACATGCCTTGTAGGTTGCATTGTTACTATTCTTCGCTCCCCTTGAGAGCACCTACAACATACAGGCGGAAAAGTAGGATGACGTTCAAGAGCAAACCAACTCTGATCATCAGTGGAATACAGATTTCTGTGACCTAAATTGTTGATACGTGAGAGTGTTGAAGTGCTTGAGAGAACCTGAGCTGCTGCATATGCACATGAAACATGGACAATAAACAGACAAGTTGAGGAACATCTATGACAACGAAGATGTGGTTTCTGATGTAACTGCAAAGAATACCATGACGGACAGAAAGAGAAATTAGACAGTACCTTAAAGAAACAAATGAAAACAGCAAATTGATTACAGAGAAATTAGATGATATAGACAGTCAAGATTTTTTTGGGCACGTTATGAGGAAAAATAAAGTTGAAAATTTGGTGACAACTGGTAAACGATGGGAAAAAGGGCAAAGGGAAACAAAGAAATATCTTGATGACTCTATCACGTCAGGGTTGATACAAAAACACATATACCTGATAAGGACTCTGGGGATATGTGAGATGGCGAACCATGATCACCTGCTCTTATTATCAGCATGGCACTTGATGATGATGATGAATATATTATCTGTGCTGTTGAAGTATCTCACTCACTTTTTCTTCCTTTTTCAATTCACCATTGGTATTCTGTTTTATTGCAGTCTATTCCTTATTCAGTCTTCATCTACATACACACTATCTGACATCGTCTTGATCATGTTTAATTTAAACAGAGGTCAGTCTATTGTTTTGGAATCCACAAGGACAGAAGTGCGGGAAGGCTTAGAAATACCTGGAGACTGATCTTAAAAGGATAAGCAAGATGTAGAAAGAATTGGAAGGGATCACAAGAGAGAGGAAGGGCTGAAAGATGTTTGTTGAAGACCTGTGCTCTGTTAGGAGTTGAAAGCTGAAGAAGAAGACAGTCTAATGCTGTGAATATCTTTATAAATCTCGTCCATGAATGACACTTGTGATAGCAATGTCAGTTTTCTCTGGTTTTCATATGTTCAACACGTTTTTGAAGGACTTCATAATAATTTTTAGGTTGAAATTCAGGTGTGCCATAGGGTGCACAATATAACTCACATTCTCAGCGCAAACCACACAGATCACAAAGTAGGTTGATGAGAATGAGTGCAAAGAAGAGAATTATTTGACCTGTGCCACAATTGTACACGAGAGCCGCGGTAGCGTAGTTGTTAGTGAACTCGCTTCTCAAGGCTGGTGGTCCCGGGTTCAGCTCCCATAGTGGGCGTGGAATTTTTCCCGGATCGTGACGGCTCTCAGGTCGACCCAGCCTCAACTGGGTACCAGACATGCTCTGGGAAGTAAAGGCGGCTGGTGTGATGCTGACCACATCACCCATCGTGTGCCACGGTCAATGAAAAATACAGGCCTAACACTGTACTGCCCTATATACCCCAAAGTATGAAAGGGTTCCTTTACTTTACTTACAATTGTACACACCAGAATGTCTTGTCTTTAGCTTCTTGAACATGTGTCATCTTCTGAATTCAGGTTATCGTTTTATGCTACATCTTCAGACCTGCTACCACGACAAAAATCTAGTTTTTTCGCAGGTTCAATACAACTGATCCATAGTTTATACCTAATTTCATCAACTGGTGTCAGCTCAGAATAGAGGGATTGAAGCGGTATGAAAGGATCACAAATGAGGAGCTTATGGATAGAACAAGACAGATGTCAGTAAATCAAGAGGAAACAAAGATGTGCGCTAGATAAGACACACCTTAAGAAAACCTGAGGGGATTGATCCTTTCCTGGAACCCACATGGAAAACGTAAGAGAAGGAATCTTAGAAATACATGGGAAAGATATTTGGAGGTATAGATTAATATATGGAAGAGCTTGAAGTAGCTGCAAGAGATAGTTAAAGATAGGATGAGTTGGTTGAAGGTCTATGCCCCAATCAGGGTTTTTAAAAAAAGACAAGAGAGATAGTTTCTACGTAACTTCTGTGTGACTTGATGTGGCTTCTTGTGCTGATGTGTACCAGGAAGTCTTGAAATATAAGGTCAAGAAACTAGTAATATTCTTTCATGGGTGATATTATTTATGTTATCTTCATCTCGTGTGGTCAGTACTGTCTGAAGATTACATGCTCTCTTCTATTTAACTGATAATTTGTATAATTTTTCATATGTCCATGGTGTAGTTTTTCCCGCATAATGCAGTTTCTGTTCTTGGCAAACCCCCTTAGCCTTGTCAGTTGTCGAGTTATGTGTGACGAATTATCTGAATAATTTTGTCAAGTTTTTTGCTATAATGTGGGAAGAAAATTTAGCAGTTATATTTGCATATAAAACATTCCTCATTTAATAATAATTTTATGTCCGAAGATATTGTAGGTCGAAGGATCTGTAACTTTGAAAGTATGTAACCTTTAATACTGTCGAACATTTAGTAGATGTTTCGTAAACTTCAATTTAAATATTTATTTGTGTATATGAACTTTTCCAAAATATAATATTGTATTATTTATACGATATATGTGCTCTTTGGGTTTATTAATACTTATATATGTGAATGTATACATGGACATTATGTTTTTGTTTGTAGACGTTAGGTGCTCAACTCTCATTCCAAAGGTGCTCGGTTCTGTCCTGGTGGAGCCATCAGGATATTTTTCAAGAGATCCCAGATCTCAGTGTAGGTGAGATCGAGTTCCTAGTCTTATCAGAGACGGATGATAAAGCCACAGTCTACATCAAAACTACATTGAGACCCTCGCCAGTGCTACGAAGTATGTGCAATGCGGCGGAGAGCTTCCTGTGCAAGAAAGAGATTGGAGAACACATGGTTACTCAACGAAGTGCGATGATGATGGTCCAATCAATCAATGTTTTTTTATTTGGACTAGATTTTTTGGGTTATTGTTGAGAGTTCTGGATCATGCAAAAGCGATTGTCCTTTGGGGAAAATAAAAAAAACTTCAGTTGTATAGGGCACATGACCAGGTCTTTCAACCTTGCTGACCAGGTCTTCCAGCCTTGCTAAATTCAAGGAACATCCAGAGATTCCTGATCTCACTGTAGGCGAGATCGAGTTTCTAGTCCTTTCAGAAGCGGATGATAGAACATACACCCCTTGTTCAAGTTGAGCACGTAAATAAAACCAAAATCTTGAAGAGCAGTTCCAAATCTTGAGCAGACTGGAAAGCGTCTGCATGTTTTACAAAATATGATAACAATACACAGCAATGTTTCGACCAAAATTCCTTTATCAAGCAAAGGATCCAACAGAAGTGGCGAATTTCACTTCTTTTACAGCACAATTTTGATCGAAACGTTGCTGTATATTGTTTTTGTATTTTGTAAAACGACAGTACTTTGTTTTTACGTGTTTCGCCAGTGCTAGTTTTACTGCAGTCTTCCCTTATATCGATAATACCATTGGGTATATTTGGGAACACAATGTTAGACTCCTGATTTCTTTAACCTACAGCACACAATGAATGAGGGGGGTCTCTGTGGTTAAGACTTTGCCTTGTGTTCTGAAGGTCGCAGGTTCAAATCCAGACGTCGCTGTTCTGTTCACGGGTATATTTGTTCCATATACCCCTAGGATTGTTGCTGGAACTACGGAGTTCGTGCTTCATACAATATTCAATGCAGGTAGCGTGCCATTTCTGCGGAGAGGGACCAAGCCATAAGGGATAAAAACCTGCGCAGTGGAGTTAATCCTTCGGCTTAAAACCCGTTTTTAAATACATTTGGTCAACATCACATCAGCCACCCTTTTACTTCTCAGTGTTTCTCTGGTACTCAATCGAGAGCCAGTGCGGTTAGAATAAAATCCTCCTCCCATTGTGGCATTTCTGATGTTTTCATCTCCAGGTTTTTATTGAAAATCGTGACATATCCTTTACAGGATGTAGCCATCAACCACAGTAAACGAGTCGTCGATTTTCTAAGCACCACTTATATGTTCAGTAGTTTGCCATTGCTTTCTGAACGGTGATGTCTATTTTACCTTGAGTTTTTGTTAGCCCTTTATTTTTCTCTTGCACTGTGTATTTGAATAAAAGTCATACCTGGTTAAATTGGAGGAAGTTTGTTTGTTGAGTATATTTCATTTCTATCTTTGTCTTTTCTACAAAATTGTAGGGAATAAAATGAAGGAACCCATTTTCATGCCATGAAGTATATTGGGAAATACAGTGTCAGATCTGGGGTCTCTATGGCAAAGTGGTTAAGACATTTTCCTGGGGCTGTGAAGGTTATATGTGTTCGAATCTGGACCAAGTCACATGTGCAATCTATTCCGGAGATCCCGAAGACATTTGTTGGAGCTACAAAGTTTGTGCAACACTGTTCAAGTAGTGTGCTATTTGTGCCGTGAAGTGCCATATGCGGAACCCAGTGTAATGAAGGCAATCCTTCGCCTTCAGACCCACATTTTGTGACCAACAGCACGTCAGACCTCATTACTTCCCAGTAATTCTCTGGTACCGAACTGAAACTGTCTTGGTCTGAAAGTCGTTATGATTAAAAAAAAATCTTACTCCCACTGTGCAATTTGATCCAGAAACCACACATGCATATGAAACAAGTGCAATAACTACTATACTACCGCCCGAGTGGTTACCGGGGTCCAAATTTTGGGTATAAAGAATAGAACCACTGTTACCTGCCATGCATGTCGTAAGAGGCGACTAAGGAGGTTTGGCTGAAATCAGATGCACATGTCCTAAACGTGTAGAAATCTATGCGTTTAAGGGCCTACCAAACCAATGTGCAACGTATACACGTTCTTGGCAAAGATCAAACATATCACAAAGAGTGATTAAAATTGGTGTAAAGAAACGAACAAATAAGAAGAAGAAGACTACTATACTATCTTGGTTCTTTCTCTCTTTGTGCTTTTGTTATCTGGTTCTCCTTTACAAGACATCATCATCAAATAGCTTGTCCTGAGCAGAACTTTGCCATCTTAACAGTCCTTCGAATTTCTCACATAGGCCAGATGTCCTGCCTCTGCAGCGGTCATACTCAAACCATTAGTTACATCCTGAATCCATCTTCTCCATGATGTTCCTCTTCTCTTTGCTGGTATGCCTCCTTCCATGATGGTCTTCTCCAGCCCTTCGTGTCTCTTTATATGTTCAAAATACTTTAAAAGACTATGTTTGTTATTATTTTTAGTTAATTTATAAATACTAAGCAGTAGAGACATCTGTTTGTGCCGTTTGGTCCTCTTTATAAGAACTTTCTTCTTGTCTCGGTAAATACTGGCTGCCGTAGGCAATCATGGACTACACCATATTAATATCCCTAGTGATGGTTAGTCAGTTCTAATATTAATTTATTCCTTAATGTTAAACTTTACAATTTTTTATTTTTGTGCTGGTGTCTCTGTATTTTGTGCTTCAGACTCCCATATTCACATTATATGCTGATGACTGTTTTCCTAATGTGCATGATTAATTTCTTTTGAGCATTGACCCTGCCAGATTTTTACCTTTTCTTTCCATGGTATTTAAAAATTATTCTGTAAAACCAAATTTCAATGGCATCTATTGATTGTCTTGCATGTTTATTTATTGTCCACGATTCACTTCCATAAAAAATGAAACATATACTTCTTCTTCGAGCGCTCCATATCGACCACTTGTTAATCACTCTGTGTGATTTGTATGTGATCTGAGCCTAAGAGCGATTGTATGTTGCGTCAGTTATGTGCCTACAAATAAGCCAGCACATCCTATTTCTGCGACACTTTATTTACTAGAGTAGCTTCCCTAGGCCCTACATCAGTCGTCTCTTACGACATGCCTTGTAGGTTGCAGTGGTACTATTCTTTGCTTCCTTGCGGGCCCCGGCACAACACGGACGGAAACTTATACAACACTGAACAAATGCTTGTTCGTTTTACAATTGATAGGGCTTACTGCATTGGTTGCAATTAATATGCCCGCCTGCCCAGCGTGTTCGTGCACGTTAGACTGCGGGTGACAAGCCCTCTGTAAGTGCGGGTTCAATTCCGTGGGCTGGCAGAAAAAGCCACAGTTTCCCCAGATTTACGGTGTTCGTGGCACCGAATCGAAGGGTTACGATGTCCATGGCACCAAGCCCAAGAGCTGAAAGCTCAAGTGCTTCTGGATCTAAAAAATCATTAAAAAATCTGAGCTCTTCTGCATTTCTTCTGTTCGTCCATCTTTTTTAATAACAGCTTCTATATATTTAAATGCCAGCGTGTTTGTAGCGCGTTGGACAAAGAGTGACAAGCTCCCTGTGAGTGTTGTTCAATTCCACGGTCTGGCAGAAAAGCCACAGGTTCTCCAGATTTAAGGTATTCGTGGCACCGAACCGAAGGGTTACAATGTCCATGGCACCGACATTCGCCCAAGTGGTTACCGGCCCAAATTTGGGGTGTAAAGAATAGAACCACTGTTACCTGCCATGCATGTTGTAAGAGGCGCTAAGGAGGTTTGGCTGAAATCAGATGCATGTGTCCGCTAGGAATGCTAACCCGAAAAAATGCTTGCAGAAAACGGATGCACCAGGCTGTAAGGCGCATAACATGGTGCAACGACCCTCACAATGAGGAATGGGATAACGGATTCTACGGTCGCCAATCTGCCTCGGAGATTTAGCCACGCAGTAAGAATGTCAGACCTACCATCATGAGGTGGCCAAAACTTACTGCGGGAAGAGGTCGAGACAAACGGGGAAGCAGAAATCATAGGAATTATATCCTACAGAACTGCCCTCAGTGTGCAGACTTGAGAAGAAAAAGGTGGCCCACTTACACTAGCGTCCAAGACAAACTGTATGGCGTGGCTGATAATCTGAGACAGACGGCTGCCTTTATTAGAGAATCCGAAATCCCAATCTAGTGAGAATGCAGAAGAAGAAGGATCCCAACAAAAATATATATATCCATATGCTTGTTGTGTCTACCATTTATTTTGATCCTCATTCTGGAGACTGGTTTTTTTTTAGATGATCATCTCTTTTGTTGTCTTCAAATTCAATGGTTTCTTTGGCAAAGCTAGAAATATGGATTTTACTAGATCTTCTCTCTAATCCAGTTTTGCCTCACAGCTTCAGGATAAGAAGAGATTTCTAGAACAGGCTTTTGTGAACTCTTCATAAACAGTGGTTTTTCGCTGCATCTGTAATCTCCGAGTCCACCTTTTGAGTTGACAGCCTTTTGCTGTGTATTCTCACTGTATCGGAGTAACATTGCTTTTTGAGGCACACTGTCTGTTGATAATCTGATTATGTGGATGAACCATACTAGAAAATTTGGTGATTGTATAGTATGTCCACTGTTGTAGATTTGAAGACCTCAAGTGCACCGCCCTGTTTTTGACACATACCGGAGTAGTTGCATAAGCAGAAGTTGATCGCAGAAGAAGAATGTGTAGGTTTTCCTGGAATAAATCTTGACACTCCAGAATAAAAAAGGAGCAGCTTAGCCATGAAGCTGTGTGGGTTAATATGTTTCTATTAAAACTATGTACAATTCTATCTGCCAAAGGTTCTACTATTTTTTATCATATTTGTTGTGCAGGGGACCACTCTTGTTACATCTTTTTTTATAAGCACTTTATGCACGCTGCAGAAACTAAACAAATGATTTGAAAATAAATATATCTTCTTCTTTGCGTTTTTCTTTCGACCAATTTTAATCACTCTTTGTGATATGTTTGATCTTTGTCAAGAACATGTATACATTGCACATTGGTTTGGTAGGCCCCTAAACGCATAGACTTCTAGCGTTAAGGACATGTGCATCCGATTTCAGCCAAACCTCCTTAGTCGTCTCTTATGACATGCGGGGCAGGTAACAGTGGTTCTATTCTTTACACCCCAAATTTGGCCCGGTAATACCTCGTTCAGATAATGAATACAAATTGTGTTCATATGAGTATCATCTTCATCGCACATCCGACATCTCCATAATTGCTCCGATCTCTTCCCAAGCATGTATTTCAGTGTGTTTAGACTAACAACTCCCGTTGTAACAATATTTTTGTCAACATACATTTAATCCATGTCTGGAGAGAATCAGTGCATTGGTCAACCAGGATTTTATTTTGGTCATTATCACATTAAACTATGTGCAAATAATGAAGAATTTTGTATATTTAGTTCGTACATCTTTAAATAGTTTGCGATTTCTGTACATGAGGTCTATTTATCACATATATTTTCTAAATTTAGTTTTAATGTATTTTTAGTATTCTTATGTTTTAAAAACAAACTATTTTTAACTTTTGGTTACTTTTCCGTAATATAATTGAGAACATGGGAAATTTTAGCACTCCATTAGAAATTAACTACGAAACACAATAAAAATGTTATTTTTCAATACATTTGGTGCATAACAAGCTATTGTACTGTAAGTTTATTTCATAATTTTTGGTTTGCTTTAGAAACTATTATATCACTTTTGAATAGAATATGGTGGATCCCAAGAAATGAAATGGAGCTCCAGCAATTAGTTGATAAGGTTGTGAAAGAAAGTAACAACATAGGACTCAGTTTGAATATTAAGAAGACAGAAGTTATGATCATATAAAAAAGCAGACTTTGACAAAATGCACCATCACAGTAAAAGGGACTGAGCTAAGACAAGTGCAGCAATTTAAATACCTTGGAGTCCTGGTGATGGCAGATGCCGATTAGAAATAATGAGCAGAATCTCTCTCTCTCTTTGCCTTTTTACCCGGGTTGGGGCATAGGCCCTCAACCAACTCATGCCAAGTCTTCCTATCTCTAGCTATCTCCTGCAGCTCCCTCCAGCTCTTCTTTATATTGTTGATCTCCGCCTTCAAATCTTGTCTCCATGTATTTCTCGGCCTCCCCTTCTTTCGCTGTCCCTGCGGGTTCCAGGCAAGGACCCTTCTTGTTATATTCCCTCCGGTTTTCGCAAAGTGTGTCCTATCCAGCGCCAGCGTCTTTTTTAACCTGTTCGTTCACTGGAATCTGTCTTGTTCTCTCCATAAGTTCCTCATTTGTGACCCTATCATACCATCTTATTCCCTCTATTCTGCGCAGACACCAGTTGATGAATGTTTGCAATTTATGCGCTATTGTTTTAGTTGTTCTCCATGTTTCTGACCCATACAGTAGAACTGCTTTAACATTAGAGTTAAATATCCGAATTTTTGTTCTAGATTTGATTTCTTTGGACTTCCAAATGTTTCCCAGTGCAATGAAAGCTCCTCTTGCCTTCTGTATTCTTATTTTAACATCTCTATCTGTTCCACCCTCTTTGTCTACGTTGCTGCCCAAATATGTGTATGATTCTACCTCTTGAAGTGGGATTTCCCCAGGGAGATCGAGTTGTCGTTGCTTGGTTAATTCTCAATATCTTTGTCTTTCCCTTATGAATGTTCAGCCCTAGTTGCTGGGACCTTTGATTCAATGTGTTAAGCTTATCCTGCATCTGATTTCGTGTATGTGACAGAAGGGCTATATCATCAGCGAAGTCCAGATCATCCAGTTGCTCTGTCAGAGTCCATTGGATTCCATTTCTGGTGTTAGTTACTGTGGTCTTCATAATCCAGTCTATTGTCAGTAAGAACAACAAAGGTGATAGAAGACATCCCTGGCACACTCCTGTTTCTATTCCGAAAGTATCTGTTAGTTTACCTTCATGAAGAACTCTACATTTCATATCTGTATATGTTGCTTTTATTAGGTTAATAATTTTCTGTGGGATTCCATAATGCCTCATTAATTTCCAAAGGGTTTCCCTATCAATACTGTCAAAGCCTTCTCATAATCAACAAATCCGATATAAAGTGGGGATTTCCATTCAATACTTTGCTCTATTATTATACGTAATGTGGCTATCTGGTCAGCACAGGATCTATTTGGTCGGAAGCCTGCCTGTTCATCTCTTAGCTTTATATCGATGGCATCTCTCAGTCTCTCCAGGATGACTCTGCTAGTATTTTCCCAGGTACTGACAACAGCATTATTCCCTATAGTTTCGCACTTCTGAAGGTCCCTTTCTTTGGTAGCTTCACCAGGTATCCTTCTCTCCAGTTTGCTGGTATTTCTTCAGTCTCCCAGATTCTGCTAAATAATTTATACAGTATTTCTAATGAGCAGAATAGGGCAGCGAAAATATCGTTCATGAAAATGAAAAGCATTATCTGTAACAAGTCCTTGTCAATTTCGATCCAAATGCGAGTTATTTAGTGCTGCATAGGATCAATACTAACATACGGATGTGAGTCATGGACAAGGAACACACAGATCAAAAAGTCTCTGACGGCCACAGAGACGTGGTTTTACAGAAGAATGATGAGAATCCTGTGGACTGTTAAATGGCTAATGTTGAGGTGTTGAACGAGATCAAGACACAGAGAAAGCTTATCATCAATATAAGAGAGGCAGTCATAATTTGTTGGGCATGTGATGAGGAGGGGAGGTTTAGAACACATTGTCACAACCGGTAAAATTGAGGGTAGATGAGACAGAGAGAGAAAATTTTGGACAGCCTGACTTCATGGCATGGTAGAGTGTCAACATCTGAGTTGATAGCAAACACCAAAAATATAATTTGTGGAGATCCATGATCGCCTACGCCAGCCGGCACGGCACCTGATGATGTAGATTCTGTATTTCTCGTCTTCTAACCAGGGCTGTGAGTTTTCACACTTAAAGGGGGGCGCAGAATACCCACATTCTCTGTGCAAACCACACAGATTAACAAGAAGCGGTTAACTTGGTTGATAAGACGAAAGCAAATAAACGTTGCAGCTGTTCGGCTGTGAACTAGCAGCATGATCCCCTCCCCCGTTTTTGACTGAAAACCACATACAGGTCACAAGAGCGGCCAGAAAGTGGTGTTCAAGAGCGAACAGAGAAGATAGTTGCTAATGTTAATAATTACAGTAATTACAGTCTGATCTCTGGGGTTAAGTCATTTTCTTGCACACTGTAGAAAGTGCAGTCATTCATGTGAGACAGTACAGCATATCTTGCTTGAATGCCCTGGACTACATAAAGTGAGAAAAGAACTCCCACCACACCCAACAAAGGGTTCGTAATACCCTTTACATTAATGTTCCAAAATTACAGAGCACATGCAGATTCTACAATTTGGCATTGCCCAAGAGTGAAAACTTGCAGCCCTGGTTAGAAGAATAAGTCATTTTCTTGCGTTCTGAACGTTGTATGTTTGAATCTGGACTACACCCAATTGACCACATGTGTGACCACACCCAGTTGACTTGAAAACTTTGGGGAACATGACAGACTTCAAGCTCACTGCCCAGTTTGTGGTCCACATGGATTAAATCCTTCTTCTTCTTCGAACACTCCATATCGACCACTTGTTAACCACTCTGTGTGATTTGTATGTGATCTTTTTCTGCGTTCTCACTAGATTGGGATTTGGATTCTCTAATAAAGGCAGCCGTCTGTCTCAGTTTATCAGCCACGCCATACAGTTTATCTTGGACATTGGTGTAAGTGGGCCACCTCTTTCTTCTCAAGTCTGCATACTGGGGGCAGTTCTGTAGGATATAATTCCTATGGCTTCTGCTTCCCCGTTTGTGCCAACCTCTTCCAGTAAGTTTTGACCACCCTCGTGATGGTAGGTCTGACATTCTTACTGCGTGGCTAAATCTCCGAGGCAGATAAGCGACCATAGAATCCGTTATCTCATTGTGAGGGGTCGTTGCACCATGTTATGCGCCTTACATCTGTTTTCTGCAAGCATTTGTTTTGGGTTAGCCTTCCCTAGCGGACACATGCATCTGATTTCAGCCAAACCTCCTTAGTCGCCTCTTACGACATGCGACAGGTAACAGTAGTTCTATTCTTTACATCCCAAATTTGATCCCAGTAACCACTCGGGTGGTATGTGATCTGAAAGCGATTGTACGTTGTGCTAGTTATGCACCTACAAGTAGGCCAGTACATCCGATTTCTGCGATGCTTTTATTTACTAGGGTAGCTTTCCTAAGTCCTACTTCAGTCACCTCTTACGACATGCCTTGTAGGTCGGAGTGGTACTATTCTTTGCTTCCTTTGCGGGCCCCAGCACCACACAGGTGGGATAAGTTCATGACCAAAGATCACTGAAGAAAACCTCTAAGGTGAAAGAAAAGCAGTTTAAGTAAGTATGCCACAATGCTCAACCAACCACCTTCTCTCATCACAGAAATACACAAAAACAAACACATCTATAATTATTTATTACAGAAAAACTCCATGCTACTAAATACTACTTTATGACTGCTGAAATGAATAAAAAGTATAATCTGAAAAAAAAAGAACCAAAAAATCAAATTGTGGTCATGATAATGAATTATAATCTACAGCAGATGGGAATAATGATTGATTATCATGTGAAATATCTGCAATAAAAAAAAACAGATATCAAGTGGGAATTAAGATTTCACTACATAACTGCTTTGGCTCTGGAACAAGTCACTGATTGTGTGCATTTAACTCTTTGTGGACCAAACGCCACATTACATGGCTTTAGGTTGGACACCTTTTTACCATGAGCCACACTAAAGGGCGTTTTTTATTCTAAAAACAAATGGCTTGTCCTGGTTCACTAAGAGTTAAGTCAATTAAAATTTATAAACATTCTTTTAAAAAATAATGCTGTGAGTTAAAATCCTGTGAGAACAGGAAAGATTGAATGCAAAAGGAGAAGAAGATTTGGATAAGATTGACAATATGGCTGTGACAAGTAAGTGAAATGCTAAAAAAATATGACTATGTAAGAAATTGATTGTCGTTCATATTACACATGATAGTGATGAAGTCAGTCAGACCTACTGTGGAAGCTTTCAGGAACTGTTCTCAAGTGACCATTGAGTCTGGCATGCAGGACATTAACTTTAGATGATATTCACATGCTGTCTTGCAGGTCAACTGGGGACAGCCAAAGGCTGACGGAGAGTGAACCCAGTAAACGCTGGCTAAATCTGGACACATCGCCGAAGGATAAGCACCCGAGCTCCAAATGGCGCTGAAGCTGTGATGAAACACACCCACGCTATTGCTGCATGAATCAGATTTCCACATGAATGAGATTTATGGGAAATCTGGTACATCAGTCTAAGGGTGATCGTGAGAGAGATGATATTCTGGTTGTAATGGAGTTACCGAATTTGGCATCAAAATAATTAGAAAAAAAAATAGCTACTGCCTGTAGTACCGCTTTTTCGGGTGATGTGGGACGAGAGTCTGAGGAATTTAATGGCCGCATGGCTAGTGCGGTTGCCATGAAGCTGTTCAGGTTAGGATTTTTCATTTATGCTCACAACTAAAAAAATTTATTGGTCTTAACGTGAATTGAACATAGGCCCCCACATGGGAGCCGCACTAAATGATTAGAAACCTGACAATAAAACAAAATGTTGATCCTATCCAGTCACATCATTTTCATATACAGTCTTTTGTTTGTTTTGTTGTCGTGAAAAATATAAAACAGTTTTTATTACAAGAAGTTAGTTATATGAGGGCTATCATCATAGCACTCTGGACATGTCCATTGATTCTCCGATCCACACCTCAACAAATTCTGCAGTCCAACACGGCAGTTTGATGTCGATTAATTAATCTTTTTACATATTTGGTATGTCATTCTTTTCGGACTGCACCAATATCGACACCCATCTCTCTCAATCTGGTTAGTGACTAGAATTCACAACCCTGAAACTCTTCTGTTCAGAAAGACTCTCAAAGCGTTAAGAATGTCACTTCGGTCCAATGCAGTTTCCTCGGATATCATAGGCATGCTAGCCTATCTACCAGCTTGTTTATGACTCCTGCATGCCCATGGATGAAATGGTGTTTATCTGATCCCGTCTGTAACTATTTTACAAGTTAATTAATCTATTTCTATTTTTACCATAAGTTTATATCATCGACTTATATTTCTTGGGCACAGGTCAACAAATCAGTCAATGGCCAACACATCTTGTGGCAACTAGTAGGACAACTACAAAATATTTCCATGTTAGGTCTGTGTCCATTCTTCATAGAAAGCCGAAATTCTAATCCACACTTTGCATCTCCACTGTTCTTAGCCAGGCTGTCTTTAGTCTGCCCTTCTTTCATCTTTCTTCTTGTCCACTGCATGACAGTTCTTGTGGTGATCTCTTGATTGCTTTTGTTCTATCCAATTCCGCCGTCTTTCTTTTATTTCTGTGGGAACTTTGTCCTGATAGGACGCAACTATTAAGTATTTATTGTTGCTGATTTTTTGTTTTAGTCCTAAATATTCAGAGAATTTTTCTCAGGTAGGTTGAATGAAAATGATGACAATCTAGAACATAGGTTCACAAAGTGGTGGTACCGCCCCCAACAGTGGGCGCTGAAGGTAGAAGGAGGAGGGGGGGATAGTGAGTTAAGATGCACTTGGGGTCGTTCATGCGATTAGGGTCGGTGGCTCCTTAAAGAAGAAATTAATAATATATATTTTAAAATAAATTATTTTCGTGATTTTTCGATTGAATAATCAAAATTTTGATTAAAAATTTTAATTCTGCATTTAAATTCATCATTTGCTCGTCTCACACGATCCAATTTTTCATAAATTTTCCATTTCATGTATATAATCATTTGAAAATTGACCATGTGTGATATATCAATTTTCTATGTCAAAGAAACAATAGATCATATAATAGATGGGGGGAGGCGCGTTGGCAAACTGTTATACCGTGGTGGTGTGGTGGTGGGGGGGGCTACACAGTTTAAGTCGTGCAAAGTGAGCCGGGGATGGAGGGAGGGGTGTTGGGAATCTATGGTCTAGAAGTTTCCTTTTCTAATATTCTCTATTATTTGGATCCACACAAAAGTAATGACAGTAAGCTGCTATCAGGTATCATTAATTTGTTGTCCTGGAAAGATGTCCAAATGTTGTTTCTGGCTTTGTTCATCCTTTTGTTGATATCCTTTCCGACAACCCTATCTGGTTTTACTAATCTTCTTAGGTATGTGAATGCATTTGCTGCTGCAAGCTACTGGTTATTTATATAGATAGTTTATGCTTCTTCACCTTTCAACTCTCAACGGAGGACTGGTCTTCAACAAACTTCTTCCAGCTCTTCCTCTCTCTTGCCATACCTTCCAACTTCTCCATATCTTGCCTACCTTTTAATAGCAGTCTCCAGCTCTCTTCTCCAGGTATTTATAGGTCTTCCCCTATTCCGCTTTTTTGCGGGTTTCAAACAGTGCCTGTCTTGCAATGCTTCAGGTCGGTCTTCTCAATGTGTATCTTATCCATCGCCAACATCTCTTCCTTAGCTCTTCTTCTGCTGTTATCTGCTTAGTTCTTTCTCTTGAGTTCATCGTTCGTAATGTTTTCACAATATCTCAGTTCATCTATTCTATGTAAACACCCATTTACAAAGGTCTGTAGTTGGTTGCTTAAGTTTAACAACAAAACTTTTCTTGAGCTTTATGTCATTTCAACCTGCTGGGCTGTAGTTATAAATTTGATTTAACTGTACTATAAAGCCTGATAAAGAGAAACAATTAGGGAAGATAAACGAGTGCAAACTCAGAAGTCGTCATAGTAACAGACTTGCCAGATGACCGTCTATAAAGATGAAAAAAGGTCATACAAAGCCTAGTAAGATAAGAGAGAATTGATAACAAATTGATAATCTTCTTCCCCTTTCAACTCCAAATAGAGCATAGATCTTCAACAAACTTCTCCCCGCTCTTCTCTTTTGCCCTGCCTTCCAATTCTTTCCACATCTTACCTATCCTTTTAATATTAGCCTCCAGCTCCCTTCTCCAGATATTTCTAGGCCTTCCACTATTCCTCTTTCCCTGCGGGTTCCAAAACAGTGCTTGTCTTGCAATGCTTCCGGTCAGTAAACCGATAATACTCTGCTGCAAATTATCATCACCAAACACTTGAATTCCATCTTGGATCAAATCTGTCATTGATTTATAACTCTCCTTGTATTCTGGCTAATGGGAGCCTATTTTACTTTAAAGGTCAATGTGACCATATAAGTGAGCGAATGAGCTCTAAGGAAGAAGGCAAAATAATTATCTCAAATAGAACAGGTTTTGTATGCATCCACTTGTCTCTGAGATATATATATATTCCTTTCGTACCTCTATATGTTACATAGAGCCTGCAAGTAATTTCTCCATACCGCTCTGTCTTGGGCAACTCGCTCAATCTCTTCCATGGAATTGAGTCCACTATTTCACACCTCTCTCAGTAAAGTTCATTTCAGGGTTTCCCTAGGTCGTCCTCTCTTTCTTGAACCTTTTGCCTCACACTTCAATGCCTGCTTTGTTATTCTTCGATTGTTTTTTCTCAAGGTATGCCCAACATATCTCCATCTTCTCTTTCTTATAACAGTTGTTACTTGTCTCTGGGATAATGAGAAGGATTTGGAAATCAAACAATAGTCTCTTCTGGGATTAGGTTCACAAAACATGAACAAGAGATCGGACCTGTGAGAATGAATCTAAGAAACAAGACGCACTACTGAGAATGGACAGTCTAAAGTTGACTACTACCAATGTTGTCTTTACAAATATTCCAGTCTATATATGACTATGTATGTAGAATAGAAAAAAAGAAGCAATCAAAGTAAAACAGTTCCTTTCACAGTGATAATGAGAGAGGGGCTTCAGAAGCAAGGGAAAGGTGCTCTTTGTGACAATGAGTTTGATAGAAAAAAAAGTTCTGCTCTGTGACATTAATGATGGGGAAATAAGATTTAAAAAAAATTTCTTATGTAAGTTTATTGAGGAAAAAAAATAAACAATTCCTCTCTCTGTGAGGACGAGTTTAGGAAACATCATGAGAGGTTTCCAAAGCAAGGAAAAGCTTCTCTTTGTGACAATGAGTATGATAACGAAAAGAAAAAAAGTTCTGCTCTGTGAGAATAATGATAAGAAAATAATATTTTTTTCAAAAAGTCCTGATGTGAGTTTGTTGAGGAAACAAAAATAAACAATTCTGCTCTCTGTGAGGATGTTACGAAAATAACATTTATATTCAAAACAAGTATAGGAAATAAGAAAAACAAAAAACCAAGAGGCAGAACTGAAATACTGGCACAAATACAGTTGATGGAGATATGATAATTCCAACATAAATTATCGATGACATGTTTAAACAGTTTTTAACATATTTACCTACCAGATAAAACTTACTAAATAAATTTCACGAAGATACTGCATCTGTTATATAAATATTCATTAGCATTTATATCCAGTGAATTATTCCAGAATGTGCCAGATTTATTTCAGCAACCAAGATATTTTAAACAAACAAACCAACCTGTTTTATTATGTACATTAATTTTGTTCACTTGATCAGTGGTTATCAAAATGTTTTACTTGTGTACCCTCCACAGTTAATTTGTACTGCTATTTATTTGTATAAATTTCTCTACTGTAATTATGGGATGTTGATACAGAAAAGAACTATGTAAATAGAAAAATAATGCAGATCTTTTATAAGCTGGAAAAGTATTTTATCTTAATCTTGTCTTTCTTGGACATGACGCTGGAGGAGGCGGGAGAATTTGCAAGAGACAGAGAGTTTTTCAGGCGGACTTTGACGAAACCAATGTTCCGCAAGGGACATGGCCTACAACTTGATGTCTTCCTTGGACATGGATCGATGACGCAGTCAGTGATCATTACGACTTTCTGACATCTTGTAGGGCAGCAACACAATCTCTCCATTATGCTTGGCTCGTGGTCATCCTTCGTAGTGAGATCCACAACTGTCTCCTACTATGCATCTAATTCTTTGTTCTCCGCCAGGCTGTCTTCAGTTTACCCCTCTTTTGTCTTATTTTCTAGGTCCACTGCATGGCAGTTCTCATGACACTCTCTGGTTCATTTCTGATTGTCTCAATCAGTATACACAAAATAAAAAATATTCAAACCCAAATTAAATGCATTTTGTGAAAACATGTTAGCAAAAGACAGATCAGTAACTTAACAAACTAGTTTCTGTTAACCATTGTTCTTATAGGTACACTTTCACAAACTTCACATATTTTCTGTTCATAATAAGGATTCAACAATTTACAAAGATGACATATATATATAAAAAAAACATAATAACTTCTGCATCTTGGACACTTATCTTGCAGTTAGAAAAATGAAGGCATTACACTCAAGATGGTAAAGTCTGCAACTGTAGTGTATTTGATAATAAAAACTATTCAAAGCTGTGATCAAAATATAGAATCTACCAAATTATTATTTGTATTAGGTTCGAGAAGAGGTTACTTCATTGACTGAGGTCAGTGACTTTAATAAAAGTTATTAATCAAATTATCTAGTTTACTACAACTAAATTTAAACCTATATATTTGTTAAACTGACAATACAATTTTTGGGAAGACAAGATGCAACTTATTTATAATGAAAACATGAAACTAGCTGCTGAAGGCTACAATAAATATAGCCCCGATAAAATCAAGAAATTCGGGACATTAAATCTTGGAGTGAAGCTGGAAGAAAAATGTACATCTGTGAATAGCAATAGGCAGACATTGTTGAACAGTTTGGTAGAGCAGTTATGAGACCACATAAACTTTCTGACAATGATAAATTGTATATTTAGCAAATGTGAAGAATTTAAAGTAGAATTTCATAGAAAGCTGCATTCAAAATCTCTGATGACTTGTGTGCCATGTTAAAAGGTACAAAATCATTGACAGGACTCCATAACTTCTCTCACCGCAAGTGGAACATGCCATTCCCTAACAGGGGTGGATACATGGTAATGGAAATTGAGTTACGAGTGACGATACTCTGTATATTTTTGCAAGCAATGGTGCTGCCACTGTGGATCATAAAGAGGCAGGAGAGGTTCGAAATCTCGAAGACGAGAAACTCAGGAAAACATAAAAACCTCCTGCTGATAATTGAATTCATCTCACCTCCTTATTAAGACTGATGATCATGAGAAATGATCACAGAAAAAGCAGAAACTTGAATTTGATCTGAAATTGCGTGCTCCCTATTCTGTTCAAAAATATGTAGTATGTGTTTTCACTGCAGATTTACAGGTGATATAATACAATATTTCAACATTTGAAGGATGACAGGAAATAGCATTCTCTTTTTTTTTCTTTTTTTTTCGATCCAGAAGCACTTGAGCTTTCCAGCTCTACGGCTCGGTGCCATGGACATCGCAACCCTTCGGTTCGGTGCCACGAACACCATAAATCTGGGAATCTGTGGCTTTTTCTGCCATCCCGCGGAATTGAACCCGCACACACAGAGGGATAGTCACCCGTAGTCCAATGCGCTACGAACACGCTGGGCAGACGGGCATAGCATTCTCTTAAGCAACTTAGTCATCCACTGTCCTACAGATAAGCCAAGACTTCATGCACATCCAATGCACTTTGGGCGACAGATCTGACCCAACCCACCAGTTTCAAATATACCTGCAGACCACTCTGGTTTACATTAGAAATGGCCCCTGCAGACTACTGGGTAAGCTCTACTTACTCTTGGCTTAGTACATAAATGTATATCTATGCTGAATCATAATTCAGACACCTGAACACTATCACTTCCCAAGGAAATTCCTCATGACATGAGATCTGGTCAGGGGGTGAATAAGCCAGAGAGCTGATTCCTTGAACTCGAAAATATGGTGTTGCTCCTGGTGACAAACTTGAAGATCTTACATAACCACAGATCTTAATCCGAAAAAACTATCTCATATCTCACTGTGTGCACACGAGATATGGTTTGGCAAAAGTAGAGGGAAAACAAAACCATAATAGGGACAACATTAAAAAATATATATGGTCCGTCACTACCTATGAAACACTTAAACAAACAACAAAGACAGAGTAAGAGAGAAATGTGATTCAAAGAACAAAAACATATTTTCAGTAAATGAAGAATGACAGAATCAAGGGTAATAATAGACCTAACCTTTCTTCCTGTCCGTAGACACAATAATTTTATGTAAGTATACACAAAATTACAGCAGACATGCAGAACGAGAAAGGAATTCTATGGGGGAAGTGACTGACAAAGCTGAAAAACATGAAAACCTGCATCTACGAGAACATAATATTCATTGAAAGCAAATATTGCATTTGATTTGATCCAAACAAGATGTGTACAAGTTTGTTGTTTTTAAAAATAATAACCACAATTAGAAGTATGACAAACAGATTAATTGTGACAAATAATGCGTCTACCTGAACAAGAGATTCACAACAGCATAGTGATTAGTAAACGATTAGTTTCAGGATAACACATTGATGGGGGTCTTTCTGAACAGATAAGGTTAAGGGTTGTGAATCCCAGGTCGCTGACCAGATTGAGAGAGATGGGTGTCGATATTGGTACAGCCGAAAAGAACAACATACCAAATATGCGAAACGATTGATTAATCAACACTGAACTGGCTTGTTGGGCCACCGGATTTGCTGAGTTGGAGATCGGAGCACCTTTGGACATGTCCGGAGTGCTATGATAGTCATCATATAACTGATCCCAGGATCAAGTTCCTCAGTTGCAGGGAGATTTTATCCAACCGAAACAGTTCTCAGGTCAACACAGCCTCAATTTAGTTACCAGAGAAACAATGGTAAGTAAAGATGGGTAGCACAATGTTGAAAACATCACCCATCGTGTGCCATAGGTCAAACAAAAAATAAGGGTCTAATACTGTATTCCTGAATATACCACCCGGAGCATATCCAGCAAGACTGTCCTCTCCTGGGTGAGCTGAGAAGCAACATGTGGCCACACCCAGTCGACCTGAAAACTAAGCTTTGGAGAAACCTGACAGACCTGAAGCCCAGTTTGTTGTCCACAGTAAATTAAGCGCATGACCAGAGATCGCTGAAGAAGAATATACCACATTGTATGAAAATTGGTTCTTTATTTTTCTTTGAACAAATGGAGCTTCTAACAGCAGTGAGAGATTGTGAGTGAAAAAAGTGAGGAAATTTGTAGGAAGAAAAAACCTTTGTCAGGTTTTAATCTATTTAAAAATTCAGTAAAAATATTTTTGTGAATATAAGCATAAGACCTTTTATTTCATTGATCAGATATAGTTTTGTATATCTAAAGGTTCATTAAGCGACCCTAAAGTTTATATATATTTCATACTACTAATGAAACAACATTTAACTACCTGATTTTGCGCATGTTTGATGTGCACGAGCAACTATTAATTTCAGGATTAATAACTGAAGAAGACAATAGCTAATCAACTATAGTTTCAACATAGGTTGAATCTTGGCATAAGTATAATCTCTGGTCCAAAATTGTAATTACCAAGTGACTAAAAACACTTTTCCGAATCTAATTTAATTATGTTTAATTAATTCTGCATCCCAATCTATTGTAGTGATAATAGTTGTTAATTCTCTGCTATCAAAGGTTAAAAAAAACGAGTGCCTTGTTAAGAGAAGAAAACATGTATGTAAATGAAATTAATGCATATGCTCAGTCTCTAGTGACAAATATAAAAATATTTTCTATTTTCATTTTTATGAATCCCTGAAATATGAGTTTCAAACTTTCTCTAATTTTTTTTTGCAGGGGCAAGAACCATTAAAGATTTTTCTTGTATTTAAACCCAGAAAGCATCTATTTTTGGTTAAGTGCATACTGCCGTGAGCTCGAGCCACGACCTAAATGGTTAAACAACATTTCTCGTAAAATTTGTAAGAAATAATTTTAATTTATCTCATTTAACAAAAAAATATATTTGAAAGAAACAATACAATAAAAATAGAACAGCACAATATGTGAATATTTAAAGAAACAAAACAAACAAATGACAAATATGATGAATATGATGATTATGACTCGTAGAAAGATATGGAATCCATCAAATTTGACAACTCTGTTGGCATCATTTGCAAAGTGTGCTCCAACTTTGAAGCATCATGGGATGTTTTTCTTCCACTTAGGCTTGACTGATCTGATCTTCCCCCTTCAGGCAAGATAAGAACCAGAAGCTTATGCTGGGTAACATGTGCAATGAATCATTTTGTCTATTCCCATACAGTTTTTTTTTAGCCAAACAGCATTTGGTATCATGTCTTAGATTCCATCAATGCAATGACACTTGGATAGTGTGAAAGAGATGTATTGTGAACAGATGACTTTGGAAAAACAGGATGAGGTCTCTTTTTTAATTGACAATACAATAAAAATAAAGAATGATATCTGCACCAAAAAAAAAAATAATAACAGAACTATGTCAAAACAAAAATATAAAACAGAATAAGAATATTCATAACGTAACAAATATTGAATTAAAAAATAATTTAGATCATATAGTAATAAAAAAAATAAGAAGAAAATAAGAATAATTTTGAGAAATTGAGAAAAAAATTGTATAAATCATTAAATAAAACTTTCAGGCTCTGTGTGCTCAGTTTTAGCATCAGTTAACCAAATAGTAAACCAATATAATAAATAGGCTATGCTTGTGATATTAGTCATTGTATCTATACTTTTAATATAGTAGGTATTTTTAACTGGGATCTGCAGACTCGGCCTATAACCACAAAAAAAAAAAACTTTTATCGAACGACTGTATAGTTAGAGAAACTGGTAACACTGTCTAAATCAATTATAACATGGTTCGAATCCTGCATTTGGTAATTTTTCTTTTTTGAAGCCCAATACTTATTCACTGTTGATTTATTTATTAAAATCAATTACAACTGAACTTTAAATAAAAAAGAGGCTAACTTGTATAACACAGACGCAATAGTCAAGGCACATTGACACTATAAATTAAAGGGAAGTCTATATTAAATAAAAGACTTTTGACAAATGGTCAAAAGTTTTACTTCTGTTTAGTCAAAGTTAATCTTTACAGTTTTTTAATTAAGTTGATAGCAAACTACACAATTATCAACTAATATAATTAATATATAAGAAATATATTAACTATCTTATGGATACCTATTGTATTTCTATCACTTTTTTTAAACAGCTTTAAACCTTACCAAAGAAGTGTGCTCAAGCCTTCTTAAAGCGAAAATCATACACAATAATAAAACAAACCTTCTGTGATAAGTGACCAAGATACAGAAGCACATATGTTAATAATAAATTATTAGCAAAATTATATAGAATAATAACGGATATATAAAAACAGGATGAAAAAGAGGATAAGCTATTACAATCCACGTAACTGTGTAGAGGAAAAATTGCTAGACAATTATAAGTTTCATATACGGAATGAAATTAGCATGATGTTCTGATTTGACGATGCTAATTATGATGTTTGTGTGCCAAGTTTATTTGTACTTATTTCAAATATAATATGTGAGATAATACAGTTCATAATTCACAGAAAGTCTAGAAAAAGTTGCATGTAAAATAAATACCGGGAAGAAAATTAAAATGGTAGCAATCTACATCATAAAAAATATAGGAAGAATACCAGATCATTACAAACATATGTTTATGTGTATAAACATATATACAGTAGAATCCTCAATACAAATCCACATATATCAATACTTTAGAGAATCTAAATAGGGATACTGTTTTAAAAAAATGTTACTGCAAACAAAGAATTAAACAAATTAAAAAACCTGTCGTTAACTGCCTGTAATACCGCTTTGTAGGTGGTGTAAGATATGAGGGACATGAGCCTGTTGAATTTAAAGCCTGCATGGCTAGTACAGTCGCTGCAAAACTATTCTGGTTATGATTTTTCTTTATGCTACTGACAAAAAAAAACTTTGGCCTTACCGTGAATTGAACCCTGATCTCTCAGATGGGAGCTGTGCTCTAATCCATTTGGCCAGACGCTTCAAACATAAAATAAACTCACTTAAACACAAATTAAACTTTGATTCCCCACAATACAATAGTAGACATATATATAACACTACTGCACAAATATGTAAGAACAGTAGGATGATTGATGCACCCTTGAAGAGAATAACTAACTGTAGATATAATGGAAAACTGCTATAAATGTGGTTAGTTTATTAACACTTGTAATGTAAATAGCATTATCCATTATTATTAAATTCCTCTCATACCGTTAGAAGTTACAGAGGGCCTGCAAGCAAGTTCTTCATACCATTCTATCCTGGAAAACTTGTTAACTCTTCTATGGAATCAAGCATCATTCCTCTCAGTAAAGTTCGCTTCTGGGTTTCCTTAGGGTGTACTTCCGTTCTTAAACCATTTGCCTTCCATTTCAATGCCTGCTTTGTAGATTCTTTGATCATTTCTTCTCAGAGAATGCCCAACATATCTCCATCTTCTCTTTCTTATAATAGTTGTTACTGAAGGTATAAGTAAAGTTTTTTTTAAAAGTAAAGGAACCCTTTATCTCTAGACTGGTTCCAGTCTAGTTCTTAGTTCTGCAGGGACTGTCCTATATTGACCTCCCAGAAAAATGTACATTGTCCTAATTTGCTAGTTATTGTGCTTTTTGTTTGTCCCTGTATAGTTTTCTTTTGCGATGTTTCTATTCCAGGATGGGTTGTGAATGGATGGTATACTCGAAGTATTTGCCAGCAGTCCTCTCCCCTCTCGCCCCAACACACAATTTATCTAGAAAAGTTGCTCCCTTGGACAGGTTTAAGTCACTAAACAATACCTTACTGCAAATAGAGTTGAACAACTGCAATTCAGACTGCTTCTATATATATGAAAATCGTGGCATATCCCAAAGGACGTAGCCATCAACCACAGTAAACAAGTCGTTGATTTTCTAGGCACCACTTATACGTTAAGTAGTTTGCCATTGCTTTCTGAGCGGGTGGCGCCATCGTCCTTTGTTAAAATCAACGGAAACAATTTGCAAGCAAACTGTCCGCAGCATGATTCGAACTCAGAACGTCGGGTTAATAGACAGAGTCACTAACCCCTAGGCCACAGACGCCACTATATATATATATAAATATATAATTCAGAAATTGTGCAACAGAAAAACAACAGCAAAGACAGTCAGCCATAAATGATTTTTGTTTTCAAATTTAAAAAATCATATTTCAAGTCAAAACTTTATATAAATTCAATATTATGATATTTATATAACAAATGAAACTTAAGAAAAAATACAATATCTCTTCTGAGCTTTAAACAAAAAAATTAAGATAGTAAGACATTACTATGACTGCAAGAGCTTTATTAAGTCCATTATTTAGTCACATATTTGGTTTATAACTGGCCTGGCCAATTACATTTCAAACAATCTTTAATACATTTTTTGAGAGGGGGATTCTTAGGTTTCTACATCATTTGAAAATAGATATCAAAACAGATTTCCTATCTAAATAGCAGTTCTCAAAGTTTTCAAACCCTAAACATGCACATTCATTTGCACGAAGACTTGCAGGCATACTGATTTATGATTTAATTTTCTTGTGTGAGGATACTCTACTTTACATTGATGAAGATTTGTTTGTGAAGATCCGTTGGGATTCATGAAACACCATTTGAGAATCTTTGACCGAAACAATCTTACTTCTGATTATAAGTTTTGTCATGAAGCATGACATCAAGATTTAATTATCAATTTCTGACCATTGCGCTCATGTATGTGATGCTCTGTTATGTTTAGCTTCAGGATGTTTCTACGCCCATATGTTGTCGGTGCCGACAAGGGAAGCAAAGACTAGTAACACTGCAGCCTACAAAGCGACTGAAGTAGGGGCCTAGGGAAACTACCATAGGAAATAAAAAGCATCGCAGAAATTGGATCTGCTGGCCTACTTGTAGGCACATAACTGGCACAATGTACCATCATTCTTAGGCTCAGCTCACATACAAATCACAAAGAGTAGTTAATAAGTGGTCGATATGGAGTGTCCGAAGAAGAAGAATGCTTCTATAACAATCTGAACTGTTCCTGGCAGTTAATGTGTTAAATATTTTAATCCTCCAATCATGTGTATATTAAATATATGGCCTTTTTCGTCTTTACAGACGGTCAATTGGCAAGTGTTTTACTGTGACAACTTCTGAGTTTTCGCTTTCTCTCTTGTCGTTCAGCTCATTATATTATATACAACTTATACATACTGAACATGACTGCCCAAGAGTAATATTATTTACAAGTGTACATATGTTTTTACATTAATCCTAAATTTATTTATGAAAACCAAAGTAATCACTGCTAAGTGAAACATATGACTGTTATTTGACAGTACAGCTCCAGCCAGTTATTCTCGCTGACAGCTTAGCATATATCATATTTTTCATAGTTCTCATTTCAGTTAGAGCCATCTCATGCCATCTCTACAATTGAACGTACACCTTGTAGGACAACTGCATCAAAGCTTTTACATGCTATTTTATTGACAATTTCATTAGCAACGTTTTCTTAAAAATCTTGTTTGCCTGCTATGAATTCAGATGTAGTCATCGCGCCTCTGATTTTTGCGTGAAGGCTTGTTTTCCTTACCCCCAGTGTCCTCGCCATTCAGGCAAGCCTTAATCTGACTTCAGAGGTATTAGCAACTTGATTTACATGATAAAGTTTCCTTAGTCTCCTTCTAACAGCAATCATATTATCCAGTTTATATTTAATATAATTTCTACAGATGACTGAAGATAATGCCCTGAGGAAAAGAAATGCAGAATACTACTACATTTTGAACAAAGTTTAGTCTAAATACAAATATATAAACTGTACACAACTGTCAGCATTACAGAGTATATATATATATATCATTTAGCAAATAGGATTCTCTTGTCAGCATTTTGTACAGCAAGTATTTTCTATAGTTTTTTGAAATAGTATACCAACAAGAGGAAAGACAAGGATTTGTAGAGTACAAAAAAGAAAGGTATTAATATCTATACATTGTTTATCACTGGGTACAAGATTGTGTGAATCAGTGATTATGAAAGAAACAGTGTTGTAATGAAAGAGAAGTACAAAAAAACTGTTGATTTTATTTATTTAAAAAATATTTTTCCAATCCAGAAGCACTTGAGCTTTCAGCTCTTCGGCTTGGTGTATGGACATCGTAACCCTTTGGTTCGGTGCCACAAACACCGTAAATCTGGAGAACCTGTGGCTTTTCTGCCAGCCTGCGGAATTGAACCCGCACTAACAGGGAGCTTGTCACCCATCGTCCAACACGCTACGAACACACTGGGCAGGCGGGCGTTGATTCTTATATGGGCAGGTTATAACTTTCAATAAACAATGGCTAAAATAAGAACAGTGGTCAACATAGGTAATAAGAAAATCAATATGAAACAAAGAATGTTCAAATGAGATTTTAAAACAACTTGCTACTGCCTGTAATACCATTTTTTAGGCGGTGTAGACAGGGAGAACATATGCATGTGGAATTTAATGGCCGCATGGCTAGTCTCCTGCATGGGAGCCCACGCTCAACTCCTCCATGCTAAACTGATACATTTAAACTAACAAGTACTTGCAAACAATACTATACAAACACAGAATATAACACTGAAATAAACATACTAAATTATCAACATGGATTGATCTAATTTAATAATAGAAACATAACACATGCTAAACTAACAAGAGACAAAATAGAACTGACACAAACAGTCTAAACTAAAAAAAAAACCACAACACAAGCATTCATATTAGCACATAAACTAAAAAGCACAATACCACAAGCATCAAATTAGCACATAACTACTAAATTAATTTACTAAGCAAATGTTGAATACTCTAAGTCTCTATATAGCGCCATGTAGACCACTTAGATGATAATCTAGAGAAGTCTAAGAGTCTATGACAAGATACAAATATTTAGAGTGGATTTAACAAGGAGAAATATCTTTTTACAAATGGTGGATTCGATTATTTTTGGGAAATGCTGATTAATAAAATAATTAAACATTTATTTTAAAACACACTAAAAGGATAAAAATTGAACGTTTCAGTTCTCACATATTCACACAGAAAGAAGATAAAAATAAAAGTCGCAATCTCTGTTACGATAAAGTAAAATGCTTACAGTCTAAGGGGGTTAGTAGCACTAGTTCTTAACAATGTCTAAAGAGGTTCAAGAGATGAATGATCAAATGAAGTATGAGAATCTTTTCTCAAAGCAACATAAAAAACAGATCTATTTTGACAACTTAAAATAGTAATTTATATTTTCTGCAGCAAACAATGGAAACACATAAATGTTAGCATAATTTTATGAATAAAATTCTACCATAGTCAATATTAATTAATAGTTGCCCATCACAAGCGATGATTACAACAGTATCAGATGTGTGTTGTTGCACTTTACTGGTATGTGCGGAAGTGACAGTAGAATCCAATCCTGGAACACAATCCTCCTCAGTATATGAACTTTGCAGCAAGTTTTGCAATGACAACAAGTTTATCATACTTGAGCATGACAGATCCTGTTTGCATTTAGTTCATTATTGAAAGCATATCACTTTAGACAAGACTTGGTTTCTAAGGTCGGGATAAACCATAAACTTGGAACTCCTGCTTCTTCTTCTTTTTACGTTTGCCCTCTGAATTCAGGTGCAGTCAGGGCACATGGTATGACGCTTAAGAGTGATTTTTGCATGAAGCCCTGCTTTCCTTATTATCAGTGTTTCCCTCCATAAAGCCTTCTCTGACTTTAGAGATATAAAATTGCAACTGTCACTCTCCACCAATTCTGATCTGGACAGTCTTCTTAAGTTTAAAGAGGCTCTTGTTTTTCTGGCTTCGTCTTCTATTGTTCTTCCACAGATCTTCTTCAACATCCATATTTTTCTCTTGTATGTTTTAGTCCAGTGCACACATCTGGTAACATTGTTTGCTAGTTTCCTGAGGATATGACCAGTCCATCACAACTCTCTCTCTATTTTATCTCTAGCTGTATTGGTTGTTCTCTTGTTCTCTTCTAGAAGTCTGTACTTATTACTTCTGGTTGAAATAAAAATCCTGGTATATCCTTTACAGGACAAAGCATTTAACCATAGTAAACAAGTCCTCAATTTTCTAGGCACCACTTATACGTCAATAGTTTGCCATAGCTTTCTGAATGGTGAGGTCTTTTTACCGTTTGTAAATCCACAGGAACAAATTTGCTTCCAAACTGTCCGCCACTGAGTTTGAACAAGGTACGCTTGGGTTGTGATCGAGCTCACTACTGCATAAGCTAAAGAGGCTCACAGACTTCTGGTTATCTGATATTAATTATGTGAAGAAGATATCTGTTGGTAAAAGTCTACAGTGTGGATGTGAAATTCCTGGTCACATTCTATATCTTCAAATCCATTAAGCATGACTGAGATTATCTCCTCATGAATATTCTACAGCCTATTTATTATGAATAATCTACAGCCGACCACATTATGAATATTCTACAGTCTATATTACTTTTTAAAAAATGAATATATTTTGTCAGATGTGTATCCATTTCAGTTTGGAATATCTTCTTTGCACTCCAGACATGTCCATAGGTGCTCTGAACTCCTTCGCAATATCTCCAACAGCGTACAGCGACTGACCATACCAATTTGATTTTGATTGATGAGTCTACCCATATGCCTGTTGTGCTGTTCTTTTCTCAGATGTGTGTATCTAGTTAAATATGATGGTTAAAATGAATGGTCCCAAACTATTATGAGAAGTCATGTTTTTATTTCTTAAAAAGCAACATATAATAGTGTTAAGCTAGTGATATTTTATCAAATAAGACTAGAGCAAATATTTTGACAAATGGTTAAGTAATAAATGATACATTTTGTGTATGTTTGGATAGAATGTTGATTGATTGATAGGACCATCATCATTGCACTTCGGCGAGTAACCATGTGTGTTCTAATATCTTTCTTACACAGGAAGATCTCAGCGGCAGTGCACAAACTCCATAGCACCGGCAAGGGTTCCTGATGTAATTTAGACTAACGGTTCTTAGGTCAACCCGGCCTCAACTGGGTACCAGGAAAAAGCACTGGGAAGTAAAGTTGGCTGGCGTGATGTTGACCAAATCCCTCATCGTGTGCTGACGGCCAATGAAAAATACGGGCCTAAAACCATATTACCCTATACACCACATGGTACAAAAGGGTTTTTAAAAACACACATATTAATTGTGGCTCACCCTGAAGTTCTATGTCATCAAATATTAAATCCCCAACAAATTATGCAACTTTTCACTAGTATCTAAAAACAAAATCCTGTTTTTTAAAAGCGCAAATTTTGCATGAAAAAAACAATCAAAACACACATGATTCATATTAACAAATGAGCATACATAAAAACAACACATCACCGAAGTAACATTTCTTCATATTTCAGAACTATCTAAAATCTCTCTCTTCTCTACTTTTCCTTTCTTGTTCTCATTGGAACATCTTTTGGAACATTCAATGGAACATACTTTTCCTTTCTTGTTCTCAGTGTGACGACAAAAGAAGAAATTCTCAATGGAACATATGGGTGCAACTTATTACTAACATTTATATTAATTATTCAACTCTTTCTTTTCTTTCTTTTTTTCGTTCTTAATGAAACATATTGCTGAAATTCTGACTAACACTATTTCATTTTTTCATTTTAAAGTTTCAGCAGAAAAGCTATTTTAAAAATAAACTTGTGTGGTTAGCTGTAAGCCAACCCTCGGTAACTTGGGAAAATATTGTTCAATAAGATACAAATGTGTAAAGATGATTGATAGGACCATCATCATTGCACTTCAGTGAGTAACCATGTGTGCTTTTATCTCTTTCTTACAAAGGAAGATCTCAGCAGCAGTGCACAAGCTCTGTAGCACCTGCAAAGGTCCCAGATGTAATTTAGAAGATGGTAAAAATATTTTGCAGCAATTATATTTTTAATGAATTTTTGCCCAGACAGCAGCTTTCCAGCCTGCTCTTCGCGATTTTGAAGTGCCAAGGGCTCTTTTACATGCTCAACTTGAACACAGGACCTACGTTTTATTGTCTGTTTCAGATAGGACTAGGAACTCAATCTCACCTACACTGAGATCAGGATCTCTGGAAAAATATCATGATGGTTCCATGAGGTAGTGAACTGAGTACCTTTGGAACTCGAGGCAACCACCTAGCCTCTACACCACAGAGACCATGAAATCCGTGTACTGATGGATTACTGATAATATTTTACAAACATAAAACCCCACTTTGTATCCGACGTAGTGTGACATTGGTAAAAAAATTTACTAGTCTAAAACCGTAATCCCCACTATACCTCATGGTATTAAAACGGGCTCTTTACTTTTGACTAAATTCTATACTAGGTTAAGTACAATGTGATGACAGAACATGAAAATCCTCCTCAACCATGACCCATTGACATTTATGTTACGGAGCTAATAAAATGATAAAACATGGTTGGTGGATAAATATAGCAAAAATAAAAGAACACTATTACATACTGTCCCATTTGTTTAACCATGTCTTTTAGTTATCACTTATTATATGACACCAGGGCTGTGCCATGCTATGATACAAAGAGGCGGCCACATCAGGCGGTACCGTTAGGGGGGTGGCATAAGCAGTGAAATCAAAATTGATGGTTATTTTAAAGAAAAAACATTTAAGGGGCGAAATTTCGAAGACTTGCATCATACTGAGAAAATATACAGCACTGTCCTGAATGACACCACAAATTTCATTCAAAGATTCATTCTAAAAACTAGGTATGGTTACAAAGAATCAATATACATTATAGTTTCATGTTATGTTAATAAAAGTATACACATTTTTTCAAATCTAAGAATAAAATGACAATTTATTCTGTACTGTTTGAAAATGACAACTAAATTTTATACTTCATCCTTTGAGTTGAACATTTTTATGAGCAATTAGTCTGCAAGGAATTACAACAGCTCTTGCATACAAAAAGATAGAAAAATAGTGAAAATGTTATTTATTTACTGAAATAAAATGGTCATCAGTGATGTACATTTTAAAATACTATTTGTTTCACAAATGTGGCAGGCACATTTATTTTGAAATCTGAAACATAACGAGGCGAAAATTGATGGTCTTTGAGGCTAACAGCTTGTTGCATTCTACTGAGTCTATGGGAAGGTCTACATATTCTGTCTCAACATTCTCAGCAGTGAACTCAAAGTTGTAAATTTTCGATTTCATTTTGATGCCTCCAAATGGTCCACTCAATGCAAGGAAATACATGTTCATCTATAAAAAAAAAATATGAGGGAACCACTTATTTGAAAATATCTGCTCTAGTTTAAAAAAAATATATTTTCTGTTTCTTCTTCGTCTTTTTCAAACGATCCAAATCGACTACTTGTTAACCACTCTGTGTGATTTGTATGTGATCTTAGCCTAAGAGGGATTATACGTTGTGCCAGTTATGAGCCAACAAGTACACAAATATATCCGATTTCTGCGATGCTTTTTATTTACTAGGGTAGCTTCCTAGGTCCTACATCAGTCGCTTCTTACGACATGTCTTGTAGGTCGCAGTGGTACTATTCTTTGCTTCCCTTGCAGGCCCCGGCACCACACAGGTGATTTTCTGTTTCAAAATTTACATAGTAATGTTTACAGTGTTATTTATCTGAACTGATAGCACTCTGAGCATATCCATGGGTGCCCAAATTCCCCCAGAATACTGCAGGTTATGAATGGCTTGCTGGTGAAACTCTCTCCTTATTTAGCCTCTCAGGTGTTCAGTTCTATTCATGCAACATTTGATTTCAAATTCTTTAAATTATAGTAGGGAGCCAGATGTTTCGCCCCCGCCACCTTGGGAGACTACATGCAAGCTGCATGGGCATGCAGCAGTCGGGACTCATAGTTGACTGCTAGCATCACAGGTTCAGCGTAAGAATAAAGTTGTCCAAGACAACACTTTGCCTTCTCGTGGCGGCCCCGGAAACAGATGACTACCAATAAGTCTGGCTAAGTTTATGGAGATGGAAGAGGAAGAAGCTAACCAGGTACCCAAAGAATGCTGTGCTGAAGATAGATGTGTCGACCTGAAAGGTGCAGATGCCACAACTCATGTTGAAAACTGTGACACAACACATTCTGTTCACAGGATGGCATTCTGCTATAACCAGCAGGAGTATGAGAATGAATGAGAAAGAAATCATAGAACGTCTAGCTTTCCCTATAGCTTATAGCCTATTAATTATGAATGCCCTGCTTTTGACCTGCAATTTTCATGTCATCATGCAATTTGCATGCAGCCTTTGTACCGGCCATAACAGACTCAGATCCCACCTTTACAACAAATTTAAAATTGGTACAACTAACCTGTGCCACTGCAAGAAGGCGGACATGACGGCAGAGCACCTGCTGCAAGACTGCACACAGGCCTGAGAAGCAAAACCTGGCCGGAAAATACCGAGCTAAATGAGAAGCTGTAAGGAGGGATGGAGTTACTAAAAACAACAGCAGAATTTATGGAGAAATCTGATTCATCAGTCTAAGCGGTGTTCGCGAGAGAGAGAGAGAGAGAGAGAGAGAGAGAGAGAGAGAGATGTCATCTATCACATCTTGTATCAATCTTCAACTAGGACTTCTACTTCTCTGCAGTTTGCTATGAATGAATTCAAGATAGTCACAACTGTTCCCTCTCTTCAGTTACTATTGTTGGACAAATTTACATCACTCTTAATATATGTGGGACAAAGCTACATCAGATATCTTCACTGAACTTGTTCGGAACATGTCTTCAACAAAATATTTTCCTTCAATCCTCACGTTGTTCACTCATGAGCTATATATAGTAAGTAAACAGGTGATTCAATCTCGAACTAATATGATTAAACAGTATAAACTTCAGATCATTACCTATCCTATTCTTATAGTTTTGAGTTTGAGAAGACGAAACTCGTATGATAACGATCCTAAAATGAATGAGCCATCCTAAAATCGATAACCATCCCAAAGAGTGGTTAATAAACCTTGGATCATCTTGAAGGTCTAATTCCTTAGTTCCTAGTTTTTCCATTCTTGCTGCTGTAGGGAATCTAACTCTCACTCTTAAGACATTGTAGATACAGAAAAAGAGGCTGAGATTTTCCACTCTAATCAGATCTCGAAGCAGTGATCCTGAAGATTATCCCCATATGCTACTTAGATCATCTCTTTTAGCACACTTAATTTCCAATGTTTGGGTCTGGTATTTGTGCTCTTAGGTGACTGCTCCTGACTCACATCTATTGGTCAATACTAGCACATAGGTGGAGCTGTGTACATCCTGTTCTTTAGCATTAGAAATGAAATTAACTTACAAGGAACAATTAACCCTTTGAACCCTGGCCAACTATACCTAAAACCCCCGCCCCTGGGCTCCTGAGCAAAAACAGCACATATCAGAATTGTTTGAAAAACAAGATAGATTGGCAGAATTAAGTGTCCTATAATTTTTATCGACACCCCATCACCTAGAGTATTCCTGCTTACTATGCCAGTCTTCCCAACATGTAGATCCTTCCTTTAGACACAGGAAATTTTGACAAAATTTGCACCAAAATTGTGTCTTCACTTTCTTGATTGGTCTGTCTTTGTAATCCATGTTTGTAAAGTCACTGACATGTTTGTTATATTTGAACATCAGTCGGTTCAAATAATTTTTCTTCTAAATGATCATCCGACTCACTTTCGATTTCGTTATCAGAATAATCATATTCTAAGTCTAATTCATCTTCAGAATCATTTAAAAGAAGTTCAACAGCTTGCTATGTTGTCATCCTTTTCGAGTGACCATTTCCGAAATTTTCAGCGTGTCATTTCATCTTTTTAAAATTAATAAACAATTATCAAATCACTATGTTTCAAAACACGATGCAAACCGCCATTTAGATAAACCTTTAAGGGAAGCATTTCCTGTGTTAGACGTCACACTAGTACACAAGTTATCACTGAACACCGACAAATAACGAGGAGGGGTTCTCATCCCGATATGTAGGCACCCCAGGTATACGTGTACTAATGATAATACCGTAATATCGGGAGGGTTCAAAAGGTTAATGAACAATTATATCTTTAAACCAACTATCTATATAAATAAGAGTAAACAGCCAAGAAACTTACGGGAGCAGTCAATTTTGTTTTCACAACTAGCTGATGAGAACGAGGAGGGGTTCTCATCCCGATATGTAGGCACCCCAGGTATACGTGTACTAATGATAATACCGTAATATCGGGAGGGTTCAAAAGGTTAATGAACAATTATATCTTTAAACCAACTATCTATATAAATAAGAGTAAACAGCCAAGAAACTTACGGGAGCAGTCAATTTTGTTTTCACAACTAGCTGATATGACAAAGATCTGTTCATTGTATGGGTTGGATTTTTCAAGTCCGAGTTAATATTTGCACGAATTACCCACTGCTGGTTGAAGGCAGTGAAACGGGATGTTTCATAATAGAGACGTGTGATAAAGTCATCTGTACGGAATGGCTTCAGCTGCAAATCTGAAAAATAATTATTAGTCAGAATATTGAGTGGTAGTAACATAAAATAAAATTCAGGTAAGGAGAAATCGTGGAAGGCAGAGGGAAAAGATGTTGAATAGTCTGACATCATGGTGCGACAAAAAATAGATGTAAGAACTGATCAACTGCATCAAGGAGAAAGAGTTGTGGATAGACATGATTGCCTATGCCGGCAGGTATAGCATTTGACTGATTGAACATAAAGTAAGTCTGCCATCATGTGCCATTGGTATAAGAATAATACTAACCTAATGCTATATTCCCCAATGTACTCCTTTTTTTTAATATACACCAGTTAAACGTGCATCCTATCCTAACAATGTAATGTAAACATTTTTAAAACACAAGGCAATAATTAATACTTATGTGCATGTTTAACTATACAAGGACAAGAGGAAAAACCTGTAAAAACAAAGTACTGTAGTTTTACAAAGTACAAAAACAATATATAGCAGCATTTCAATCAAAAGGCCTTTATTAAGCAAAGGATACAACAGAAGCGAGAAATTCCTATACCACAGACATAACATATACAGTCAGACAATAAATCCCTAATGGCCCTAAAATGAAAATATCATGAAAACATATTTTGAAAACATGGACAAGAGAAACAGTCTCTTAAATATGACTGGTTGGATATTGGCTCTGCAATCGCTGAAAGCACTATGATGACACTGAAGGAATTTGGGATCAAATGTTGGGCAAGAAGGAAGGATAAGAAAAGTGTATAGCCAGCAAGTCAATGGAACAATCAGAATGCATACACTTTATAATATGCTGAGGGAGACTGAGCACCTATGAGCCTACCTGAAGTGATATGATGTCACTTTGTCAACCAATAGTCAACAAAAAAATCTAGGACAAGAAAACTGTATAGCCAACAAGTCAATGGAACAATCAGCATGCATACACTATGCAATCTGCAGAGAAAGACTGTGCACCTATGGGCCTACCTGAAGTGATATGATGTCACTTTGTCGACCAGTAAAAGAATCTTACCATTGAATGTAATCTTCTCAAATGACAATAGAGTAAATATGTCACTGTAGAGTTTCTGCTCCTCTTGCTTCTGAGCATCAATGACTTCAACAGCACTCATTACCTCCTCTCCTGTCTTCTTTGGATGAACACAGTTCCTCTCATGCTCTACAACTTCATGAAATGGGCCCTCCCAATGACAGCCAATGCGAGCATATCGGCAAGAGCAGGGCCTGCAATGCAATATTAACAGCAGTCATTTCTTCCGTGTCTGTGGCAACCATGCTAGTACATAAATTCATACTTACACCAAGGAGACAAGAAGCTTTCCAAACAAAATGTTATAAGAGACTTCTTGAGCTCTCATATCAAAATGTTTGTGAAAAAACCTCTAGTTGGTAATGTTCATAATCAATCACCTGGCCACTTTGTCCACCCTTCGTAATTGCTCACCTGAAAAAATAACTAAACGGAAATGCAGAGAAAAAATGTATACCAATTTAGATAGAGAGATAAAGAGGTTTACAGGACTGATTGTAGCTACAAACTCAGCAAATTTTACCTATGTTTCCATTCCTCTCCAAAGCAGAATTAAACATAATTTCTTCTAACTGACAGCATCTTCTCTGCTCTTTTCTGGATACACTTTTTGAGGAGTATTCTAAAACTGGTTGCTATTTGCTTTCAGTGTGATGTTATACATCACTAACTTTGTCCTTCTAGTTTCTGCTGGAATATAAACTTGCGACTGTCACTCTCCGCTAATTTTATTCTAGACTGTCTTTTCTAGTTCTCCCAAAAAGGTTTCAGTTTCTCTAGCCTCCTTTTCTAAGTATTCTTCACCAGCTGTTCTTTGTCCTCCCCACTCTTTCTTCTGTAGGTTCCTTTTTCTTCTTCCTCAATCACTCTACATGTCAACTTCAATATATTCAAAGAAAGCAGTGATCCGTGAAATCTCTAAATAGCTTGTCCTGCAATGGCGATGGTCATATCAATCTTCTCTGCTCCTCATATGCTAGACATCTTTATAAAAGATCTGTAGATTCCAGTCCAATTTGTCATCTATAGTAATGTGATTTATAAATACACAAGTGTATTTATAAATTATGATTTATATAATGAAACTGTATGTTCTGGTATGCTGTCACCATAAAACGCATCTATATTTTCTGCAACTTAATATCATGCACGACTTTCAATATTTCTCTTGATATCTGTGAAGAATGGTAAATAAAATAGAGCAGCAAAGTTATTCAATAAATTACATGCTATTGAAATAATTAACTAAAAGAGCTTAACCTACACATTACATTACATTACCATGGTCTTATTAGAAGCAAGTTCAATTTACTGCTTAACATAATCTAGTGAATAGCAGAGGGAAAGAAAGAGGACAGATAGGTTAGACATATGTAATATAAGACCATCTAAAAATACTCAGCTTTATGTATTAAAAACTGGTGACATGCTTGACAAGTCAAGCATGAATTGGCAGGTGAGATTTTTAATTTCAGAAATATACATAAACTGATTCATTTTTAGAATGGCCACTGCAGTTCATATAAAACTAGTATTACTGATCTAGTGCCAATATAATGGCCATGACCAGAAGAATAGTTCTATATTGAAGTGTCAGGATTAGAAGACAGATACAATAAAGAGGATGAATTACACTTCAAAAGGGAAAGTGGGAAGAGGGAATAAAGTACACTATTTACTAAAAATGTTGGTGCTTTGGTTAGTTCACTTACAAGCTAGTAATAATAACAGTAAAGCTCCCCTTTATAGATGATTTCCTGGTGTACCCCCTTATCATTTATTTTATCTCATAAAAAAATATTCCCTTAGTCACTATACCATCCCGCAAAAACCCAACCATTCACTACTATCTGCACATATATGTGAGAGCAGCTTCCATTACAGGTACTCAACATTCGCTCATTGCTACTATAAAACACTACAGACCCATGACAAAGAGAGAAAGATACTTGCCGCTTAAAAATCAAGAGCAGAGGAACTGTTGCAAATGTTAACAGACATGGCTTGCAAGGTAGGTAAACAACCAACTCCCTTTGGACTGTCTCGGCTTTCTTCTTTAACCTGCAACTCACTCTGTTAGTCTGAAACTGACAGTTTCCATCTTCAAAGAAAACCTACCTGCTAAAACAATAGAAAAACAAAACAAGTGTGGATCTGATTAGCAAACATGGCTCAGTGGTCTGCCAGCATAACAGGGTGTCCAGGATATTCCAAAACATTCATCCTATCTATGGTTTATGTAACCTTGTCATGCCACCAGCACCCGCATATTTGGAACATCCCCATCAAACATGTGCGTGCCCCAGCTTTGACAGCATATCTAGGACTCGGCAGACCACTGATTTAAAAAATAGCCTGGAAAAAAATAACCATGAAAGGTTAGTTAATAAACAGAGGGCTAGGCATGTCAGCTTACCCATGTTTGACCTCCTTACCTCTCCTGACACTGCTCCTTCTGATGATATTCCAGTTGGTAACGTGGAAGGTTCTGGTTACAGAAGGCGCAATCAGATGGAAGTTCTGACACCGCTTTTTCCACTGCTAAGTTACGAATACAGACAGTGCGATTAATCTCACACCGACAGTTTGGACATGTTGCTGTTTCATCCTTAATGCGTGCATCTGCTAGTAGATGGTTGAAGCAGCCTGCACACATTAGATGCCCATTGCTACACTGAAAGCAGAGTAAGCAAAATTGAGTTAGTAATTTACAATCACTAACAATTATGTCAACTATTCATCTCTGCAGCTACTGCTAGTAGAAAGCTAAATAAATATTTTATCATTCTAAGCTTCTAAGGACCAATGTTACAAGGTACCATGCCCATAATACAGATCAATCTAACTCTCCACTACACAGTTGCCAAGCTGACCTATTTCATATGGAGGTATTAATTATTCATACATTCTGTTTTCTCATAATCTAGGACACTGCAGTCAAAGTTCACGATGACATAAGACCTGTGACATGTTTGTGAGGTATTGAGTTTGAGATTATGCCACACGTTTGCTCACTAAATATACTTCTTGCATGAATCACATGGAGTTTATGATTTTTTTAGCTACTAAGTTTCAGATGCTGTCTATGTGAAAACATTCTCAAAGTCTACAAAGTTAATATATATGTTCCTCTGCAACTCGTTACACTGATTCAAAATATTGCAATGTTTATTTGTTATGCCTTTTATAAACCCTGCCTGTTTCATTTGTTTATTTTTCTCTATGGTTTCCTGTAATTGCATTCTAATAATTTTGCAGCACACTTTGCATGGAATTGAGAGCTTTGTGATTGAGAGCATATAGGAATTATTCCAATCTGTTAATTATCTTTTCATTAGAACCTTAACTATTATTCCTTGTGCCCAATCAGTGGACAATTTTTCTTTCTTCCATATCATTACAAACAAAGGTTCCAATACATTTACTGTTGGGTCAGTCTTGAGAAGTTCTGCTGGCATTTCATCTTGACCTGGTGTGTCATGCTGTTCTTCAAGAAAATAAAAGTTGTTATACTTTCTTGCCAACTGTGTGTTGCAGAGGGCCTTCAAGGGAGTAAAGAAGAGTAACACTACGACCTACAAGACATGTAGTAATAGGCGACTAAAGTAAGGGCCTAGGAAGCTACCTAGTAAATAAAAAGGTCACAGAAATCGGATGAGCTGGCCTACTTGTAGGCACATAACTACACATGTACAATTGCTCTTAGGCTCAGATCACATAAAAATCACAAAGAGTAGTCAACATGGAATGTTCAAAGAAGAAGAAGATATTTTCTTACTTTTTTTTTGTTTTAAAATCTACTAGAAGGTCCCTGAAGGATGGTTTGATTTCAGGGGGTGTCCAGATTTTCCAAATGCAATATGCCCCCAAAAAAGAGTTGTCCAACTGACATCTTGTTCTTTTTCTGTGGTCTGTAATTAGCTATGACTAATGAGTATGTTCAGCGTCTCTTACTTTCCCTTATTTGCTGTCTTGTACTGCTTCCACATGCTATCCATTTTCTCTTGTCTAATCTGGCACAGTGGAGCAGTTAGTGTACTCGCAAGTTCTTACCTTCGATTCAGCCACAAGAGGGTTGTGGGTTCAATCCCACACTTGACATTCCTCACATGAGGAAAGGAATTGGTCCTCCTACCTCCTACAAGTAGGGTCTAAAAATGTGAAGTGACAATAGCGTAGTGGTTAGTGAGTGCACTTGCTTTCTAGGTACGAGGTCTAGGTTCAATTCCACAGTAGGAATTTTTTCCAGACCATAATGGCTCTCAGTTTGACCCAGCTGTAACTGGATACAAGAAAAACACTGGGAAGTAAAGAGGGCAGGCCATTGAGTTGTTAAAGGTCAACTGTATTTTCCAATATACCTCATGGTATGTGAAAGGGATTCCTTTACTATTTTGATAATTACCAACTTTTAATTTATTCTTTAGCCAACTGTTAATTTGTGATAAAATAAATTCCTTTATTTACAGAATCACATGCCATTCATCAAGTTTAATTAAAATTATGAAAAACAACAGCTTAATTTACATAACCACGGGTAAAAGTGAATAAAAATTGATTCTGCGACAGAATGTTTTTCAATATGATAGTTAATGTGTTAAATATATATTTACCAATCTTTCTATAAATACTGTTGCTATTTTCAAAAATTGTTTTATATAAGTATTCATACGTCTGACATAGTTATGCTGCAGAATCATATGTTCTGAATCTTTTTAAAATTTTGTACAGACGAAACAAGACAAAACAAGACAAAACAAGAATTGAGTTGTGAATATGTTATGACCAAGTCACTACTGTACTGACATCTCTTCTCTCTCTCTCTTTTATTCCTTACCAAAGAAACTGGGTTGCAACTTATCACTAATATTTATGGAACATAGTGCTGAAATTGTTCCTAACATTAAATTTTTTATGCAGTTTCTGTGATAAGGCCATTTTTATAGATTTGGGTTATTGACCTAAACTGATAACATGGGGAAATATGGTCAAAAAAAGGACAGGCATTATAGAAATAGGTTACATTGGTTTGGGAACTTAAAACCCAATTTTACACTACTGCATCTACTTAGTTATACTGTAGTATGATTTTATCAGATGATTGGCCATATGGGAGGATATCAGGGCTGCATTACTCCCCACTACTGATGTAAAGTTCTTAAACTCGTGACAATGAGAACATTAACCTTATTTTCTCCTTCCCTTATAAGTAATAACCGACTTTTTTCTGAACCTGCTGACCTACTTGGCAATCTGCCCCGAATTCCATCAAAACACTCTTTGTTAATTACTCTTTGTGCACTAGGCATTATGAATCAAAATTGCTCCCATTTATCATGATCATGTATTGTATGTTTATTGTCTTTATGCAACATATCAAGATGTTGAAATTGTTATAATGAATATCGGGAAATAAAGGATAATCCTTAAGCTATTTTGTTATCTGGTAGCCTTTTAAAGCTGGCACAATTGCTAGTTTAGGGTACATCCGTATATTGTGTAGTAGCGTAATGGTTGAGCAAATCGCTCTTAGCGACTGTTGTTTCCTCTTGCGACTAGGCAAGTCAGTCAGTATCTATCAATCATATTTCTGTACAATATTGTTCATAGTTTGCAGGCTGGTGGAAAGTAATATGTGATTAAGATGATAACAGTAAAACAAAAACATGTCAGTCGCATATTCCATTGCCACATCACAAACAACAAACGCTCAGACTCGTTCCCAGCTGTTCGCTCAGCCCTCACTCACCTGATAGCAACAATTTGGAAGGTCTAGGCACACTGCACAGCACAAAATGCCACTTAGTCGATCCTCTAGCTTAAGCTTTCCGTCTGCATGAGCATCTGATAGTTTAACTTTTTTATTTGGAGGCTCATATGATGATACATTTTCCTTATCTGCTGAAGATTCACGGAGTACCTGTATCGACGAATTACAAGTTTCCTCCATTTTGTTTGTTTGTAAATTCGCAATGACGAAATCCTACTTAGCCTCAGCTGACGTCACTATCGACCAATGAGATGCACGACTTTCAACTTCGTTATTTTCCGTAAAGATGACATACTTACGATTCCCCAACGAGTTCACCCGAGCTCAAAATGGGCGTTATCCTACCACGACAAGAATACGTGGACATGTGAAAGGTCACCGCGATATTATAGTTTGCGTCAGGCGAGATCATCCAAATTGCAAATATCAGCGGATCATTATGCCGAACTGTGCTCTTGCAGATATACTACTAGAGACACTACTCAGTGGAAGTTCGACAGGTGATGGCGAAACTCGATGAAACTCCCCAGAAGAACTGAGGAATGTTTGTTATAAATAGAATTCCAACAGGAAAGACCACTTGAAATGACGGTATTCGCATATAAATTATGAAATGTGGAGCTAACATCCTATTTTAGGACATTCACGACCTCTTTTGTCAGTGCTGGGTAGAAGGAGCAGTACTTCAGGACAAACGAGACGCAAATATCGTTACCATGTACCGGAAAATCGCGATTTAGAAAGGAGACATCAGGGGGGAAATGAGTACGTAAGTACTGAACTTCAGGGCCGTGCTATACAGAGAGGCGGCCGCATCAGTGGGAGCGTAAGGGGGCGGCATAAGCAGCGAAATCAACAATCCAAATTAAAGGTTATTATAAAGAAAAAACTAAAGGGGCGACATTTCGAAGATTTGCATCATACTGAGAAAATATACCACACGGTTCTGCTAAACTTCATTGCGAAACAACACACTTAATGACTCGGCCACATATGAAGATTACCGACAGATGTGCGCTTCAAAGGACAACGCTATTTAGATACAATGGATACAAGGTAAAAGATCGCCCACAAAAATAGAAGAGACAATGAGATACAGCATCTACGAGACGTACACATGAGCCCGTTCTATAAATCTTTTTTATCCTGACGATGGGAGGCAAACGGGGATTCTCAAATGAAGAAGTACATGAAAACGTGTGATAGGTGAGATTGCAATAACTACAAATGAGTAATATAGAAAAATTATACGCATTTGCCAACCTGGTCAACTTTAACAAGTTGGCTGATAGGATACATTTCCTGTAGCTGTGAATTCCTTAAAAAAACATCGCCGTAAGATATGATCTCTTCTTCTTCTTCTTTGCGTTCGTTCTTTACGACTAATTTTAATCAATCTTTGTGATATGTTTGATCTTTGCCAAGAACGTGTATACGTTACACATTAGGTTTAGGGAGGCCTCTAAACGCATAGACTTCTAACATTTAGGACACATGCATCCGATTTCAGCCAAACCTCCTAGTCGCCTCTTACGACATGTGTAGCAGGTTGTAATAGTGTTATTGCTAGGCCAGTTCTCTCATCTCCTCCATCGGGAGTAATCGTAACTTATTTCGACAATGTTTCCCAGTAATGGCGGGCGTTGACAGCTGCGCAGAAATATTGTTGTAGTTCGGCAATTGTCTCTTGATCTCAATTCAAAAAAACAGGAAGTTGTCGGCGTACATACACAGAGACTGTCAAATCGTGATGTATTTTTTGGCTTATGAGAGTCTGAGTGAGTGTTGAAAATGTAACTGAAGTCCAGACTATTTGGCGACAATCTGGGTGACATCTGATAATTCATTGATTTCTTTGATTTCGTGAATCAAAGGAAACAGGACCATATATATATATACCAGGGTCTAGCACAGGTAGAGAGGAGGTAAAACTGAGAAGACAGAGAGGATAGAAAGGGCCACGGACAGCAGAGTTAGATAGTGAGGCCAGAAAAGTAGAACAGATAGAGAGGAGGCCAGTAACCACACAGAGGTAGAGTCTGGTTGAGAGCCAGTAGCCAGTAAATTAGAAGTCACCACAAGATACTGTCTGGTCATACAGAAGACGGACAGAGAACAGTCAAGAGAACTCTGGCATAGACAGAAGCAGAGAACTCTGGCACAGACACTAGCGTAGAATAAGAAAACCAGTAGAGAACTCCAGTAGGTATACGTTAGATACGGTCCAGACCTGAGACATACTGTCTCCTAATGACTATGACGTCATAATCAACAGTTCTAGAAGAATAGACCTTCGTGAGAACATCGCTGAGACATGTTGTCTCCCAAATGACTTTGAAGTCTTCATCTTCATCATCAGCAGTTCTAGAAGAATAGACCTTCGTGAGAACATCGCTGAGACCTTCGTGAGAACATCGCTGAGATCTTTGTGAGAACATCACCGAGACATACTGTCTCTTAATGACTTTGAGGTCATTATCATCATCTCCAGAGAACCCACAGTACTGGACACATAGACTTGTTTAGGAATAGATCAAGTTGTGGTTATACTTCTTATGGATATAAGCCAGAGTGGAACGTTAGGTACGTTATATTATAAACTACTTAAGTTAGAGATATTCTTTTAGGTGTTAAATATTTGTTTATATATATTAATTTTGTTGTTGGGTTTATGTTAGTTGTAATAATGTATTATACATGTTATAAAAACCATGTATTTTTGTTGTTGTTGAGAAATAGTTAAATAAACATATAAATTTAAATATCGACTTGAGTAAGACAGAGAGAGAGAACATGTGGATACGAATGACTGAGATATACTAGTGACCAGGACACAGATCTCTCTTTCTGGCTTTACCGTGCTCGGTGTTAGGCATGACTACCCACACTAGCACGGTACCTTTTATGTCTTGCAGTGACTAGGATATTCTCCCATCCAAATCATTTCTTCACCCTAGTCCCCTTACTGTTACAGGTATTGAAAAATGGTTTCCGTGACACAGGATTCGAACCCCCTGGATTGACTATACTACCACTATACCACGACGAATAGAACACAATACTGACTCACAGATTGGACAAATAGGATAAGATTTTTTTTTCATATTTTGATACGGATAGGAGGTAATTAATTCTTTTTTTTGGGGGAAGATTTGTAGATTGGCAGTATGACAGAAGAAGGGACAACCTATGTTAGAAGGGGTAGCAGATTAAGAAATCCATTTTTTCTGGGGTTGGTATGTTACAATTGTGCTGGGATTGGGCACGTTAGCATAGAATGTACGTCTAGGAGGCTGGGGTTTGGAATAAGAAATAGACAGTATCATGTTGGACAGTTTAGAAATGATTGGATGAAGGCTGGGAGTGGCAGACATATAAGGAGAAGAGGGTCCTTTAGAGACCAAAGAATTTATGCTCTCAATTGTTTCAGGGAAATTAGAAACCAGAAAGGTCCAGACATTGAGATGAGACAAATTGAAGAACTTAAACAGCAGAACGCTGAACTCATAGATAGACTGCAGGCTAGTTCAGAAGAAATCAAATCTATGCGGGACACAATTGATGATTTACAGGAAAAGTTAGATAAGGTGGACCATTTAAGCAGAGGAAGGGAACTGAAGTATAGAGATGTTGCTGTCGGGGAAGATCAAAGTGAACAGGAGGAAATATATAGTTTAGAGATGGAGAGTAAAAAGGAGACTGCAGGATTAAAGAAGACGGTCGAAAATTTACAGAAAGAAGTTAAAGAGAAACGAGAAGAATTAGAGAGGTTACATGAAGACAGGGACGATCAAGATGAATATATAGAGAGTCTACATGAGGAGATAAACGAGTTGAGGGATATACAACATGAAGAGATAAAAGAAGTCTGTAGTGTTGGAGTAGGCAGTGAGGAAGATATGTCAGTGTTAAAAAGGAAGTTAAAGTTGTTAATAGGGGAGAGAAAGGATTATCTAAGCGATACGAATAATCTACTTGATCATATTCAGGAACTAGACAGAGAATCAGGGAGAGAAAGGATTATCTAAGCGATACGAATAATCTACTTGATCATATTCAGGAACTAGACAGAGAATCAGGGAGAGAAAGGATTATCTAAGCGATACGAATAATCTACTTGATCATATTCAGGAACTAGACAGAGAATCAGGGAGAGAAAGGATTATCTAAGCGATACGAATAATCTACTTGATCATATTCAGGAACTAGACAGAGAATCAGGGAGAGAAAGGATTATCTAAGCGATACGAATAATCTACTTGATCATATTCAGGAACTAGACAGAGAATCAGGGAGAGAAAGGATTATCTAAGCGATACGAATGATCTACTTGATCATATTCAGGAACTAGACAGAGAATCAGGGAGAGAAAGGATTATCTAAGCGATACGAATAATCTACTTGATCATATTCAGGAACTAGACAGAGAATCAGGGAGAGAAAGGATTATCTAAGCGTACTGAATAATCTACTTGATCATATTCAGGAACTAGACAGAGAATCAGGGAGAGAAAGGATTATCTAAGTGATACGAATAATCTACTTGATCATATTCAGGAACTAGACAGAGAATCAGGGAGAGAAAGGATTATCTAAGCGATACGAATAATCTACTTGATCATATTCAGGAACTAGACAGAGAATCAGGGAGAGAAAGGATTATCTAAGCGATACGAATGATCTACTTGATCATATTCAGGAACTAGACAGAGAATCAGGGAGAGAAAGGATTATCTAAGCGATACGAATAATCTACTTGATCATATTCAGGAACTAGACAGAGAATCAGGGAGAGAAAGGATTATCTAGCTACGTAATGATCTACTTGATCATATTCAGGAACTAGACAGAGAATCAGGAGAGAAAGATTATCTAAGCGATACTGAATAATCTACTTGATCATATTCAGGAACTAGACAGAGAATCAGGGAGAGAAAGGATTATCTAAGCGATACGAATAATCTACTTGATCATATTCAGGAACTAGACAGAGAATCAGGGAGAGAAAGGATTATCTAAGCGATACGAATAATCTACTTGATCATATTCAGGAACTAGACAGAGAATCAGGGAGAGAAAGGATTATCTAAGCGATACGAATAATCTACTTGATCATATTCAGGAACTAGACAGAGAATCAGGGAGAGAAAGGATTATCTAAGCGATACGAATAATCTACTTGATCATATTCAGGAACTAGACAGAGAATCAGGGAGAGAAAGGATTATCTAAGCGATACGAATAATCTACTTGATCATATTCAGGAACTAGACAGAGAATCAGGGAGAGAAAGGATTATCTAAGCGATACGAATAATCTACTTGATCATATTCAGGAACTAGACAGAGAATCAGGGAGAGAAAGGATTATCTAAGCGATACGAATAATCTACTTGATCATATTCAGGAACTAGACAGAGAATCAGGGAGAGAAAGGATTATCTAAGCGATACGAATAATCTACTTGATCATATTCAGGAACTAGACAGAGAATCAGGGAGAGAAAGGATTATCTAAGCGTCTGAATGATCTACTTGATCATATTCAGGAACTAGACAGAGAATCAGGGAGAGAAAGGATTATCTAAGCGATACGAATAATCTACTTGATCATATTCAGGAACTAGACAGAGAATCAGGGAGAGAAAGGATTATCTAGCGATAGAATAATCTACTTGATCATATTCAGGAACTAGACAGAGAATCAGGGAGAGAAAGGATTATCTAAGCGATACGAATAATCTACTTGATCATATTCAGGAACTAGACAGAGAATCAGGGAGAGAAAGGATTATCTAAGCGATACGAATAATCTACTTGATCATATTCAGGAACTAGACAGAGAATCAGGGAGAGAAAGGATTATCTAAGCGATACGAATGATCTACTTGATCATATTCAGGAACTAGACAGAGAATCAGGGAGAGAAAGGATTATCTAAGCGATACGAATAATCTACTTGATCATATTCAGGAACTAGACAGAGAACTAAAGAAGAGTAAGAAACAATCCAAAAGTTGATGTTAGCAGAGTATTGTGAAACGTAGCACTGGGTGTGTGTGTGTTAGCAGAGTATTGTGAAACATAGCACTGGGTGTGTGTGTGTTAGCAGAGTATTGTGAAACATAGCACTGGGTGTGTGTGTGTTAGCAGAGTATTGTGAAACGTAGCACTGGGTGTGTGTGTGTGTTAGCAGAGTATTGTGAAACGTAGCACTGGGTGTGTGTGTGTGTTAGCAGAGTATTGTGAAACGTAGCACTGGGTGTGTGTGTGTTAGCAGAGTATTGTGAAACGTAGCACTGGATGTGTGTGTGTGTGTTAGCAGAGTATTGTGAAACGTAGCACTGGGTGTGTGTGTATTAGCAGAGTATTGTGAAACGAGCACTGGGTTGTGTTTAGCAAGTATTGTGAAACTAGCACTGGGTGTGTGTTAGCAGAGTATTGGTGAAACTGCACTGGGTGTGTGTGTGTTAGCAGAGTATTGTGAAACGTAGCACTGGGTGTGTGTGTGTGTGTGTATCAGTGTGATTATGAAGAGTTAGGATATATTATGGTGGATTTTGTGTGCACCGAACTATATTTTGAGAGAGAGTAGCACTAAATGTGTGTGCACTGAACTATGAGTGGTAAACATGAGGATTTACAGGGTGTCTGTAAAGAAATCATGAGGTGTAGATGAGAGTATGTTGAGGGTAATATTAGAATATGGTCCTTGTTGATGGGTATGATAGACATACATAAATAGGACTGAGAGTGATTATATTGAGTGAAATCATGAGAGAGGTATTAAGGGAAAATAACCTAAGTATGTCCTGTGCTTAGTGTAATGCTATCATGAGAGAGGTAGTAAGTGAAGACTAACATAAGCATGACATGTGCTTAGTGTAATGCTATCATGAGAGAGGTAGTAAGTGAAGACTAACATAAGCATGTCCTGTGCTTAGTGTAATGCTATCATGAGAGAGGTAGTAAGTGAAGACTAACATAAGCATGACATGTGCTTAGTGTAATGCTATCATGAGAGAGGTAGTAAGTGAAGACTAACATAAGCATGACATGTGCTTAGTGTAATGCTATCATGGAGAGGTAGTATGAAGACTAACATAAGCATGACATGTGCTTAGTGTAATGCTATCCATTTGAGACAGAGGGATAGTAAGAAATATTGTGGGTATTTGAAAAATACTGTGAGACATGCTTTGGGCATTAGAGATATGCATTATGCTAACTTAAGAAGTGCGCTTGAAAAATATGTTGTGTGTACATTGGAGGTAGAGTTGTGTGTTAAGGTAGTGCAGTGGGCACTCATGTAGGTGTACATTAGAGGCGATCATGATACATAACTACAGAGAGATGGTGAAGCGTATATTAGAGACAGTGCATTGTGTATGCATCTGTATTGGGAGCTATTTGGAGGAATAGTGTGATGAGAACGTGATAGAGTGCGAGAAACTATTAGGAGATGGAGAGAGAGATTGAAAGACAGGAGGACCATTCCTTGCATTTTTGTGAAAGATGCTATACAATAGTGTAAAACTCGAGAGGTCCGTGTTTTGCTCTGACTATTGAATCACATTTTTGGAGGAAATGGAGCACACAGTTAACTAGAATGTAACTAGTTGTCACCGCTTAACATTTGTTATGACACATGGTAATATGTAATGATCGGAACTTGGCTTTGATATGTTTTTTGTTAGTAATGAAACATGTTCATTTTGGTTTGTAAAATGATTAGTTATGTGAAATAATTTCAATGTTGACAAATATGTATTATGTTATGATGATGTTAGTTTAATTTTTTCGTTATATATGAAACAAAGAAAAATAATTGTAATGTGGAAGATGCTTGAGAAATGTCAATAACATGCGGTATATAACACGTTTTTGTTTGGAAATGTTGATGTACTTTTGTATTGCAGGAATATTTTTCCTCAGGAAGCTTATGTTGTCTGGTTGAAGTGAAATAAAATAGAGGAATAAATTAGGAAGGAATGGCATAATTAATACTCCGGAGAAGTAACCCTTTCCATTGTTTCGAGTGATAGCGACAAGTTTGATGACAGCGAAAATGTTTTGGCGTTCGAACATTTGTCAAAAACAGACTCACCTAAACTTTTGACGAAGTGACAATTAACGAGCGTCAACCTGAATTTCGTGTGCACTCATCGCGCGAGAAGTAGTGTTTGTTTGGACAAGATCAAAGAGAAAATTGGTGCGAAGTGTTACCATTTATTTTATTTGGAGTGAAGTACTTCAATTGTTGAATTTGATTTTTGATGTCAACACTTTGTTATGTTTAATATATGTTAATGTTAATGATGACCGTCTTTGAGAATAAAGGCCTTAGATTTGAATTTATTGCAGGGATTCTAAAACTGTATGGAACATTTAATTTGTTGTTTTTGGAAATCACATGCAAGGGTTCTAAAACTGTATGAAAATATGCTTTGTGGTTGCAAGGGATTCTAAAACTGTAATATTGTTGTTGCTATGTGACTTAGCATTTATATTTTGTTTATAATTGATTTATTTTATTGGTTGTATGATTGAAATGTGTATATTATATTTGGGAGAGATCAAAGGGAGGTACAGCGATAAGCTTGGTACTAACCAGAGCAGTAATCACTATCTGTGGAACCAGAGTAAAGTTGAAGCACAAGAGAGAAGCCTGAAAACACTTAGTTCCCATTTTGTGTGGACCTTGCATAACGTGCTTGCCAAGATGTTTCGAGGAGAGCAAAGGTGTTCGATAACCTTTCTGATATTTTTTTAAGAGGAAGACTTTGAATATTTTTTTGTTGAAATTTTTAAAAAATTGGTTTGAATTATATGAATGTTTATTGATGTGGTTGTTTGATATATTGTTATTGTTTATGATGTATATTGATTTGAGATGCACTGTATGTTATCTAGATGATACTTGAAAAAAATATTGGATTAGTAACCCAATATCTTTTTTTTATAGGTGGGTAAGGAATGTAATAGTGTTATTGCTAGGCCAGTTCTCTCATCTCCTCCATCGGGAGTAATCGTAACTTATTTCGACAATGTTTCCCAGTAATGGCGGGCGTTGACAGCTGCGCAGAAATATTGTTGTAGTTCGGCAATTGTCTCTTGATCTCAATTCAAAAACAGGAAGTTGTCGGTGTACATACACAGAGACTGTCAAATCGTGATGTATTTTTTGGCTTATGAGAGTCTGAGTGAGTGTTGAAAATGTAACTGAAGTCCAGACTATTTGGCGACAATCTGGGTGACATCTGATAATTCATTGATTTCTTTGATTTCGTGAATCAAAGGAAACGGGACCATATATATATACCAGGGTCTAGCACAGGTAGAGAGGAGGTAAAACTGAGAAGACAGAGAGGATAGAAAGGGCCACAGACAGCAGAGTTAGATAGTGAGGCCAGAAAAGTAGAACAGATAGAGAGGAGACCAGTAACCACACAGAGGTAGAGTCTGGTTGAGAGCCAGTAACCAGTAAATTAGAAGTCACCACAAGATACTGTCTGGTCATACAGAAGACGGACAGAGAGCAGTCGAGAGAACTCTTGTCATAGACAGAAGCAGAGAACTCTGGCACAGACACTAGCGCAGAATAAGAAAACCAGTAGAGAACTCCAGTAGGTATACGTTAGATACGGTCCAGACCTGAGACATACTGTCTCCTAATGACTATGACGTCATAATCAACAGTTCTAGAAGAATAGACCTTCGTGAGAACATCGCTGAGACATGTTGTCTCCCAAATGACTTTGAAGTCTTCATCTTCATCATCAGCAGTTCTAGAAGAATAGACCTTCGTGAGAACATCGCTGAGACCTTCGTGAGAACATCGCTGAGATCTTCGTGAGAACATCACCGAGACATACTGTCTCTTAATGACTTTGAGGTCATTATCATCATCTTCAGAGAACCCACAGTACTGGACACATAGACTTGTTTAGGAATAGATCAAGTTGTGGTTATACTTCTTATGGATATAAGCCAGAGTGGAACGTTAGGTACGTTATATTAGAAACTACTTAAGTTAGAGATATTCTTTTAGGTGTTAAATATTTGTTTATATAGATTAATTTTGTTGTTGGGTTTATGTTAGTTGTAATAATGTATTATACATGTTATAAAACCCATGTATTTTGTTGTTGTTGAGAAATAGTTAAATAAACATATAAATTTAAATATCGACTTGAGTAAGACAGAGAGAGAGAGAGCATGTGGATACGGATGACTGAGATATACTAGTGACCAGGACACAGATCTTTCTTTCTGGCTTTACCGTGCTCGGTGTTGGCACGACTACCCACACTAGCACGGTACCTTTTATGTCTTGCAGTGACTAGGATATTCTCCCATCCAAATCATTTCTTCACCCTAGTCCCCTTACTGTTACAAGGTAACAGTGGTTCTATTCTTTACACCCCAAATTTGGGCCCGGTAACCACTCGGGCGAGATATGATCTAAGGCAGATATAAGTAACGTGCCTAGAACAACACAAGTTCATCTGTATCACCTTCATTGACCTCAACCACAGCCAGGCTCTAGCACAGGCCAGACAACTGGCCGGGCATTCCCTGACCTAGATAAGAAAAGGGATCTGAAAATTACAGATGTTTGATAGAACACCGTACACTTTTTTGCAATTTTACTCAATTCTGTGAGTCTATGGTTATTTATTGGTGAAAAATATTTATAATATTGATATTCCTTATTGTTAAACTTAACTTGCTGCATAATATGACGTCGAGTTAGCATTTTGTGTTGATTTTAAATGAATTCGTCTATATACACCAATACTGGAATGCGAGGTCACGTGGTGTAGTTGTGGTCTGATTTCCCCATAATTCTTACCTGAGCCCGAAGGCCCAGTAGTTTATAGTTGGCTCTGCCTCAACAAAGCATTTGACCTCATCATTAAAGCTGGTCTATTCAAGTACTTGACATAGTTGGTTTTCCACCAAAGCTGTTTGGTTTTGATCCAGCTCTTCCATCAGGATATGAAATGCAATATGCAACATGATGGTCAGAGGACTTCAGCATCAGCAATGGAATCTTCTTCTTCGAACGCTCCATATCGACCACTTGTCAACCACGCTGTGTGATTTGTATGAGATCTGAGTCCAAGAACGATTGTACGTTGTGCCAGTTATGCGCCTACAAGTATGCCAGCACATTCGATTTCTACGCTGCTTTTTATTTACTAGGGTGGCATCCCTAGGGCCTACGTCAGTCACCTCTTACGACATGCATTGTAGGTTGCAGTGGTACTTATTTTGCTTCCTTGTGGGCCCGGTACCACACGGGCGAGCAATGGAATGAAGCAAGGATGTGTTCTCTTTTGAACACTGTTTGGCATAATATGTGCTGTCGTACTAAATCACGCCATCGGACCATCTACCGAATGTGTCTACCTGCACAGTCGTTTGGACAAGAGATTATTTAATCTAACCAGAATGATTTTGAAAGAACTGGTTGATGCTACAAATATAAAAGTGAAGTATTTTGAATACACTAAAAAGAGATATGAAAGTTTGGGGTAGACAATTATGGATGAAGACATGCAAGACCACGGAAGAGATGGATTCCAGCTGTGCACTACGGGGTTCGTGCACCGTTGACTGGTCCTCCAGCAGATCAGACAAGAAAATATGCATATAAAAGAAGACAATCAGTATGCATACTCTTCGATATCTGTTGGGGAGACTGAGCACCTATGGGTCTGTCCGGAATGCAGTAAAGTAAAGGAACCCTTTTATAACAATACAGTGTTAGGCCTGTATTTTCATTGACCGTCGGCACACGATGGGTGATGTGGTCAGCATCATGCCGGCCGCCTTTACTTTCCCAGAGCATGTCTGGTACCCACCTGAGAGCCGTCGCGGTCGAGAAAAATTCCACGCGCATTGCGGTAGCTGAACCCAGACCACCAGCCTTGAGAGCGAGTTCACTAACAACTACGCTACAGCGGCTCTCCGGAGTGCAGTGTCGTCAGTTTAATAACCAATATATAATTTAAGTATGCCGACAGCGGAGGCAGGACATCTGACCTATGATAGAGAAATTACGAAGAACTGTTAGGATGACAACTCTTCTTTTTTTTTTTTTTTTTTCGTCCGCTTTCAACTCAAACGAAGTTTCATCTCTGAAACTGATTTTTGCGTGAAAATCAGGCCGAGCTACTATCAACTACTCTAGGCAGTCCCCCAACAACTCTTCTCATACCAAGCTATTATATGAATAATTCGGTAGCCCTGAACAGTAAAAACACTAGATAGCTACAGAAACCACAACCTGGAAAATTCATAGTTCGCCACCCGAGGAAAGAAGGGTCCGCAAGTGAGAACTCGTGAAGCAAAATGGGAGAAAGTAGAGAGAGCTAGAAAAGATGACCTTGGATATGATGTCTTGAAAAGCATTTGGTTGCGAACCTGTGCCTTCCTAGGGATGAAGAAGAACAATTATCTTCTTTGTCATTCGTCTGTCAGTCATCAAATCCCAGCACAGGGTCAAAGGCGCAAGGAAACAACGGCGCGCCAGATTAGTGAGCTGGCACTAATCCTCAACCTTCACCTCCTCGTGGTGATCCTGGAAACAGATGGTAGTTCCGGTCTGGCTAAGAGGCAGGTGCCGTGGGAGAGCTACTCTGGGGCAAGTAGAGTTGCAAAGGTAGTCACGCTAGATGGGATCCGCTCGCAACACAGACGAACGAGCTCCCAGACTGGCTATTAATGTTCGCCTCTCCCGGCCGATGGGAAAAGCTGGAAGGATAAACGTGGAACCGCGTGGAGCGAAACTCGGAGCCCGCGCATGCTCTCTCTGAGCCCCTCTTTTGAGCCGATGAGTATGCTGGGAGTCAAGTTGAACTGCACGAGGGACCACATAAGTCGAAACTCGGGCCCCTATCTCAGGGATGGGAGCACGATTATAAGTCATCGAAGAGATGTTGACCCACGCGGGGCGAAATTCGAGCCGTGCATGCTCTCTCTTGAGCCCTCTCTCTGAGCCGATGAGTATACTGGTAGTCGGGTTGAACTACACGTGGGTCCACATAGGCCGATCAAAAAGACGTCGACCCGCGCGGGGCGAAATTCGGAGCCCGCGCATGCTCTCTTTTAGCCCTTTCTTTTTAACCGATGAGTATGCTGGGAGCTGAGCTGCACGCGGGTCCACACGGACGGCATAGGCAAAAGTGAGCACGATGGGAATTGACGGAAATGGTGAGGTAGGCACCAGGGCAGAGTATGTATACATGCGAGCGTTGCACGGGTGGGCCCTCAGGTGGCGAAACACGTGACCCTATCACAGGGGTGGGGTGGGGGTTGAGTCACTGGCGGGACAGCCCAGGCAAATGCTAGCACGATACGGAAGGCACGGAAAATGTGTGCACGGCGAGAACTGATGGTGACCAGGAACCAGGGCAGAGCTAGCACGCACGCTGGCGATGCCATAGTGGGCCCACCGATGGGCAGGCGAGCATGACACTGCATGGCATGGTATGCAAGAAAGGCACGGCAGACGCGGCAGGCACGGCAAGAGCTGCAGGCACGAGGGTGTGCATCCCACCCGAGTGTTCAGAACAACTGGAAAGTCCAGCAGAGGTAAAGCCAGTGCGCGTTTCCGCTCGCAGGAACTACTGCTGCCTTGTAGTTTGATTGGGGACAATCAAAGTCTAGCGAAGCAAACCGTACACAAACTGGACGAGCGGCAAACCAAGGAGCCACAAAGCGGCCAGTTTGCTGGGCAGATGGGGCTCATAAGCCCGGGAGGGCAGGCCATCTAAGGGTCGCTGCCCTAAAAGAAAATAACAACCTGTTGCCTTGCGGGTTTTGGCTGGAGACAGCAAAAGGCTAACGGAGAGCGAACCCAGTAAACACTGATTGAAACCGAACACACCACTGAAAGATAAGCACTTGAGCTCCAATTGGTACTGAAGGCTGTACACGTACATCCCGTTCTGATGTTTGTATATCACAATAGAATGATAAAAACGGCGTAAGAACGATCGCGAGAGAGAGAAATCCCAGCACCAATGTCATCTCTCTCTCGCGATCACCGCCCAGACAGATGTACCAGATTTCCCCATAAATTCCATTCATGTGGAAATCTGATTCATTTCACCGTAACATTGATATGTTTTACGTCACATCTTCAACACCATTTGGAGCTCTGGTGCTTATCTTTCAGCGATGTGTCCGGTTTCAGCCAGCGTTTATTCGGTTCGCTCTCTGTTCTGAAGCCATCTAGTGTGTTTTACGGTGTGGGGTAACTAGCCCCACGTCCAACCTCCTTTGTCGTCTTTTAGGACATGTGTGACAGGTAACAGTGGTTCTATTCCTTAAACCCCAATTTGAGTCCCGGTAACCAATCGGGCGGCACCAATTTCTTAGATGAACTGTAGGATTGGCTTAAGTCATCCATAGAAGTAAGCAAGCCCCGACGTAGACACGTCTCCAATATATTATATATATATATATATATATATATATATATATATATATATGGAGACGTGTCTACGTCGGGACTTGCTTACTATCATATATATATATATATATATAATATAATATTATATAATATAATATATATATTCCCGCCTGGCCAGCGTGTTCGTAGAACGTTGAACGACGGTGACAAGCTCCTGTGAGTGCGGGTTCAATTCCGCGGGCTGGCAGAAAGCCACAGGTTCTCCAGATTTACGGTGTTCGTGGCACTGAACCGAAGGGTTACGATGTCCATGGCACCGAGCCGAAGAGCTGAAAGCTCAAGTGCTTCTGGATCAGGAAAAATATATATAAATATATATATATGTATATTCTACAACAGAGACGACGTACACGAAGGACGTGTTCTGTCGTCTTTTGACTCAGTACACAAATCGATCTCGCCAATCTTACGCTTTCTGTGCCCATCTCAGTCTAATGTGTTTTGATCATCGTAGTTTAAGGATAATTGTCTGTTCTTTACGTTGAATTTTGTGTCAGGGGTTTCGAAGTTTGCAATTGAGTGCACCAACTTCCACTATTTCTTAAATTATGCTTTTATCATAGTTTTCGATTCATTATTTCTGTTCTTCTTCTTGTCATCGCTTCAAATGTTTATACAATTAGATTAATTCTAAAGATAAACTTTACTGTTCTTTACAGCCCTTCTTTATTTCCATTTAGTTGTGTAAATGTTGAATTGTGGGAGTATTCATTTCTATATTGTATGTACAGAGGACAGTTCTGTCATATTGAACACGTTCTGGGGTTCGTTCTTTCTTGTCACGAGAGCACAGCAGAAAAGCAGTTAGACGAAGTAGGTGCATTTGTTTGTTTAATCTTTGACGTCCTGTTCGGAGCATGAGGCAAAGAAGAGCGATCTGCCCCTGTCTGTCGATAGTAGGGTAACCATTGTTGGATATATTGTTATTTTTTAAATCATCATCAAATAGCCTGTCCTGAGCAGAACTTTGCCATCCCAACAGTCCTCCGAATTTCTCTCTCCATATGCCAGATGTCCTGCCTCTGCAGCCGTCGTGTTCAAACCATCACTTACATCCTGAATCCATCTTCTCCGTGGTCTTCCACTTCTTATGCCTCCTTCTATGATGGTCTTCTCCAGCCCTTCATGTCTTTTATATGTCCAAAATATCTCAATTTTCTTTTTCTTATTTGTAGCATGAGCCAGTTTTGTTTGAGTTTGAGTTCTTTCTGGAAAGATCTATTTGTTCTCTTCTCTGTCCAAGATATTCGAAGGACTCTTCTGTAACACTTATATTCAAAAGCACATATATGTTTTCCCACTGCTTTATTAAATGTCCATGCTTCACACCCATACAGTTGCCACTGGGAATATGCATGCTCTTAGTATTCTGATCTTTGTTTTCTTATCAGTTCCGTTCCATACTATTTTGAGTTGTTTAATTTTTTGTAAAGCCATGTTTGTTCTTCTTTTAATTTAATTCATCCCATTTCCATCTGTTGTTAGTAGTGAACCAAGATATTCAAAACTGTTCGTACTTTCTACTTTCTCTCCATTGATAAAAATATCATTTGTCATGTTCGTTTTATCTGTTGTCATTATTTTGGTTTTTGCCACATTGAGATATAGATTTTATTTTTTAAATAGCCTGCATTTATCTATTTTTCTCAAAATATGTGATTTTTCATTATATTTCTGATAACATTCATCTCTCTTTTTTGCAAGTATGTCTGTAGCCTTTCCTTTTATTTTCTGGTACAGAATAGTCTGATGGTATCCATCATAGTTTCATTCGCTATCCAGCAGATACCTTGCTAAGATCACGTCTCATATGTAAGTTTACCAGCTTTGTGATCTTGTAGTGAAGATAATGCCACCGTGAAGGTGATCACTTGTTGACAGCTTAAAAAAAAGTTTATTGCATATCCTTAACAGGACTTTGCGAATCAACCCCAGCTTTTAACGCTGTTTGTGATTTTCTAGGCATTATTACGATCAGAAGTGTTCTGAACGGTGGTGCCATCCGTCTTTTTGTAAAAATCCACGCGAAACAATTTGCAACCAAACTGTCCGCAGGTGATTCGAACTCAGAACGTCGGGGTTAATAGACAGTCACTATCCTCTAAGCCACAGACGCCACGTTGACAGCTAAAGCTGGTGTTATTTATCATGTTGTCAACTTGTTAAAGAGTAATTTAGAAGCTGTTTAAATTATCTACCTTCTCTTGTCAAGAAGTCAATCTTTGCCTTGCCTGTCATGCTACAATGACATAGGATCCATTAGTTCTTTGGTGATGGTGCTAAGCTGCAGTACAGATAACATGAGTTCTTCCCCCAACAGAACTGACTTATTATGCATGTTGATAGTTTTCACGTCTCACTGATTAAACACAATCCTAACTGTGACTTTTAAACATCTAATTCTGCTGGCACAACATGCGATTTCAAACGCATTAAAATGCTGTATAGATTCAGCATAATTTGCCGTGTCCTCTTTCAACAGACGATCGATGAACACCTGAAAGACCCTCTTACTATCCATTTTGAATTTCCGACAGTCTGTGCTGTTAATGCAAGCTTGTCTGCTCTCTAATTACCCGAACACTGCATGTCCAGAGTAGTATATCCATGTAAGCCCCCGTCGGTTGGGAGCCTCGATAGACGATATCCAACCATACTGCAACCTGTTTTTTTTTGACCATTCGAGGCATGGACTGAAAGTCGGACACACGATAGCCTGCTCTAACCACACCTATAGTGGGGGTGTTGGATGTATATAAGGGGGTCATATTACAATTGTCACGCGACCACTTTCTGGATGACAGCACATTGCTTGATAATGACACAACTATTAATAACGAATATATACTTCCACTGAAGGAACTTTAAACCAAATGCTGTGCTAGTAGAGCAGGCACATACGGAGACAGATAAGAAGAAAAAAATCTGGCCAACATTGGCGGAATGCGGAGGGCCATTCAGAGTCAGAACTGCTTGATTCTGAACACGACTTTGCTAGCGCATTTTCGCCATGTTTGGTCGGGTATTTTCCGGTTTCGTTTGCCGAGCTACTGAGTTAGTGCTTGAGCAACGCTGTGAGCTATGACTGTTACATGGAATGCTTTTGCTGTGTCAACCGTGCGTTTGTTGTGTGTATTCAGAAAATGGCGGACAGCGGTTATGCGAACAAGCTCAATCTGCGTATGCAGTTATATTGCGAGTGCAGAAAGCTGGATTTTGTCACGATTGATGTTCCTTCGACAAAATTGCAATTAAAGTGATGAACAGTTTTGTGTTGCTACATTAGCGACACCATATGCATTTTATGCGGTGCCGGTTTCTTTTTGTGGCGGTACGCGGCTGATTCATTCTGGAATTAGTTCACACGGGAAACATTTCACAGTTGTTAGCATTTCCTGTCATTTTCATTGGCACAGGAACGGAGCAATTATGGGGTGACCCGTTGCAGTGAAGTTGGAACCGTACTTATGAACAGATAAGGAGTGTGCCTAGCCAGCAAACCATATACGCCTTTCGCCTGCCTACCCTTATATATCTGATGTATAAGATTGAACGCCCATGGACCCACCCTGATCGCTGATGGTTCGGTAGGTAACTAGTACCTAAACATCCGAGATGCTCGCGACTAATAAATTAGTTATAAATTGCGCTACTATAGTCTGTCCATTAATTCGTGAGCACGTTTGAAATTGATTTTCTCGAAAACTACCTGTTGGATCTCAGTGATTTTTGCAAGCAGCCTTAGAATATCCATGACGCTAGAGAATATTTTTTTTCCAAGAAATTTGATGTAGTTTGAAATATTTCTTCTTCAGGTTATATTAAAATCAACCTCACCGGATTGTACACAATAGTAACAGATCTACGGTACACAGACGCGTTGTTCTAAAAATACATTATGGTAACATTGAAATATCGTGAGTAAACAACAATTTCACGAATTCGCGTGCACCGAACCCAGTCGACTTCGAAAGCGGAAAGCATATGACGTTATAATTGGGATACCGTTGTATAGTTATAGGTGTATCTCGCTATTTGTATGAAGCTATTGTATCATATTTGTTGGCTTATCAAAACTGACATTGATATCACATTCATAATGAGTCTGAAGTGCACATTTATAACAATGCAGAAGGTTACAGTTTTACTATACCAACACTTCCGTAGGAATCTAGAGAGGTCATCTATATTGCGATATTCATAACCCTGAGAAACGAGCGCAACTGGCGCTTGGTCTGAATAGAGAATCATTTTCCCGATGGATTAAACAGGACACAAAGTGCACTAATGTCAAGCAAGGAAGGAAAAGAACAATTGACGACTTTGACATAGATGTCATAAGACGGAGCTCTTGAAAATGTTTGCGACAAATCAACTTTTACTCTCAGGAAACTGAAATTAAAACTGCCATCAGATTGCTAGCAGACATTTCTAAAAGTACTCTATGGAAAATTGTAAGAGCGCCATTCACCTTCAGAAAACTATAGGCGGCAGGAATATTATTTGTGAAAAGCCACATTTAATTGCTGCCCGAAGTAAATACCTGAGGCAGATCAGTGAGCGGCGGAGGCAAGGCTATGATATTGTATATTTGGACGAATCCTGGGTCAATGCTCACCACACCAATGCTAAAGAATGGCAATCAGTAGACGGTGAACAGAAAAGAAAATACCAAGCAGCAAAGGCCAGCATATTATACTAACACATGCAGGAAGAGTGAAGAAGGTCTTGTCCATGACGCTGGACTTATTTTCCAATCAAAAGTACCGACGGTAGGGACTACCACACAGAAATGAATGGACATATTTTCAGGCACTGGATGGAGAAAGATCTACTTCAAATTCTAAACAGACCATCATGCTTGGTAATGGATAATGCATCCTATCACAACGCAGTATCAGCGGAAGACAAAGTACCAACTGCATCAAATACAAAAAGATCAAATTAGGACTTGGCTTGCTAAGGAAAATGTCAGCTTGATGATATATATTTGAAACCCGAGTTGTTGCACCTGGTGAGGATGACAAATAAAACAAAGGTGTTTCATATTGACAAAATCATTGCGGAATACGGCCACACGTCTTTGCGACTACCTCCATATCATGCTCACCTCAATCCGATAGAGCTTGTCTGGGCTAAAGTAAAGGGCAAGTTGCCGAACAGAACAGGACGTTTAAAATGTATGATGTTGAAGTTCTGACACGTGAGTCCCTCTCAATGATAGCACCGAGATGGATTACAATTTGTTCAGCCAGTAACAATTATCAACCTCATGGAATCGTCAGATTCGGGATGATACAAATCATATTTTGATTACAGACTGAGAATAGCAACGTATACATTTCCATATCCAAATGCGTCTACCATCATACAATTTGTGGTGAAGTTAAGACACCCTGGGGTCTAATGGTGACCGAAGGGAGGACTAACTGTTGCATATTGTATCCAAGTTCACGATTGCACATAAAGGGCAACACACTCAATTACTTGACCTATCAAGTTAATATGGAGATACACCTATGAATAGAATTGACATGGACAAATTCTAGGGATACTGTAAAATCTAAATTTGAGCCCCCGTATTTGCAATTGTCATAAAGATCAAAGGAATTCGCCGATGTGCAAAATCCGTAGCATCTATGGACTACTGGTTAGCTTTATTTTAGCGTCATGGATATTCTAAGGCTGCATGCAAAAATCACTGATATCCAACAGGCAGTTTTCGAGAAAATGAATGTCAACCGTGCTCACGAATTAATAGACAGACTATAATACTAGACAGGTATGTAAAGCTCTCCAGAAATAACATCAAAGAATAGACTTAGAAAAATTCAGACGGTTCGGAATTGAACACCTGGTCTGTCCGAACAGCGGTAGCATCGTCACAAGAAAAGAACACGCTATCGCTTTCGACTAAGTACTAACAAAAATACAATGGCACGGAAAAGTGTAAACACCCGAACTAATAGTCAGTACTAAGAAACGAGAGACGTTTGTGGACATCCTAGATCGCAAAGCGAGGCCAAAGGTGCATAGGAACAACGCCGCACCAGGATTAGTGGAGCTGGCACTAATCAAGACCCTGTGTCCCACCTCCATGCGGTGACCCTGGTAACAGACTTTGGTTCCGGTCTGGCTAAGAGGGCAGGGATCGAGGGAGAGCTACTGGTAGTGGTTGTAGTGCAAGCACGGAAAAGAAATGCAGGTCCAAAAATTACGAACAAAATGCACGAAGAAACAACATCTCCAGGCCGATGCCCGATAAAATTTGCCCAAGTTGCCGACAAGTAAGAAACAGCAGTGTACGAGTCGTCTGAGAACGAATATTAACTCCCCCAGAGGGAAGGGGAGGGGGAGAAAATAAACATACGGGATGAGAGGCATCCAACGAAGAGACGTGGACCCACGTGGGGCAAAACTCGGAGCCCGTATCTCTCTCTCTCTCTTTCTCTCTTTCTCTCTCTCGTCCCCCTGGAGTTCGTATATGCCGGGTCCCGGGTTGAGTTGCACGTGGACCCACATATGGCGAAACTCGGGCCTTCATCTCAGGGTGGGGCCGAGTTAAGCCTAAGGTCCGGACAGCCCTGAGGCAAATGTGAGCACGGTGGGAACTGACGGAGATGGTGAGGCAGGAACCAGGGCAGAGCGAGCATGCATGCGGACGATGCACGGGTGGGCCTACCGGTGGGCAAACGTGCAAGGCGCGGATGGCGTGGAGGGGGTTCGAACTTAGCTCTGTGTCCGGACAAGCTAGAGACATTGTGAAGGTGAGCACGGTGACAAACAGCAGAAACGTAAGAAACAGTTGTCGTCTGTGAAGGAATCCAAACTCCTCCGGAGTAAAGGGTCGCAAGCAAATTGCGAGCTGTGAGACAAGAATCAATAAGAACGATGCGTAACGAATCAAAAGTCTCGGTTGTCCAAAGACAGGGAAGACACGCAATGTGATGTTGATGGTGTTACGGGAAGGCGTGGCAAACATAAGGGTGAGCGAGCCACCCAGATGAGCAGGTGAAAACTGGACAGCACAGCAGAGGCTTGATCCCAGTACAAAACAAAGGTCTCGATGTGTTTCTGGAACACACTGTAACGCATCGTGTCGATACATGGAAAGATTGCGGTAAACTCCGTACATGAGGCCAAGCGCAGAGAAATCTATTGGGTAAAATTGGCGGAGCGCAAATTCTAAAGTTTCGTTTTAGTGCCTAACGAGACTGCCATCCCTGGGACAACCGGGCAAGGTACTGTTGCATTAACGACTAACATCCCCAGAAGAACTAAGGTGGGTGATATTTGCGAGCGCAAAATTTCAGTTGCGTTGCTAGCGCCGATTGAAACTATCTTCTAGAATATCTGTGAGCAGTCCCAGTCTAGTGTTTCCCGGGGACAGGGAAAATTAAGGGCAATACTTTTCGGACGCCGATCATCCTACACAGAGTGAGATGATGTCCAATCACCATGGCTCAGATCATATAAATGCTATGGCAAAAAGTTGATCGAAAAGGCGTATATCCGGGCCAAAATATACGGCAGAATGGATCGTACCCTAGGGTTAGCTACCCTAATAAATAAATAGCTGGTTGAAACCGAACACACCCCCGAAGGATAAGCATCTGAGCTCCAAATAGTTCTGAAGGCTTGTGAACGTGCACCCGTTCTTGGTGTTTGGCCGTTTCCATATCCCATTAGACTGATAAAAACGGCCGAAAAGAACGATCGAGAGAAGAGAAGAGAAAGAAGAAGATCGCATAGTATACCCCGGTACATGTTGATAATATGGCTCAGGCGAAGCTTCCCATAATTTTTTGTGTAACTTTTTCCTTTGGATAATTAACAAACAACATTTAAATTTGGAAGTAATTTATTTTGAACACACTTAATTAGGCATGCCACATGGGATAAAATAATATGGCAACGTACTATCTTTAAAAAGAGAAATACCTCTACGAAAGACGATACAGTGTTACTGTCAACATCACAAAAGGGATTGAGAAATTATTAGGAGAAGTGAAAGATAAAAGCGAAAAACAAAATCTATATCTCAATGTGGCAAAAATAAAAATAATGACAACAGATAAAACGAACATGACAAATGATATTTTTATCAGTGGCGGCTCGTCATAGGCCCACCCAAAAAAATGTGTAACGTGTATTTATTATTTTATAAATTATTTATTCATAATTATTACTTTTAAAGTGATGCTGATTAGCTTTGAAAATTGAATATATAACGCTAAAAAAAATGAAATTCAGCGTCTTTCCTCCCTAATTAGTTCTCGGAATAGAGAAATAATAGTAAATACTAAAATATAATCTAACAAAAACAAAGATTTTTCAAACATTTTGTCTGGTCCACCAACAAATATATGATTACGAGCCGCCACTGATCAATGGAGAGAAAGTAGAAAATGTGAACAGTTTTGAATATCTTGGTTCACTGCTAACAACAGATGGAAATGGGATGAAGGAAATTAAAAGAAGAACAAACATGGCTTTACAAAAAATTAAACAACTCAAAACAGTATGGAACGGAACTGGTAAGAAAACAAAGATCAGAATACTAAGAGCATGCATATTCCCAGTGGCAACGTATGGGTGTGAAGCATGGACATTTAATAAAGCAGTGGAAAAATATTTATGTGCTTTTGAATATAAGTGTTACAGAAGAGTCCTTCGTATATCTTGGACAGAGAAGAGAACAAATAGATCTTTCCAGAAAGAACTCAAAATCAAACAAAACTGGCTGATGCTACAAATACGAAAGAGAAAATTGAGATATTTTGGACATATAAAAAGACATGAAGGGCTGGAAAGACCATCATGGAAGGAGGCATACCGGAAAAGAGAAGAAGAGGAAGACCACGGAGAAGATGGATTCAGGATGTAAGTGATGGTTTGAACATGACGGCTGCAGAGGCAGGACATCTGGCCTATGAGAAGAGAGAAATTCCGGAGGACTGTTGGGATGGCAAGTTCTGCTCAGTACAAGCTATTTGATGATGTTAGTTAGTTAGTTTGTTCCTTTCGTGCCAAAGGCGGACATAGGGCAGAGGTTTTAGATCTCCATGTGATACGGTTCTTTGCTAGCAGTTGCAGATCTTGCATGGTTTTACATCCCAATAGTTTACTTTCTTGTTGGATGGTTCTTTGAAGAGTGGTCTTTGGGCTTCCACGTTTTCTTTTCCCAACTGGTGACCACCTGATGACTATCTTTAAAATGACAACCGGAAATTTACAAATTGAAATTGCCTAGGCGTTTTTAAAAGACGCTCTTAGTTTGGCATAAAATGTGCAAAAAATATGTTTACAAATTTTGATTCTGTAACTGGGTATGGACACAGCCTGGCTCTAGCAGTTTATAGTTGGCTCTGGTATGGACCACGACCAACTGTAACCCAGTTTAAGTAGGTCATGGCGAAGAGCATTTTTCGAAAAATCTCGTTTCGAGTAGAGATGCAGCTACCTATCAGTATTTTAGCAAATACTCGTTACTGAATCGTTACTTTGTGAGTCTATTAGCTGTCATGTAAGACGAAACACGTGAAAAACGAAGTTATTGGTTATTGGTTACTAAACTGACGTCATTGCACTCCGGGCAGACCCATAGGTGCTCAGTCTCCCCCAACAGATATCGAAGAGTATGCATACTGATGGTTCCTGTGGCTCACTGATTAAAATCTCACTCTGCCTTTCAGGCATTCAGTTCGACCTGCACAACGGGTAACTCCAAACTGCCTTAATCGCTTGATCGATTCAACATCGATTTTAGTGTCCTCATCCGACAGTCGCGAAGAAACCGAAGAATATCCCCCTATCCATCTTCAACTCCCCAACAATCGATGCTGTTGATGCACGCCTGTCCGCTTTCTAAACACCCGCATATCCACGTAAGCCTCTGGAGGTTAGAAACTTCTATAGACGACATCCACTCATGACGAAACCTGCCCTTCTGCATCTTGTGAAACATCGACCGAGAGTCAGATGCAACAACTGCCCCAGTAAATGAAGTCCCAGAGATCCAATGGAGGGCAGCAGTAACGGCCTCTACCTCCATCCTCATACTAGAAGTAGTCGTCCTGTATGCCCCACTTCGCTCTGCAACAACACTGCCATGCGCATTAGCCGAGAAACCCCAGCCGGACTTCTCACCACGATGAACCGACCCATCGGTATATACAACAATATCATCATCCTTTGCATTATCTTCTATCAGCTGCTTAACTGCAGATCAGCCTTCATGTTGCCCCAATCTCTATATTCTGTTCCAAGAGTAATGATAACGTTGAGATAGTTGGTCATGCTACCATCTGTTGGGATCCATTATTCCCCTTTTGGTAGGGTCGCAACCGTAGTCACCTGGTCAATTGTTCTCTCAGCCTGGGCCATCCACGACATGCCACACTTGATTCTCGTGCCCTTAACATCATTAGCGTTCTTGTGTAGTGGATGTCTCTTATCCGCAGTAACCCGCATATATGCCTTGGTTTGGGCGATTGCATGACGGGAGCGTAGTGACAAGGCCAAGCATCTATCTCATCTTCACAATGGGGGTATATCTAGTGCAGCCCAAGACTATACACATACCTTCATTCTGAACCCGTTCGAGTCGTTCACATTGTGATCTTGATATCGTAAGAATGCCGAGTCCGTAATCTACCACGGACATAACCAGTCGATCGAACAAAAGGACACGTAGTCTCTGCTCAAGGTGTGCGGCCACCATAACTCTGCAAGACCACGCTTGCAACGTTGTATCGTCTGTTCAACATGTTGTTTGAAAGATAGACTACGATCAAAGTTTATTCCTAGATAGCGCAGCCTGTTTCTGCGATCGATGGTATGTTCATCAAAGATTATACAGGGTAGATCAGCCTTGACTATGTGATTATTCAACGAGCACCACAACACACGCGCTTTTTCAGGATTTACCTGAGAGCAAGACTCTCTACACCAACCCGAGATGGTATGCAATGTTTTCTGTCCTCAACCATCTCTCGTCTATCTGACCCAGTCCTGTATATTAAGATAGCATCTGCAAATGTCAATGTCCGACCCAACCTGGTTGGCTGAATTTTAGCTACATTTGCTGTGTAAATATTAAACAACACGGGTGATAGAGGAGAACCTGGGGTAATCCAGGCATATACTTGCAGGATCCGAAGTCCATGTTCCTAAACGTAGTGCAACGGTTCTCTCCATTAAAGAAGCAGCTATCCAGTTCACCAGCCAAGGATTAACCTCATATTTAATCAAAGAGCGCACCATTATTGAAAAATTCACCTTGTTAAAAGCACCCTCCAAGTCGATGGCCACAGCAACAGTCTCTTGCTTGGATTGGAAGCCTTCATAAACATCATATGCAAAAGTGCCAGCGTTATCCATGTTCCTTCATTGGCCGGTAGCTACCCAAAGTGTCAGGGAGGATGTGATCAGTCTCTAAGTGACACATTACCTTTCTGGCCACTATCTTCTCTAGTAATTTGCCATACACATTTTGCAAGGTGAGTATGTGGTAGCTGCTGAGCAGTTTTAGGATCCTTCCCATGTTTATGGAGCGGTCGTAAATAGCGAAAACGTAGTAAGATAATTTTGTACAAAAACAAGATAAAACGACGTTTCGACCGAAAGGCCTTTAAGCTTTCGGTGTAAGCGACCCATGGATCTTCTTCTTCTTCTTTTGTCGTCACACTGCTACCGGGTTGTTGCCCAGTGTCGTGGTTTTCTGTTTTTGTCTTGCGCTGTTCTGGTGGCTTGTGTGATTGTTATCTTTGCTCTTTCACAGGATTCTGCTACGCCATCTAACCATCTTTTCCGTGGTCTTCCTCTTGCCTTCTTTCCCGATGTTCTGTTGTAGAAGACTCTGATACTGTGGAGTTTGGATACATTCTTATTAAGTGGCCAAACCACTTCATTCTTTGTTTATCTATATAATTCAAGCACGGTTTTGTGCCAACTTTCTTCTTATGCTGATGTTGGTGATTCTGTCTTTTCTTGTGTTGCTGGTAACTTTTCGCAGGCAACGCATTTCACATGTAGTTATTTTTGTGACTGCGCTTTGCTCAATGTCCATGTTTGGCTCTGGTAACACAAAGTAGGTATAAAAATGTTGTTGATCATCTGTTGCTTAGCTGCCTGTGAAATTTTGGGTGCCTTAACAATGGGGCTAGCTGGTAGGTTACAGCATTTGCTTTTTGTACTCTAGCCTCTATCTCTCTATCCAGTTTTCCGTCTTCTGTGAATATGCTTCCTAAGTATTTGAATTCTTTCACTTGGTTTATTTTAGTGCATTGACATGGATGTCTAGATTATTATGTTTTCTTCCCATATTCATTATTTCTGTTTTAGTGGTCACACAGACATCCTAAAATGAAAATTTGAACCTTTAGATTTTAGGAACGTTGTGATGTTTCTGTCGTAGTCTCTATGTAGTGTGCTGTGAAACTCGTCCCTCATGCTGTATCGTTTTCTTGATAAAGGCCTTTTGGTAGAAACATTGCTGTGTATTGTTTTTGGAAAACTACAGTACTTTATTATTACGTTATTCGCCATAACTATTTTAATCAGCCAGTCAAGCTTTTCTGTCATTGTACTAATGACATGGAAGGATGTCCGTGTGTTTACCGACTGCTTTATCCATTCTTCAAGTTCTAAATGACAGGTCTGATATGGTAGTGATAAAGTAACGAATTGGTGCCTTTCAAATTCAGGCAATAATTGGTAGTCATGTAACGAATAGCTACTATCCGCACAATACTAGTTTCTATTCGAAAATATGGCGGGTCATATTAGGACTGCATCGGAGATCCAGTTCTCGAGAACTTTATTTATGGAAGAAGATGGCGGCAAATTTTCCCTTTCTACTGTGAATTTCTTTCAGATTATTTGCAAACTATTTTTGAGGTAGAATTTGAAAAAAAAATGTTTATATATACTCATAATAATCATACAATTTATTTACAAAGTCAATTGAATCTTAGGTTTTCCATGGAGTATGATGGATGGAGTCCTCTGTCCTGAGTCCAGAGTGTAGTGAAGTAACTAAGTTAAATTAAAATGTGTTGACTGTTGTGTACACTACAGTACACAACTCCTGTTCAATTTCAGTTTGGAATATCTTCATTGCACTCCGGACATGTCAATATGTGCTCCATCTTCCAATATCTCCAATAGCGTCCATCGACTGACCGTACCAGTTCGATTTTGATTGATGATCCAACTCGTCGTCTGAGTCAATGTTGTCACTGTAGGTATACATTCTTTTCTTGCCACTCCAATTTTCAATCCCAGTCTCTGACAGTCAGCAACACACCACAGAAACTTCAGAAAGCACACCACATGCGGAATGAAATGCTTGAGGAAGACGGTGGGGGTCACCAGGAAATATTGACTACAAAACGAGGACATCAGATTCGCAGAGTGGGAATAACTTATGCACCGAATACATCGAAAGACAACAAATGCAGTGGTTCAGACATTTAATGAGAATGAAATACAACCAACCACCAATAACAGCATACAATAAAAGAGATCAGGTACTAGAGCCAAGAGAAGGCCAAGAAAAAGGTGAATAGACAAAATCAAGACACCACTAAATAAACAAGGATATAACACAAGGGTGACTCATCTTGCCTTGGAACACAAATTAAAGCTCCTGCGCTTAACGGCAAGAGTAGACTAACAATTCCATTATCCACATGGGGAAAGATAATAGACATTCAGTCGCCCGAGTGGTTACCGGCCCAAATTTGGGGTGTAAAGAATAGAACCACTGTTACCTGCCACGCATGTCGTAAGAGCGACTAAGGAGGTTTGGCTGAAATCAGATGCACATGTGTCCTAAACGTGAGAAGTCTTATGCGTTTAAGGGCCTACCAAACCAATGTGCAACGTATATACGTTCTTGGCAAAGATCAACATATCACAAAGAGGGATTAAAATTGGTCGTAAAGAACTAACGCAAAGAAGAAGAAGAGAGACATTCAGTTTTGACATGCATGATATTTGGGTTCTCTTCCCAGCTGAAAGATTCTTCACACTTCCTTGGCAGCACCTACCATATGGTCAGCAATTTGCATTCACTCTAGAGCAGTGTTTCCCCAATTTTGTTAATCCTACCCAAATCCCAAATGATTGAAAATGGTTATGGGTTTTGTTAAAGGATTGATAAAATTATCATTATTATTATCTGCTGATTATCATTGATGATCAAGTAAATATTGCTTAATGCGGATCTATTATTATATTACAGAAAGGAGGAGCATATCTGGTTAAGGAGCCTGCAGAAGCAGACATCTTGTAAGTTTAGTAATGTATTTGTTGTCGATAAAAAACCAAAAACTAAAAACAACCGACGTTACTGCCTGTAATACCGCTTTTGGGTGGTGTGTGACAGGAGGACATGAGCCTGTGGAATTTAATGGTTAGTGCAGTTGCTATGAAACAGTTTAGGTTAGGATGTTTTCTTTATGCCCTTGACAGAAAAAAGCACCTTGGCTTTGCCGTGGATTGAACCTGGGTCTCCTGCATGGGTGCAGCACTTTAATCCATTCGGCCAGACACTTCACAGATGTAGATATATTACTGCGTTTATAAGAATGCACTAGCGGTCTTTACTACAAATGAAATGACAGGTTTTAAACATTACAATTTGACTGCAGCCTAAAAATGTGAAGGGGACTGGTGGCTCTAATATAGGGAAAAAAAATTATATGAAAGTTTTGATGCTAGTAAAAATTATGATGACGAGTGAGACAAAAAAATATAGGTAGCTTATAAAAACACAAACAACAGAGAAGGATAAGGATTGAGCCTGACCTGTCTGACCGAATGTCACGTCATCATGAGATAAAATGAGTTAGTGTTCGTGACCATACAAAGAAGAGCTGGAGGGAGCTATGGAGATAGCTAGAGATAGGAAGAGTTGGTTGAGGGCCTATGCCCCAATCCGGGTTAAAAAAGGCAAAGAGAGAGAGAGAGAATGTTCTGACCAACAAGCTCCTTAAAAATAAGCCATCATTATTCATATGGATGGCCCAAAATGATCTGGAGGAGAACACAACTGAAAGAAAGGAATCACAGCTGGAACACAATAAAGAGGTTTCTTCTTTTGTCGTCACACTGCTACCGGGTTGTTGCCCAGTGTTGATTTTCTGTTTTGTCTTGCGCTGTTCTGGTGGCTTGTGTGATTGTTATCTTTGCTCTTTCACAGGATTCTGCTCATCTAACCATCTTTTCCGTGGTCTTCCTCTTGCCTTCTTTCCCGATGTTCTGTTGTAGAAGACTCTGTATACTGTGGAGTTTGGATGCATTCTTATTAAGTGGCCAAACCAAAGAGGTTTGACCACACAAAAACGAAAGTTTAGTAATATTTCTTAGTTGCTGGAGAGACTTGTTATAAAGACATGACCTTTTTGTCGCTCTATTCTATGTATTAATTACATTTGTAAAATTTTTAGATTATGCGAGAAAAGGACAGATAACAAAATCAGTGACGGTTACCTACCACTTGACTTTATTGTGGATTGTGTAAAGAAAAATTCATTTCTGAATGTGGACAAGTACAGGTATTGTCATAGTTTTGTTTCTATTTCATTATGATAGTAGTATGCTTAGAGACCATATTAGAGACCCGTAACCCTTTCAGCTGCACATACTTTCCAAAGACGGAGCTAAAAATAGCTACTCTTTGTTTCTAGGTCATAAATGTGAATGTACGCTTATAGGAGTGACAGTAGAAATGCATAATGTGTTAACACATCTTTAGCCCACAAACGAAAGATATTAACAAATGTGTTAATGCGTCTTAGCAGTGTTTTGGAAACACGTCTATACACGCCCTTAGCAGCTAAAGGGCTAGGATTGTTGACAGAGCTACGGACTTCCTGCTTTGTGCAATAATCTCGGTAGATGGTGTGCCATTTCTGCGGAGAGGGACTAAGCCATTTGGGGTAAAACCCGGTGCAATGAAGTCAATCCTTTGGCTTTATGTCCAGCATGTTTTATAGTCTTTTCTTACCCTCTTGTTATTGATTCTTCTTCTCGATTGTCATTAATTTAAACTGGGATTCCAGATTCTTTGATATAGTCTGCACTGTCTAAACTGTGCAAGAAGTGCACGGTCATCTTGCAGTGGATACCGTTTCACTGTGGAATACCAGAAAATGAAACAGTAGACCGACTGGCTGCAGAAGAGCAACCGGATGTGCCATTTACCTACCACCAAAAGAAAAGGATGATTAAATCAATCAGAAAGCCACAAATACTAACACAAGACGACTACTATAATATGAGCAGATTAGAACAAGTTGTCATTCTGTACCTTAGAACAGGACACAATCGACTCCTCAGCCACATGTATACAAAATTCAAGATTGGCAATTCAGCCATGTGTACATGTGGACAGGCACATCAGACTGCAGAGCACATACTTCAAGACTGCCCCGAATATGATACACTGAGGCAAACTCTCTGGCCTAACGAAACAACACTCAACAGAAAACTACACTGACCTTGACCTCTCTGTGAGCTACAAAAGACAGTGAAGTTTATACAAGAGAGAACATTGAATGTATAAACAATATTTCAAGCGAACAAAAGTAAGGATATAGTCTGCTGTCTGTTTCATGATTGAAGTTCCACCATACAGTTTCTATTTGAAGTTGGTGGTGTTAGCCACATCCTTTTCCTCAATTCTGCCTGCAGTGGACAATTTAAATCCCACTCAAGCTGGGGTGAGAGCCGCTGTAGCATAGTTGTTAGTGAACTCGCTCCGCAAGGCTGGTGGTCTGGGTTCAGCTCCAGCAATGCGCATGGAATTTTTCCCGACCACGACAGCTCTCAGTTTGACCCAGCCTCAAATGGGTGCCAGATATGCTCTGGGGAAAAAGGCGTGCGGTGATGCTGACCACATCACCCATCGTATGCCGACGGTCAATGAAAATACAGGCCTAACACTGTATTGACCTATATACCACAAGGTATGAAAGGGTTCCTTTTTTTCTTTTTACAAGCTGGGATATTTAATCCTGGATCATGTGTCTACAAAGCAAGTGCACTAACCACCGAGCTATCATAGCTCTCATTTTGTATGCATACCATATGTAAACTGTGTACTTTGTCACTCCCATTGGCAATGTATGGGTGTGAAGCATGAACATTTAACAAGGTAGTGGGCAACATGTCTGTGCTTTTGAATACAGAGGAGTCCTCCGTATATCATGGACACACAGAAGAGAACAAATTGATATATCCAGAAAAAACTCAAAATCAAAAACTTGCTGATGCTACAAATAAGATTGGTAAAATTGAAGTATTTTGGACATATAAATAAAAAGACACGAAGAGTTGGATAAGTCAATGTTGAAAGGAGGCATCCCGGCAAAGAGGACGGCCATGGAGAAGATGGATTCAGGATGTAACGGATGATTTGAGCATGACGTCTGCAGAGGCAGCCTGTCCTATGAGAGAGAGAAATTCCGAAGGACTGTTAGGGTGGTAAACTTCTGCTCAGGACAAGTTATTTGATGATGATGTACTTTGTTATATATCCCACAGGGCAGATAATCTTGGTTTGAAAGCATCTACATCCAGATCTGAGATTTCAAGTGATACTAGCGATGAAGAGAATATGGTAAAGATTTCAGGGACATCTCGTATCAGTGTGAAATCAGCTGGTTTATTAGGGTAAGAAGAATCTACAATATATGTGTATGTATGTCGGTGTACTCTCAGTTTACATAAAGGTGATAGATTGTGTATGGTACCAGTACAACTAATCTTTATGACCTATTGCCGCCAGAGTGGTTACGGACCCAAATTTGGGGTGTAAAAATAGAACCACTGTTACCTGCCACGCATGTTGTAAGAGGTGACTAAGGAGGTTTGGCTGAAATCAGATGCACATGTCCTAAACGTGTAGAAGTCTATGCGTTTAGGGGCCTACAAACCAATGTGCAACGTATACACGTTCTTGCCAAAGATCAAACATATCACAAAGATTGATTAAAATTGGTGTAAGACGAACTCAAAGAAGAGGAAGACCTATTGCCTGACTGCTCAGTTTGTGGTCCACATTGCATTAAGCAGATGACTAGAGATCCATAAGTGTGTTGATGCCAGACAGGCCGCAAGCTGACTGCTCAGTTTGTGGTCCACATTTCATTAAGCAGATGACTAGAGATCCATAATTGTGTTGATGTCAGACAGGCCACAAGCTGACTGCTCAGTTTGTGGTCCACAGTGCATCAAGCACATGACTCACCCGTCTGCCCAGCGTGTTCGTAGCGAGTTGGACTACGGGTGACAAGCTCCCTGTGAGTGCGGGTTCAATTCCGCGACTGGCAGAAAAGCCACAGGTTCTCCAGATTTACGGTGTTCGTGGCACTGAACCGAAGGGTTGAACTGAAAGCTCAAGTGCTTCTGGGTCGGTAAAAAAAAAAGAAGAAAAAAGCACATAACTAGAGATCCATAATTGTGTTGATGCCAGACAGACCGCAAGCTGACTGCTCAGTTCGTGGTCTACAGTGCTTTAAGCGAATGACCAGAGACCACTGAAGAAAAATGTGTAACTAGTGATACAATATTTCCTTTTATAATTGTGTTGATGTTCGTATGATTTGCTTCATTAAGACACTATTTTAATGATATCCACAACTTTATTCTCCAGGCGTAAAAAGTACACTGATGCTGAGGACATTAACATAATAAAGTACTTGATTAATCATAATAGATGGTCTGAAGCAGGAGGAAATACTGTCTGGAAACAGATGGCCCTAGTAAAGGTAGGAACACATTTTGTAATAACTTGTCTATAGTGTCTATAGCCAAAGGATTGACTTCATTGCGCCGGGTTTACTAACCTACTGCACTGTAGAAAGTGCATGTGAGCTGGTACATGCTCTTTTTTGAATTCATTGGACTACAAAATGCTAGACAAGAACTTACAACTACATCCATCTGTTCCTCTTCTTTCTTCTTTTGTCCTTCTCTGCTTTTTTACCATCAGGTGTAGCAGGTTTAATTGATAATCGGTTTCCGAGATGGTGCATACTCGGTCGCGTGGTGTTGTGGAGTTTTAAGATTTTTGTAACTCAACCAATCCATCTTTTTCTTGGTCTGCCCCTTCCTCTTGATGATTCCATTTTCATGTTGTGTGCTCTTGTAACTGGTGTGTTCGGATTCATTGTCACCAAGTGGCCAAACCATTTGAATACCCTTTATTGTAGCCTCCTACTACTGCAGAAAACGTGCAGACACTACAATTTGACATTGACTGCTCAAGAGTGAGAACTCACAGCCTTGATTGGAAGAAGAAGTACACTAAAATAGTGGTTACCAAAACTGGGCTCTACTGACACCCATGGGTTCATATCAAATATCTTGGAAATACTATTTATTGAATTAACTTATCGCCAGTGTGTTACCAGGGCTCGTAAGGGAGCAACGAATAGTAACACTGCCACCTACAAGGCATGTTGTAAACGGAGACTGAGGTAGGGGCCTAGAGAAGCTACCCTAAGTAATAAAAAGTGTAGCAAAAATCTGATGTACTGGCCTACTTGTAGGTGCATAACTGGCACAACATACAATCGCTCTAAGGCTCAGATCACATACAAATCACAAAAAGTGGTTTAACAAGTGGTTGATATGGAGAGATTGGAGAATAAAGAAAAATTTACTTATTGTACTACTTTATTTTAATGTACGTATTTATCCAAGTAATGTGTACATCGTTCAAGCTTTGTATCCATAATAAGAATGTCAATTGGGAACTACACCTTATGTTGTCGGCACCTTAAGGGAGCAAAGAATAGTAACACTGCTACCTACAAGGAATGTCGTAAGAGGCGACTGAGGTAGGGTCCTGGGGAAGCTATCATCATCATCAGGTGCCGTGCCGGCTGGTGTAGGCGATCATGGATCTCCACAAATCTCTGTCGTTGGTGTTTGCTATCAACTCAGATGTTGACGCCTACTGTGCCATGAAGTTAGGCTATCCAACATTTTTTCTCTCTGTCTTCCTCTGTCTCGTCTACCTCGATTTTACCGGTTGTCACATGTTCTATACTAGTACTAGTAAATAAAAAGCGTCGCAGAAATCGGATGTGCTGGCCTACTTGTAGATGCATAACTGACACAATGTACAATCGCTCTTACGCTCAGATCACAAAGAGTGGTTTAACAAGTGGTTGGTATGGAGCGCTCAAAGAAGAAGTAAATCAAAGCCTGAATTGTTACGGTAGCTAAATGCATTAGTTCCAAGTCCCAATTCTTTAAAAATTGTGTGTTATTGTTGAAATATTTTTTCTAAACCACAAATTTTTATATTTTTTTGGGAAATAGATCACAGAACATTCATTCCAGAGCATGAAGGCAAGATTTCATAAAAAGATTGTTCCAGATATAGACACATACAATATATCAGATGAGTGGAAGGCAAAGCTACGTGGAAATTGCACCACTGATAATCCCAATAAGGTTTCAGGTTAGACATTTTAGCACTGACAGAATGAATCTGAGAATTTAGACTGAATGAGAAGTAGGGTGTAATACATACCACATGACAATGATGGCAGTGTGTACATGATTAAACCAGCCAGCATACCACATAAAAATAAATGGTGGTGTGTACATGATTAAACCAGCCAACATACCACATAAAAATAAATGGTGGTGTGTACGTGATTAAACCAGCCAGCATACCACATAAAATGATGGTGGTGTGTACATGATCAAACCAGCCAGCATACCACATAAAACCATACAAGATCACCAACTGCTAGCAACGAACCGCATTACATGGAGATCTAAAACCTCTGCCCTATGTGCCACCTTTGGCTCAAAGTAACTAACTATACCACATAAAAATAATGGTGGTGTGTGCATGTGAGTTATATGATATGGTTTATATAGTTACCCGTTGTTCAAGTCGAACTGGATGCGTGAAAGGTGTGTTTAATCAATGAGCCACGGGAACCATCAGTATGCATACTCTTCGATATCTGTTGGGGAGACTGAGCACCTATGGGTCTGCCAGGAGTGCAATGATGTCAGTTTAGTAACCAATCACCACATAAAAATAATGGCAATGTGTACAATCTTGCTTGTAGACAGTTGCTAATTTATGTTTCATGGTTCTTAATTATTCCATCAAGCACCAAGTGTTGTCTGCGAGTCATTCTGTATGTTGTCTGCGAGTCATTCTGTATGTTGTCTAGGAGTCATTCTGTATGTTGTCAGCTAGTCATTCTGTATGTTGTCTGTGAGTCATTCTGTATGTTGTCAGCGAGTTATTCTGTATGTTGTCTGCGAGTCATTCTGTATGTCTGTATGTTGTCTGTGAGTCATTCTGTATGTCTGTATGTTGTCTGCGAGTCATTCTGTATGTTGTAGACTCCTCTTAATCATAACTTCTTTGCGTGCACTTTTACTGCTTCCTCAAGCTTGCACCAGTGATTACCAATAATTTGCCCAATGAGGTTTGCAAGTATATTGAATCTATTCTGAACCTTCCTCTCGTTGTCATCATATCTTGTAGACTTTTCCATTTTTTGTCTATTGTAAGATGATCAGTGTGGTTTTCTATATGCCCATCCAGTGAACACCATATACCTCATTTGCCTATTTCAGTATGGAACAGTGGTACCTTCAGTGACCATGTAATTTAAATCGTAGATGTCTACAAAGATTTTGCCATTTTCATTTGTTTCCAATTCCGTTCTTCCCCTGGTGTACTAAATGGGGTGGTTCCCCAAGTAAAATTGACGTCTTTAAAACATGACCTGCCTCTATTATATTAAATACTATTTCTATGTCAAAGATTAGCTAAAAGTAGAGTTAAAGGTAAAGGATTTACTTCATTGCACTCGATCATTCTGCGCAGAAATGATATGTCACCTGTTGAAAGTATTTAGCAAAACATGAACTCTGTAGCACCAACAACAATCTTAAGGAATCTCTAGAGAAAATGTACATGTGAGTTACATCCTTCCTTCCTTTCGTTCGCTTGAAATATGTCTATATATTCAATGTTGTGTCTTGTATGAACTTCACTGTCTTTTGTAGCTCACACAGAGGTCCGTGTAGTTTTATGTCGAGTGTTGTTTCGTTAGGCCAGTGAGTTTGCCTCAGTGTATCATATTCGGGGCAGTCTTGAAGTATGTGCTCTGCAGTCTGGTTTGCCTGTACACATGGCTGAATTGCCAATCTTGAATTTTGTATACATGTGGCTGCGGGATCGATTGTGTCCTGTTCTAAGGCGCAGAATAACAACTTGTTCCAATCTGATCATATTATAGTAATCGTCTTGTGTTGGTATTTGTGGCTTTCTCATTGATTTAATCATCCTTTTCTTTTGGCGGTAGGTAAGTGAGTTACATGATATGGTCTGGATTCGAACCCACAGAGCACAAGGCATACTGCTTAACCACTTTGCCACAGAGACCTTCCAAGGGTTAACGATAATGGATGACTTCATCTCTTGCCATATTAGTACATTCTTACAGACTGTTATTTGCATATCTCTTAATGTTTTCTTTCAAATTATATCCTTGTCTTCCTCTTGCTCTATAACATTTTCTTATACAGGGTGTTCAACTTAAAAGCAGCCTGTGAATGGAGCTAATCTGGCATATATGTATGGAAATGGGAAGGTTCAGTTATGACGTAGTATAGGTCAAGGTTGTGTGATGGTGTGTAATTGTATTGCGGAATGGGCGATGAACAAATGTGACGTAGGACAAGCTAGTCAGAACCGGTTTAAATAGTAAATAGCCGGAGATGCAATGCGTACCTGGCACATTTCTATTTATCACTGGGGCTGCTTTTAAGTTGAATACCCTGTATAACTGTTTTTCAGTGTTGATTTAATGAAAAGTATGATATTTGTTGTTTCTATTATATTTCCAGGGCAAAAAGGAGACATCAATTCGTTTAATGATTTTGATGACTGGAAGAATAAAGACAAAAGATTGGGTGAAGCTAATACAAGACTACCAGCAAACAAAAATAAGAGTGATCAATGTAGAAGCCCATTGACACAAAAATGTCTTACTTCAAGAGACCAACCTTCTACTTCTTCTGAGTCAGGGCCAAAAAATTGTTCTTTGCGTGATCAACATTCACCAGCTAAAATAAATTCTATTGCTGAGGAAGGATTATCTGATAGTTTGGTGTCTAAGTATTTTACAGAAGAATTATGTGAATCAATAGAATCAACGAATGTTCAGAATAAACAATTAGAAAATTGTGAAACAGCTAATGGTGATTTAGACGTTATTGGTGGTTCAGAAGCGCATCCTGTGTTCCCTCCAGACACAGTTACACAAACACAGAACCTTGATTATGTTTATGATGATATTGATAGGTTGATCCTGTCTGAAGCCAATAAAAATAAGAATTTAGATAGTGCTGATGAAAGAAACAATCTTTCCCAAAAAAGCGATCCTGTAATTCTAACAAGGAAACGTGTAAACAACATGAACATCTTTGAGAAATGTTCTCCGACAAAGATTAGTAAAAACGTCGGTTCACAATATTTAGAAGGAGGAAGAGAAACCCCTAAAAAGGTAATGAAAGCAGATAATTACGCTGACAGTCCTACACAAAATAATTCTATTCAAACAAGAAATATGGCAGAAAACATGAGCCCAGCAAGTAACCAACAAGACAACTCTGGTACAGTTTCAAAGAGATATAATCGTTCAATTAATAAAATCATTAATGTTATTAAAAAAGGGTCTTCTGATTCAGGAACAAGAAACATATCAAAAGACCATCATTCAGATGTGCCTGAGGTTGAAAGTGACACATCTCAAGAGCATACGTTTAATAAAACAAACAAAGTCAGGAAAAACAGATTAGGAAGTAACTCTCTTGAAACTGAGCTTTCAAATGCACAGACCACGAATGGGAGACAAGACCACAATAAAGTATTCGAACCAGACAACCCGAAGAGACCTTGTCGAAATTCAAATTCAGTATCTAATAGTAAAAGTAGAAGTTCTAATAGTAGATTACCGTCTAGTTCTGCTGGCCAGGAAGAAGATGGTTCAACTCAAGCTACAAGTAGAGTTCTCATTCAGTAGAAAAGTATGCAGTCTTCAAAGCACATAACATGACTGTTGAGTCCAATAACGCTTCTTCTAACAGTGAAAGTGGTTCAGCACATAGCAGAAAACACATAAAGAAGAAGTCTACCAAAAAATTAATAAAAGGCTCTACAGTTGACAAGGTAGAACCCAGTTCATCAACTGAGAGACATGAACAACCCTCAGTGGAAGGTATGTCCACATCTTTAATATTTTCGTTCAGAGTATTGTATGTTTATTAGATGGTGAATTCGCCCGAGTGGTTACCGGGCCCAAATTGGGGTGTAAAGAATATAACCACTGTTACCTGCCACGCATGTCGAAGAGGCGATTAAGGAGGTTTGGTTGAAATCTGAGGTTTGGTTGGCCTTGCGGAGAGATGCTGGATTAATCTTGGATGTGGTCGAGGCACCTCCTTTCAACATAAGATGGATGTCTTTTTTGGTTATATCACAGTATATTGGTCTTTTTCATGGTTTGACATGGGACTAGTCCTAATAAGGACTGTTTGTTAAGTATTGCTGGAACGCGTGTATAGTCCTGAGGACTTTTTTTAAAACTGGGTGTAGCCCTGTGAAGGACTTTTGTGCTGATCTGGTTTGTGTGTATGGTCTCCTGTATTCGTGTTGGATTTGAAACTGTTTATGAACATATTTCATATCATCATACTTCAGTTTTTACTTCCATCAAAACATGGAGTCACCATTACAGTTGACATTGCAGGATGCCTGTGCCAAAGTGTTGGTGTAATTTAAAAAAAAATATTGCCATTTTCCATAATTTATTTTATATTAGCTATAGCAGTCTCAAGACAGGTGGTGACATGGTTGGCATTTCATAACTCCTTTATGTTTTCATACTCAGTGACTTCATGAGTCTTCTTCTTCTTTGTGTTCGTTCTTTACAACCTTTTTTAGTCACTCTTTGTGATATGTTTGATCTTTGCCAAGAACGTGTATACGTTGCACATTGGTTTGGTAGGCCCCTAAACGTATAGACTTCTACCGATTAGGACATGTGCATCCGATTTCAACTAAACCTCCTTAGTCGCCTCTTACGACATGCGTGGCAGGTAACAGTGGTTCTATTCTTTACACTCCAAATTTGGGCCCGGTAACCACTCGGGCGACTTCATGAGTATGATTCGTAAAGTCGAAACAGGAATGGTGAGATGAAACTTGGTGGAGGTACTGGTACATACAGGGGTCAGAGAAATTACCTTAATTTTTGTCCCTGGACACGCAATAGTCAAGGGTATTGGATGAGCTGATAGATTGGTTAGCATGACTACTATATCAGAGGGAGCTGCAATGGACCGAAATGGCATTCTTGATGCATTGAGAAAGTCTTTCCGAACAGAGTAGTTTCAGGGTTGTGAATCCCAGTTGCTGATCAGAATGAGAAAGATAGATGCCGATATTGGTACAGCCCGAAAAGAACTACATACCAAATATGCAAAAAAAATTGATTAATCAACATCGAACTGGCGTATTGGATTTGTTGAGGCGGAGATCGGAGCACTTATGAACATGTCCAGAGTGATATGATGATAGTCCTCATATAACTGATGACAGTCTTAAGATGAGTCTTTGAGCTCAACAAGGATGAAAATAGTAAAGAGTGACAAACAATAAGGATATTTATAACTTGTTTAAATCACCATTAATTACCAGCATCATGAAGGTTAAGACAATATGGGGATCACGAGAGAGAGAGAGAGAGAATATGATGGAATATTGAAAGCATGGCAGTGAACAGAGAGACTAAAATTGCAAATAAAAAAAAAAAGATGAAGGGACAGAAGCTACTAGACAGACCCAAAAAATGATAGAGAGGTAACATTAAAGTAGACCTAGACCAATGTGCAACGTATACACGTTCTTGGCAAAGATCAAACATATCACAAAGAGTGATTACAATTGGTCGTAAAGACGAAGCAAAGAAGAAGAAGTAGACCTAGAAATACTAAGTCAAAATTGGGAAGAGATGAAGGGAGGTGGATATCTCGCAATGAACTTTAAATGCTTGGAAAGCTGAAGAAGATTTGTTTGCTGGCCTCATTCACACCCTCATTAGTCTCCTACAACATACTAGTCCTATTCACTCTCATTAGTCTCATGCGCCATACTAACCCCATTCACACCCTCATTAGTCTCATGTGACCTACCAGTCCTATTTACACTCTCATTAGTCTCATGACATACCAGCCCCATACACACTCTCATTAGTCTCATGACATACTAACCCTATTCACACCCTCATTAGTCTCCTACGACATACTAACCCTATTCACACCCTCATTAGTCTCCTACGACATACTAACCCCATTCACACTCTCATTAGTCTCCTACGACATACTAACCCCATTCACACTTCTCATTAGTCTCCTACGACATACTAACCCCATTCACACTTCTCATTAGTCTCCTACGACATACTAACCCCATTCACACTCTCATTAGTCTCCTACGACATACTAACCCCATTCACACTCTCATTAGTCTCCTACGACATACTAACCCCATTCACACTTCTCATTAGTCTCCTACGACATACTAACCCCATTCACACCCTCATAAGTCTCATACTAACCCCATTCAGACCCTCATAAGTCTCATACTAGCCCCATTCACATCCTCATTGGCTGCATGCAACATACTTGATATATAACAGTGAACCTATCTATCCTTTCAAATAAGGAACTTCCTGATCTTCATGAGAAGTATTTGCATAAATCTATAGGGTGTTCCAAAATTCATTCAAATTTGTATTACTTATTTCTTATCATGGCCTGTGGCACATGAGGCTTCTATAAGGACACCCTGTGTTTCCTTGTCTTTTTTATTCTCTGTACAGTGTCTTTCGACAGAGAAGTTCTGCTCATTTCTTCATCCATCTCCAAGTTATTCTTGGTATTCCTTTCCTTTTTTTTTTTTTTCATGCATCCAAGTGATGGCTGTTTGTGTCTGTGTTCATTCTCATAACCATTTCCTATTGCTTTTTTGATAAGATATTTCCCATATGCTCTTAACTGGTGTAGCGAATTCTGCCGTTTGGCCAGAAAATTGTTTGCTTTCTACACAGATGTGAGGGATGATAGGTGGACACTAGTCTCTTAAGTCTCTTAGTCATTCACCAATATTCTGGTTCGTATAGCAGAACAGACAAAGTAGTACTTTGATGTACTTTTATATATATATATATATATATATATATACATACACACACATACTTGCAGTCTATGCAGAATACTGGGAGTATTAAGAAGTGACTGATTTAGATGTGAAGACAGGAAAAAAGTTGGTACATCAATACTGAATATCATCAAGAAACAACTCTCTCTCGCGATCCCATAAACAACTTAAATGGTTCAGCCACATAAACAGATTACCAACAGACAGTGCTCCTCAAAGAGCAATGTTACTCCGATACATTGGATACTTCTTCTTTGAACACTCCATATCGACCACTTGTTAACCACTATGTGTGATTTGTATGTGATCTGAGCCTAAGAGTGATTGTGCGTTGTGCCAGTTATGCACCCACAAGTAGGCCAGCACATCCGATTTCTGCGATTCTTTTTATTTACTAGGGTAGCATCCCTGGGGCCTACATCAGTCACCTCTTACGACATGCGTTGTCGGTTGCAGTGGTACTATTCTTTGCTTCCCTTGCGGGCCCGGCACCACACGGGCATCACATTGGATACAAAGCAAAAGACCTGCACATTCATGACAACAGCCTCGGGTGAGCGACCATAATCCTCTGCACTATGGAATCCCCCAGCATACGTTACAAAAACAAGAAAGTGGATCAAGAAAATTGTAAAATAAAATATAGTAATATTGGATACTTAAAAAGAACAACATTCAACAAAAGTGTTTGTGATGAGAAAACTACTGACTTATGACTTGATTATATTTATTCTTATTACAGATGTGTCGTTGAATTGGTGCACTAAGGAACAAACTCTCCGACGTGTGAAGGTAAGTAATAGTGTCAACCCATTTCTGCAAACATCATCATCAAGTAGCACGCTCCTTGCAGAACGTCACTTTCATCATAGCTTGCCTGAATAACTCTCTGTCTCTCTAGCCAGTTCTTCAACCTCTTCTAATGTCTTGTTCAAGATTTCTTTGGTGTCCTGTTGTCACCTTTGTCTTGGTCTTACCCTACCTCTACTTAATGGAGGTACAAGTCACAGACCTAGGTCATCTTCTAGTCACAACTGTCATATATTAGAGGTCTTTACCTATTTATTCTAGTCCTGTCATGCAGTGTGCCTCCCATTTTCTTCTAATTCAAAGTCGTCTTATCTACACTCACTTTTTCTTTTCCAGTTATGTTATGGACTTCATGGTACACTGGGCATTCCCATGCATGCTCTGTCCTTCGCTGGGATGAGGAGGGGTGAGCAGGTCACCCAAATGTGCAGAAAAACTGGAAAGCCTAGCAGAGGCTTGAATTCAGTGCAAACTCTCCTACCGTACGGTGATAAACTGTGCACAGTTAGATAAATATGGGTAAGGTGTCGACCAGTAAAATAATGCGAGCACAAGTGATGAAGAGAAAAGGAGTGGGCCCCAGTCAGTGGACGAGGGGATAAGCAGAAATGGGTGAAGGGACACCTAACAGAAATGAGAAGAGGACAAAACGGTGGAGAGCCTTGAAGATAGGGTCTCCATCCAGATAACAATAACCGATTTCCCTGCAGAGAACCATTACTGCCTTGTAGTTCGATTGGGGACAATCAAAGGCTAGCGGAACAAGCCGCACACAAAACTGAACCGAAGGCAAACAAAGTAGTCCAAAAAAAGACTGGTAACCTGGGCAGATGACGCTCAACATCCCGGGAGGAAGGTTGTCTAAGGGTAGCCACCCTAAAACAAAATAGCAACCTGCTGCCTTGCAGGTCGGCTGGGGATAGCCAAAGACTGACGGAGAGTGAACCCAGTAAACGCTGGATAAAACTGGACATATCACCGAATGATAAGCACCAGAGCTCCAAATGGAGCTGAAGATGTGATGAAACACACCCATGCTAAGGCTTCTTGAATCAGATTTCCACATGAATGAGATTTATGGGAAATCTGGTACATCAGTCTAAGGGTGGTCGCAAGAGGGGAATGCACACTTTTGTGGATGTATATATATTATCAATATAAGGAAAAATTGCAGTAAAACTATGTCGCAAAGGCAAAACATGTAAAAACAAAGTGATGTAGTTTTACAAAGTACAAAAACAATATACAGAGCTGTTTCGACCTAAAGGCCTTTATCAAGCAAAGGATACAAAAAAGGGAAGAAATTCAGACTTCCTATAGTCAGACATAACATATAATACTAATAATAATTCGGTCATTACCATTATACGTTAAATAGGGCCTGCAAGCAATTTCTCCATACTGCTCTATCCTGGGCAGCTTGTTAAATCTCCTCCATGGAACTGAGATCGATATTTCTTGCCTCAGCAAAGTTCGTTTCAGGGTCTCCTTGGATACATAACATACTCAGTCAGACAAAAAAATCCTTAATGACCCTAAAGTGGAAAATATATGACTAAAAACAAGAAACAAAATAAATGTGAAAAACTAGAAATGGTAACAGATAAAACAATAATAATCAACTTCTCATGTTCTATAATTTATGTATATATTTATTGTATATATTTTCCATTTCAAGTTTTTCACATTTATTTTGTTTTCTGTTTTTAGTAATATTTTCCACTTTAGGGTTGTTAAGAACCCTACCAAAAGGGGAAGAATGGATTCCAACAAATGGTAGCATGACCATCTCAACGTTATCATTACTCTTAGAAGAGAATGTAGAGATTGGGGTAATGTGAAGGCTGATCTCGCAGTTAAGCAGCTGATAGAAGATAATGCAAGGGATGATGATGTTGTTGATATACCAATGGGTCGGTTCAACGTGGTGAGAAGTCCGGCTGGGGTTTCTTGGCTAATGCGCATTGTAGGGTTGTTGCAGAGTGAAGTGGGGCATACAGGACAACTACTTCTAGTATGAGGATGGAGGTTGAGGCTGTTACTGCTGCCTCATGGGATCTCTGGGACTTCATTTACTGGGATAGTTGTATCTGACTCTCAGTCGATGCTTCACAAGATCCAGAAGGGCAGGTTTCGGTATGAGTGGATGTCGTCTATAGAAGTTTCTAACCTCCAGCGGCTTATGTGGATATACTGTCCTGGGCATGCGGGTGTTTACAGTAATGAGAGAGCGGACAGGCTTGCATCAACAGCATCGATTGTTGGGGAGTTGAAGATGGATAAGGGGATATTCTTCGGTCTCTCGCGACTGTCTGTTGGATGAGGACACTAAAATCGATGTTGAATCGATCAAGCGATTTAGGCAGTTTGGAATTACCCATTGTTCAAGTCGAACTGGATGCCGAGAGGCAGAGTGAGAGGTGTGTTTAATCAGCAGCCACAGGAACCATCAGTATGCATACTCTCGATATCTGTTGGGGAGACTGAGCACCTATGGGTCTGCCCGGAGTGCAATGACGTCAGTTTAGTAACCAATAACCAAAGGTTTTTTTGTCTGACTGTGTATGTTATGTACCTAAGGAGACCCTGAAATGAACTTTGCTGGGAGAGACAAGAAATATCGATCTCAGTTCCATGAAGGAGATTGAGCAAGTTGCCCAGGATAGAGCGTCCTTCTATTTTCCATTTCACAAGTTTTTAACATTTATTTTGTTTTCAATCACATATTTTCATTCTAGGGTGGTTAGATTTTTATGGTCTGTCTATTTATGTTATGTCTGGCATATATAAATTCTGAATTTTTTTGCTTCTTTTGTATCCTTTGCTTGATAAAGACCTTTTGTCGAAATATCGCTGTGCATTGTTTTTGCACTTTGTAAAACATTACTTTTGTTTTTATGTGTGTGTTTCGCTCATGTAAGTATATATGGATATAGTATAAGATGAACATGTTTGGCTGAACATGTTTTTATGTTTGTTTCTCATGTAAGTATATATGGATATAGTATAAGATGAACATGTTTGGCTGAAATCGGATGCACATGTCCTAAACGTGTAAAAGTCTATGCATTTAGGGGCCTACCAAACCAATGTGCAACGTATATACGTTTTTGGTAAAGATCAAACATATAACAAAGAGTGAATAAAATTGGTTGTAAAGAGAGACGCAAAGAAGAAGATGATGAACATGTATATCTGTAGTGATTGTAGACTGAAGATAATTTTCCTTTTTATTCTGTTTCCATTTAGTTCCTGAGTGAGGAGTATGGACTTGATATGAATGAGGCTGCCACTTTGTTGATGAAACATGATGGCAGCTTTCTGTCTGTAATTAAGTACTTTGAATCCTGATAGGAATCAAATAGAGACAATTTGTTGGACACAATAGTGATATAAGGTAGAATTTATGATGTTGATAATAGTCTTTCAATATGAGGGGAAGAATTAGAACAATGTCGCCCGAGTGGTTACTGTGGCCCAAATTGGGGTGTAAAGAATAGAACCACTGTTACCTGCCATGCATGTCGTAAGAGGCGACTAAGGAGGTTGAAAGTGGGGCTAGCTACCCCACACTGTAAAAAACACTAGATGGCTACAGAACGGAGAGTGAACTGAGTAAACGCTGGCTGAAAGTGGATATATCGCCAAAGGATAAGCACCAGAGCTCCAAGTGGTGCTGAAGATGTGATGTAAAACACATCAATGCTAAGACTGCATGAATCAGATTTCCACATAAATAGAATTTATGGGGAGATCTGGTACATCAGTCTGGGCGGTGTGAGAGAGAACAGTGCAAGCTGCCAGTCGTGTCATCAAATGTGACTTCAAATGCTTGTGATCAGATATCATTTTTAACAAATTGCTACAGAAACCAACACTGTTATAGCAAGCACACTTGTATTAGCAATCGCTTAAAAAAAGATTGAAGGATTGACTTCATAGCACCGGGTTTTACTCCATATGGCTCAGTCCCTGTCTGCAGAAATGAAGCGCCACCTGCTGAGACGATTGCGCCAAGCATGAACTCTGTAGCTCCGACAATAATCCTAGGAGTCTCTGGAAAAAAAATTCACTTGTGAACAGAGCGGCGTAGCTAGTTCGAACCCACCACCATTGGAACGCAAGGCAAAGGCGTAACCACTTAGCCACAGAGACCTCCTATCACAGACTTCCTGTTGGGAAATCAGAAATCTTGTGTATCTTGTAGAAAGTTGAACGATGAAGTGAAGTTACATAATCGCATGTGTAAGGAGGTTCCAGTAACTAGCTAGTTGTAAGATGGTGTTGAGATTGGGAAAGAATGAAAAGTAAACGGAAAGCATATGGGAAAAAAAAGGAATTTGTGCAAAAGTAACAAGAAAAATATAGCTATTATGAGGTAGGTATAGCACATAGCTTTAAAAAGAAAAAGTCTAAAGGCGTAAAATTGACTTAATTCCATCGGGCTTCCCCATATGGCTCCGTCCTTTTTGGACAAAAATGTCGAGATGGCTGCACAAACTTTGTAGTTCCGGCAACAATCCTAGGGGTCTCTTGAAAAAATGTCACATGTGTCTCTGTCCGGACTCAAACCCACATTCTTCAGAGCGACAGGCAAAATTTTAACTACTCCCAATACATAGCTGTAGGTATGTAACTGGCGATCCATGAATAGTTGCGGAGCAGACAACGGTTGTTCTTGGAGCAGAGAATATTCAATGTGTAGTGTGTTTAACAAAGATTATCTGTCCTGATGTGCCTTATAACTGTACCGCTGTGTGCTTTGTATTTAAATAATATGTACTGACATTGTAAGACTAATTTTACAGTGCAGTCAGATGTACTGCTCTTTCTGCTTTGCGTTCTTTCTTTACGACCAATTTTAATCACTCTTTGTGATATGTTTGGTCTTTGCCAAGAACGTGTATACGTTGCACATTGGTTTGGTAGGCCCCTAAACACATAGACTTCTCATGTTTAGGATACGTGCATCCGATTTCAGCCAAACCTCCTTAGTCGGTTCTTACGACATGCGTGGCAGGTAACAGTGGTTCTATTCTTTCTTTTCTTTTGTCCTTCTCTGCTTATTTGCCGCTAGGCGTAGCAGGCTTAACTGATGATCGGTTTCCGAGATAATGCACGCTCGGTCGCTTGATATGGTGTGGTATTGTGGAGTTTTATGATGTCTGTAACTCCATCAACCCATCTTTTTCTTAGTCTGCCCTTTCCTCTTGATGATTCTATTTTCAGGTTGTACGCTCTTGCAACTGGTGTATTCGGGTTCATTCTGACCAAGTGGCCAAACCATTTGAGTCTCTGTTTTTCAATAAATCTAATAGCAGGTGTTGTTCGACTGTTCTTCTAATTTCCTCATTTCTTATATGGTCTCTTCTTGTTTTATTTACTGCTTTCCTCAGGCATCTCATTTCGCATGTGGTAATTTTCCTTTCTTGTTCTTTTGTCAGTGCCCATGTTTGGCTCTGGTAGCACAGTGTTGGTATAAAGATTGAATTTATAATCTGTCTTTTAGTCACTACTGGAATAGCTGGGTGTTTCAAAATTGGAGTAAGCTGGTATGTAATGTTGTTGGCTTGCTGGATTCTAGTTTCGATCTCTCTGTCCAGTCTACTATCAGATGTGAAGATACTTCCAAGGTATCTATTCTTTACACCCCAAATTTGGACCCCGGGAGCCGCTCGGGTGAGATGTGCTGCTGATTATCATACTGTGTAGATATATATAACTCGCTGGTTTATAACCATTTGGAACTAGCCAGATATTTTAGTTTTGCAACTTTTAAATAGACAAAAAATATAAAAATTGTTGTTACTGTCTGTACTTCTGCTATTTAGGGTGGTGTAGGACAGGGCGATGTGCCTGTGAAAACTAATGGCCGCATGGAAAGTGTAAAAGTAAAGGAACCCTTTCTTATTTCGTGTATATAGGTCAATACAGTGTTAGTCCTGTATTTTTCATTGACCGTCGGCACACGATGGGTGATGTGGTCAGCATCATGCCGGCCGCCTTTACTTTCCCAGAGCATGTCTGGTACCCAGTTGAAGCTGGGACCTGAGAGCCGCCGTGGTCGGGAAAAATTCCACGCGCATTGCGGGAGTTGAACCCAGACCACCAGCCTTGCAAAGCGAGTTCACTAACAACTACGCTACTGCGGCTCTCCATGGATAGTGTAGTCGCTGTGAAACTGTTCAGGTTAGTATTCAGACATAGTCAGGGTCTGGTACAGCGCTTCTGACTGATTTTTGCATGAAGTCCTGCTTTTCTTATTAACAGTGTCCCTCGCCTTCTCTGACTTCAGAAGTTTCTTCTTCTTTGCGTACTAACACATGTGTATGTACTTCAAGTCGGTGTGAATATTGTTGATAAATAGTTGATACATACTCATGTATAGGTGATACACATGTTATATAGCACTTTGAATTATGCCACTCATTAAATGCTTTCTATAACAAAAATGAAAAATAGTTGCAGTTGGTAATGAAATCTTTACTGTTTGACTTTGACAATGCAAGTAACATAGCAAGCAAGTAATGTATGCTGTTTGAATACTCTCAGTCGATGCTTCGGAAGATCCAGAATTGCAGGTTGCGGTATGAGTGGATGTTGTATATAGAGGTTTCCAACCTCCAGAGACTTGTGTGGATTTACTTCCTGTGCAAGCAGGTGTTCATAGGAGCAAGGACAGGCTTGCATCAATTGTTTAGGATGAATAAGGAGTGTGTTCTTCTGTCTGTTTGCAACCTACTGTTGGATCTTTATTTCTTTTCTCCAGTCCTGTTGTGCCTCACAGCGTCTGGATAAGAAGAGATTATTAGAACGTGCCCTTGTGTGCACTTCATAAATAGTATCTTTCGTCGCCTCTGTTGTCCCAGAGGTCCACCTTTTGTATGGCTGAGGATGAGCACTGTTGGATGAGGACACTAAAATTGATGTTGAATAATCCAGCGATTTAAGGAGTTTAGAATTACATTTGTACAAGTAGAGCTGGATGCTTGAGGGACAGTGGTGGGAGTGTGTTTAACCAGCGAGCCACAGGAACCATCAGTATGCATACCCTTCGACATCTTTTGGAGAGACTGAGCACGTATGGGTCTGCCTGGAGTGCTCTTACCTCAGTTCAATAACCAATGAACGCTTTTTCGATAACATTTCTCACAATAATGAAATTCTGCATGGCATAAAAATATTTGCCAGATAAGCTTTGTATAATTTGTTCTGTCTAAAACAGGAAGAAGTGTAAATATTTATATGCCAGAAATCATAAATTGTGTCTTATGTGTTTATTTATATCATCATCTGGTGTGAGTGTCTATAGCTTAAGCGGTAGTGAGCTCGCTCACAACCCAAGCGTACCTGGTTCAAACTCCGCGGCAGGCAAGTTTGGAAGCAAATTAGTTCCCTTGGATTTTTGAGAACGATAAAAATAGACCTCACTGTTCACGAAGCAATGGTAAACTACTGAACGTATAAGTGGCGCCTAGAAAATCGACGACTCGTTTACTGTTGTTGATGGCTAAGTCCTGTAAAGGATATGTCACAATTTTCATTCATCTGGTTATGAACTGAAAGTTAACTTCTGAAGTAGAAGAAGGTATGTCTTTATGGTGGTGACACTGATAAAAAGGAAAGCAAGTTTTCACGCAAAAATCAGAAGTGCCACACAAGGTACCCTGACTACGTCTGAATTTGTAGCAGGTGAATGCAAGAAGATTGAAATGAAAGTGGCAATGTACATCAATGTCCTGGTAATATAGTCCACAGATGAATATGCCACAGGGATGACCAAACTGCTACAAAGAACTGTGGATGCCTTAACTTGATAAACAAACACATGATGTGTCAGTCTCAACACAGAAAAGTGAATGCTGGCCCTACAACACAACACTACATTCAAAACTACATGGCACTAGAGATGAGCTCTAGACAACATTCGATTTCATCATAAGAACGCGTCTAACGGTATAATCATAAAAAAGCGATCGCAAAGAAGAAGAACACAGAAAAGTGAAGCACTTTTCTATTCACCCTTAATAAAACGTCTAAAGGTGAAGAATTGACTTTGTTGCACAGGATTTCCCCATATGGATTTGTCCCTTTAGGCAGAATTAGCTCGCCATCTGCCAAGAGAGTTGCTCAAAGCACAAACTCTGCATCTCCAGCAACAATCCTAGGATCTCTTGAAAAAATTGAACTTGTGACTTGGTCCAGATTTGAACCCACAACCTTTCAGAATGACAGGCAAACATCTTAACCACTTCGCCATAGAGGCGCCCCACCCCCATTCACCCTCTCTGAAAACAAAAAAGCTGACAAAGATAAATGAAAAGTTGCAGAGAGAAGACAACCAACTCACTTATCTTGGAGTTACATCTGATTAACATTAAAGCAGCTTTTTCTGCTTGACGCTCCACATCGGCCACTTGTTAATCACACTCTTTGTGATTTGTATGTGATCCGAGCCTAAGAGTGATTTACGTTGTGCTAGTTATGCGCCTACATGTAGGCCAGCACATCCGATTTCTGCGATACTTTTTATTTACTTTTTTCCCCCCTGATTCAGAAGCACTTGAGCTTTCGGCTATGTGCCATGGACACCGTAAATCTGGAGAACCTGTGGCTTTTATGCCAGTCTGCGGAATTGAACTTGCACTCACAGGGAGCTTGTCACCTGTCGTCCAACGTGCTACAAGCACGCTGGGCCTTTTTATTTACTAGGGTAGCTTCCCTCAGTCACCTCTTATGAGTTGTCTTGTAGGTCGCAGTGTTACTATTCTTTGCTTCCCTTGCCGGAATCCAGCAACACACGGGCGATGAAAGCAGCAATCAACAGTGCGGCAGCAAAGGCTAGAATGAAGTTAAATATTCTGGAAAAAAACCACTAAATGGAATCACATTGGGAACCAAACAGAAAATACTCAGTAGAGTTTGCAAGCAGGATATACAACCACGCCTAGAACAGCATAAACATCTCAAGAGATGGATACGGCAAAATCAAGGGTCATCACAGTTGCAATGAAATCAAAGCATATAGTAGAATTGGAGAGAATGGGGTATCTAAGCATTGATTGAAAACACAGAGAAATGAAGATACTAACAGAAAGTTCCGCTGTATGTAGAGTTATCATGTACGGTACAAATTACAGAATTTGACAATGGGATGACCGAAAAAGTGGTTGCGTTATCCACCGACCAAGTAGCTTCATAGACAAATTCTAGATCTACCTGAAGTTCACACCCTTCTAAAGTCTGTACCAGAACAAACCCCTTCGAGAAAGGAGTTTGGACCACCAGTACATATACATATAGCGGTGAAAGGAATATTAGGCACGGGTGAGTATAACTGAGTGCAACATAGGACAGTCACTCTCAGTTTTCTGAAGGAAGCCCGCAGGAGCTATGGATCCGTGGAAACATGCATGGTTCAGCACAGAATGCACTAGAGAAGAGCTCGTTATATTAGCGCAGCGTGTTATCAACTTTGCTATCGGTGACCCCCATCCGCGTAATGAAAAGTAGGGGAAAGGGGCAAAAGATGGAAGTGCGTCCGTAGCTAGGCATATTGTAGAATAGGACGTGTCTAGGACCTAGTCTTTTATTCTATCCCTCCAGGAAATCCCGATTATATACTTTAGGCAGCACATGCGAAATGCAGTTTTCTCATGTGCACGTGCGGTGTCAGACTCCGTTCATAGTAACTTGGTATTGGTGGTCACCATGCTGTTTCATTCACTTTCATAGTTAACCCTGCCATGGAGACTATATCGATATACTCCTATCTACACTTCTATAGAGTACTTCTATCTACATTCAGTGAGAGTTAGTCAGGAATAATCGTACAGCTTTACTATTTTCTTAAAGTTCATAACAACTAATAATAATAGCCGTCTATCGCAAGCGATGAGAACAACAGCATCAGACGTTTGCTGCGGCACATCTCTGGTGTGTGCGGAGAGAAGTCCAATCCTAGAAAACAGTCCCCTACCCCAGGTGAGGCATACATGATCACGGCTAGACATGTAGTTGTGTGTTCTGTCTTTTTTGCGAAGCTCGTTTTCTCTGTGCCTCAACGGCATGACAATCCTCAGCTATGCGAGTTCCTCTTGTGTTGTTACAACGCCAGGGATTTCCAGTATGTGGCGTCTCTATCGAAGCATTTCAGAGACACTTTAAGAGTGTCTTTAAAGCGTTTTCTGTCCACCAGCTGAACGTTTGCCCCTTCAAGCTGACCACACATCAAACTCGCCATACATCAACTGGCTCGACATAACCTTTACGTGTAAGGAAAATATGCGGATCATTTAACAAAATATAATGACTGAGTCACGTCATCCTGAAAGCAAGAGAGATCACTCTGTTCATTTATTGTGATAACTTACTGTTTATCAGCACGCTTGAAGTGTGTTTGTAAAGTGTATAGTAATAGTTGTATACTACACACCAGAATGTTGACTCCAAGATTTTCACTTTCACAAGATGCCGATTTTGTGTTTATTCATATAATGGCACCTTATATAAAGTTGGAAGAATCAGATTGTTACGTATATGAAAACGAGTTCTACTTCTACTCTCAGCCATATTACTTGCGTTTGCATCTACCAGGCAACATTCTCGAGAACGAACTTTCAACATCGAAGTATGAAGTAGACTCTGGGCAGCTAACAGTGCGTGTTGCTAAAGAGACGAAAGGAGAAGTATTTGAGGGGCTAGATATGCTAACAAAGTTGCTAACACATAAGAAAGTGACGAGTGCGAATGCGGAAATTGAAGTTGTGAGTAGCACAAATGAACAGTCAAGTAATAATGTTGTAGTCGATGAGGACACAGCAGAGGAAGAACCTGAATTTGATTGGTTTCTTGAACAAAATGTAAACGAAACACATTGTCCTTCACTTATAAGTGGCCCAAGCTATGGGTTTGCACAAAGAAAATCAAATGGTTTGAATGAACTAGTGGCAGGTTTCCCAGAATTGCTCGATTTGAAAGATCCAGACAATGTACCAGTGAGTCAAAGAAGAAGTATGCGAGAGCAGCAAGAAAAAGAACAATTCAGTTGTGAACATTATCTTGCTGACCTTTTTGATGATGAAATTATTCAAGAATTCATATCACCAACTTTTCATGAGCTTACAGGGACAGCGGGAACTGAAACTGTATTTACTGAGCTAGAGAGAGAAAAACTTTTACAATTGCGCGTAGGAGTATGTCATAGATGACTCGGAGTTGAAATCAGTATATTTAGGACTTGTTGACTTAGTCTTTGCGTATGCTTACAATTTTCGTTTCACTAAAGGAGAGCATAATGTTGAATCAGAATGGACTATCTGCAAACTAAGTGCAACACTGTTGTGGTTGGACTCATTTGAGAACATGAATGAGGTTATTGTCAGTTGTGCTCGTCGATCATTGTGTTTCCCACTTTATCGTAGCTGGGATCTTTTTAATCGGGTCCTTGGCGATGTTAAAACTATTTTTCTAACTGGAAAGTCTCAGGTTTTGAAATGTCTTTTGGGCATTCACAAAGTGTTGGCAGCAAGTGATAGTCGTTATGCCTTTAATGAGTTGTACATTACGGACTACTGTGTATGGTTACAAAGTGCAGATCCAAAGAGAATAGAATCTATAGCTAAAGCTTTAGGGGAGGTTAAGATTTCAAAATCAGATTTGAATCTGAGTTTGGATGAGATGGAATCAGATGCTAGAAAATTGATGAATGAATGTGCAGATGATAAGAACTGTAAAGATGATGGTGAAAAGTATGAAGATATTGAGAGATTAACAAATGCCTTATCTGATATTGTTATATTTAAAGATGCTACAGCTGTTGACAGTGATGATAATGATGATAGTGATGAAGAGGATGATAGTGAGGATGATGACAGTGATGAGGATGATAACGACAGTACAGATACGAGTGATGAGAATGATGACCATGACGGCATAAAGGATAAAGTTAGAGTTAAAACACCAGTACCAGATGATAGTGATGAAGAGGATGATAGTGATGAAGAGGATGATAGTGAAGATGAGGATTCTAGTGATAGTGATGAAAGTACAGATACAATTGATAAGAATGATGACCATGACAACATAAATGATAAAGTTAAAGATAAAACACCAGTACCAGGTGATAACTAAGAAAACATATACAGTGAAAATATATCTATTGAACAATTAGTTGTATACATTTGTGAAATACTTGTGATTTCTGAACATGTAAGTATGAGGTAAATGATAAGAAAAAGAATTACTTGCATAGAAAATGTTCTCCATTCACTTCTAGATAGGTCTTCTTCTCTTCCACCATTTACCTCTTTATAGAAGTGTTGGGGGTGAAATGTAGTGATTTTGTGTGTGCTTTATTTAAGGCACTTTGTAAGCTGATATTCATGTTCGTAAGGCTGTTCTTGATGCCGTCGCTCCATCTTTGCGTGGTCTTCCTCTTGCCTTGTACTCATTATACTTTTTCTGTGTGGCTCTCTGTGGTAGGCGATACCAGGGCATTCTGGTCAGGTGTCCAAACCATTTTAATCTGTTGTTCTTTTATGAATTGCATAACTGGTTTCACATCCAGTCTCCTGATTTCTTCATTTCTAATTTTGTCTCTTATTGTCACACCTGCAGCTCTTCTAAGACACCTCATCTCTGTCGTTATGATTTTCCACTCATTAGCTGCTGTTATTGGCCATGTTTGACACTAGTAACATAGTGTTGGCCAGAAAATTGTTCTTATGAGATTTGCTTTAGTTGTTAGCGGTATCTCTTTATGTGACAACAGTGGTATTAACTGTTCCAGTACTTGGTTAGCTTTTGTGCAACGATTGCTGATTTCGCTATCGATACTTCCAACTGCTGTGAAAATTGCTCCCAAGTATTTGGCCTCAATTGTTTGTTTTATGTCTACGTTCTGGAGTTTTATTGTAAGGCTTTCTGGTTGTCTACTTATTGCCATTGTCTCTGTCTTTATTATATTTATTTTCATGTTGTACTCCTCACCCTTGATGTTAACTAAGCTCAAATGGTTCTGGAGAGATTCATTTTCTGCAATCTAGATAGGTGTAGATATATATATCCTATATTAATGTATGGCTCGGAAACATGGACAATGAACAAGCTGTTAGAAGACATAATTGATGCATTTGAGATGTGGATATATAGAAGAATAGGCAGAGTTTCATGGACAGAAAAACAGACAAATAAACAAGTTTTAGGAAAACTAGACATGAAACAATTATTAAGAGAAATAAAACTCAGACAAGTAAAGTATTTTGGGCACATAAAAGACATGACACCATGATAAAACATTTACTAGAGGGAAAGTTGAGGGAGGAAGAGCAAGAGGAAGACCGAGAGATAAGTGGGAGGAAACTTAAAGAAATGGACAGGTTACAGTCTGGCAGTGTGCAACACCAAGGCGAAAGACAGAGGATGCTGGAGATTCATTGCAGCCAACCTTCGATGTGGAGACGGCACCTGATGATGATGAGATAGGTGGAAATGAAAATTTGTATATATCAGTAATGTCTCTCATTCCTGAGCCTGATTTGATTCTACACATAAACGAGGATAACACCTTCACAGTTTCTGACTTTTAGGAATAAACTTGATTCTAATTTTTAATTGTTTTCATCTGTTAAATGTTACTAGAACTCATAAATGCATTCAGGACAAATCCTTCGATCCTTGGTTAGATTTTTGTTTAACACAGGGATAATGATGTCATATACACAGATGCATCTGTGCATTTTGTATTGTAAAAAAAAGGGGGAGTGTTGAGAATGTTACTTTTGCCCTTCAATGACGCATTGAGACTTCATTTCTTCTTCTTTACCGTTCAACTCCCAGCAGAGCACAGGTCTTCAACAAACTTCTTCCAGCCTTTCCTCTCTTTCAACTCCCAGCAGAGCACAGGTCTTCAACAAACTTCTTCCAGCCTTTCCTCTCTTTCAACTCCCAGCAGAGCACAGGTCTTCAACAAACTTCTTCCAGCCTTTCCTCTCTTATGCCATCCCTTCCAATTTCTTCCATGTTTTACCTATACTTTTAATATCATTTTCCAGCTTTCTCTGTATTTTAGGCCTTCCCTATCCCTCTTTCTCTGTGGGTTCCAAAACAATGCCTGACTTGCAATGCTTCCAGTTGGTCTTCTCAATGTGTGTCCTATCCACTGCCAGCGTCTCTTCCTTAGAGTTTTTTCCACTGGTATCTGCTTAGTTGTGACTTCATTTACTAAAACATTTATTGTGTCAGACTCTGTCCATGCCTTCAAATGTCCTAAGAAACAGGATTCTGTCTGTATGAGTGGATCAGACTGTCTATGCTTTCAAATGTCCTAAGAGACAGGATTTGGTATGCTGGATGATACTTCTAACCTCCCGAATCATAAGTGTATCTACTATCCTAGATGTTCATGTTTTCACTGTAAAGAGAGCAGATAAACTTACATGAAAAGCACAGTTAGTGGCAGTGTTGAAAATAATGGATAAGGGGTTTCTGTTGTTTCTCATTAATCACCTGTTGGATAACATTTGGATAACAGTTGACGACAGATCTATACTGCATTTGAAAGAATTTTAACACATGAAAGGCAGAATGAGGCGTGTATCTAATGCCATTGACATGGATGTTTAGTTTATTATGTTTTATTCATACATTTCATTTATTCATATAATTTTGGTTTAGGGTGTCAATATGTTGTTGTAGGTCTTGTTATTTGTGGTGCATCAGACACTGTTCATCTGTAAAAAACTGTTAATTTATTTTGTCATTATCTGAATTTGACTCTTTTGAGCTATTTTATCCATATATGTGATATAGAGTATTGGTGAGAGGACACAGCCTTGTATGACACCTGATGTAATGGAGACCCAGTCGGTCAATCCTTTTGTTGTCCTTACTGTACTCTGGCTATCTTGATATAAGGCTATGATGTTAGCTAATAGTTGTCACTGGAAGCCATATTCTTCAAGGATCTTCCATAATTTGCATCTGTTTACTCTATCAATACCTTCTCATGGTTTATAAATGTAAGACTCATACTTTGATCGTATTCAATTGTTTGTTTGCAGATCTGTCTTAGTGTAAATAGCAGTAGATACAGAACTATAATTTAATATGCATATCTCTGCAGGAGATACATAATTCTTTTGCTTTTTCTGTTGATCTCTATAGGAGATACAAAACTATTGTATCTATGATGTATCTTCTGCAGCAGATACAGAACTATTGTATGTATTATTTATATTGATAGAAAAAATTATTGACTAGTAAGTGTCCCTGATACCTCCTATATGGAAGGGAACTGACATAGGAACAAAAATCAAGTGTTTAAGAGTGTTTTTCCCGTGGCAACATATGGTTGTGAGACGTGGAACATTGGCAAAGTGACGGAGCTCATTAATGCCTTTGAATGCAAATGCTACAGAAGAGTACTTCAAATATCTTGGACAGAGAAAAGAACAAATGCTCCTGTTCTGCAACAGCTTGATATTAGAGAGAGAGAGATGGCTATTAAGGAGCATAACATCAAGGAAAATTACATATTTTGGACATATCAAACAACATCAGTGCCTAGAGAAGATAATTTTGAAGGGAATGGTGCCTGTATAAAGAATGAGAGGAAGACCGAGAAGAGGATGGGTGCAAGATGTCATTGACGATCTGAGAATGACTGCTACTGACGCTGGTCAACTTGCACAGAATTGAGAGTTTTTCAGGACTGCTGTCATGGGAGCCAAGTTCCAGAAGGGACAAACTACTTGATGATGATGTGTTCATGGTTAATAGTAAATACTGACAGAAAGTCTGCATCTGAAAATGGACTCTTGTAGTAAACACAATAACCAAAATGTTCACATGTATTCTGTATTTATCAATTCTTTGTCTCTCTCTCTTTGTTCCCGTTTGACACATACGGCTTCCACAAAAGACTTCCGTTGTTGCCATTCTACAACCTTACTATTAATTATTTATCATGTCAGGTCACTATCTTTCAACTCTTTCCACTGCTCTGTGTTTCCATTGGATGTCCAGGCCTTCTTTTCTCATCCGCTGTCCATCAGAGAGCTGTCCTAGCCAATGTCCCTACTGACATGCAACATACATGCCCAATCCACCTCCATCTTTTCCTTTTAATGATGGTCTTCAATGATGCAGTTTGTTTTGAAAGCTCTTCATTTACTATCATATTTGACCAGAAAATTTGCAGGATTCTTTTTAAAACATGTATTTTTGAAATGTCTCTGGCTTGTGTATACTGTTGTGTGGGTCATTTCAGGTTTATCAATTGACTAGACATATTATTGCCTTTAAAGTTAGGCTAGACATGCATTGTCTGGGAACACCACAACCCTGGTGGAACGAAGAAATCGTGGTATGTCATCAACTAGCCAATGACCATAAATTGTGTATATATTTAAAGTCTACTGGCTAAGTTTTTGAGTGTCAAACAGTAATTATCATGTGGTTATCAGTTATATGAGGACATGTCCATACTTGCTCCGAGATCCTCAACAAATACAGCAGCGGCCCAACATGGTAGTTTCAGACTCTGGCAACAAATCATAGGGATCTCATGAAAAAATTAAATATGTGGCTTGGTGCAGATTCAAACTCGCAACCTTCAAAACGACAGGCAAACACCTTAACCACTACGCCCCCAAAAGTGACAACAATCTCAGTTTAAACAAAATATCGGATACATTTGGACGTTACTTAAATTCAACAGAAACCAGTCATCATAATACCACTCGGAGCATTTGACACTCCAGGAGGAGCGTCTGCCTGAATGGATTAGAGCGTGGCTCCCATGTGGGAGACCCATGTTCAACCTGCGGTAAGGCCAAGGATTTTTTCTGTTGTGTGCATAAAAGAAAAATCCTAACCTGAACAGCTTCGCAGCGACTGCACTAGCCATGCAGCCATTAAATTCCTCAGGCACTCGTCCCACCTGTCGTACACTTCCCTAAAAGCGGTACTAAAGTACTGATAGTCATATGTTGGTGCAAATGATGTTGAGAAATAAAGGGACAATGTATGTATAAAAATAAACTGGTTTCAAGTTATCATATTTAGTTATTTTTCTACAGCCATTTATGACTTACTTATTGACTTCCCCTCGTACATACCACTTTGGTGCAAATTAAAAAAACCCACAAAAACTCATATGATAATAGGCAGGAGTTTTTTTAATTTTACCTTGTCACAACACCTAATGTAATCCAATTGACAACACACAATACATGAGTCTATGCTACACTCACACAAGACTTGCATGACAGCAGATAATGCACTGTAATAAGCCACTGACTAACATGAAATAAATGACAAGATTAATATAAAACAAAGCTATTACTTTTCATATCTGCCACTTAAGAATAAAATTGTTTTAAAAAAAAGTATATAATGTGATTACAATTGTAGTGAGACATAAGTGTTGTTCTTCACAGGCAACAAATTATTAATAATATAACGATGATACCTAAGGAAGAAACCACATGAAAATTAAAAAAAAATGCATTTCCAACCACTGTTGTTTTATTTGAAACAAGATCTAAATGTCTTTAAAGTGAAAATATAAATGGGCCATGAAATTAGAATAAGCAGTGTGGCATAGATGTGTGTCCTTACAACTTCATTGTTGAAATAGAGATGAGGTAACAAGGGATATTTACACAAGCTTGGCATAGATAGCAATATTTACCCACTTTAGTAAGTATTAAAAAAATTAGCGGATAAAAAGGAAAACATCATTTTCATATCTTGCAAAAATATAGTAAATTACTTCTCTCTTTCTTCTCTTATTTCTCTCCGCTACTCATGGAGCATAGGGCCTCAATAGTCATTTACCACCTTTCTTGGTCTCTGGCTGTTCTCTTATGGTCTCCCAGGATAGTCGAGCACTCTTCAGTTCCTCAGAAGTCTTCGTCTCCATGTCTGTTTAGGGTGTCCTCTTTTTCGTTTTCACTACGGGTTCCACTCAAGTGTGTGTCTAGTGATACTTGACTGTTTAGTTTAGTCGTCGGATCACCATCACTGCACGTCAAACAAATTAGTCCATAAGTGCTCCGATCTCTCCCTCAGTATGTCCATCAGATACTTGACTGTGTCTTCTGTAAGGTATGCCCGACCCATCTCCATTTTCTCCTCTTAACCTGGGGCATTATGGGTTCCTGTTCAGTTCTTATCCACAGATCTGTGTTTGCAACTCTGTCATACCATCTCAGTCTGAGAATCCACCGAAGACATCAGTTGACAAAGGTCTGAATCTTATTTGTATTTAACTTGGTGACTAGCCACTATGTTACACGAAAGTTACTTGGTTCATCGTCTAAAGGTGAATAATTGACTTCATTGCTCTGGGTTTCCCCATATGGCTTCATCCTTGTTGGCAGAAGTGGCAAGCCAACAGCTGAGAGTATTTCACGAACTTCGTAGCTCTGGCAACAATCCTAGGAAAAAATACACGTGTAATGAATGACATAAATTCAGATTTGAACCCAGAACCTACAGAACTCAAGGCAAATGTCTGAAACACTTCGCCACCACAGAGAAACCCTCATCAAATATGTATTAACTTATAAGTACAAAAGAAAATTGCTTATCTAGTCAAATCCCATTTAGGAAAGTGGCACAAATATATTTTCTTTACTTTGTGAGTTTACTTTGCAAGTTTATAAATATAGTTTCTACCATGTCACAATGACTGTTACAACTGGGTCATATTTTTCAACACAAAATATTCATGAGACTTTCAAGTCCAGAGAGCTGCAGTAGCGTAGTTGTTAGTGAACTCGCTTCTTAGGCGCATGGTCCGGGTTCAACACCGCAGTGGCATGGAATATTTTTCCGACTGTAACAGCTCTCAGGTCAACCCAGCCTCCAGTGGGTACCATAAATAGCACTGGGAAGTAAAGGTGGTTGGTGTTATGTTCTATCATGTACCAGCTGTTAAAAAAAACTGCAACATGATTTGTTTGTGTCAACTCAGCTATAAATTAATTTTGATGCATTCTGATTGCTACAAGTTCTTCATTTATCCTAACAGATTCTGTTAGCTTCTAACATAAGTACAATCATTTGTCTACAAAATTAAATATTATTAATGAAATTACGTTAAAAAAAAATAAGAAAAACTACAGCTAAACCTTTACAAACACCTGCAGAGTAAAATAAGTGAACAAAATTAATTTGGCCACAGTGTTTTTTGAATACAGTAGCTAATGTGTTAAGGCACTTTTGGTAGTCTAAAATGGAACAAAAAAATAAAAGGTTTGCAGAGATATAATTTCATTAGTAAAATGCTTATCTAACCCTGATTGTTTGATTGAAACAAAGGAACTCAATAATAGAAATATAATTATTGTACTGATTATAAGAATATGATCACAAAATATCATATGGTTAATAATACAAATGGTCACTGACTACTATTATGTGTGCAAGACAAAGACAATGTACTAATTAAAGAATTGACTTCATTGCGCCGGGTTTTACCCCATATGGCTCGGTCCTTCCCCGCAAAAATACCTCGCCACCTATCGGAATATTGCGCAGCACAAACTCTATAGCTTCGGCAACAATCCTAGGGTCTCTGGAAAAATGCATTTGTAAGCAGAATGGTGCGGTCGATTCGAACTGACAACCTTCGGAATGCAAGGCGAAGGCTTAACTACTTAGCCAGAGACCCCATAATGTACTACATATAGAGATGCAAGACGAAGGCTTAACTACTTAGCCAGAGACCCCATAATGTACTACATATAGAGATGCAAGCGAAGCAACTACTTAGCCAGAGACCCCATAATGTACTACATATAGAGATGCAAGACGAAGGCTTAACTACTTAGCCAGAGACCCCATAATGCACTACATATAGAGATGCAATAAAGTTGTGATTACAATCTAGCTTGTGAAATAAAAAAAAAACATTGAACTGAAATACATATGTAAATATCTTGTTTTTGCTTTTCAACAGCAGAGTAGGTAAAATTATACATCTATTTCTTTGTAAACTTTCCAACATCAAATTGGGCATTTAAAAAATAAAATTGAGGTCAACCTAAGGGGGAAAAAATGAGTGGAAGAAAATACTATTTGTAGTAATATTTTTGTGTGTTAAAATTATAGTTAATGTTAAATTATATTGAGCACATATGTCGGTTTTGTTAATGATTTCATTACGTTCATCATATTTTCTTGTGGCTCATGTACTTGGAAATTTAAGTTGAGGAATAAAGATCACCCGCCTGTACTGGTTTCTGTACACTTTATAGGTAAACATATTATAAAACAATTCTACCTCTGAAAGAAACCAACCGGGTCATACCAGGGCTTTAAATTGTATCCTCAAGACTGAGAGACAGATACCCACAACGTTTCGTTGCCGACTTTTCTGACATTGAATCAAAATAGAATTAATTTTCTTCCAGTTTGATGGCGCCACATGTTTTAAAGCTATATAAATATATATATATATATATCTAGAAATGCAGTAATTAAAAACAACAAATATTTTTGCAAAAATAAAGTTTTGTGTGAGCAGAGACTTAACCCTTTCGCTGCTACATACTTTCTGATGGCTGAACTAAAAGTAGCTACTCCTTGTTTCTAGGTCACAAACGTGAATGTACGCCTATAGCAGTGACAGTAGCAATGTATAACGTGTTAACACGTCTTTAGCCCACAGAGTAGAGATAATAACAGACGTGTTAATGCGTCTTTAGAAGTGAATGGGAAAAACGTATATATACGTCCTTAGCAGCTAAAGGGTTGAACATAGAATCTGTATCATCAGGGGGAAAATTGACAGCAAAAATAATGATAAACATGCATCCGTCTTTCTAGAACTGTTGACATGATTGAAATATATTTCATAAATGTTTATATTTCTGGGACATTGCTATGACATGGGTTACAAGAACATCAGTTAAAGACTTCCAGATTTATACAACAAACACATGCATAATGTTTGCAATGCAAGTACATCACTAGATGACTTTAATGTTATTTTCAACAAACACATCTACAATTACATGTACTTCAATGGACGACTTCATTACAAGTGCTTGAATGACTGACTTCAGATTTCTTACCAACAATTACATCTGTAATTGTATGTACTTCAATGGACAACTTAATTACAAGTACTTGAATGGATGACTTCAAATTTCTTACCAGTGAATACATCCATGATTAAATCATTACATTAGCTGATGATTTCAAAATTCTTACAAACAAACAAACACATTCATGCTTACATTTATACCAGTGGATGACTTCAAATATCTTACCAGCAAACAGATGAACCTTTAAACTATTACATTAACTGACGACTTCCCAATTCATACAAACATATTCATGCTTAGATTTATATCAGTGTATGACTTAAGTTCTTCCTCGCAAACACATACGTGATTACAAGTGTCAGTGGATGACATTCAACTTTCCTTTATGATATGAAACATTTAGCCAGTCAATGTGAACTACAGAATTAAGACAGAAGAGTTTGTATCATCCCTATTGTTTGTTTTGTAGCCGAGACATGTTTTTTTCAACTTAAGGACTGGCCTTATATTGGTTATATTAGAGCGTAAAGGCGAACAAACATTAAAAATAAGAATGAACTCTTTTCGTAGAATTATCCAAGTAGTTTATAATATAAAAGTATCATCACCACTAATAACTGTCATCATTATATATGATCAAGATAGAATCAGTTAAGTGTAAAGAAAAAAGGTAAAATATTGCACAAGGTTTCAGACTAATGCAGGAAACAGATGGAAAAAATATATAAGAAACAAAGGGTTGACATTTGAATCACTTGGGGCTCATGAACAATAACTGAAGATAATTAAAGCCCAACAAAAACATGTCAATGCACACTTCACAACTGCTTCATTTAACACATATGTATAGTTCAAATATAAAAAACATTTATATGTGGTATGGATATATTATGGCAAATTGTGGATGGATAAGCAGATAGTTATATAAACATCAAGTGTGAAATGCACTGGGTGTAGTAAGCATAGGAAAATATGTGTTGTAAAAGGCAAATAAAGAGGTTTATGAATGAGGTGTGAGCGTCTGTATCTCAAGCGGTAGTGAGCTCGATCCCAAGCGTACCTAGCTCAAACCCCACGGTGGGCAAGTTTGGAAGCAAAAATAGACCTCACCGTTCAGAAAGCAATGGCAAACTACTGACGTATAAGTGGTGCCTAGAAAATCAACGACTCGTTTTCTATGGTTGATGGCTACATCCTTTAGGATATGCCACGATTTTCATTTCATGAATAGGGTGAGTACTGGATTATGTACCATAAACTAGCAGATAAACCATCATTGCAAGAACATATATTTTTAATTGCAGTAACAAAGTGTTTTATTTGAAATGGTAGCCTCTCGTTCTGAATAAAGTGAAGAAACAAGTAGAATGGTGATCAGCAAGCACAAGACAGCATGTCTAGAGGGCACACACAAAAAAGGAACTTCTATAAGCCCACTGTTTGCATCAACTAAAGTCATTAAGAAGATGAATGAATTATATCTGTTAACACTCACAAAACGAAATACTAACAAACAAACATGTGGCTATGGACACCAGGAGAGCAAAGTTCGACACAGTTTTATTTTAACCAACTCTGTGCTATCAGTGTTAGACCTGGACACTGACAACAAATATGAAAAGAAGAATCCAAACGACAGAGATAAAGTGTTTACAACAAATTTTAAATGTAACAAGAAGAGATACAACTGCAACAGACCCAGAGTACATCCACATAAATGGTGGATTGACGGAATATCCGAGGAACTAAATTCCACTTTGTACAAAGCGCATGATCTAAGTGTCTCTTATTTTTCGGTGCTGTAAGTCAAAAACAGAGACAGAGAAAAGATAGACATTCACATACCTGCCAACTAGTATGCATTCCTGTAATTTGTACATTTTTTTCTCTGGTTCCCGTGATGTAAAATCACAAATCAATTCTGTACATTAGTTATTTTCAGAGCTCATAGCATCAACCATCGATGTCTAGTTAAAATGAGAATTCTACACAAAAATGAGCATTTTATTATTCTAAATGTGATCTCATATCCGCCATCATTAATTCTACTTTTACTAGCCACAGGCACAAGATATCTACGTAGACTTTTTAAAATATTACAATAAAATAATTCGGCTTAAATTGTAAATTGTGGACTGTGTAAATTGTGTCTAAGATGAAGTGAATATCTTCATATCTGTGTCCACGATGAAGTGAGTATCTTCATATCTGTGTAAAAAAAAAAAAAAGTGACTATCTTCATATCTATGTCCAAGATGAAGTGACTATCTTCATATCTGTGTCCAAGATGAAGTGAATATCTTCATACCTGTGTCCAAGATGAAGTGAATATCTTCATATCTGTGTCCACAATGAAGTGAATATCTTCATGTCTGTGTCCAAGATGAAGTGAATATCTTCATATCTGTGTACAAGATGAAGTGAATATCTTCATATCTATGTCCAAAAAAGAAGTGAATAAGATGACAGATGTCATGGTCAGCAAACTAAAACTGACAAAGACCCTATCACACTTCCAAGTGCTAGGACTTGGTAACAGGCTGCATCATTACAATCTGGTTAAGTGAGTAAGGATTAAAGAAGGTAGGCAAATCCAGTCACAAAAATGTAATACTGAAAACAGATGCATCAGACTGAAAAGTACATACATATCTTGCAACCTTACTATAAAATATATGACGGTACAAATGCCAGGGTGGATAAAAACAGAACAAACTTCTATAGCATTATACAAGATTACATTCATCTTAGACCGGATAAGTACACAACAGTTTAAAAAAAGAGCATGACATTAACTCAATAATTCTAACAGCAACCACAATTAACAGGCAAAAGCAATAATTCCTACATGTACAAGAAAATTAAATAGCCTTACAAGCATGCAAACTACTAAAATTAGAAAAAATTTAATTTCAATTAATATTTCTTAAATGTTAAAAATAAGTAGAAAAGAATTAAGGGCACAAGAAGCATTGAAATATTTGCAGATAAAAAAATAATTGCTGCAGTTATACATATTTAGTATAGACAAATAGATGCATAGCACAGGATACGAACAGACAACAGTCAAATTGACGATGCATAAAGTTGAATTTGTAAAAATCAGAAAGCTTATTAAGCAGTTGTAAATTGTTTATGGTTAAGTCTGCCTCTATGAATGAGTCCGGGATTATGGTTAAGTCTGCCTCAGGGAACGCAAAGAAAGGAAGGAATGAGTGTGATATCAAGATCAACATATCTTCATCACTTCTGACAGTATGGGCACATTTCATCATTGGCTATTTCCACAAGAATAACATAAATAACCATCTAAATAAAATGTGTAAATAGATGCAAATTATGTTAGAAACTTGTTGTTTGACTCTACATGCTGTGTGTTGTGCGAGGTGAAATTCTTCACCTCTCTTGTATCCGTTGCTGGATAAAGGCCTTTTTGTCGAAACGTTGCTGTGTATTGTTATTGTTTTTGTAAAATTACAGTATTTTGTTTTTAATGTATTCGCCACTGCTTCATAGTTTTACCGCAGTCTTTCCTTATATTGAAAATACTAGTCTGCCTGCTGGAAGTCATGCTCTAGAATCTATAAGAAAAACTGCGATCTAAAATATCCCAACAAATTGCTCAACTAAATGCTATGCTGTCATTATTTCTCTTTCAACTCCCCTTGAAGCATAAGGCATCAACAAATTTCCCCCATCCAGATCTGTCTTGAGCAAGACAGCTTAGTTCATTCCAGGTCTTTCCCTCCTCTCATTAGTAGTAATTTTTACACCTACAGATTTGACCAAGCAACTAACTCTTTTCTCCTGTCTGTTCTCTTTAGTGTGTGCCAACAGTGCTATGTTATCCGCAAAGTCAATGTCTCTGACACTATCTTCAACTGTTGTCTTCATTACCCAGTCGATAACACCTAGAAATAGCAATGGGGACATAATACACCCCTTTCAAGCACCAGAATTGATCTTGAATCATCTGCTGTGTGATCCTTGATGCCTGACACAGCACTGGTTATATGAGTACATATCTTTCAGAATATTGATGACTTTTGCTGAGAATCCGTATTCATTTAGGATCTTCCATAGTGTAGGATGGTGAACACTGTCAAATATCTTTTTGAAGACTATGAAATTTATGTACAGTAATATACTGTCATAATTAGCAAGTAATTCTAATCTCACAAGAACAACAATAAAATCTGCATTGTATGCATGTTCATTTCTAAGTCATCTACATTTTAGGATAGACAAAGTAAGATGAATAAGTAAATCAGCATTTCTAAGTTTGAATGGTGTTTACTTTTATCCAAGCTCTCCTTTATTAACACACTGACTACCAGCTGCCTCAGCCTGAACCAGTTTGACTGCCCTGTTTGGCCATGTGCTGCGGATTGTGCCTTGATTTGTTTCATTGTCAAATTGGTTCTAAATTTATGTTGCAGTATTCTGATTGTTGATAAACATCATTGCACATCGGTGAATAACCATGCATGCTCTGATCTCTTTCTTACACAAGAAGATCTCAGTGACAGTGCACAAACTCTGTAGTACCGCAAGAGCCCTAATGAAATTTGGAAGATAGTGAAACTTGCTGTTGGAATTTTTAATGAATTTGTCAAAGCAGACGCTTTGCAGGCCACTCTTATCAATTTTCAACTGCCTAGGGATGTTTTAAGTGCTCAATTTGAACATGGGACCTATGTTTTACCATCTGTCTCCGATAGCACTAGAAACTCAATTTCACCTACACTGAGGAACTCAATTTCACCTACACTGAGGAACTCAATCTCACCTACACTGAGGAACTCAATTTCACCTACACTGAGGAACTCAATTTCACCTACACTGAGGAACTCAATTTCACCTACACTGAGGAACTCAATTTCACCTACACTGAGGAACACAATTTCACCTACAATGAGGAACTCAATCTCACCTACACTGAGGAACTCAATCTCACCTACACTGAGTAACTCAATCTCACCTACACTGAGGAACTCAATTTCACCTACACTGAGGAACTCAATTTCACCTACACTGAGGAACACAATTTCACCTACACTGAGGAACACAATTTCACCTACACTGAGGAACTCAATTTCACCTACACTGAGGAACACAATTTCACCTACACTGAGGAACTCAATTATACCTACACTGAGCTCAGAGATCTCTGGAAAAATATCCCAACTGTTCCAAGGGAGAAAAAAACCAAGTAACTTAGAAGCAAGAGCCTTACCTCCCGCCACATAGACCTCCATTCTCATCATTACCAGCCCTTATTTATTCTTTCTATCTGGAGTATTGTGACGTCAGTTCAGTAACTAATTTATTCTTTCTATCTGGAGTATTGTGACGTCAGTTCAGTAACCAATTTATTCTTTCTATCTGGAGTGTTAAGACTTCAGTTCAGTAACCAATTTATACTTTCACATACGGTTAGCTTGTGACAAAACTACATTCATTTATCTATAGAGTTACAAGCCATTCATCAAATTTCATTACAAAAATCAGAAAGGTAGAGCTTCATTTCAACAAACAACTGCAGGTTGAAACAAAAAAATTAAGCCAAAATTAATTCTGTCATAGTGTGTTATTGAATGTGGTAAACCCTAATCAAATCCTAGACCACAGAACAATTGTGTATACAACATATTTTTTTTAATAGATGGTGCTCTTTAGGATACATACTGGAAGAGACTAAATTATATGGTCAATTTCATTGATGGTCACATTTTGAATGGCAATTTATGACAAATTAAGATAAAAAAACAAGTGATATATAGCAATTATTCACCCCGCCTCAGCAATTTTAATTTTATTTTCAATCAGAGCAGTCTCTAAATATGTCATTAAAATTCTGTAACAATTAAAATATCTCCAACATTTTGAGAATAATGCACTTTTGAAACAGAAACAAAGACTCTCAAAATGTCTTCATATCATCATCATTAAATAGCTTGACTTGAGCAGAACTTTGCTATCCCAACAGTCCTCCGGAATTTCTCTCTCTCATAGGCCAGATATTCTGCTTCTGCAGCCGTCATGTTCAACCCATCAGTTACATCCTGAATCCATCTTCTCAGTGATCTTCCTCTTTGCCGGTATGCCTCCTTCCATGATGGTCTTCTCCAGCCCTTCATGTATTTTTATATGTCCAAAATACCTCAATTTACAAAATAAATGTCTCCCTATACATTCAATAATAAACATTGAAAAACTCTACTTTAATAAAAAAAATATATACTAAAACATGAACACATTACCCTAATCATCTTTCTTTTATCATCGTTTTCTTCTTGATGTTGCCAATGCGCACAACTTGCGGGTGAAATTGATCGTTGTCTCTGGGCTGCGGTATAGGAAGATAAGTTTGGCATAAAGATCCTCTTCCAAGTGGAACTCTTTCATTTCCCTCACCAGGTAGATGTCCAGGCACAGTTGCAGCAGCCCATCAACATCAGGCAGTTCTCGGAACATGATGGTCAAGTACTGATTGGTTGTGCTTAGACGCAGCAAACGGCCAATCAAAAGGATGAAGGAGATGTACAAACCAATAATTCTGGATGCAAGAAGAGAAGAAAAAACATGACAATAAAAGTGATCAACAATAGAAATGAAGAAAAAAAAGTTCATTAATCAAATAAAAAATAAGTATTCAGGAAAGGTGATAAGTTAGAGTAAATTTATCTTCTTCGAACGCTCCATAGCGACCACTTGTTAAACCACTTTTTGTGATTTGTATGTGATCTCAGCCTAAGAGAGATTGTATGTTATGTCAGTTATGCGCCTACAAGTAGACCAGCAAATCCGATTTGCCTTTTATTTACTAGGGTAGCTTTCCTAGGCCCTACCTCAGTCGCCTCTTATGACATGCCTTGTAGGTTGCAGTGGTACTATTCTTTGTTCCCTCGAGCCTCAGCAACACACAGGCACAGTAAATATATAAAAAATTGTAAAATATAATATCACAATATCACGTATAAGTATTAGTTTCAATTTGCAATGTTTTCAATGCATTCTGGGCGTGTCCATAGGTGCTCCGATCTCCTTTGCAATATCTCCAACAGCGACTAATCACACCAGTTCGGTGTTGATTGATGAGCCTACTCATATATATGTTGTGCTGTTTTTTTCTGGCCTCTGCAATCTTCAATCCCAGCTCTCGCAATCTAGCAGTTGACATGGATTGGTTTAATGAAAATCCTCTTTGTTGCCACAATCTATGAGGGCGTTAAGAATGTCAGCTCTATCCACTGGCTGACCCCCTGAATTGGTGGCAGAGCCAGCCAGCCTGTCTGCTCTCTAACTGCCAACAACATCAATGTGCCCTGGAACGAGAATGAGTGTAATTCTGTAAATTGTTGACTTTGGAGTGATTCAGTCCATTGCCTGCGCACTGAACCAGCCTCCATCTTTCGGATCATAATCAATGAATCACTAAGAATGCAGGTATGACTGTAGTTTTGTGACTCAAGCTAGAGTGGTGCCTTTATACTGCAGTAGTTCCATTATCATGTTTCCATAATTAAATGCACAGTGGCTTCCTTGACCTTACTGCAGTATGAGCTTGCAGAGAAGGTCCATGCAGACTTTTCGTGGCGAACTTCACCTTCATTGCAGTTTTCATTAATGGTGGCCTTGACATCTGCACCCAACGCCATGGGATACCCTTCTCTGCAACCGTTGTTGAATTTAATGAAGGTCAAAAAGGTGTTCCCATAATTGAAGGCACTGGTATCCAACTCCCCCATGGTTGATATTTGTGCTCCCATATACAAGCTGAACAGTATCTGCAGCACAGCCAACCCACAACTTGCTCCGATTTATTTCCACTACTAATGTTGAACAGCTTGTGCAATGGGTGATCCTTTTTAGCCCTTATTTTGAGAACCCCATGTGCTCTAGCTATTTTATAGTCTATACTTTGGACGGGAAAACATGGCGAAACCTGTTTGCAGGGTGTAACCCAGGATGATACACATAGCTTCATTCTGTATTCTCTCCAGTCTCTCAATTTGTGTCTCACTAACAGTGAGGATGGCCCCTGCATATTCGATGGTTGAAAGAACCAGCACGTCTAATACAAGATGACAAGCAGCTGTTGTTTGATAGTAGCAGCCGCCATGACTCTCATTGCAGCCAGACCTTTATGTGCCTTGATAATGAATGACATGCTCAACATGTTTTCCTGAAACAAAAGCTGTGGTCATATTTCACAACAGAACATCTTCAAAAATTACATCTGGGACCCATGCAGATGTTATAGAGTTTATGCACTGTCCCCGAAATCTTCAAGTTTAAGAAAGAGATCAAAGCAAACACGGTTATTCATTGAAATGCAATGATGATAAATCAATCAAATATACAAACAATTTAAAGTACAAATATTAATATAAAAATATGCCATCAATAAAGCTTGAACTCTGTAAAATGAAACAAAAAGAAGAAATGAAATATAAATTGTCAATAAATCCTGAAATGTGAACTGTCAACGAATTGTAAACAAATGTTTACCAACACTGCTGATTAACTGCGGTCATTCATTGTGTTTGCATGTACATCCATTGTCTTCTTCAAATTATGCTCGAAGATGACAAACTTAAAGTAAATAAAACTAGCAGATTACAATGTTCATACAATAAAAACAGATTTAAAGAAGAAAATATGAAGTTAAGATAGTTTCACGAAGTACAACAATAAACTCAATTTATATTATAACCATAAAGACATGTATCAAAAACAGATCACACACAATTTTTTGCTGAGGAAACTAATTCTAATAGAGGACTAACTGGAATAAAGACAAAAGGAAAAAAATTGATAAAGAAGTCTGTCGTTCCCTTTGGCAAATCCCTAAACTCCAGCATAGAAGAGGATATATGGCCTTTTTCGTGTTTACAGACGGTCAATTGGCAAGTGTTTTACTGTGACCACTTCTGAGTTTTCGCTTTTCTCTCTTATCGTTCAGCTTATACATAAGTCTCTTCTCAAAAGACTCTGCGCCTTTTCGCAATTTGGCTTTCCACACAACTCTGTCATCAGCTAGTTTTTCCCATGTGCTGGGACCTATAGAAAAGTTTTCATTGAGGTTTTGCAGACATCTTTGAGTAGTGGTCTGCCCTGGAGAAAATAACTCTGTGTGGAAAGAGTTAATTCTACAAATTGTTGATAAACAACAGACTAGTACGCAACTTACCCATATCCAGAAAGGAATGAAAGAGATGCTGGGGCTTTCCTGTCATTGAAGGTAACAACATAAATTTTGGTATTGTTTTCACTCTGTTCAGCAGGATTGTAATCAAAGATAGTAGAGCCCTTTACAGTTTCATTGACATTCCACCACTCACTAAGTCCCTTACTTGGTTCTGACTGCAGTTGCAAGGAAATATTACTCAAGCCCATTCCATAAGTTCCTACATTAAAAATATAACGGCAAATATATATATACATACATATATATGTATACAAGTATATACATTTTAATCTAAATTATACTGCAAGTTTATGCACATATTTAGAGAGCTAGATTAGACAATGCCATTTAGCACTGGTATAGTCAAATAGGAGATTAGCTGTAGCGTAGTTGTTAGAGAACTCGCTTCTTAAGCTAGTGGTCCGAGTTCAATTCCACAGTAGGCATGATATTTTTTCCAACTGTTAACGATTCTCAGGTTGCCCCAGTCTCAATTTGGTACCAGGAAAAAGCAATAGGAAGTAAATGTGGCCAGCATGATGTTGACCCCATCCATCATCGCATGCTGACAGTCAATGAAAAATACAGGCCTAACACTGTATTACCCTATATACCATGAGATATGAAAAAGTTTAAGATACAAGAATTAACATTTTAATCTAAATTTTACTGCAAGTGTATGCATATAGTTAGAGAGGCCGGAGTGGTTACCGGGGCCCAAATTTGGGGTGTAAAGAATAGAACCACTGTTACCTGCCACGCATGTCGTAAGAGGCGACTAAGGAGGTTTGGCTGAAATTGGATGCATGTGTCCTAAACGTGTAGAAGTCTATGCGTTTAGGGGCTACCAAACCAATGTGCAACGTATACACGTTCTTGGCAAGGATCAAACATATCACAAAGAGTGATTAAAATTGGTCGTAAAGAACAACGCAAAGAAGAAGAAGAAGAAGAAGACTTGTTAAACCACTCTTTGTGATCTGTATGTGATCTGAGCCTAAGAGTGATTGTATGTTGTGCCAGTCATGCGCCTACAAGTAGGCCAGCACCTCCGATTTTTGCGACACTTTTTATTTACTAGGGTAGCTTACCTAGTCCCCTACCTCCCTCAACTGTTACGACATGCATTGTAGGTAGCAGTTTTACTATTCTTTGCTTCTATGGGCGCCATGCATTGTAGGTAGCAGTTTTACTATTCTTTGCTTCCCTTGCAGGCGACATGCATTGTAGGTAGCAGTTTTACTATTCTTTGCTTCCCTTGCGGGCGACATGCATTGTAGGTAGCAGTTTTACTATTCTTGCTTCTCAGGCGCCATGCATTGTAGGTAGCAGTTTTACTATTCTTTGCTTCATGGGCCATGCATTGTAGGTAGCAGTTTTACTATTCTTTGCTTCCTTGCAGGCACATGCATTGTAGGTAGCAGTTTTACTATTCTTTGCTTCCTTGCGGCACATGCATTGTAGGTAGCAGTTTTACTATTCTTTGCTTCCTTGGGCACATGCATTGTAGGTAGCAGTTTTACTATTCTTTGCTTCCCTTGCGGGCGACATGCATTGTAGGTAGCAGTTTTACTATTCTTTGCTTCCCTGAGGGCTACATGCATTGTAGGTAGCAGTTTTACTATTCTTTGTCTTCATAGGGCGCCATGCATTAGGTATGAGTTTACTATTCTTTGCTTCCCTTGCAGGCGACATGCATTGTAGGTAGCAGTTTTACTATTCTTTGCTTCTTTGGCGCCATGCATTTAGGTAGCAGTTTTACTATTCTTTGCTTCCTTGCAGGCACATGCATTGTAGGTAGCAGTTTTACTATTCTTTGCTTCCTTAGGGCGACATGCATTGTAGGTAGCAGTTTTACTATTCTTTGCTTCCTTATGGGCACATGCATTGTAGGTAGCAGTTTTACTATTCTTTGCTTCCCTTGCAGGCGCCATGCATTGTAGGTAGCAGTTTTACTATTCTTTGCTTCCTTGCTGGCGACATGCATTGTAGGTAGCAGTTTTACTATTCTTTGCTTCCCTTGCAGGCGACATGCATTGTAGGTAGCAGTTTTACTATTCTTTGCTTCCCTTGCAGGCGACATGCATTGTAGGTAGCAGTTTTACTATTCTTTGCTTCCTTGGGGCGCGGCAACACACGGTTGACACTCCAAGCCTTCAATAGTTTGTAGACAGTTTTAGCATGGATAAAACCATAGACATGAGGACTTCAAAACTTTTCTCACCAAAGACGGAACAAGTCTGATCTAACAATCACAGATACCAGCAATGAAAATGGGACATTATTATATATATATATATATATATGATAAAGTTAATGACTTAATTCAGATATCTTACAAGAAATGAGGGCAGCCACTGTGGATCATCACTGGATTTATGGAAATGAATTCTCTTTGTTTGAACTTCTGAGAACGAGAAACTGATCACAAAATAAGGTTCCAGTCTAGTTCCTGGTCTTATACCATGGTCCATCTCTCTCACGATCATTCTTATGCCGCTTTTATCATTCTATTGTGATATATATAAACAGCCAAACATCAAGAACGGATGTATGTGCACAGCTTTCACTACCTATTGGAGTTCAGGTACTTATCCTTCCATGGTGTGTTCGATTTCAACCAGCGTTTACTGGATTCACTCTCCATTAGCCTTTTGCTGTCCCCAGCCAAAACCCACAAGGCAGCAGGTTGCTATTTTCTTTCAGGGCAGCAACCCATAGACGACCTGCCCTCCCGGGCTGATAAGTGTGTTCTGCCGAGCATGGTCCATCTAATACTGTCCTCCCAACAAAATTCTAGTCCTTATGGAGGTCTAACGCCCCGGCTTCTCGTACTTCATCATGGCAGTGAATCTACTCTTCTTTTGTGATCAACATCTGCTATGTGTCATAAATAGGGTGGTGCGTTTGAAGTCTTCAGCGGCCCCCATAGTTTGTTCTGAATAGTTGTTTCAGTTGGCCAGATTTCCATTCTCATGCTGCTCAACTGGGGCAGTCTTGAAGGATGTGCTTTTGTGCGCCACAGGTACAGGCAGCAGAGTCCCTGAGACCCATTCTATGGACGTGTGCTCTGAGACTGCAGTGACCCGTTCTAAGTCTGAAGACTGTGGTCTGTGCTTTCTGTTTAATGTATTTATGTTGTCATGTTGTTTTGTATTCTCCAGTTCTTTTTTTCTCCAGACCATTTTTCTGGAGTGAATCTACTCTAATTGTGCAGACTTATTCAAACATTTCCTCCAACACTGCAAATGTTGATCATTTTCTTCATCATCAAGGCGTGCATCCTTTATAGGACATTGCTATCTTTGCAGCACATCTGAAATTCACTCTGTCTCTAGCAGTTCACCCACTTCGCAGATGGTCATATTCATGGTTTCTTTAACCCTTTAGCTGCTAAGGACGTTTATAGACGTTTTCCCATTCACTGCTAAAGACGCATTAACACGTCTATTATTATCTCTCCTCTGTGGGCTAAAGACGTGTTACCACGTCATACATTTTTCTACTGTCACTGCTATAGACATGCATTCATGTTTGTGACCTATAAACAAAGAGTAGCTACTTTTAGATCCGTCTTCAGAAAGTATGTAGCAGCGAAAGGGTTAATATCTTGTAGCCATCTTCTTCTTGGTCTGCCTCTGCGTCCTGGTACCCTGCTCTCCAATATTGTTCTCTCCAGGCCATCGTGACGCTTGATGTGGCCAAAGTATCTAATTTTTCCTATATTATATTGTTTATCAGCCAATTGTCTTTAACATTCAGTTCTTTCAGGCTGGGCAGATGACGCTCATCAACCCGGGAGGGTAGGTCGTCTAAGGGTCGCTACCCTAAAGAAAATATCAACCTGCTGCATTGCAGGTTGGCTGGGAACAGCAAAAAGGTAACAGAGAGCGAACCCAGTAAACACTGATTGAAATTGGACACTTCACCGAAGGATAAACTGTAGAGCTCCAAATGGTACTGAACGTTGTAGCGTTTTGGGCAAAGGCTGTGTATATATCACAATTAGAATGATAAACATGGCTGAAAAAGAACAACACGGAGAGAGTTTTTAAAGACATCTGTGTTCTTCCTTTTTTCTGTCCATGGTATTTGTAGGATCTTTCTGTAGCATTTCGTTTCGAAGGACTGGATTTTCATTCTTGTTGTTTGTGTAATGCTCCATGATTCACAACCATAAGTAACCACATTTTCTTACCAATAACAAAATGGAGTCTTACCTTGTATCAACTGGTCTAATTGCATTGCCTTTGATTGACCAGCCAGACGAATGAATCGAGGAAAGACGTTAAATACTTTACTGCAAAGAAATGAAATAAAAAAATATTGGTTAACATAGCCTAAAAAATCATCATTAATAGAAATAAAATTTTCCGACATTCAACTTGTATATGAACACAGATGTAGGTTATAATGTTAACAGATAACACAAAGCAAAATTATTGGCTCTTGCTTCTTAGGTGAGTGGTCCGAGTTCACTTCCACAGTAGGAGTGGAATTTTTTCAGACTGTAAGGGCTCTCGGGTAGACTCAAAATCAATTGAGAATCAGGAAAGCACTGGGAAATACAGGTGGTTGGTGCAATGTTGACATCACCCATCATGTGATGATGGTCAACGAAAAATACGACTCTATCATATTCTCCAATGTGCTTCATGGTAAGAAAAATAGTAATTTTTCCAACTTTCATTGGCTGGAAACTTTCTTCTTCTTCTGCATTCTCACTAGATTGAGATTTGGATTCTCTAATAAAGGCAACTGTCTGCTTTAGATTGTGAGCCCAGTCCTACTGTTTGTCTTGTACGCTGGTATGGTTGGTCTGACATTCTACCTGTGTGGCTAAATCTTTGAGGCAGAGCGGATGCCGTAGAATCCGTTATCCCATTCCTCATTGTGAGGGGTCGTTGCACCAAGTTATGCGCCTTACGGCCTGGTGCATCCGATTTCTGCAAGCATTTGTTTTGGGTTAGCGTTCCCTAGGTTGGAAACAAAATCCGATTCATTTCTGAAATAATCAAGTTTCTTCTTCTTCTTTTGTCGTCACACTGCTACCGAGTTGTTGCCCAGTGTCGTGGTTTTCTGTTTTTGTTTTGCGCTGTTCTGGTGGCTTGTGTGATTGTTATCTTTGCTCTTTCACAGGATTCTGCTTAATCAAGTTGAATTTAAATTAATCTACTTCTTAGTTTCAATTAAATAAAATGAATGACATAATTTGCACTTTTTAGTATGTTTCTCAACACTCTCATTTCTCAATATCTATTCAGAATATTTGGTTTGCCTATGTTTAATCTTTTACAATAACTCCCTTTTTCCTTCTTCTTCTTGTGATCGCTATTTGGATGATTATATCGTCAGATGTGTTCTTATGATGAAGTTGACTAGAGCTCATTTCTGGTGACTTGCAGTTTTGAATATAGTGTTGTGTTATTGGGCCAACATTCCTTTCTAGAGAGAATGTACAGGGGACAGTCTTGCAGAACATGTTCAGTAAGTCTTGTAGAACATATTCAGTAAGTCTTGTAGAACATATTCAGTAAGTCTTGTAGAACATATTCAGTAAGTCTTGTAGAACATGTTCAGTAAGTCTTGTAGAACATATTCAGTAAGTCTTGTAGAACATATTCAGTAAGTCTTGTAGAACATATTCAGTAAGTCTTGTAGAACATATTCAGTAAGTCTTGTAGAACATGTTCAGTAAGTCTTGTAGAACATATTCAGTAAGTCTTGTAGAACATGTTCAGTAAGTCTTGTAGAACATGTTCAGTAAGTCCTGTAGAACATATTCAGTAAGTCTTGTAGAACATGTTCAGTAAGTCTTGTAGAACATATTCAGTAAGTCTTGTAGAACATGTTCAGTAAGTCCTGTAGAACATATTCAGTAAGTCTTGTAGAACATATGTTCTAGTTCAAGTCTTGTAGAACATGTTCAGTAAGTCTTGTAGAACATGTTCAGTAAGTCCTGTAGAACATATTCAGTAAGTCTTGTAGAACATATTCAGTAAATCCTGCAGAACATATTCAGTAAGTCTTGTAGAACATGTTCAGTAAGTCTTGTAGAACATATTCAGTAAGTCTTGTAGAACATATTCAGTAAATCCTGCAGAACATATTCAGTAAGTCTTGTAGAACATTTCAGTAAGTCTAGAAATATTCAGAAAGTCTGCAAAACATGTTCAGTAAGTCCTGCAGAACATGTTCAGTAAGTCTTGTAGAACATATTCAGTAAGTCTTGTAGAACATATTCAGTAAGTCCTGCAGAACATGTTCAGTAAGTCTTGTAGAACATGTTCAGTACTCATTTTCCCCCTTATTTATCCTTCTTTATTTATTTGCTTCTTCATGAAATACAAAAATTAAAATGATGAGGAAACCAATAAAACGGTAAGCAGACTTTCATGCAAAAAAGCACACACCAGTTGCCATGGCTATACCTGAATTCATAACAGATGAACGCAGAAGAAAACAAAAAATTAAAAGGTCTAAAGGTGCTGGATTGTCTTTATTGTTCTGGGTTTCTCTATATGGCCCTGTCTGTCTTCCCGGAAATGGTAAGCTGTTGCATCTATGTGAACTGGGAAGTAAAACTATCAATAATATAAGAAATGATGCCCGAGTGGTTACAGGGCCCAAATTTGGGGTGCAAAGAATAGAACCATTGCTACCTGCCACGCATGTCGTAAGAGGCGACTAAGGAGGTTTGGCTCAAATCGGATGCACATGTCCTAAACGTGTAGAAGTCTATGCGTTTAGGGGCCTACCAAACCAATGTGCAACGTATACACGTTCTTGGCAAAGATCAAACATATCACAAAGAGTGATTAAAATTGGTCGTAAAGAACAAACACAAAGAAGAAGATAAGAAATCAGACTTAACTACTTTTGGATCAAACACTACACTTCGTGGCTTTGGGTTGGACGCCTTTTTACCAGGAGCCACACCAAAGGGCGTTTTTTATTCTAAAAACAAATGGCTTGTAAAAACATGGCCTTTGCCCTGGTCTACTAGAGTTAAGTTATTGAAAGATGTAAGAGAAATAAAGAAGAAATAGAACAAAGAATGAGTATTCAGACACAAGAAAATTGTAGCATATCCTTTGTAGGACATCACTATCAACCACAGTAAACGAGTTGTTGATTTTTCTAAGCACCACTTATAAGTTCAGTAGTTTGGCATTGCTTTCTGAACGGTGAGGTCTACTTTTACCGTTTGTAAAATCCCATGGAAACGAATTTGCTTCGAACTGCTTGCCGCTGAGTTTGAACCAGGTACACTTGGGTTGTGATCGAGCTTACTATCGCTTAAGCTACAGACGCCCACATTAAGACACATGTAGACTACAAATAACACTTACCACGGGTCTGTGGATGTACCACTAACAATTCTTGCAAGATTATGTGGAACATTTTGGTTATCCTTATCCAGTTTCGAAAAGTCTAATCCAAATGTATTGGTCACCTCACCTGGAAGTGATTTGTCTGGTTCTCTGAAATGGATAAGACAAAAGTATTAATCTTGATGGTGTTAGAATAGTTAGATACAATGACTACACCCTGGAGATACATTTTATTTTATTTGGGACTCTCTATGGAGAAGTGGTTAAGATGTTTGTCTGGCGTTCTGAAGATTGTAGGTTCGAATCCGGCGCAATTTTTTCTGGAGATTCCTGTGATTGTTGCTGGAGCTACGGAGTTTGTGCAACACTCTCGGCAGGTGGTGTGTCATTATCGCAGAGAGGGGCTGAGCCATATGGGGGGAACCTGGTGCAATGAAGTCAATCTTTTGGCCTTAGACCAACTTTTTAGGAGTCTTGTGTGATGTATGATTCATTCTCTGCACTCAGAACATCTCAGTCTGAATTCTTTCCGCCCGTGTGTTGCCGGGCACGCAAGAGAGCAAAGGATAGTAACACTGTGACCTATAAAGCACGTTGTAAGAGGTGGATGAGGTTATTGATCAGCCCTCTTATTTCTCTCACTACAATGCTATTCCAGGAAAATGCTCTTTGGAGCTATAGTGACCAATGATTTATTTAAAGTTATTTAAAGATACTTAAGATGGAGAACATGCTACAAACTTAAAAGACTTTAGTTATGCCATCTCATCATAATAAGAACAGGTGGTAGTCAAGGGAAATTAGCGAGTAGACAAACTTGCGGTTACGGTTACAATAGTAAGCAGTAGTTATTGATTAATAAACTGACGCTATTGCACTTCGGGCAGACCCATAAGTGCTCAGTCTCCCCCAACAGATATTTTTTTTTTCCGATCCAGAAGCACTTGAGCTGAAAGCTCTTCGGCTCGGTGCCATGGACATCGTAACCCTTCGGTTCGGTGCCACGAACACCGTAAATCTGGGGAATCTGTGGCTTTTCTGCCAGTCCGCGGAATTAAACCCGCACTCACAGAGGACTTGTCACCCGTAGTCCAACGCGCTACGAACACGCTGGGCAGACAGGCCCCCCCCAAACAGATATAGAAGAGTATGTATACTGATGGTTTCTGTGGCTCACTGGTTACACACACTCCTCACTCTGCCCCTCAGGAATCCAGTTCTATAAGTACATTGGGTAACTCCAAATTGCTTAAATCTGTGGATCAATTCAACATCTATTTTAGTGTCCTCATCCAACAGGCAGTCACGAAGAGACCGAAGAACATCCCCCTTATTTATCTTCAACCCCTTAACAATCGATGATGTTGATGTAAGCCTATCTACTCTCTCATTGCCGCAAACACCTGCATGCCAGGGCAGTAGATCCACGAAAGCAGGAAAAAAAAAATAGACAGGGCTGATATCCGGAACACCATCATGGAGATGGGTTGGATAGCGTATTCAGACGGTGACTTGGATTTTCTCTCTCTCTCTCTCGCGATCATTCTTTTTCTGCCCTTTTGATCATTCTTATTGTGATATATAAACAGCCTTTGCCAAGATTGTATTTTTACGTCACGCCATTTGGAGTTCTGGTACTAATCCTTCGGCGACGTGTCCCGTTTTAGTCAGCATTTACTGGGTTCGCTCTCTGTCAGCCTTTGGCTGTCCCCAGCCTACGTGCAAGGCAGCAGGTTGCTATATTTCTTTTAGGGTAGCGGCCCATAGACAACCTGTCCTCCCGGGTTGTTGAGCGTCATCTGCCCAAGTTACCTGTCTGTTTTTGGACTACTTGGTTTGCCTGCTGTCCAGTTTTGTGTACGGTTTGCTCCACTAGTCTTTGATTGTCCCCAATCTAACTACAAGGCAGTAGTAGACTTGGATTCTATATCCATGTCTCGACTACATGAACTTGGGAGTCGAATATGGTGTTGCTAGACTTGAACACTATTCGGGGAGTAGATGATGTTTCACTAAAAAAACACAGGAATGGAACATCCAGTTGCAATGTGCTGATGGATATAGCAAAGGCAAAACACGTAAAAACAAAATACGGTAGTTTTAAATAATACAAAACAATACAAGCAACGTTTGATCAAAGGCCTTTGTAAAAATTATTATTGATAAAGCCCTTTTTGGTGAAACGTTGCTGTGTACTGTTATTGTAAAACTACAGTACTTTGTTTTTACGTGTTCCGCCATTGCTATATAGTTTTACTGCAGTCTTCCCTATATCAATGATGGATATAATGAAGATGAGATTGGAGCACTCATGGATTTGTTAGATTGATATGACCATCATTATTGTACTTTGGTGAGTAACCATGTGTGCCTTAATCTATTTCTTACACAGGAAGGATCTCGGCGGCAGTGCACAAATTCCATAGCACCAGCGAGGTGTCATTTTGAAGATGGTAAAAATACTTTGTAGGTATTTTATTTTTTAATAGTTAATTTTTTAATGAATTTTTCCCGGGCAGCGGTTTTCCAGCCTGCTGTTCTTAATTTTGAACAGTCAATGGTTCTTTTACGTGCTCAACTTGACACAGGACCTACATTTTATGTTCTGTCGCCGACAGGACTAGGAACTCGATCTTACCTACACTGAGACCAGGGATCTCTGGAAAACTATCCTGATGGGTCCATGAGGGAACAAACCGAGTGTCTTTGGAACGAAAGTATCTAACCTCTACGACTGACCCATTAGTGATAGTACTCAAATTGTTGTATGTTTTGCCGTAAGTAAAAACTAAGTAAAGAAATAATTCACAATCACTGAATTGTGACAGTACAAACTTTTGTATGTTTTGCCGTAAGTAAAAACTAAGTAAAGAAATAATTCACAATCACTGAATTGTGACAGTACAAATTGTTGTATGTTTTGCCGTAAGTAAAAACTAAGTAAAGAAATAATTCACAATCACTGAATTGTGACAGTACAAACTTTTGTTTACTGAATAAGAATCTCGAGAGGCGAGCACGTAACAGAGACAAATCCTTGTGCAATGCGGACGATCTAAAGAATAACTAACTATATTAAGGTTAGGTACATGAGAAAGCAACAATGAGTACTTACCTGGAGAATTTCATCTCTACAGTCAGGGTTAGACTGGCACTTTTTCCTTGAAGATCACTTGCTAAGGCAACCTGACTGACAGGACTTATGCCCCAAATTGATAAAGACCGTCCATTAAATGTCACCAAGGTTACATCTTCTCTGTCGTAGCCACTGAGAAAACTGTAAGCATTCTGTCAAGACATAATAATATTGAGAAAACTGTAAGCATTCTGTCAAGACATAATAATATTGAGAAAACTGTAAGCATTCTGTCAAGACATAATATAAACAGGCTACAGTAAGTCAAACAATGTATGATAATTTATCTCTTACAAATCGCAGTATGTTGCAGGGGACTGCAAGGCGAGCAAAGAATAGTAACACTGCGACCTACAAGGTATGTTGTAAGAGGCGACTGAGGTAGAGGTCTAGGGAATCTACCCTAGTAAGTCTTCTTCTTCGAACGCTCCATATAAACCACTTGTTAAACCACTCTTTGTGATCTGTATGTGACCTGAGCCTAAAAGCAATTGTATGTTGTGTCAGTTATGCGCCTACAAGTAGGCCAGCACATCCAATTTCTGTGCTGCATTTTATTTACTAGGTAGCTTCCCCTATGCCCCTACCTCAGCTGCCTCTTATGACATGCCTTGTAGGTTGCAGTGGTACTATTATTTGCTCCCCTTGCAAGCCCCGGCAATACACGAGTGAGAAAACTGTATAGATCTTATAGAATGACAAACTGACATTATCAGTGGACTATGAGAGACAGTTGACAGAATTGTGTGGTGTTCTCTCAGAATAGCATCTACGCTCCAGGGTGGAAGAAAAGCAACAAAGGAAAAATAAATTTATTACATAATAAGTATGGTTGATTTTGAGACGATTTTTTTAACCCTTTGAACCCTGGCCACCTGTAGCTTAAAAATCTCTTCCCGAAGCTCCTGGGCAAAAACAGTACACATCAGAGTTATATTAAAACACGATAATTTAGCATTCTTAAGTGCTCTATAATTTGTTACTGATTTACCCCATCATCTCCGTTATTCCTGCTTATTATATATTTGAAGAATACAAAATTTTAAAATTTATTTGATTTAATATGTGGGCACGGCCTTCGAATACTCCCATACATAAAAATATGAAGATTAAATACCTAACTAATTACCTTATCAGTACAATAAAATCACATAACAGCGTCCGCCATCTCGTAAAACAATGTAGAGCACATGGGTTGTGATTTACGTCTCATTTGTACACAATTTATTTTCAAATACCGAAAAATAGTGAAAAAATATGCTCAGACCAATATATCGGGAGCTCAGGGTATGGAGTGCTTACATTCAATCCCGAAATTTCGGGAGCCCAGGTTCTAAGGGTTAATTGTTAAAGTTCACTTTCGAAAAGTTCACTGGCTTGGCACACATGATTACATACATGAATGTAATGTATTCTAAGTGACTCTATGAACATGCTCCAGAAAATCCAGTCTGGCTACATACAACATGAATGGCTTGACACACTTAAACACTTCAGAAATGATCCATATGGGATCGGTAAAGACCTCAAGCACACCGCCCTGTTTATGACACATACCAGAAGTAGTCGCATAGCAGAAGTTGATCACAGAATACGAAGATCCATATACCATGTATTTTTGTACTGGATCATGAGGGAGTGAAGGGCAATGAATGAGCGGATCGATTGGCTGATAGAGCAGTGATCCAGGAAGGATGGAAAATGGACAGGTCGGTCATCATCAATGCCATAAGGGAGTAAATCGAATCAATGACTTTTTTAATAGACATGTATGAATCTTCATAACTATCTGAGTGAAGGAGATAAGACTGAAACTGGAAACTGCCAGACATGAACACTATGCTAGTGGTAGTAGATATTTTCACTTGAGATAAGATCACTTTCTAAAACTGCTCTTTATAATTTTTGTAAACAGAATAAATGGCTATAAACAGTGATTTATTATTAACCTACCCTATCTTTTGAGTAATGTTTCTTGAGCGTGCTAAACTGTGCATCTGTGAGCGGCTCAATGCTGCCTCCTTGTGCTGTGGTTGTAAACAAGGGTTGGTAGCCTGTGATACCCACCGTGATGGAAGCTTCATATGGAGGGTTGGTAATGAAAACTGAGTTGAAGAATGAGAAAAATACCAGAGGGAACCAGATGATAAAGATGATGACGACCAGGAGAATACCACCAACCAAGTATTTGGATACGACACTCTTATTGACTGCTCTCTCTTGAGGATAAGTCTGGGGAAAAAAAGGACATGTTATCAGTTATATGAGAACTATCTTCATAGCCCTCCGGACACATCCATAGGTGCTCCGATCTCCGTCTCAAGAAATCCAGCGGAGTCCAGCGGCCCAACACTCCAGTTCGATGTTAATTAATCAATCTCTTTGCATATTTGGTATGTTGTTCTTTTCGGCTGCAACAATATTGACACCCATCTCTTTCAATCTGGTCAGCGAGTGGGATTCACAACCCTGAAACTCCTCTGTTAGGAAAGACTCTCTCAATGCGCGAAGAATGTCATTTTGATCCATGGCAGCTCCCTCTGATATTGTAGCCAAGTCAGCCAATCTATCAGCTCGTTCATTACCCCTAACTTCTGCGTGCCCAGGGACAAAAATGAAGGTGATTTCTCTGATATGGGTATGCATAATGATGGTTTTCTTGGCCTGCTTCTAATTCTCTTCCTCAAGCGTCCAGTTCTGCTTGTACAGTATGTACTTACAAAGGGACATGTAGTGATATGTAATGAGTAATAAGGAATATATAAGTATAGGGTTATATTACAAAAGATGAAAAAATAAACAACTTTATTTTATAGTTTCTTTTCTGTTAGGCATCAACAGCATCGATCGTCATTGAGTTAAGGTGGATAAGGATGGGGGAATGTCATGCGGTTCCTCTGAGACTGCCTGTGAAGACATCAAAATTGATACTGAATCTATCCTCTGAGACTGCCTGTCGGCTGAAGACATCAAAATTGATACTGAATCTATCCTCTGAGACTGCCTGTCGGCTGAAGACATCAAAATTGATACTGAATCCTCTGAGATTGCCTGTCGGCTGAAGACATCAAAATTGATACTGAATCTATCCTCTGAGACTGCCTGTCGGCTGAAGACTACAAAAGTGATACTGAATCTATCCTCTGAGACTGCCTATCGGCTGAAGACATCAAAATTGATACTGAATCTATCCTCTGAGACTGCCTGTCGGCTGAAGACTACAAAAGTGATACTGAATCTATTCTCTGAGACTACCTGTCGCTAAGACTACAAAGTGATACTGAATCTATCCTCTAAGACTGCCTGTCGGCTGAAGACATCAAAAGTGATACTGAATCTATCCTCTGAGACTGCCTGTCGGCTGAAGACTACAAAAGTGATACTGAATCTATCTGGTGTTTGAAGGAGTTTGTAAGTACACACTGTACAAACAGAACTGCATGCTTGAAGAACAGAATGAGGAACGAGCAAAGGAAGCCATCAGTATGGATACACTTTGACATCTGCTGGGAAAGACTGAGCACCTATAGGTCTGCCCAGAGTGCTATGACATCGGTTCACTAATCAATAATGAATTCTGTAAGGTGGCAAATGTAGCAGGAGTTTATAGGGAGCTCTGAGAGGATAGATGAGATTTGTGTATAGCCAGTGAGATATGAAAACTATCAGCATGTATGCTCTTCAGAGACAGACGTAAGTCCCTCTCAAAAATAATTCTCTGTAAACAGTTGAGGGTGGTGAGAGAAGAGGAAGGCAAAGAAAAGCATGGGCTGATAACATCAAGGATTTATCCGTAAATAGTTTTTCACACAGAGGAAAGAGATTTTTGGAAGGACTTATATGTTGACGATTATATCGCAACGCCCCTGCAATCACAATGGGCTATTGTCTTTAGTATTATTACTATTCTCTTCTCCATGTTATTTCTCAACTTTCATTATGAAGTTTGTGCACTGCCACTGAGATCTTCCTGTGTAAGAAAGAAAGGAACAGATCGGAGCACACTTGGTTACTCACCAAAGTGCAGTGATGATGGTCGTATCAATCAATCAATCAATCAGTCAATCAGTACTATAACTAGCAAAATATAGGTTTCCATTTCATCTGCATAAAGGGAACGATCTATCATTCCACACCTTTTCAATATGTCGCCAGCACTTTAGAACAAAAATATTTGCATAAATATCCTCCATCTGTAACCAGTTGCCTATGGCAAGCGTTGAGTCAGTCCAGATCCAATCCATGAGAGCCCGTAACTCTAGCAAGAAAGGAATGGCCAAGAATCTGAAAGCAAACAATAAATATATGTATATGAATATGACACTCTTGTGATTGGAGGTCACGAGCTACCAAAATTAAGATATGCTGACGATACAGTGCTATTATCTACATCACAAAATGGCACAGAGAACTTGATAAGGTCACTTAATAAAAAACAGCGAAGATCAAAACCTTTATCTCAATACACTGAAAACAAAGATATTTACAACTGATAAAACAGAATTGATGGCTAATATATGAGTCAACGGCCAGAAAATCGAAATAGTCTACAACTTTGAATACCTTAGGGCATTGCTGACAAATGATGGGAATGCTAAAAAGAAATTAAAAGAGGCTGAGCATTGTTTGCAAAAACTAAAAGAACTAACTAACTATAGAAGGAACTGACATAAGAACAATAATCAAGTGTTTAAGAGTTGCTTTTTCCCTTGGCAGCATATGGTTGTGAGACATGGACCATCGACAAAGCGGCAGAGAAGATCATTAATGGCTTTGCATGCAAATGCTACAGAAGAGTACTTAGAATATCATGACAAAAAAGAACAAACGCTTCCATTCTGCAACATCTGATATTAAAGAGTGTTGGCTATTTAAAAGTACAACATTAAGGAAAATTAAATATTTCAGACACATCAAACGACATGAGTGCTTAGAGAAGATAATTTTGGAGGGAATGGTGCCTGGAAGAAGAATGAGAGAAGACCTAGAAATGATGAATGCAAGATGTCATTGACATCTGAGAAGACTGCTGCTGACACTGGCCAACTACACAGAACAAGAGTTTTTCAGGACTGCTGTCATGGTAGGCAAGTTCCGGAAGGGACAAGCTATTTGATGATGTTGATGACAAAGATATTGGTAAGAAGTTGGAGGTAGAGTTTTTGTCTCTAGTTTTCCACATATCTGAAGGCTGAATTACAGAGAAATAACCAGTGCACTATGTTGACTCAATCTGGAAGTATGCTTGTGGAATAGGTGGACATCATTCGGAGATCACATCTCAAGAAAATGACTTGGCTGTACACACCTGGACATGCTGGAGTGCAGGGTAACGAGCGTGCAGACTTTCTTGCAAACAATGCCCCGACTCAAGTGTGCAGAAATATGGACAGAGCCGATATCTCAATGCTGGTACGCTCAACTATGTGACATGGGCATGTACAGACACTGAAACGAGATAAAATTGCGTTGTTTGGACATGACAGACAGTGTCGTTTACATTTAGAAAAGATAAGTAATCAACTTATGTACGGTGGCAAATGGACTTGGATTTGAGACAGGCATCATGGAATGCCAGTGCAGAGTCATCGATACATAACATAACTATGTGACTCACTTTCAGATATTCTTCTCACCATTACTTATGAGTGTTGGGGTAACCAACATCAGGTATGATAAAGAATAATGGATTTATCACTAAAATATACCCAAGAAACATTGTTATAACCATTACTACCCTTGAATAGATAAGATTAGGCCTATTTGGTAGAAGTTCCAGATGCTTGGTAACACTCGGATCTGATACGGATAGCCAAATAGACACTTGTGAGCCATTTGAGGGTGTTGTCAAAGAAACTCCTGAAACAAAATGGTGGCATGCAAGTCAGACTGCAGTTCTACACTAAATAAATAAATCGCTTCTCGGCCTTTTGGCTAAGATCAAAGTGTAGTATCTGTATCGCTTGATATCTATCACGTGGCTCATTATATGGGTTTACAAAGATATCAGCTTGTGTTACGGAACCAGTGCCCATTTGATCGAAGCCGAAGGTCGGAAGCCTTCATTAAGCCACATGGCTACCCTTGTACAAAACTGGGAGTGCCATCGATCGAAGGATTGATGGGGCTTGATAGTTTTATAAACGTTTTCACGTCCGCTGTACGGGTCCACCTGGTATGGCACATCTGGGACGGGCCCCATAAAAAAAAAAAATAAATATATGATAGCTAAAAGATATGTACATTGGACAAGGCAAAATTAAAATAGAAAATGGCTGAGTGATGATAGAAAAATAACAGGGTCACTTCAGGTGTCAACAAAATGCTGTACGCTAAATTACTTTTACGCACAGCAATGCAGAAATTAGGATTTGAAGATTAGAGTGGCCAGAAAAGAACAGCACAACAGGTGTATAAGTAGGCTCATTAATCAAAATCGAACTGGTACAATCAGTCGCTGGATGCTATTAGAGATACTGTGAAGTAGATCGGAGTACCTATGGACATGTCTGGAATGTTTTGAAGATATTCCAAACTGAAGAAGCTGAAAATAAACTGCTGTATTATTTATTTACAGTATTCATTGGCTCCAGTGCTTCTCTTTGGGTTATTAGAGCTCTTTATTCACTGTTTCTTTGCTCCTTTGCAGCCCCGCAACACACTGGCAGCCACCTATGAAAGTTGTGTGCATGTTATGTTATAGTGTAAGTGTGCGATTGTTTGCCTCCTGTTTACAAGCACAATGGCTAATCATCTGTGTTTGTATTAAAAGTAAAGGAACCCTTTCATACCTCGTGGTATATGGGGCAATACAGTGTTAGGCCTGTATTTTTCATTGACCGTCGGCACACAAAGGGTGATGTGGTCAGCATCACGCCGGCCGCCTTTACTTTCTCAGAGCATGTCTGGTACCCAGTTGAGGCTGGGTCGACCAGAGAGCCGCCCGGTCGGGAAAAATTCCCGCACTCGGGAGTTGAACCCAGACCACCAGCCTTGGGAAGCGAGTTCACTAACAACTACGCTACCGCGGCTCTCTGTTTTTGTATTAGCATGGTTCCATTCTGACCTGCTTTTCCATGTTGTGCAGTCAATGCTGTTTGAGAGACACAATAAAGACATTTTTTTTGGAGAGATAGTTGACAGTGGTCTTCTTCTTTTTATTTTTTTAACGTTCCATATCAACCCCTTGTTAAACCACTTTTTGTGATTTGTATGTGATCTGAGACTAAGAGCAATTACACGTTGTGCCAGTTATGCGCATACAAGTAGGCCAGTCCATCCATTTTCAGCGACACTTTTTATTTACTAGTGTAGTTTCCCTAGGCCCCTACATCAGTCACCTCTTACGACATGCCTTGTAGGTTGCAGTGCTACTATTTTTAGCCCCTTCTGAGCGCGGCAACACATGAGCAGGCAGTGGTCTTTTTTCCGATCCAGAAGCACTTGAGCTTTCAGCTCTTCGGCTCTATACCATGGACATCGCACTTTCGGTTTGGTGCCACGAACACCATAAATCTGGAGAACCTGTGACTTTTCTGCCAGCCTGCGGAATTGAACCGCGTTCACAGGTCACTTGTCACCCATCAATGCTACGAACACACTGGGTAGGCGGGCAAGGTAGTGGTCATAAAAACCTATCTTCATGGCTAAGTAATGGTGCAAAAGAAAAAGATTTATAGTTCAATTTCAGTGTTTGACAATTGCTTTTTCTGGGAGTTCCAAATACCAGTTGATTAATTTACCATATTCTTTGGCTCTGGTTCTTCCCCTTGAGTTCTTAGAACGATATTCTCTTGTATTATAGTTCACACAAATAAACCTTATCAAAAGAATAAGAATAAGACAATCAAGGTTCTTCGGTATATCGTGGAAGAGAGGTTTAGATCATTTGGTGACACAGGTAAAATTCAGGAAGGAGAGATCGGCAGAAGACAGAGGAAGATGTTGGATGGTCTAATATTGTAGTTAATAAAATATCGACGACAGAACTGCTTACTGCACCAAGGAGACAAAGTTGTGGAGAGATATGATCACCTACGCCAGCAGGCATGGCATTTGATTGACTGATTATAGTTCAGCAAATAGACTAATAGTTAGAAAATACAGTTGATAACATCCTGTTTGTCTTGAGAGACACTTGAGAGTTTTTAAAGTTTCTAGCTTTTTCCTGACATGTTTCTATATCAAGATGTCAATATCTGAGAGAATTCTTCTTCTTCAGTGTTCGCCTGCTATGAATTCAGGCGTGTCAGGGTGCCTGGTATCTCTCTCTCGATCACCGCTTAGACCGATGTACCAGATTTCCCCATAAATCTTATTCATGTGGAAATCTGATTCATGCGGCTTTAGCATGGGTGTGCTTCATCACATCTTTAGCGCCATTTAGAGCTCTGGTGCTTATCCTTCGGCAATGTGTCCGGTTTTAGGCACTGGGTTGCGTTACTGGGTTCGCTCTCCATCAGCCTTGGGCTGTCAGGGTGCCTGGTATCTCTCTCTCGATCACCACTTAGACTGATGTACCAGATTTCCCCATAAATTCTTATTAATGTGGAAATCTGATTCATGCGGCTTTAGCATGGGTGTGCTTCGTCACATCTTTAGCGTCATTTAGAGCTCTGGTGCTTATCCTTCGGCAATGTGTCCGGTTTTAGGGCACTGCGCGTACGTTCGCTCTCCATCAGCCTTGGGCTGTCCCCAGCCGACCTGCAAGGCAGCAGGCTGCTATTTTCTTTAAGGGTAGCTACCCTTAGACAACCTTCCCTCCCTGGTTATTGAGCGTCATCTGCCCAGGTTACCAGTCTTTTTGGACTACTTGGTTTGCCTGCCGTCCAGTTTTGTGTACGGTTTGCTCTGCTAGACTTTGATTGTCCCCAATCGAACTACTAGGCAGTAGCAGGTGCCTGGTATGACGTTTCTGACTGATTTTTGCATGAAGGCTGCTTTCCTTATTATCAGTGTTCCCTATCATACAGGCATGCTTTCTCTGACTTTAGAGGTATGAGACAATTCTATAATATATTGATTATATTTTATATTATATATCTACATGGTCATTAAAGTGTGTCCTGCACCGGCTCTGCATCCAGCAGAGTTGGTGTCAGCTAGTCTTCCTTAGGCATGGCAAAAAGTGAAAATTAGTAGCCTGCTGATGACCTGTAGAGCACACAAACCAACACCATCTCTCAGTTGTGTAGATCCCAGTTGTGTCGACCAGGAAACTTTGACAGTGAGGTCAAAGGCCAATGAGGCTCAGGAAATAATAGCAATTGAACTTTCCTAGATCATTGTTTTTTTTATCGTAGGGAGCCAAACCCAAATTTTTTTTAAAAAGCATGCTGAAACCGGATATGCTGGCCTATAGGTGCCTAATTGACACAATCAACTCATGCTCTAAGATGCTAATCACATACAGATCATAAAAAGTGGTTTTAACAAGTTGCTGTAGAGTGAACGAATAATAAGATATATCTATATGATGTTGAAATACATCAAACATTTATTATCAATGGAACAGAAAAATATAAAAGTGCAGCCATTCAATACATCAAATAGCACCTACTTTCTAGTGATGGATGGAAGAATGAAGAACATCCAGATATGTATGAGAACCACTAGCAGAATCTGGAAGATAAACTTGCCAAGGACAAACTTTCGAAGGAAGATGGCCCGGTCAATTATGATGAAAATAAACTGAGTGATCAGCATGATGAGGAATGGAATAGGGATCTTGTTGTCCTCAATGTAGCTTGTTACACTTCCTTCTCCTGTTGTATCCTGAAATATATATTTGGAAAACACAGAGGTTATTAACTCAGACAAAGAACTAAGCAGATACCAGTGGAAAAAAGAGATAAGTAAGAGACACCTGCGATGGATAGGACATACATTGAGTAGGTTGACTGGAAGAATTGCAAGACAGGCACTATATTGGAACCCCTAGGTAAGAGTAGGGGAAGGCATAGAAGTACCAGGAGAAGAGAGCTAGAGATGGATATTAAATGGATAGGCAAGACATAAAAATAATTGAAAGAAATGGCAAGAGAGAGGAAGAGCTGGAAGAAGTTTGCTGAAGACCAGTGCTCCGTTGGGAGTTGAAAGGTGAAGAAAGAGACGAAGAAGTGAGGTTATTGGTTAATAGAATCAATTTCACTGCCTTCCTAGTAGACCATTAGGCGCTCAAACTATTTGAGTATATGGTGGGGGTATGCATGCTGATGGTGCCTGTGGCTCACTGGTTATGTATGATGGTTCTTATTGTGACTCTTTCTATTTGTGCTATTCTTATTATTTTAACTGGAATCGAACCAACAAAGCAGTCAGTCGCTGACAACATTCCTTGTGGTATGTTGTAGGACAAGAAACAATCTCTCCATCACGCTCAGTCAGTGACCATTCTTTGTAGGGAACCCTATGACTGACTTACACTGTGTCTCTCCTTCTCCTCCACCAGAATGTCCTTAGTCTGCCCCCTACTACACCTTTCTTTCAGGGTTCCCTGCATGGTAGTTCTCATGATGGTACCTGAATTACTTCTGAGTATGTGTCCTATCCAATACCAGCATCTGCTTTTTATCACAGTGTGCATTTCTTCCTGATTGCAACTGTTGAGAAGTTCTTGGTTATTAATTCTTTCTGGAAGAAATATTCTGATAATTTTCCTCAGACAAGCTAAATATAGAATTTTGACAGTCTTCTTCTTCTTCTTTTGTCGTCACACTGCTACTGGGTTGTTGCCCAGTGTCGAGGTTTTCTGTTTTTGTCTTGCCCTGTTTTGATGGCTTTGGTGATTGTTATTTTTGCTCTTTCACAGGATTCTGCTATGCCATCTAACCATCTTTTTCGTAGTCTTCCTCTTGTCTTCTTTCCCGATGTTTTGTTGTAGAAGACTCTGTATACTGTGGAGTATGGATGCATTTTTATTAAGTGGCCAAACCACTTCATTCTTTGTTTCTCAATGTAATTCAAGCAAGGTTCTGTGCCAACTTTCTTTCTTATGCTGATGTTGGTGATTCTGTCTTTTCTGGTGTTGTTGGTAACTTTTCGCAGGCAACGCATTTCACATATAGTTATTTTTTGTGACTGCGCTTTGCTCATTGTCCATGTTTGGCTCTGGTAACACAAAGTAGGTATAAAAATGCTGTTGATCATTTGTTGCTTAGCTGCCTGTGAAATATTTGGGTGCTTTAACAAAGGGTCTACAGTCTAGGTTACTTTAATGTTGTTTTCCAACATTTGGATTCATAGAAAGGTACAAAAAAGTATGCAGTTCTCACATATCCTTAATTTAGTTTTTGTGTTATACTGGGAAGATCTCCACATGTTGTTGACATCCTTACCAGCACCCCACTTGTGCTATGTTCAAGTTCAAATAGAAGTACTAAATGATAATGTATGCTTTCCTGTTGAGCAAAATAGCACTGGTTAGAGCATTTGCTTTGAAGTGTGTGTCAAGGATCAATTCTGAGTGAGATGAATTGTTTCATATGTGATGAATGTACTTAAATAAAATCAAATGTGATGAATGTACTTACAGCAGGGCCAAATGAGCTGAACCCAAATACAAGAACCAGGAACAAAATGAAATCACAGAAAAACATTTGGGCATACACGTCTGCTGTTGCATTGTAGGAGGACTCGGTGACCTGCTTGAAGAACTTGGTGAACGGCTTGACTATGTAAGATATCCTGCAGAGATGTATATTAATAGATGGTTAACTTGATCAAATGTTATGCTTATCAATGTAAAACACTTTGGGAAATACCTTTATTCATAATAGAGCATCTACTTCTTCTTCGAAAACTCCATATCAATCCCTTGTTAAACCACTCTTTGTGATTTGTATGTGATCTGAGCCTAAGAGTGATTGTGCATGTTATGCGCCTACAAGTAAGCCAGCACATCCGATTTCTGCGACGCTTTGTTATTTACTAGGTAGCTTCCTAGGTTTCTACCTCAGTCTTCCGACATGCCGTGTAGGTAGCAGTGTTACTATTCTTTGCTCCCCATTGTGAGCAGGGCACCACACAGGCATAATAGTGCATCGGAGTTATTACATATATATTTCCAGAAGACAATGTTCTGGGAGATGTACTGTTCCTACCGTAGATGTACTCACAATAAACAACCTGTCTGGGGTGTGTAGAATCTGTTATATATTACATTCTATTTACACAACGTATTGTACAGAACAGTCTATCCACACAACATACTGTACAGAACAGTTTATTTACACAACATATTATACAGTACAGTCTATCCACACAACATATTGTACAGAACAGTCTATCCACACACGATATTGTACAGAACAGTCTATCCACACAACATATTGTACAGAACAGTTTATTTACACAACATATTGTACAGAACAGTCTATTCACACACCACATTGTACAGAACAGTCTATCCACACACCACATTGTACACAACAGTTTATTTACACAACATATTGTACAGAACAGTTTATTTACACAACATATGTACAGAACAGTCTATCCACACACGATATTGTACAGAACAGTCTATCCACACAACATGCTGTACAGAACAGTCTATCCACACAGTATATTGTATAGAACAGTCTACCCACACAGCATATTACAGAACAGTCTATTCCGAGAACAATCTATAAACAATCACTTGCTTACCCTTGTGCTAACTTTGAGCGTGGTTCTGCAGGTACAGCAACTACCTCCTGATCAGTCTCTGAATCTTTGAAGTAAGAATCCTCATCTACTGCCTGCCAATTAGAAATGCATTAAATTTGTTAGCTGAACTGCAACTCTAGGCAGACACATTGGTGCTTATTGTTCTTGTAAGACAGCAAAGGTATGCATGCTGATAGTTCCCATATCATATATATTATATATACACTTTTATCATGCTTGCATTTATGTCATTGGTTGTGCTATATGTCGACTACCCCCTTTTGATCTTGCTGATAGAATCCAGATGTTGTGCTTGCATTCCTCTGGATTCTATCAGCGAGGTTGAGAGGGGGAAATTGACACTTGGGCAACTCAGCTACTCCATAAAAATCGCCCAGGCATGCGTCACGGAAAGGTCAATTCGTGGTTGACTTTGCTGACCAAACCAACACGGTGCTATATCTTTAGTTCTACTGTCAAGACAAAGTTCACAATCTTCTACTGGGTCAGAAGACATCCTCATAGCTACTGTCTCATCTCTGTACACTTTGACCATATTTCACACCTCTCTCTCTCTAGATATATGTAATCACCAGGCTTGTCTTCAGTACACTGCTTTATGGTAGTGACACAGGACCCACCTACTTGTACATCTAAACAGGCTTTCAAAAGCAGTTCCTTCGTAGATCTCTTATAGGATTAGGTCACAAGACCACCACCAATAAGGGGTCTCTGTGGCTGAGTGGTTAAGCCCTTTGCCTTGCGAGTCGATGGTTCGAATCCAGACCTCAGCCTTCTGTTCATGAATGCAGCTTTTTCCAGAGACCCCTAGAATTGTTGCCGGAGCTACGGAGTTCGTGCTTTGTGCAATACTCCGGCAGGTGGCATGTCATTTCTGCGGAGAGGGACCGAGCCATATGGGGTAAAACCCGGTGCAATGAAGTCAATCCTTCGGCTTTTTAAATAAGGAGTTGGGAAAGAATAAGTATTATAACAATATTTTCTTTGCTCATTTAGAAGACGACATAATATCGAAAGATCTTTTTATTAGGGGTAATTGCAGACAGGTAGGAGATTTAGGACTGTCAAGTCTACTTCAGCATAAGAATGTGTGCAAGATGTATAAGCATGATCCAGGTCATCATCATCAGGTGCCATGCTGGCTGGCATAGATTTAGAATCTCCAAAAATCTCTGTCCCTGGTGTTTGCTATCATCTCAGATGTTGATGCTCTTCCGTGTTATGGAGTCAGGCTTTCCAAAATTTTCTCTCTCTGTCTTCCTCTGCCCTCGATTGTACAGGCAGTCACAATGTGTTCTAAGCTATCCCTTCTCATTACATGTCTGAAAAATGATGATTGCCTCTTTCTTATATTGATAATAAGCTTTCTCTGTGTCTTGGCCTCATTCAACACCTCCACATTCATCATTTTAGCAGTCCATCGGATTCTCATCCTTCTTCTGTAAAACCACATCTCTGTGGCCTCCTGAGATTTTGCTTGTTTACCTTCCATGACTCACATCCATGTCAGTATTGGCTCTATGTAGTCTGTTCTTACCTGTTCAGGAGAGTTAGGAACTGAATGCTCCTTAATTTCTGCAGCCTCCATGTCTGCTGTGATGTCTGCTGCATCTCTCCATAGACCATATTTCTGGAAATTGACATAGACAAAGAGGTTAGCAAAGTACACTGTGATATTCTGTACACAAAATTAAGTCTTGCTAAAAAATTAAAAGTCATAATAAGCATATATTTGCATATATATGATCTTTTTCATCTTTACAGATGGTCAATTGACAAGTGTTTTACTGTGACAACTTCTGAGTTTTCGCTTTTTCCACTCTTGTCTTTCAGCTCATCCCTAAGTCTCTTTTCAAAAGATTCTGTACCTTTGCATAATGTATTTTTTCACATAACTCAGTCATGAGCTAATTTTTCCCATTTGTTGGGACAGATAGCAAAGTTCTTCATTGAGGCCTTGCAGACATCCTTGTATGAGCAGTGGTCTGTCTTGGTGTCTCTTCCCTTCTGAAAGTTCACAGAACAACACCTGTTGGGGTATACAGCTATTTTCCATTCTTCTCATATGTCTCAGTCATCTTAGTCTTTTATAGATGGGCAATATAGGAAGGCAAGTTTACAAGTTGCAGTACTTCAGAGTTAGTTATCTTGTCCTACCATCTGATGTTCATAATCTTACGGATACATCGAAGGTGAAAGATGTTAAGTATACTCTCATGTCTTGAGTAGACTGTCCATGTTTCTGAGAAGTTTCAAATTTATAGAGCCTATGTAATTAGCATTGGATATGACACTACAAGGAAGACCAGCAAATAACGTAGGTAGACAGGCCTTGCTATAGAATCCAAAGTAAAATAGAAACAGAGGAAGACAGGCCTTGCTATAGAATCCAAAGTAAAATAGAAACAGAGGGAGACAGGCCTTGCTATAGAATCCAAAGTAAAATAGAAACAGAGGAAGACAGGCCTTGCTATAGAATCCAAAGTAAAATAGAAACAGAGGAAGACAGGCCTTGCTATAGAATCCAAAGTAAAAGAGAAACAGAGGGAGACAGGTCTTGCTACAGAATTCAAAGTAAAAGAGAAACAGAGGGAGACAGAAAAACCTAACGATGAAATAACAAATTGAGATGAATGAAAAGACTTGGAAAGTATGGCACAGGACAGAGACACATATTGGAAACTTGTTGATCTGTAGTCCAGAGGAAACTAAAAGTTTGACAACTTATTAACTAGATATTCCCTGAGTGACAGCTATAGCTACTTACAGAAAATATAAAACATTAAAAAACAATGCTGAAAAGACAAACCAGATTTAGCAAACAAAATTTGTTGCATTCTATAAACTGAATAACTAATTTGGCCCGTCTGCCCAGTGTGTTCGTAGCGCATTGGATAACGGGTGGGTAACAAGTCTCCTGTGAGTGCGGTTCAATTCTGCCGGCTGGAAGAAAAGCCACAGGTTCTCCAGATTTACGGTGTTTGTGGCACTGAACCGAAGGGTTGCGATGTCCATGGTACCGAGCTGAAACCTCAAGTGCTTCTGGATCGGGGGAAAAAAAATAACTAATCTGAAACTATAATATGGTGGTCCTTTACAGCTTCAGTTATCTTCATTGCACTCCGGACATGTCCATAGATGCTTCGATCTCTTTCGCAATATCTCCAACAGCATCCAGCGACTAACTGTACCAGTTCGATGTTGATTGATGAGCCTACTCATATACTTGTTGTGCTGTTCTTTTCTGGTCACTCCAATCTCCAGTACAGGCCTTTGCAATCTACTGGTCGATGTGGATTGGTTTAAATGAAAATCCTGTTTGCGGCCACACACTCCATGAGCGTGTTCAGAACATCAGCCATACAGCTTGCAGATATATTGAACATATCATCTTGTTTTAAAAATATTCTTCTTCTTCTTCGAACGTTCCATATTGACCACTTGTTAAACCACTCTTTGTGATTTGTATGTGATCTGAACCTAATAGCGATTAGACGTTGATGCCAGCTATGTGCCTACAAGTAGGCCAGCACATCTGATTTCTGCAACGCTTTTTATTTACTAGGAAGCTTCCTAGGTCCGTACCTCAGTTGCCTTTACGATCTGCCTTGCATTTCGCAGTGTTACTATTCTTTGTTTCTCTTGAGCCTCACAACACATGGGCGAATAAAAATATTTTCCTACTTACTTTAGTTTGTCTATAATACTTCTCATTTTCTTTGAGAAAATGTTGGAAGTTCTAAACTTACCATCAAGATTGAACGGTGAAGGAAAAGTGCTAGAAGCAGGGCAATATCAACATTTGCATAGTTGGATTTCTTCTCAATTCCAATTATACGAGGTGGGAAAAATGGGCTTGTATTTACTGAACCATCGTTCCAAGGAAAGAATCCAAACTGGAACAAGTACTTGCAAACAACAACTGCCTGTGTAAGAAGATAAATTCAATCTTTGGGAGTCAATTCTGTTACTTTGTTACAAAATGTTGAATCTATCTAAACTGTTACTTTCTTTCGTTTTTTCAATCTTGTTTTGCCTCACAGCATCAGGTCAAGAAGAGATTTAAAAAACGGGCCTTTGTGTGCGCTTCGTAGATAGTGTCTTTCGTTGCCTCTGTTATCTCTGAGGTCCATCTTTGCGTGCGCCTATTGCTTTGTACCCATTGTATCAGAACAGCAATGCTCTTTGAGGTGCAATGTTACTACATTACAAAAATATAGAATCTATCTATGCTGTTACTACATCAACAAATGTTGAATCTATCTATGCTGTTACTACATTACAAAATGTTGAATCTATCTAGGCTGCTACTACATAAACAAATGTTGAATCTATCTATGCTGTTACTACATCAACAAATGTTGAATCTATCTAGGCTGTTACTACATTACAAAATGTTGAATCTATCTATGCTGTTACTACATCAACAAATGTTGAATCTATTTATGCTGTTACTACATAAACAAATGTTGAATCTATCTATGCTGTTACTACATTACAAAATGTTGAATCTATCTATGCTGTTACTACATCAACAAATGTTGAATCTATCTATGCTGTTACTACATAAACAAATGTTGAATCTATCTATGCTGTTACTACATTACAAAATGTTGAATCTATCTATGCTGTTACTACATCAACAAATGTTGAATCTATCTAGGCTGTTACTACATAAACAAATGTTGAATCTATCTAGGCTGTTACTACATCAACAAATGTTGAATCTATCTATGCTGTTACTACATCAACAAATGTTGAATCTATCTATGCTGTTACTACATCAACAAATGTTGAATCTATCTAGGCTGTTACTAAAATGTTGAATCTATCTATGCTGTTACTACATTACAAAATGTTGAATCTATCTAGGCTGCTACTAAAATGTTGAATCTATCTAGGCTGTTACTAAAATGTTGAATCTATCTATGCTGTTACTACATTAACAAATGTTGAATCTATCTAGGCTGTTACTAAAATGTTGAATCTATCTATGCTGTTACTACATTACAAAATGTTGAATCTATCTAGGCTGTTACTAAAATGTTGAATCTATCTATGCTGTTACTACATTAACAAATGTTGAATCTATCTAGGCTGTTACTACATTACAAAATGTTGAATCTATCTAGGCTGTTACTAAAATGTTGAATCTATTTATGCTGTTACTACATTACAAAATGTTGAATCTATCTAGGCTGTTACTACATTACAAAATGTTGAATCTATTTATGCTGTTACTACATTACAAAATGTTGAATCTATCTAGGCTGTTACTACATTACAAAATGTTGAATCTATCTAGGCTGCTACTACATTACAAAATGTTGTATCTATCTAGGGTGTTACTACATTAAAAAATGTTGTATCTATCTACGCTGTTATAATAATTCCTCCCGTACTGTTATAAATTACATAGGGCCTGCAAGTAATTTCTCTATACCGCTCTTTCCTGGGCAACTTGCTCAATCTCCTCCATGGAACTGAGACTGATATTTCTTACTTCTCTCAGCAAAGTTTGTTTCCGGGTTTTATTAAGGTGTCCTCTCTTTCTTGAACCCTTTTCCACCCACTTTAATGCCTGCTTTGGTATTCTATGATCATTTCTTCTGAAGGCACGCCCAACATATCTCCATCTTCTTTTTATAACAGTTGTTGATCAGACATTTCTCTGATTTCATTATTTCTCCTGAATTCATCCAATTTTATGTTCATTAATTTTTGCAGATCTATATTCAAATGTATTTAACTTATTTTCGATATATTTAGTCATTTCAACTCCAACAACATCAATACGATGATATTTTTCACATACTCAGTGTATGTAATGATAGTAATTCAAATGGTCTTTGATGGGCGTCAACAACATTCCACAAGGAAAACCATCAGAGGTAGAGGAATACAGAAAGGGAGGTGCGTACACCATCTGGTCGAGATCATCAAAAAATAGCACAATTTCGAGGTGATGCAAGAGTAGACCAAAAGCTGTGAGCAGACGACTGTGAAGCGTGCTTATTTTCTTTGAATTGCTGGTTAATTTCTTCTTCATCTTGTTTCTCTAGCTCATCCAGGCTGAAAATAGATTATATATATTGGAATTCCCATTAGTAATAAATAACAGAATCATAAATAACCACTAGATCAAATGCATGTGAATTCACTTTATTCATTTGGATTCATTTCAGTAATAAATAAACAATCATCAAGTAGCTTGTCCCTTCCGGAACTTGGCTCCCATGAAAAACTCTCTGTTCTGTGCAAGTTAACTAGCGTCAGCAGCAGTCATTCTCAGATCATCAATGACATCTTGCACCCATCCTCTTCTAGGTCTTCTTCTTCCAGGCACCATTCCTTCCAAAATTATCTTCTCCAGGCACTCATGTCGTTTGATGTGTCCGAAATATTTAATTTTCTTTGATTTTATACTATTTAATATCCAACTCTCTTTAATATCAAGCTGTTGCAGAACAGAAGCATTTGTTCTTTTCTCTGTACATGATATTCTAAGTACTCTTCTGTAGCATTTGCACTCAAAGACATTAATCATCTTCTCTAATACACAGATCAAATTCATTTGAACTCATACCAGATTTGAGTTCAAAGCAGTCATTTGAATTGACAATAAATCAAAATATCAACAGGAGATCAACTTCATTACAATTCAAATTGGCATCTGTCATTTAAATTCATGTCAGTAGTAAATCTTTCTTTCTTTCTTTCGTCCTTCTCTGCTTTTTTGCTGCTATGCGTAGCAGGTTTAACTGATGATCGGTTTCTGAGATAATGCACGCTCGGTCGCTTGATATGGTGTGGTATTATGGAGTTTTAAGATGTCTGCAGCTCCAACAACCCATCTTTTTCTTGGTCAGCCCCTTCCTCTTGATGATTCCATTTTCAGGCTATACGCTCTTGCAACTGGTGTATTCGGGTTCATTCTGACCAAGTGGCCAAACCATTTGAGTCTCTGTTTTTCAATAAATCTAATAGCAGGTTCTTCCGACTGTTCTTCTAATTTCCTCATTTCTTATATGGTCTCTTCTTGTTTTATTTACTGCTTTCCTCAAGCATCTCATTTCGCATGTGGTAATTTTCCTTTCTTGTTCTTTTGTCAGTGCTCATGTTTGGCACTGGTAGCACAGTGTTGGTATGAAGATTGCATTTATAATCTGTCTTTTAGTCTCTACTGAATTGCTGGGTGTAAATTAATTTTAAGTAGTAAATTAATTTAATTTAAATTAGTCATCTAAATTGGCATCAGTCATCTGTAGTTATATGAGTTTTAGTTTAGTGTAAATTAAGATACAAAAATTCCAGTGTTGTGTTGGGGCCTGTAAGGGAAACAAAGAATAGTACCACTGTGACCTACAAGGCATATCCTAAGAGGCGGCTGATGTAGGACCTAGGGAAGCTACCCTAGTAAATAAAAAGCATTGCAAAAACCGGATGTGCTGGCCTACTTGTAGGCGCATAACTGGCACAACATACAATCGCTCTTAGGCTCAGATCACATACAAATCCACAAAGAGTGGTTAACAAGTGGTCGATGTGGAGCGTTCAAGAAGACGATACAAAAAGGCAACTATTGCCTCAAAAGCATGCATCAGTCATTTCAATTCATATTAATTTTGTTTAGTTCGCTCAAGAAGACGATACAAAAAGGCAACTATTGCCTCAAAAGCATGCATCAGTCATTTCAATTCATATTAATTTTGTTTAGTTCGTTCGAAGAAGACGATACAAAAAGGCAACTATTGCCTCAAAAGCATGCATCAGTCATTTCAATTCATATCAATTTTGTTTAGTTTAGTTGTCAGATCATCATCACTGAACATTGCACCAATCAGTCCTTATTTTCTCTGATCTCCCTCTCAGTATGTTTCTCAGCATGTGACAACTAACGACACCAGAATTCATATCAGTAACAGACAACTATAATCCTTTGTAGTTCTCCGGAGGATGGGAAATACCTGAACTAAGATATGCTGATGACACAGTATTACCATCAGCATTGAAGAAAGCAATTGCAAAATTAATCATGGCAGTGCAAGAAAAAAAAAAGTGAAAACAAAATATATATCTCAGTGCAGCAGAAACAAAAATAATGACAACTGATAAAACAAACAAAGAATATAATTATCAAAGGAGATAAAATAGACAAAAGTGAACGGTTTAGAATATCTGTTTCCTGTTAACAAGATATGGAGATGGGATGAAGGGAATTCAAATAATAACAAATATAGTCGTATAAATACTTTACTTTTAGTATGAATGAAAATCGCGGCATATCCTTTACAGATTGTCACCATCAAAACCACAGTGAACGAGTTGTTGATTTTCTAGGCACCACTTATAAGTTCTGTAGTTTTTCAATGCTTTCTGAATAGTGAGGTGTATTTTTTCTGTTCTTAAAAATCTATTGGAACAAATTCGCTTCCAAACTGCCCGAAGCAGAGTTTGAACCAGGTCCTCTTGGGCTGTGATCGAGCTCACTACCACGAAGTCACAGACGCCCACATATATACATTTAAACCACGTTTTTATGTGTTGTTTTTTTTGGAATAAAATTTTTAATAGACGGTGCTCTAACAAAATCTGCTATAATTTTTTTTTAATGTTATGCACCAGAGCACAATTTCATATGTTAGAATGTGCAGAGTTGAAAATTATATATAAGAAATTCATTTGCTGTATTCTACCAAACATTATATATAAATACCAGCAAATCAATCTTGTGAATACGTTTGATTCTATTTACTGTTTTGGTTCGTGAGGTGGCTTGTCAGAAAATTTGCAGCCAAAACGGTTTGTCAGATGGCTTATTGTTATGTGAGAGCTAAGCAGCTAAATATGGTTTGTAATGGAACTGATAGGACAACAAAGATCAGAATATTAAGAGCATGCATATTCCCAATGACAATTTATAGGTGTGACACATGGACAATTAAAAAAACAGTGAAAACGTGCTTTTGAATGTAGATGTTATAGAAGAGTCCATCACATACCATTGACTGTGAAGAAAACAGATCTAACCAGAAAGAATATATTTGTATATATAAACAGTATTTCACGCAGACGAAAGAAGGAGCACAAGATTAAAGAAAAATGGCTGATTCTACAACAAAAGAATGAGAAAAGTGAAGTATGTTGAACATATAAAAAAACATGAGGTGCTGGAGAAGACAAATAGTGAGAGAGAGACATCCCAGCAAAGAAGAAGAGGAAGACCTGACAAAGATGGATTCAAGATGTGATAGATGATTTGAAACGCTTGCAATCGAGAAGGGACATATAGTCCATGAGAGAAAGAATTCTGAGCCACTGTTTTGGTGGTAAAGTTCCGATCAGGACAAACTATTGGAGAAGGATGATGATGATTATGAATACATCAAAGATATAAAAAGTACATCAAATTAATTGTTATTTCCCACCAGTTATTAGAACTCACACCAGTAATAAATAAACACAACAGCTTACAGTAGCATAAACAACCAGTAACAATATGTTTAATAAAACTTGAGAATATTATTATTTTCATTTTTGGCTTTTTCATCCCTCTAATTGGAGCATAGTCCCACCACTGTTGTTGATCTTCCCAAATAGCTTGTCCTGAGCAAAACTTTGCCACCTTAACTGCCCTTTGGAATTTTTCTCTCTCATAGGCTAGATGTCCCTGACTAGTCTTCTTGATACTCCCAGCATTCTGCATAGACACTTCATCTCTCTCGTGACTAGTCTTCTTGATACTCCCAGCATTCTGTGTAGACACTTCATCTCTCTCGTGACTAGTCTTCTTGATACTCCCAGCATTCTGCATAGACACTTCATCTCTCTTGTGACTAGTCTTCTTGATACACCCAGCATTCTTGTGAGACACTTCATCTCTCTCGTGACTAGTCTTCTTGATACTCCCAGCATTCTGCATAGACACTTCATCTCTCTTGTGACTAGTCTTCTTGATACACCCAGCATTCTGCGTAGACACTTCATCTCTCTTGTGACTGGTCTTCTTGATACACCCAGCATTCTGCGTAGACACTTCATCTCTCTCGTGACTAGTCTTCTTGATACACCCAGCATTCTGCATAGACACTTCATCTCTCTTGTGACTGGTCTTCTTGATACTCCCACCATTTTGCATAGACACTTCATCTCTCTTGTGACTGGTCTTCTTGATACTCCCAGCATTCTGTGTAGACACTTCATCTCTCTCGTGACTAGTCTTCTTGATACACCCAGCATTCTGCGTAGACACTTCATCTCTCTTGTGACTAGTCTTCTTGATACTCCCAGCATTCTGTGTAGACACTTCATCTCTCTCGTGACTAGTCTTCTTGATACTCCCAGCATTCTGCATAGACACTTCATCTCTCTCGTGACTAGTCTTCTTGATACACCCAGCATTCTGCATAGACACTTCATCTCTCTCGTGACTAGTCTTCTTGATACTCCCAGCATTCTGCATAGACACTTCATCTCTCTTGTGACTAGTCTTCTTGATACACCCAGCATTCTGCGTAGACACTTCATCTCTCTTGTGACTGGTCTTCTTGATACACCCAGCATTCTGAGTAGACACTTCATCTCTCTCGTGACTGTCTTCTTGATACACCCAGCATTCTGCGTAGACACTTCATCTCTCTTGTGACTGGTCTTCTTGATACACCCAGCATTCTGCGTAGATCCTTCATCTCTCTCGTGACTAGTCTTCTTGATACACCCACCATTTTGCATAGACACTTCATCTCTCTTGTGACTGGTCTTCTTGATACTCCCAGCATTCAGTGTAGTCACTTCATCTCTGCCATGACTTTCCTCCACAAAACGCCTTTTACCAACTCACAGAATCACTTTGAGGAAATTATTATTATTATAATATAAAAACATGAGAAATTTAAGAAAAATACAATGTAGATAAAAAGAAGAAATAAAGAAAAAAAAAAAAAAATAAGATGCCAAACCTGAGAATCAAACTCAGAACATGTGCTTTAAATGTAATAAAAATTGCAACAATAAATGGTAACAGTCCCCAAATGTATTAAAAATAAATAATGCCAACAATAATTGGCAACGGTCCCCAAATGTATTACTCAGAACATGTGCTTTAAATGTAATAAAAATTGCAACAATAAATGGTAACAGTCCCCAAATGTATTAAAAATAAATAATGCCAACAATAAATGGCAACGGTCCCCAAATGTATTAAGAAAAACAGTCATGAAAAAACTGGTCATCAAAAATACACTTAAGAATAGCTTCTTCATACCTGAGATGAGTCCAAGAGTGTCTTGAAAGTATAGAGAATGTAAAGCACACTGAGTAATATAGTCTTAATAATAACAGCCAGTCAAATTGACAGATTTACAGCAACAGATATAATAAAATGTGCTGTCAAGATCAATAATAAAATGCCTGTATATGAAGCAGAAATCAATCAATCAATCCATCAATACTGTAATGATTTTATGATGTATTTAGTGCTTGTATTTAAAATAGTAACTATTTCATGATGTACTGATAACCTTGTGGCACAAACACCACACTATGTGACTTTGGGTTGGACGCCTTTTTGCAAGGATCCACACTAAAGCGTTTTTTAATTCTAAAACAAATGGCTTGTAAAAAACATGGTGTTTGCACTGGTCCACTAAGAGTTAAAGACAACCTTAAGAAGTGACTAAAATGTATGGCATAAATTCTGACAGCTATGAAGTTGATGCTTACAACTGTTCAGCTTGAAGCTCGACTTCTCGCAGAGGTGCAGTAACATCCAAGTCGGGCAAAACGGCCACTACAGAAAACAAAGGCAAACCAGGAAGGACATTGCATTAAATCCCCCCCAAATGGTATTGCCAAAATTCCATAACTACAATACAGAAAAACATTCAGAACCCAAAATGGCCTCGTCAGTACACCTAATCTCACTTCTAGCACCAACAATGGATGAACTGAGTTGAAGGGTTTAAAACTGAAGGATTGGCTTCATAGCACCAGGTTTACCCGTATGGCTCGACCCCCCCAGAAATGGCACGCCCTGCCTAGAGTATTGCACAAAGCATGAACTCCGTAGCTTCAGCAACATTCCTAGGGTCTCTGAAAAATGAACCGTGAACAGACGGCGAGTGTGAACTTGAGCTCTGTCTAAATTCAGACCCACAACCTTCGTTAGCAAGGCAAGGTTTTTAAAAAGGTTTTAAAGCCGAAGGATTGACTTCATTGCACTGGGTTTACCCCATGTGGCTCGGTCCTTCTCCCAGAAATGGCATGCCACCTGCGAGAGTATTGCACAAAGCATGAACTCCTTAGCTCCAGCAACAATCCTAGGGGTCTCTGGAAAAACTGCACTTGTGAACAGAACGGCTCAGTCCAGATTCGAACCCACGATCTTCGACTCACAAGGCAAGGGCTTAACCACTTAGCCACAGAGACCCCGGATGAACTGAGTGGTCATCATCACCCATAATGGACGAACAACAACATATATCTATGATTTTTAAAATTTAAGAGTAAAGTGTGATTAATACCAATGCAAAGGGTATATTTTTGCTGTAAATTCTCATTAAAATATCAACTGAAATTTGTTGACATATATCACTGGATAGTATAGAACTAATGATATTTGAGTAGAGATTGTTCTAGACTATTACAAGTGCTGGCCATATTTACATTTAAGGTTAAGTGAAGCTCATTTGAGAATGTAGGGGTTCTCTGTGGCTAATTGGTTAAACCTTTGACTTGTGTTCCGAAGGTCCCTACAAAATGCGATGCCTACGAAAAGTTACCAACAACACCAGAAAAGACAGCCACCAACATCAGCATAAGAAAGAAGGTTGAGACAGAACTTTGCTTGATTACACTGAGAAACAAAGAATGAAGTGGCTTTGCCAATTAATAAGAATTTAACCAAACTCCACAGTAAACAGAGCCTTCTACAAGAGAACATCAGGAAAGAAGGCCAGAGAAAGACCCCCAAAAAGATGGTTAGAAGACATAGCAAAATCCTGCCAAAAAAAGTACAAATAGCTATCACCCAAACCACTAAAACAACGCCAAGACAAAAACAGAAAACCAAGACACTGGACAACTCGGTAGCAGTGGACGACAAAAAGAAGAAATAACTGAGAACAATTTTCTCAAAATCATAACTGTCATAAAGACGTTTTCAGCTTTTAAATATGTATATGTAAGTACCTGAGCATGCTTTGTGACATAGTTCTTGGCAAGGTGGAAGTGTCCACTGGAGGAGGCTCACTTGGCCCTGCTGTGTCCTCAATGTCCAACCTGATATCTTGCTCTCTGTGAGCATATGAACATGAACATAGATATGCTATACAACATATATAACATGTAAATTAAATATAAAACTTTAAGTTTATAAATAATATAGAGAAATATTACTGACACAAGTTGAAGGAATTGATAGAACCACTAACTGGCAAATCAAATAACATTTTGAACTCAAACCTCAGTAATGACAAAAAAGATAAAAATAACAAAAAAAAGAATAACATTTTGCAATCTTCTTTTATTGTGAGCATGGCCACTAAACTGACAAAGTATTCAGTGACCATCATTACTCTTTGTAGTGTCTGGTTAAAAAGAAAAAATCTATCTCCATATCTTTCTTGGTTCCTGGCATTTTTTGTGTATCTTTCTTGGTTCCTGGCATATTTTGTGTATCTTTCTTGGTTCCTGGCATTTTTGTGTATCTCTCCTTGGTTCTCTGGGCATATTTTGTGTATCTTTTCTTTGGTTCTGGTTCTGGCATTTTTGTGTATCTTTCTTGGTTCCTGGCATATTTTGTATATCTTTCTTGGTTCCTGGCATATTTTGTGTTAGAAACAAATTCTCTCTACTTGTCTTGGTTTTAACCATCCTTTGTATATTAAAAACAAACGCTCTTCACTTTTCTTGTTTAAACCCATCCTTCTTAGGCGCCCTAGACTGGTTTATAGTTTTCATCTCAACAAGGAAACAATTATTACTTGTCTTATATATACTAAGGATCTAATGGCCAAGATTACACTAAAAACCATCGCGAAGGCCCCTACATCAAGGACGCATGATCAACTTACCATGCCCAGAATATAGAACGGTACAGATTTGCACTACACAGATGTCAAGCCCATATATATTATACAAGTAGTAGTTGAAAAGTGGTCAATTGTCTTTTCCCAGGTAGATGATGGAATTGCTTGTCCACTCTTGCCGTTAAGCGTAGGGGTGGAAGCTTTAATTTGCGTTCAAGGACCAGGTGAGTTGCCCTTGTTGTGTTATATCCATGTTTATTTAGTGTGGTCTTGATATTGTCTATCCATCTTTTTCTTGGTCTTCTCTTGGCTCTAGTACCTGATCTCTTTTTATTGTATGCTGTTATTGGTGGTTGGTTGTATTCCATTCTCATTAAATGTCCAAACCACTGCATTTGTTGTCTTTCAATGTATTCAGTGCATGATGCTATGCGCACTCTGCTTCTGAAGTCCTCATTTCATAGTCTATCTTTCCTGGTGATCCCAACTACCTTCCTCAAGCATTTCATTTCACATGTGGTGAGCTTTCTGTGGTGTATTGCTGTTAGAGACCAATTTAAAAAGTGATCAATAAAAGGTCAAAAGCAAGCTGATGTCTATGAAAATATGGTGCCTAGTATGCAGCAAGCAGTCTGTCATGAGATAGGTTGGCACATACAAATACTACTATAAGCTGATACACATATGTGCTATGCTGAAAGGTTCAAATATCGCATCTGGTTGGATAATGCTGTAAACTAGCAGCCCAACATATCCCTGTCCTTCGATCCAAATCCCATACAAGCCACTAAGAGGGGTATTAAGAACGAATGCAGAAGAAGAATGCAATGTACACTACACAGCATTAGGCAAAAGCCTAAGAGTTCAAACTCGCTAGATCATTAAAGAAAAAACAGATTTCACCCCATTTTCCCATTACTGTAAAAAGTGCACAATTTACTCTGACACTGTATGGTGGAATTAAAAAAAGATAATGGAATCACATAATTGTGAATGTATCGAGACAAAAATCTAAATTGCAGAAAATGTCAGATTCAACTAAAAAATGTACATGGATAAAACTTACGTGATATTTTCACCATTGCGGCTAGTGTCCTTAGTTCTCTGAAAGCATGAACAAAAACTGTGAGAACTGCTCTAAAACTGAATATTAATGCTGAACTGTAATATAGATAACAAACTTGTACTGAATAACAAATGTAAAAGTTATTGATAAGTTCCAGAATCAAAGGTTATGGTATGAGTGTGCCCATGTGTTGCAGGGACCCTCACGCGTAGCAAAGAATAGTAACACTGTGACCTACAAGGCATGTCATAAGAGCTGACTGAGGTAGGGGTCTAGGAAAGCTACCTAGTAAATAATAAGCGATGCAGACATCGGATGTGCTGGCCTACTTGTAGGTGCATTACTGGCACACGATACAATCACTCTTAGGCTTGGATCACAACAAATCAAAAGTGTGGTTAACAAGTGGTCAATATGGAGAAGAAGGTATGAGTAGATGTCGTCTATAGAGGTTTCCAACCTCCATAGACTCTTGTGGATCTACTGTACTGGGTATGTGGGTGTTCAAGGCAACGAGAGAGCAGACAAGCTTGCATCGATTGTTAGGGAGTTTAGGATGGATAAGGGAAATGTTCCTCGGTATCTTGATGACCTACTGTTGGATGAGAACACTAAAATTGATGTTAAACCAATCCAGTGATTTTGTTTGGAACAATGAAGTTTGGAATTACACATTGTACAAGTAGAACTGGACGCTTGAGGGCAGAGAGAAAGTGTGTTTAAGCAGCGAACCACAGGAACCATCAGTATGCATACATTTTGATATCTGTTGGGGGAGACTGAGCACCTATGGATCTACCTGGAGATCATTGACATCAGTTCAGTAACCAATAACAATAAGTTTTATCACACACACCTTATTCTGCAACTCAGGTGCCTAGTGTTTAATTCAAAATTTCTTAAACAGCTGTAGATATGCAGCAGTAGAAACAACATACTATACAGAAAAATTAGATACTTTGGTCTCATCAAGCGTCGCGATGGCCTGGAGAGAACAATATTAGATGACAGTGTCCCAGGAGGCAGAGGCAGACCAAGAAGATGGCTACAAGATATTAAAGAAGCCATGAATATGACCATCGACGATGTGGGTGAACTGGCTAGAGACAGAGTGAATTTCAGATGCGCCGCAAAGAGAGCAACGTACTGTAAAGGATACGCACCTTGATGATGATGAGATATGCATCAAATGAAGTGTCATTATTCAAAAGACAGCCGCTAAGCGACCATAGTATATTCCCTACATCCAACTTCAACACTTAGACTACAAGCGCTTTTAATGCGATAAAATGAGTTTAAAACTAAAATTAAAAAATGAAGGTTGAGAAGTCACTGGAATCTGTATTCAGAATAAAGTATCAACACTAAGTCCTTACAGTAGACTATTGCTGAAAGTGCAGACAGGAATGTACATTCTCTGTAGCTCCTACAGAGGTTCCAAAATTCTTTATATAACTCATAAAGGTGCAAAGTTACGCACATTAGGTCATATATGGAGTATGTGTATGTTCTGAAACCAGCTCTATAAACAATTACCCACACTGTAAAGTAAAATAAAAAGGAAAGGAACCATTTTGATACCATGTGGTATATAGGGTAATACAGTGTTAGGCCCGTATTTTTCATTGACGGTGGGCACATGATGGGCGATGTGGTCAATATCATGCCGGCCGCCTTTACTTCCCAGTTCTTATACTAGTACCCAATCTTCCTCTTCTTTGCGTTCGTTCTTACGACCAATTTTAATCACTCTTGATCTTTGCCAAGAACGTGTATACGTTGCACATTGGTTTGGTAGGCCCCTAAACGCATACCCTTCTACACGTTTAGGACATGTGCAATCGATTTCAGCCAAACCTCCTTAGTCGCCTCTTACGACAGCGTGGCAGGTAACAGTGTTTCTATTCTTTACACCCCAAATTTGGGCCCCAGTAACCACTCGGGCGCTAGTACCCAATTGAAGCTGGGCCGTCACGGTCAGAAAAAATTGCATGCTCACTGTGGAATTGAACCACTAGCATAAAAAGCGAGTTTACTAACAACTACGCTACTGCGGACATAACCATACTGACACCCTAATCATTTTCTTTCTCTCTCTATACACACACACCATCCATCTTACCAATATTTTGGTTTTCTCAGTGACCAGTTCCTTTGACAACTTCTTGGCTACAAGTCTAAAGTTGCGGGACAGACGGTTACACAACCGAATCAGCCAATCTACAAAGCTGTACCATATTGTGAAGATGAAATTAAACACCATCTTTATTTTGTCAAAAGCTGAAAATAAAAGAAAGACCTCAAATAAAATAGCAAGACATAAGTTTGAAATTATCATCCAGCACTACTATATTATATAATTTTATATATATATATATATATATATATATATATATATATATATATATATACATCATCATTGGTCTCTTTGTCTCAGGAGACAATAGATGTTGCGTCACGTAGTATGTTCTGTGTTGAATCACAACGTTTCATGTGGCTGTAATGGCCTATTCTGGAGTGGCAATCCTTGCCACAGTTGCTGCAGGTAAAACTGGAGACTAGAGCCGATGCATGGATGTTCTCTCTGCTCTCTGTGCTCTCTTTTGCCTCCACATGTGATGTTGCTTTTCTTTTTGAGCCGCCCTCACTGCCGCTCGCCATGCTTGCCTGTCTTTGGCCAGCCGCTCCCAGTGTTTTTTGTCTATGCCGCATGAAGTTAGATCACGCTTGCAGGTGTCAATGAAGCGTAATAATGGGCCCATGCTGTCTAGCACCAGATGCGAGTTGACCATATATATATATATATATATATATATATATATATATATATATATATATATATATATATTTTAATATTAGAAATTATGTTCTAATTGTCAAAGCAGCATCAGCTTTTAAAAGTGTAAATAAAATATGGAACTGCAAGTTGTATAGTTTTAAAACTAAATTACGAATTTGCAATTCAAATGTTGTATCAATCCTAACATATGCCAGCGAGAGTTGGAAAATGACTAAAGATATGGAAAGCAAGTTGAATACATTTGAAAATAGATGTCTGACAAAAATAATGAATATAAAATGGAACGAATTCAGGAGAAGTGATGAAATCAGAGAAATGTCTGGTCAATCACTAGTAACAACTGTTATAAGAGGAAGATGGAGATGTGTTGGGCACACCTTGAGAAGAAATGATCCACGAATATCAAAGCAGGCATTGAAGTGGGATGCAAAGGGTTTAAGAAAGAAGACCCTGAAATGAACTTTGCTGAGAGAGGCAAGAAATATCAGTCTCAATTCCATGGAAGAGATTGAGCGAGTTGCCCAGAACAGAGCGGTATGGATAAATTACTTGCAGGCCCTATGTAACGTTTAACGGTATGAGATAATTCCTCTCATACCGTTATTGGTTACTAAACTGACGTCATTGCACTCCGGGTCTGCCGGTGCAATGACGTCAGTTTAGTAACCAATAACGGCATGAGAGGAATTATTATTACTAACATATCAACACATGATGATGATAAATATGCTTTTAGAGCCTCAATGTAATCGTAAAAAACAAACTCACCAGACGACTGATGCTCAGAGTCTTCCTCTTTGGCTTGTTCCTAGGAAAAAAAATGACAAAAATAAGCATTCCGGACAGTAGAAAATAATTTTGAATCTGCTACTTCTAAGGTATCAGTATAGATGGAGACTGCAGTAAAACTATGTATAATGGCGAAGCACGAAAAACAAAGTACTGTAGTTTTACAAAATACAAATACAATGACAATACACAGCAACGTTTAGACCAAAAGGCCTTTATCAAGCAAAATGATACAACAAACCTGACGGATAACTCAGAACACTACATATAGACTTTAACAAAGATACAGCAACGGTTAAAAACAAATGTACTTCTAAGGTACATAAAAATCAACATTATCATTCTTTCTTTCCCTTCTATAGAATGTGAATATACCATAGGCATTAACTCCTTGTAGACCAATCTCCACACTACATGGTTTTGGGTTGGACGCCTTTTAACCAAGAGCCACAATAAAGGGAGTTTTTAATTCTAAAAACAAATGGCTACTAAAAACCTGATTTTGCCTGGTCCAGCAAGAGTTAATGCTGACCTCCTTACACTTAGTCTGCATCAAAGTATTTATGAACTTTTGCTGTTGTGGTCTCTGCAGAAATTTATTTTATATAATAAGACTGCTAGTCACATGATAACTATCTGCAGCAGTTTTTATGAAGTGCTTCATAGGGGCCTTATTCTGGCATCTCTTGTAAGGGACTAGGGAAAATTATATCACCAATGGCCCTAAAATATAGTGAATGTGATGAGCAAACCAAGAATGTATACCACGTCCAAGTTGTGACTTTGGTAAAAGGCAGCGTCATTGCAGGATGTCTAAGGGAGTGAAATTGAAAAGGGAACACAAAGTTGATCCCAAAGTGCCAATGTAGTGCCGAGGCCCACAAGGGGGGAAAGAATAATACTATTGCTACATACCAGGCATGTCGTAGAGCGACTGATGTAGGACTTAGGAAGCTACCCTAGTAAATAACAAGCATTGCAGAAATTGGATGTGCTGGCCTACTTGTCGGTGTATAGCTGGTACAGCGTACTATCGCTCTTAGGCTCAGATCACATACAAATCACACAGAGTGGTTAACAAGTGGTCGATATGGAGGGTTCACAGAAGTAGAAGATCCCAAAGAATGAAGTGCACATAACAGATGTGTCGAGAAAAAAGGCTCAGATATCACAACCTTGCTGCAAACTGCAACATAACATAAAAAAAATATTTTTTTTTCCCGATCCAGAAGCACTTGAGCTTTTCGGCTCGGTGCCATGGACATCGTAACCCTTCGGTTCGGTGCCACGAACACCGTAAATCTGGGGAATCTGTGGCTTTTTCTGCCATCCGCGGAATTGAACCCGCACACACAGAGGGATAGTCACTCGTAGTCAATGCGCTATGAACACGCTGGGCAGACGGGCGTTTTTAATGACAAATAAAAAAGATATCATGAATACACAGCTCTGAATGAGCACAACTTATCTTATCTTAACCACATTTGCCGTGAAGCGTTGTGGGGAGAGTTAGTAATGAGCACAACTAACAACCACAAAACAGAAGCAGATGTATTGAAAACTCACATGAAAGCACAGAGATGCAAACAGTTATTTTCACAAATACACATTAGTAGTTGCAGCATGGATGAATAAAAATACAGAACTAAACAATCTAATTGAAACACTATACTATCTATATAAGCGCTTGTAGCTTAAGCAGTAGTGAGCTCAATCGCAACCCAAGCGTACCTGGTTCACACTCTGCAGCAGGTAATTTGGAAGCAAATTCGTTTCCGTGGGATTTTACAAAAGGTAAAAATAGACCTCACCGTTCAGAAAGCAATGGCGAACTACTGAACATATAAGTGATGCCTAGAAAATAAACGACTCGTTTGCTGTGGTTGATGGCTACGTCCTGTAAAGGATATGCCACGATTTTCGATTTCAATAAAACTTACGTTGAATCTATACCAAAATTCAAGGCGTTTGAAATCACACATTGTACAAGCAGAACTGGATGTATGAGGAGCAGAAACAGGAGTGTTTCATTAGTAAGCCAAGGGAACCACCAGCATGCATACCCTTTGACAGTTATTGAGGGAAATTGAACACCAATGGGTCTGTATGAATGCTATGATATCAGCAATCAATAACCAATACACTAAAGAGATACTACCCCAGGATCACATTCTGTACATGCTTGGAAGCTACAAACCAAAAAAAAAACTTAAAAGGGAAATTTATACTAGACCTTAGAATCTGAAGTAATCAGTTCTCATCCTTGAAAGAATTCCTTCCCTTACTCAGTGAGGAAGGTACCATAATACAGCTGTGTGGTCTGGAGTTTGCCTATATCATGATCAGACTATCTTTGCATACTACAAAGTCAGTGCTCTAATCATGTGACTATTTCCACATTCTTTACTATTTGATTAAGTTAACGCACCCAGTGAACTATATATCTATATATATCTTCTTCATGTCTCATTTGACAGATTAGACTTTCACAAGATATTTCCATTGTTGCAGTTCTCTCACTTTTCTGATAACAGTTTCCTACATCAGACCAAAACATTTCAACTCTTTTTCACAGTTCTTCCCAGTCTTTTCTTTAGACATCCATGCCTTCTTTTCTCATTCAATGTCCTAACCAATGTCCCTACTTGCACATGACATACATGATCTATCTTCTTCTTCTTTATTCTTTACGTTCGTTCTTTACAACCAATTTTAATCACTCTTTGTGATATGTTTGGTCTTTGCCAAGAACGTGTATAAGTTGCACATTGGTTTGGTAGGCCCCTAAACGCATAGACTTCTACACGTTTAGGACATGTGCATCCGATTTCAGCCAAACCTCCTTAGTCGCCTCTTATGACATGCATGGCAGGTAACAGTGGTTCTATTCATTACACCCCAAATGTGGGCCCCGGTAACCACTCTGGCGATACATGATCTATCCACCTCCATCTTCATCTTTTAATGATGATCTTCAATTATACTGTTCTCTCGTTTTAAAACTCGAAATTCTTACAGGGAACAAAAACAAAACTGTCTTCAATGCCTGTAATACCGCTTTTTAGGGCGATGTAGGCCAGGGGGGGGACATGAGCCAGAGGAATTTAATGGCCACATGGCTAGTAGCTGCAAAACTGATCCGGTAAGGGTTTCTCTTTATGATTCCCGACAGAAAAACTCTTTGGCCCTCCCGGGATTGAACCGGGTCTCCCAAATGGGAGCCAGCGCTCTAATCCATTTGGCCAAACATCCCTCATCACCGAGAACTAACTAAGCAAAAAAATTCATTGATTTTCCATGGAAAAAAAGGTAGCAATAACTGGCTCTTACATCTACAGAAATGCTGGGATAGGTCTCAACAGCTGTCTTAATATCCTGATCATAGGCTGTGTTGACCACCTGTAAGGATGAGTAGGGTTATCGTCAACTGAGTATAGTCACATTATAAGTGGAGTGACATTCAAACGGTGTACAATTTCCACTTACTGGCACACACACAATAAAAAAAAGATGGGAACAAATAATCAAACTTGCCCCTACACTTGCCCCTAAAATTTGCCAATTTTAAATTATAAGATAAACTGCTACTGCTAACCCTTCTTGCTACCAGCAGAACATAAGGTTGTAAATTTCGTTCACCACCTGATTCTATTAGCCTTGCTAACGAGGGGGTCTCTGGTATTGAAGAGTCGAAGTAGCATAGTTGTTAGTGAACTCACTTTTTAGGGCTTGGTCGGGTTCAATTCCACAGTGGGCGTGGAATATTTTTCAGACTGTATCAGCTCTCAGGTTGACCCAGCCTCAATTAGGTACCAGGGAAAGCACTGAGAAGTAAAGGTGGCGGGCGTGATGTTGATTACATCACCCATCATGTGTCGACGGTCAATGAAAAATAAGGTCTAACACCGTATTACCCAATATACCTCGAGATATGTTATGTTATACAATCGACGACATGGCACAATGGGGCATTCCCATGCATACTCTGTCCTCTGCTACAGCAGCCATCCCAAAGTCCATTTGCTCACTGTACCCATGAAAAGCTGATTAGTAAACCTTCTCTCTCTATCATGAAGACGACACTGTCTGTAATATCCAAACTCCGAATTCTCGGACTCGTTCCAGTGTCTGAGACTCACCCATATCACATAAATGAGAACCTACCGCATTTATGACATTGACTCGGTCCATACTTCTGCCCACTTGAATTGGGGCAGGGTTTGCAAGAAAGTCGGCACTCTCGTTGCCGTGCACTCCATCATGTCCAGTTAAATTACAAAGTTAACTACTAGTACTAAACCTTCTTGCTTCCAGCAAAACATAAGGTGGCAACTTTCGCTCACCATCTGATTCTATTCTGGGCTATTCTCTTTAGCTAAGTGACTAAGCCTTTGCTTTGCGCTCTGAAAGTTGTAGGTTTGAATCCGGGCCAAGCCACCTGTTCGCGAGTGCATTTTTTTCAGAGATCCCTAGAATTGTTGCAGGAGCTACAAAGTTAGTGATTTGTGCAAAACTCTCAGCAGGTGGCACTATTTCTGCAGAGAGGGACCAAGTTATATGAAGGTAAAACCCGGTGCAATGAAGTCAATATTTCGGATTTAGAATGATTAGATCTTCTTTAGCCCTGATAGTGAGGGGGGTCTCTATGGTGTTGAGGTACCACACCCACCTCATGATTCAAAAGTACTCGGTTTACACCCAAAGTGGAGGGATTGGGCTATTTCCCAGTGATTCCCGATCTCATAGTAGGTAAGATCAAACTCCTAGTACTAACAGAGACAATATTATGATGCTATTTATACTGGGTTTATGCATCGTGGTGAGAAGTCAGGCTGGGGTTTCTTGGCTAGCAGGCATGGTAGGGTTGTTGCAGAGTAAAGTGAAGCATACAGGTCAACTGCTTCCAGTATGAGGATGGAGGTTGAGACTGTTACTGCTGCCCTGCACTGGTTCTCTGGGACCCCATAAACTGGGACTGCTGTTGTTGTTTCAGACTCTCAGTTGATGTTTCAGAAGATCCAGAATGACAGGTTGCGGTATGAGTGGATGTTCTCCATTGAGGTTTCCAACCTCCAAAGAATCATGTGAATCTAATGTCCTAGACATGCAGGTGTTCATGGCAACAAGAGAGTGAACAAGCTTGCATCAAAAGCATCAATTGTTGAGGAGCTTAGGATTGATAATGGGGATGTTCTTTGGCCTCTTGGCAACCTACTGTTGGATGAGGACACTAAACTTGACGTTGAATCAATCCAGCAATTTAAGGAGTTTGGAATTACATGTTGTACAGGTAGAGCTGGATGCTTGAGAAGCAGAGCCAGGGTGTGTTTAGCCAGCAAGCCACAGGAACTATCAGTATGCATACCCTTTAACATCTGTTGGGGGAGATTGGATCATTTTATGGCTCTGCCAGGAGTGCTATGGTATTCAGTAACCAATAACACAGAGACAGTAAATAAAAAGTATGCCATGTGTTTAAGCTGAGCAAGCAAAAATATATTTGCTAATTGAAAGCTGATAAGAGTATGCTGGAAAGCCATTGCTAGGGAAAAAATAATAAAAACTTTTTTAAACATTTCTACAAATTTTCACCATTCTTCAAATTGTTACTCTGTTTTTGCAGAGTTTATATACTGTTGCCAAGTTGTTTCTATTTCAGAAAGAGATCAAAGTACACAAGGTTATTCCCCAAAGTGCGATGATGATGGATCAAGCAATCGATCAGATCGATCGTGAGTATCCAACCTCTTTGATCTCCTCTTCTAATGTTTCCTATCAGGTATTCTTTAGTCTCCACACTCCTCTTTTCCTTTTCAGGTTCCAAGCAAGTGCATGTCTGGCTATGCTGTCAACTGACAGCTGAGTCAACCAACTAAAAACTCATAGTATCCAGTAACAGTGGTTTGTGTCTTGTTTGTGTACTAAAGGAACCCCTAGGTCCTTTTCATCTTACTCAAAGTGTCAGAGCCCTTACACATTAGCATATAATAACGGTGGAGCCGCAGTAGCGTAGTTGTTAGTGAACTCGCGTCTCAGGCTATTAGTCCAGGTTCAATTCCCACAGTGGGGGTGGATTTTTTTCCGACCGTAACGGCTCCCAGGTCAACCCAGTCTCAATTGGGTACCAGAAAAAGCACTGGGAAGTAAAGGCTGCCGGCGTGATGTTGACCACATCTCCCATCGTGTGCTGACGGTATATGAAAAATATATTTAGAGATGAACAGATGCAAGCAATGTTTAATAGTCGAACATCTGTGGTCAGGTCATGTTTGTATGGAGCACAAGTCAAGAGAAAATGACTTGGAGACAGCTGCAGTTATTTTACAGAAATAACTGCTAGATTTAGTTCTGCACAAGTAGATATGTCTGTTAATTTGAGTATGAATATCTGTCCTCAATGACTGGTGGTGATCCACTAATATGAAGTAGTCACAATTCACAGAGAGTTCTGGAGTTTTAGGGGTATGAAAAGTTCTATAAACACCTCTTCAACATTACAATAGAAAAAAGTTCTATAAACACCTCCTCAACCCTACATAAAAAAGTTCTATAAACACCTAATCAACCCTACATAAAAAAGTTCTATAAACACCTAATCAACCCTACAGAAAAAAGTAAAACGTTGTTCTTCCTTGGGGTTATTCACAAACAAACAACAAACATGGGCAATGCATTCAATAAAAATGTTGCATAAATAGAATTTATATAATTTCATACTGGCGTAGACTGCAGTAAAACTATGAACCCAAGGTGAAGTATTAAACACAAAGTAAGGTAGCTTTACAAATAAAAAGAAGAGTAAACCAACATTTCTACCAAAAGAACATTAGCAAGCTGGATAAAAGATAGACATAAGGCAAACTATGATTGTACGGTAGGAGAAATGCTAATCAGAAAAATAATGCAGTCTTTAAATCTTCTTCTTCTTAGAATGTTCCATATAGACCACTTGTTAACCACTCTATGTGATTTGTATGTGATCTGAGCCTAAGAGTGATTGTACGCTGTTCCATTTATGGCCTACAAGTAGGCCAGCACATCAGATTTTCTGCGATGCTTTTTATTTACTAGGGTAATTTCCCCTAGGTCCTACATCAGTCACCTCTTATGACATGTCTTGTAGGTCACAGTGGTAATATTTTTTGCTTCCCTTGCGGGCCCTGGCACCACACAGGCAAAGTCTTAAAAATAATGTGTGTTATTAACACATAAATTAGATAGGGACAGACATTCGATGATTGCTCATAACTTTTTGTGTGTACATGAGTATTTTTTTTTTAACCGATGAAGCACTTGAGCTTTCAGCTCTTTGGCTCGGTGCCGTGGACATCGTAATCCTTCGGTTCGGTGCCATGAACACCGTGAATCTGGTGAACCTGTGGCTTTTCTGCCAGCCTGCGGAATTGAACCCACGCTCACAGGGAGCTTGTCACCCGTAGTCCAACGCGCTACGAACACGCTGGGCAGACGGGCATATGTTAGTATGAAACTCATATATAGAAACAGGTAATTAACTAGACAAGAGATAAAAGCTGATATTCTACTATTACTCACAACTTGCCTATAGACACAGGTAATTAACTACATAAAGAAAGGTGCAGGAATTCTATTACTACCCACATGCTGTCTATACTAAGAACCTCATTAAAACTAACAATTAGTTAGGCAGTGATAGGTACAGACATTATAAACAGATGAAAACAGCAATGACTATATTGACCCGAATATAGTGCTAATTTTTCTTTTGAAAAATGTTCTTCTGATAACAGTAATTGTATTATATGTGTCATCATCATTGGCCTATTTGTCACATAGTATGTTCTGTGCTGAATCACAACGTTTCTTGTGGCTGTAATGGCCTATTCTGGAGTGGCAATCCTTGCCACAGTTGCTGCAGGTAAAACTGGAGACTGGAGCTGATACATAGGATGTTCTCTCTGCTCTCTGTTCCCTCCACATGTGATGTTGTTCTTCTTTTCTTTTGAGCCGCCCTCACCCATGCTTGCCTGTCTTTGGCCAGCAGCTCCCAGTGTTCTTTGACTATGCCGCATGAAGTTAGATCACGCTTGCAGGTGTCAATGAAGCGTAATAATGGGCCCATGCTGTCTAGCACCAGATGCCAGTTGACCATATAGAATGTTCTTTATCATGAAGCATTTTGTCAGAAAAATCAAGCAGATTCTCCCACAAGTATATCCCTTGCCTTGTGATTTGAAGTTGTGGGTTTGAATCTGGACTACGAGTGCACTTTTCCAGAGACTCCTAGAATTGTTGTTGAAGTTACAGAGTTCGTACTTTGTGCAATACACTCGGCAGGTGAAATGTCATATCTGAGGAGAGGGACTGAGCCATATGGAGTAAAACCCGGTGCAATTAAGTCAATCCTTTGACTTTAATAAACTCACTGTCAAGAAGAATAACAAGAGTAGGGACAGGCACTCGTAGAGTCAGTAAACTGTTCATAATGTAAGTCAGTGTTAGTTGATAGTGGAACTGATTTACTACTGAATATATTTTATACAAAGCAAGTTGAATGCATTTGAAAATAGATGTCTGTGAAAACAATGAACATAAAATGGGATGGATTCAGGAGAGGTGATGAAATCAGAAAAATATCTGGTCAATGGATAGTAACAACTATTACAAGAGAAGACATGTTGGGCATACTCTTGAGAAGAAATGATCAAAGAATCACAAAGCAGACACTGAAGTGGGAGGCCAAGGGGGAGCCATAGGAAAATCCTGAAACAAACTTTATTGAGAGAAGCGAGAAATATCAGACTCTATTCCATAGAAAAGATTTTGGCTGAAATTGGATGCATGTGTCCTAAACTTGTAGAAGTCTATGTGTTTAGGGGCCTACCAAACCAATGTGCAAAGTATACACGTTCTGGGCAAAGATCAAACATATCACAAAGAGTGATTAAAATTGGTCGTAAAGAACGAACAGAAAGAAGAAGAAGATATAAGAAAATAGAAAGTATGTTAAGAGAATAAGAGAATTCTAGAATACTTCTTACAAGAATACTTGGGAATATGTGACAGAATAAGATTAACAAATATCAGACCTCAAGAATTAATTGACCACAAAAACTTGTTTATCATTGGGCTCGACAAGGACTGACAATATTTGAGAACACATTTTCCCATGCAAAAGTGATATAAAAGAAATGATGGATTGGACATATTCTCCGGAGGAGAAAAGAAAGATGGCCAAGAAATGCAATTTAGTGAACCTCTCAGGTACAGTGTAAAACATGGAGGTCTAGTGGTATATGAAGGCAAAAGTTCAAAGCTTAAGCTTAAGACTAGGTTTGAGGTAGAGATAATGGCACAAGATCTAAGTGAGTGGAAAATCTTTACTTCTGCATTATGTTTTCTTGGGCACGACAATGACTGACGATATTTTGGGAACACTTTTATTCTCCCACGCAAAACATCTTCAAAACTGTAGGTACGTATTATAAGCAAGGTTGTACCATATTTGGGTCAATACAGCAATTACATATGAATAAGTAAAGACAGAATAAGTAAGGAAATAACATGAATGTCAACAATATTTCAAGAGGAACATAGTAACAGTTAATTAAGTTGGTGTAAATTTTGCCCATAATTTGCCCACAGAATCCACCAGTATGTACATTTACATATAATCATTAAGCTTCATACTTGGCAATTACCTGTAATGGATTTGGGTTTTTCTCCGTATTGTCTGAATTAGTGCCAAATGTCAGTGATGTCACACGTGTCTTATCCTTATCTTGTTCTTCTTCTTCCCGGTCAAAGAGGTAGTAATCCCCACCTCGGATAGCTAATTTGATAAAAGATTGTAAGATTCAGTTATTGATGTTCATAATAACTAATATGACCTCCTTAATCTTTACAGACAGTCAATTACCTCTTCGTGTGTGCCTAGCCTGGGCAGCTCAGAGTAACTAAGAATGATGAAATACAGTATGGTAAGATCAATCAATCAAGTGTCATACCTGTTGGAATATGCGATCGTGTCTCACCACAACTCTCTCTCCCTGGTAGGTAAAAGGTAAAGGAACCCTTTCATACCTCGTGGTATATAGGTCAATACAGTGTTAGGCCTGTATTTTTCATTGACCGTCGGCACACGATGGGTGATGTGGTCAGCATCACGCCGGCCGCCTTTACTTTCCCAGAGCATGTCTGGTACCCAGTTGAGGCTGGGTCGACCTGAGAGCCGTCGCGGAAAAATTCCACGCGCATTGCGGGAGCTGAACCCAGACCACCAGCCTTGTGAAGCGAGTTACTAACTACTACGCCATAGCGGCTCTCTCTCTCCCTGGTGCAGTTAATCAATTCTGATGTCGATCTTTTGTCGAACCACGACCTCAGATCATCCAACATTTTCTCCCTGTGCCTTCCACGATCTCTCCTTCCCTATATTTTATGTGTTGACCAAATGTTCTAAATCTCCTCTTCGCATTATATGCCTGAAAAACTTGATTGTCTGATTCTTATTTCTTTGATAAGATTTCTTTGTGTGAAGGCCTGTTTTAAAACCTCATCGTTTGTTTTCTTCGATGTCCAGGGAATTTTCAGCATTCTTCTGTAAAACCACATCTCTGTGGCTGCCAATGATATTATTGATTGCTTGTTCATTGTCAATGATTCGCTGCCATATATAAGTATTGGTTTAATATAGCACTGGAGTACTTGTTTTCGCAGTCATTGCTATTGAATTCATGCATGGTAGAATATAAACGTTCTAAATTAAAATTCTGAAATAGTATGATCAGCTTCCGTTCTGCAACAGCTTGATATTAAAGAGAGTTGGCTATTAAAGAACATAAAAACAAGAAGATTTAAATGTTTCGGGCACATAAAAAAACAAGAGTGTCTAGAGAAGATAATTGTGGAGGGAATGGTGCCTGGAAGAAGAATGAGAGGAAGACCTAGAAGACGATGGGTGCAAGATGTCACTGACGATCTGAGAATGACTGCTGCTGATGCTGGTCATCATGCACAGAGCATAGTTTTTCAGGACTACTGTCATGGGAGCCAGGTTCCAGAAGGGACAAGCTACTTGATGATGATGATGATCAGATAATAATATAATTGCCGCTTTGATTGAAGAGTATTTATCATGCAAAGGAAACTATTACTTACTTACTTAATCCCGTCATGCCCAGTGACACATGGGGCTTCAGAAAGGACTTTCCATGCTCTCCTGTCCTGTGCAACCTTCAGCGCAGAGCCCCACTCAGAGATGCGGTGTCCAGTTCCTCTTCCATCATGCGCCTCCATGTTGTCCGTGGTCTGCCTTTCTTTCTCTTTCCCTCTGGTGTCCAAGTGAGGGCTATCCTTGCAGGCATTTCTTGTCTCATTCTCATAACATGTCCGAGCCATTTCCATCTTCTCTTTTGAGTATGTCATTCATTGCCTCTTGTCTTGTGTCTTGGAGTATTGGATATTTTTACTGGCCAAAAGATTCCCAAGATTCTGCGAAGACAAGAGTGGTGGAAAACTGACAGCCTGCTAATATCTCCTTTGGTCATCCTCCAGCACTCCGATCCGTAGAGCAAAACTGGCAAAACAATGCTTTTATAGAGTTTGAGCTTTGTGGTCCTATTGTAGATTTTGGACTTCCATACTGGTTTCATTCTGGCAAAAGCGGTTCTGGCCTTACTTAGACGCGATCTTATATCTTCCTCTGTGCCACCATTTAGTGTCAGTACGCTACCAAGATATGTAAACTGCTCAACCCTTTCCAGTGTTTCATTTTCTAACATTACTGGTTGTTGGATTTCACTGTTTGTCATAATTTTTGTTTTTCCTGTATTTGTTTTGAGGCCTACTGTCTTTGCCGTGCTGTGAAGTATTGTACTTTTCTCTTGTATATGTAAAGGAAACTATGAGCTCCCCAATTATCGACTGGTAATGTCAGTGGTAGATTACGGACTCAGAATTCTTACGATATCAAGATCACAATGTGAACGACTCGAACGGGTTCAGAATGAAGGTATGCGTATTTAAAAATGAATTCCCAACAAAAACTATGAAATGTGTTCTTACCCTGGAAGTGTTCCTCCGGTTCTTTATAGTCCTTCTTGACGGCCGCCTGTTTCTTCTTCAATATCTTCATCTGTTTTTTAATGTGTTTAAGGATGTTACGTTCCTGCTCATTTTGCTTGTTCACCTCCCGTATCATAATCCGGTTGATCAACTCAGCACCCCTGAAAATTATGACAACCATAAAGCAACTTTTCAAGTCACCACTGGATATATCAATCAAATTCTGTGTATTGGATTGCTAAATATAATAACACAAACAAAGCAGACAATATAGATAGAAAATAAAGAGAGTGAAAGAAACTAGAGTTAGGATGCACTCTCAGAAAACAACCATACAATAAAGCTCAGCATGTGCTTGTCTGAAACACATATAAGAAAACAAAAAATAGAAGGCTAAAGAACAGTAGAAAAGGTCAGAGAAACTAAAACCTCATGGACAGAGCCCAAGTGGACTGTCTAAAAATTCATTGCAACAATTACAGATATATATCTTCTTTCTTCTTCTGCGTTCTTACTAGACTGGGATTTCAGATTCTCTAATAAAGGCAGCCATCTGCCACAGATTATCAGCCACGCCATACAGTTTGTCTTGGACGTTAGTGTAAGTGGGCCACCTCTTTCTTTTCATGTCTGCATAATGGGGCAGTTCTGAGGATATAATTCTATGATTTCTGCTTCCCGTTTGTGCTGACCTCTTCCGCAGTAAGTTTTGGCCACCCTCGTGATGGTAGGTCTGACATTCTTAATGTGTGGCTAAATCTCCAAGGCAGATTGGTGACCGTAGAATTTGTTATCCCATTCCTCATTGTGAGGGGTCGTTGCACCATGTTATGCGCCTTACGGCCTGGTGCATCCGTTTCTGCAAGCATTTGTTTCGGTTAGCATTCCCTAGCGGACACATGAATCCGATTTCACCCTAAACCTCCTTACTCGCCTCTTATGACATGCATGGCAGGTAATAGTGGTTCTATTCTTTACACCCCAAATTTGGGCCCCTGTAACCACTCTGGCAAGATACATATTAAATGAAGAGAATGCCACTAGAGACATTTATTAGGAGAGCTGCTCTCCGATGGACAACAGATGGGAAAAAAGGCTACCATGTCTAAAGGAAACATTGGAAAAGAACTGTGGAAAGAGAGTAGAAAGGTTATGATCTGATGTGATAAGGAAGGCGATAACAGCAGCAATGGAAATCTCTTGTGGATGCCTTATATGTCAAATGGGACACAAAGAGGATATAGATAGATCAAATGAAGAACATGACGACCGTTGCCAAGTAAGCCAGTAATATTTGTTAAGGACTGATCACTTTAACTGAAAAACTGCCAATTTTATTTGCACAGAAAGATCTCGGCAGCAGTGCACAAACTACATAGCACTGGTGAGCGTTCCCGATATACTTTTTAAGGTTGGTTTAAAAATTTGTAAGAATTTAATTTTGTTATTAATGATTTTTCTTTGTCCAAGCAGCAGCTTTCCAGCCTACTATTATTGATTTTACACTGCCAAGTGTTCTTTTTCATGCTGAACTTGAACAGTACCTCCATTTTATTGTCCGTCTCTGATCAGACCTTGAACACGATCTCATTGAAATCAGGGATTAATTGGGAAAATAGTATCTTTCTACTTTAAAAAAAATAAATCCTTTTTTGCTTCACAGCATCAGGTTACGAAGAGATTTCTAGAACAGGTTTGGGGGGTGGGGCCTTCATAAACAGTGTTCTTCACCACCTCTGTTATCGCTGAGGTCCACCTCTGTTATCGCTGTGGTCCACCTTTTATCTCTGAGGTCAAAAAATAGTCTGATCGCTTTAATTAAGAAACAAACCAAGTACTAATGAAGCAAGCGGTGAACACCATACCTCAATGCAATATAGACCGCACTCTCTTCCATCCTCAAAGTGGTTCCTGTCAGCTTATGTACCTCTTGATGCCAAACACCCTCAATCTTAAGCTTGCATTTTTGTTGATGGTAAAGTTATAATCATAAAAAAAACATTACAAATACATAACTAAGAAAACCTACTTAGAGACCAGGTTGTTCTGGGCTTGAATCATGTCCACAACATGTCTAAAGTAATGCGATGAGTACACACGTCGTTGAAGTAGCAAGAATGTAAGACACACCACATCCCAGGCTAGGCCAGCATCATCCCTTTCTACATCACATTTACTGCTGGATACTAACACAAGGAGAAACAAACATTAACTAATAGAGTAAATGAAATGATTGATAAAAATAAGTTTTTAAATATTTTGGATACACATTTTTCCTGTCTGTGATCTTCCTCTTCGAACGCTCCATATCAATTACTTGTTAACCACTCTTTGTGATTTGTATGTGATCTGAGCCTAAGAGTGATTGTATGCTGTGTCAGTTATGTGCCTACAAGTAGGCCAGCACATTCAATTTCTGCAATGCTTTTTATTTACTAGGGCAGCTTCCTGAAGGCCCCTACCTCAGCCGTTTCTGACGATATAGCTTCTAGGTTGCAGTGTTATTATTCTTGCTCCCCATAGGCCCCGGGAACACACGGCGACATCTAGGAGCAACATAACATGTAATGATACCTGCTTGAGACCCATGTCTGGTCCACTGAGAGGAACTACGATTTATCTTTTACATGCCCCTGAAGTTGTATGAGTCATACCAAGTCTCCTCGGATGTAAAAGACTGTTCAGCTTGTGGCGTGTTATGTCAAGTCAAGCAGCCTTCTGGGATTTTAAAGTAAGCTCAGGAAACCTATGCATAAATAAATACAAAAATGGTAGAAGAAGAATGAAAAATAACTGAAACTGACAAAAACAACTTACCATTTATAGCATTACTGAGAAGGCAGTTCACTCCAAACAACTGTACCAGCCAGCACTGATGTTCTGTCACTAGTGTTTGCACATAAACACAACCAACCAACTGTTGAATAAAAGAAAGAGATAATGATATTTAGAAAACAAAATTAATGAAGGTAGTATTAAAAGGTAAAGATTGATTGATTGATTGGACCATCATCATTGCATTTCAGTGAGTTACCATATGTGCTCCGATCTCTTTCTTACACAGGAAGTTCTCAGTGGCAGTGCACAAACTCCATAGCACCAGCGAGGGTCCCGATGTAATTTAGAAGATAGTGAAGATATTTTGTAGGAATTTTATGTTTAAACTTTACTAGTGAATTTTGACGGGGCATCAGCTTTCCAGCCCGCTCTTCTGGACTTTGAACTGCCTAGGGTTCTTTTACATGCTTAAATTGAACACGGGGCCGATAATCATATGATATTACGACCGACACGGTATGTGATAAGAGGCGGCTAGGATAGGGGCATAGAAAAGTTACCTAGTAAATAAAAGCGTCACAGAAATTGGATGTGCTGACCTACTTGTATGCGCATAAATGGCACAGCGTACAATCAGTTAGGCTTGGATCACATACAAATAACAAAAAGTGGTTAACAAGTGGTCAATATGGAGCGTTTGTAGAAGAAGAAATATTGCTGCAAAACATATTTCCCACTCTTAGTCTTCAATCTGTTTAGATATTAAGCGTGGCAATTTTATAATTTTGAAACCTTAAAATGGATTCAAGAAAATGTTATACTGCAGCACAAAAGCTTGTAGTGGTAAAATATGTTGAATCTAAGAGAAATTGGGCATCAAATTGACATTTTCCCATTAACATTAATAAGTGCAGAATTTCATTATCATGAAAAAAAATAATTGGAGTGGGTAGTGGATATGTTATGTGATCGACGTTATAGTACATTGGACATTCCCATGCGGTCTCTGTCCTCCACTAAAGCAGCCATCCTAAAGTCTTTTTGCTCACCGTACCCATGAGAAGTTGATTAGTGTACCTTCTCTCTACCATGAAGACAACACTGTCTGGCATGTCCAAACTTAACTCTCATACTGCTCCAAGGCCTGAGACTCGCCCATATCACATAAATGAGAGCATACTGCATTTATGACATTGGCTCTGTTCATACTTCTGCCCGCTTGAATCAGGGCATTGTTTGCAAGAAAGCACGCTTGTTACCCTGCACTCCAGCATGTCCAGGTTGATAGTGGGTAGTGGATAGAAGGTATCATCTAAAATAATCACATAAGAACTAGCTTAGTTGAAAGGGTTATGTGTCAACACAAAAAAATGGTTGTAATCCCTCTGATAACAAACAAAACAAATTAAAAAAAACTATTAGTCCTACCTGAAGTAATGTTTTGAAAAACATGACCAAAATGCAATAGCCAATTAGACTGTTCCACCTAAAAAATGCACACAAGAAAAATTTAATAAATTGCATATAAAATTGAAATGCTTTATATGTCCACAATACTTCAATTTCCTCATTCTCATTAGTAGAATAAGCCAGTTTTCTTTAATTTTGAGTTCTCTCTGGGTAGATCTATTTGTTCCTTCTCTGTCCATGATAAACGGAGGACTCTCATGTAACACTTATATTCAAAATCACATATATGCTTTTGCATTGCCTTGTTAAATGTACATGCTTCACTCCCATATGTTGTCACTGGGAATATGCTCTTGGTGTTCTGATTTTTGTTTTCTTATCAGTTTCATTCCATAGCATTTTTAGTTGTTTAGTCTGTTTAACACATATGTTGGAAACATCATGAGGAATATTACAGAAGATAGCGGAAAAGCACAATTTATCCTTTTATAATCGCAGGAAGAGAAATACCGGAACTAAGACATTCTGACGATAGAGTGTTACTATCAATGTTCTAAAAAGGAATTTAGAAATTCATAATATAAGTGCAAGAGAAAAGTAAAAAACAAAATCTATATCTCAATTTATTATATGGCTTTACAAAAAATTAAACAACTAAAAACAGTATGGAATGGAACTGATAGGAAAACAAAGTCAGAATACTAAGATCATGCAACATATGGGTGTGAAACATGGACATTTAACAAGGCAATGTAACAACATATAGGTGCTTTTGAATATAAGTGTTACAGAAGAGTCCTCCCTATATCATGGACAGAGAAAAGATATATCCAGAAAAAATTCTAAATCAAAGAAAACTGGCTAATGCTACAAATAAGAAAGATAAAATTGAGGTATTTTGGACATATAAAAAGACACGAAGGACTGAGAAGACCATCATGGGAGGCATACCGGCAAAGAGGAGAAGAGGAAGACCACAGAGAAGATAGATTCAGGATGTAACTGATGGTTTTAATATGACGGCTGCAGAGGCCTACGAAAGAGAGAAATTCAGAAGGACTGCTGGGGTGGCAAAGTTCTGCTCAGGACAAGATATTTGATGATGATGATTATAAAAAGGATCTTTAGTTAAAAAAAAAAATCTCATGTTGCAAAATGAATATAGTATTATACTTACATTCTCAGCATGGACCTTAACGGCTTCAGGAAGAACTCCTTGCCAAACCACATAAAGCAGAAGACAGCAATGACGTAAAAAAGCGAGAATATGTTGATCCGTGTTGCTCCAGTTATGAAAATGATAGCCATGGTCAGCCAGAACATGTTCTCAAACACCAGATACTTCAACATATCTATACCTTTCCTGTAGAAGACCATAAATGATAAGACTATGATTGTACCAACAATGATGAATGATAAACAAAGCAAGTTGTTATCATTTCTGACCTCTAAAGAGTACTACAAATTTGCATTTTTTGTTCGCTATGTCAGGCAGTCTTCTTCTGTTATCAACTTCAGCTATGCGACTACTCCAGCATGTGTCATAAACATGGTGGTGGGCTTGAGGTCTTCACCAGTCCTTCATAGTTTGTTTTGTAGGGTTGTATCTGCTGGCTAGATTTCCATTCTCACAATCCTCAGACTGGGGCAGTCGTGCAGGATGTGCTCTGAGGCAATCGTGCAGGATGTGCTCTGGGGACTGCTTTGGTGCTCCACAGGTGTGTGTCAGCCAGTGAAATTTATACTTTCAGCTTCCTAAAAACATGTCAGTTTCACAACGAGCAGTTAAAAAAAGTATATATTTCCAATAAAAGGTTTCAAACTCAACACCACCATCCTTACCTCTGAAGTCGGAGAAGGCTCGCCTGAATAGCGAGGGATACTGATGAAAAGGAAAGCAAGCCTGCACACAAAAATCAGTCAGAAGCACCATACTACACCTGAATTCATAAAGGGTGAACAAGAAGAAACCCAACACTTTCCTCTTTGTTCTTGACCATGGACAAACATAGCAGTCAGGAGATGATATGTTTTGTAGCCTTTTGTAGGGCAACAACAGACTCTAAATAAATGTTCAAATGCAAAAAGTGGCTATTCATCACAGGGTTCCCAAAGTCTGACAAACACTGTGCTTCTCTGTATTTACTATCCTCTATCAGGTTGTACTTGAGTTTGTCTCTCTTTCACTTTTTCCTAACTGCAATTCAGTTCTTGTGATGATTTCTAGATCACTTCTGACTAAGGCTTCTATCCAGCTCCAGTGTCTCTGTCTATTAACACTGCATCCATTTTCTCATGGCTACAACATTTTGTGAAAGGTGACATGGTATATGCAAGCATTACTCAGTTCATCATTGTAAGTAAGGCAGTTCAGTTATATGCATTCAATGGTAGTAATCTTGTACTGCATTTACAGTCATATATTATGTCAATCTTGTACCTATATTGGTTCCTTTTTTCCCCGTTCGCTCAAGACAAATTCAGACCAAATGTAGTCATGGCCCTCAGACTGATTTTTACATGAAGGTTTGCTTTCCTTATCACCAGTGTCCCTTATCATTCAGGCGAGCCATACTTCAGCTTCAGAAGTACTTGTAATTTAAATCTTCCAGTAAAGAATCAGGGTTTCTTGTAGTCAAACCGTGAACACACCGAGAATTTTATCCTAATTGGTTATTGGTTACTAAACTGACGTCATTGCACTCGGACAGACCCATAGGTGATCATCTCGTCAACAGATATCGAAGAGTATGCATACTGATGGTTCCTGTGGCTTGCTGATTAAACACACCTCTCACTCTGCCTCTCAGACATCCAGTTCGACTTGAACAACGGGTAACTCCAAACTGCTTAAATCGCTTGATCGTAATCGATTTTAGTGTCCTCATCCAACAGAGAGTCGCAAGAGACGAAGAATTTTATCCTAAGCTGGCAATGAATGGAAAAGTTTCTACAGGATGTGATAAACAGCACAGTGTGTTATCAACTTTGCTATCTGTAACCCTTATATTAATGCAGTGATTTGTATACTAAGTGAAGTTATAAAATGGCAACATGGTTTCTCTTAGAAAGTTGACAGTATGTGTTATGTTAAAATATATTATGTTTCAGCAAGTGACAATAAATGGGGGCTTTGGTGGTGAAGAGATAAGATGCTCACCTCTTGTTCCAAAGGTATTCGGTCGCCCTCATGGAGCCCTCAGGATATTTTTTCAGAGATTTCTGATCTCGGCGTAGGTCCGAGCTCAATTTGAACAAGTAAAAGAACCCTTGGCAGTTCAAAATCGAGAAGAGCGGGCTGGAAAGCCACCACCGTGCAAAATTAATGAGAAAATATTAAAAAATAAAATGTCTACAAAATATCTTCATTATCTTCAAACTTACACGTGGACCTCGCCTGTGCTACGTAGTTCGTGCACTGTCGCAAAGATCTTCCAGTATAAGAAAGAGATCAGAGAACACATGATTACTCATCGAAGTGCAATGATGATGGTCCTATCAATCAAGTGACAACAAATTGGGCAATAAATACAAACTATCAAAACAATATCAAGATAAATTGTCTTACGTCTGATCAAGAGTAAAGTCTTTACAAGGGATAGGTTTGTTCTGTTCTACGTCTGCCAAAATGTCTGCATTGTCTCCTCCACCATAGAGTTGCATCTTCTCATTGTTGCTTTCAATAGTGAACACAAATGATTGCAGGCTCACAAACAGCAGCTGAAGGAAATCCGCTGAATAGAAAAATAGTAAATCAAACACTAATTAAAATGTTCACATGATAATCACATATTTTCATTTCAGAGCAGTTAGGGATTTATTGTCTGACTGTATATGTTATGTCTGCCACAATAGAAGTCCGAATGTCTTCGCTTTTTTTTGTTTCTTTGTTTGATAAAGACTTTTTTATCAAAACATTGCTGTATATTGTTTGTGCACTTCGTACAACTACAGTACTTTGTTTTTAACCCTTTCGCTGCTACATAGTTTCTGAAGGCTGAGCTAAAAATAGCTACTCTTTGTTTCTAGGTCACAAACGTGAATGTATGCCTATAGCAGTGACAGTAGCGATGTATAACATGTTAACATGTCTTTAGCCCACAGAGGAGAGATAATAACTGACGTGTTGATGCGTCTTTAGAAGGGAATGGGAAAAACGTATTTATACATCCTTAGCAGCTAAAGGGTTAATGTGTTCCGCCATTGCTACATAGTTTTACTCATGCAGTCTTCCCTTATATCAATAACCACTTCAGAGATTAAGAAGAAATGAATGGATGATTTTGTCACATGATATATCACATTTAAAAATTAAAAGTTAAGCGTTCGTGTTGATCTATTGGGGGACTGAAGAAAGTTTCAGGTTATATTCATAATAATAATTTTTAATTAAAAAGAGAAAGCTGCAGTAAAACTATGCACCACTGTCGAAATATGGAACAATATATATTTTGTGAAATAATATATTATTATATAAATACATTACGGAGCATGAGAAAAAAGATATAAAAAGCACAGGTGGCGTGTTGAGTCCAAGAGGACAGAAAAAAGTCTTTCCCAATTTTTGAATGGTACTCCAGGGATAGTGTTACCATCTCATGTCCTGATATATGTCTTCAGCTCTAAACATTGTCGCAAACAAAATAATTCTCCTAATTGGACTTTTGATCTTCCTTCTGTACTAGGTCCATGTACGACCGTTCCCAACCTCAAGTAGTAGCTAACAGACTAGACAGGTAGTTAATAGATAGATAAGATGGTAGAAATGAGATAGGTAGAAACCATAGTGCTTGCACACCAAAGCTGCGCACTACTAGCAGAATAGCAATACTAGAACGAGACTTTCAAATGCTTAGTTTGACGTAGATTAGTTCGTACTGGTTAGCGACATAGTGACAACATAGGGAGACGAACATAAACACTGGATGTGAGTGGACGTGTTTGCATAAGAATAACATCAATAAGCATGTAACGTTAACTCTAATAAACATGTTATACACTCTCAAGATTGAGTTAATACAATTTTTACCATCTTGTATGCAAGGATTAACCATGGATTAAAAGCCAAACCACCAGTAATCATAATCTAAAAGCTTCATCCTACAACACTTCTCTCTATGCACTGCAATTCAAAGACTTCTGTTCCCAGGAATCAAATATAAAACCTGTATCAGACACATTTCTTATGCCAAAGTAGATAGAGGCCCTGAGATTATCTACTCATCTGCAATTCCCCTCTTCTTGTCTCGAATCCTGTTTTGCCTCACAGCGTCAGGATAAGAAGAGATTTCAGAACAGGCTTTGAGTGTGGTTCATAGCATTTTTCACAGCCTCTGTATTTCTGAGGTCCATCTTTTGAATGTACAGCCATTTGCTTTGTATCCACTGTATCGGAGTAGCATTCCTCTTTGAGACGCACTGTTTGATGGTAATCTGCTTATGTGGCCAAACCATTTAATTTGTTGTTTCTTAATGAAGTTCAATACCCACTTGTTTCATTACTAAACCGGTTTCCTATTGATACTCCCAGCATTCTGAGTAGACACTTCATATCTGTCGTGACTAGTTTTCTTCTATTGTTTGATGCCAGTGTCCAAGTTTGGCACTGATAGCATAATGTTGGGAGAAAATTGTGTTGTACAATGCTCTTTTAGTATTCATGGTGATATGTTTGCATTTCAAAATTGCCAGTATATATATATGGAACTGCAGTAAAACTATTTGATTGGCAAAACACGTAATTACAAAGTACTGTAGTTTTACAAATTACAAAAACAATGACAAAATACAGCAACGTTTTGACCAACAAGGCCTTTATCAAGCAAACGAACAAACAGGAGTGACAAATTAAAATGAAACACAAATGGACGACCAAATACAAACGTATCTAAGGAAAATCTGGAATAAAAACGAATAACGAAATAAATGTAACACAAAAACACACATAAAACTAGAAATAGAAAGGAAAAAAACAATGAAACATCTAGTAAATATATAACTTGAATACATGCAACATATACCCATATAGATTACAAAGCATGGGAAGAGAAAGTACTAAGAAGCATAAGAATGGAATATAACATGAATACATGCAACATATACCCATATAGATTACAAAGCATGGAAGAGAAAGTACTAAGAAGCATAAGAATGTAATACGTTGAGCCGCGTGGTCGCAAGGTACCATACAAAGAAATCAACCGATTCTCCAGAGCAAATCGACTGCGATCATCCGAGGAACATGATCGGATGGCTGTGACCTGGACATCGTGAGCACCTAAATGGCCAGTATCATTGAAATGGGTGGCTACAGGGTCACAGAGCATTGGCGTATGTCGCGTAAGTGTTGGCGAATCGGTCACTGAGCCTCTTGCCTGTCTCGCCGATATAGCCTTGTTACACCGCTTACAGATAATGGCATAGATAAGATTACAGGACTCGCATGTGAACCCATCGTCAATAAGAAACGTGCCTAAAGGAAAGATACAGTACGCGTCTGTATCACATAAGCACACGTGTTGCAACGCCGACACTGGACAGTGCCAAAATGAGTCTGGATATTGACTTAAGGCGACTGTGTACCAACATATCCTTAAGACTTCCGTCCGCCTGTAAGACACCAAAGGATAGTTGGGGAAGACAGAACGGGTCTCAGGATCTGATCTAAGGAGAGACAGATGACGGAATAAAACATTTTCACCAGGGAACTATGGGGTGGTAAGTTAAGATAAGTTTTACTCTGTCAGAACTAGTAGTCCTATGCTGACTGGTAAGGGCCTGCTGGCGAGTGATTTTCTGAACTCGATGCATAGCCGAGACAAGCACCCTCTCCGGGTATAGGCGCCTAGAAGAAATCAAGCATCTCGCGAGCTCTCTCAAGAAAATCATCGTCCTCACTACAAAGGCGAAGTAGGCGTAAGAGCTGCGAGAATGGCAAAGAGTCACGACAAGCCCGGGATGGGAAGAAGTATAGAGGAGAAAACTATGTGCATCAGTAGGCTTGTAATATACTGATGTAGTGATAGCGGATAGGCGTAAGGTGATAGTAATGTCAAGAAAGTTGACACAAGTAGTGGAGATGTGAGAAGTAAAACGAATAGAAGGGTTGAAAACATTAATGAAATTAATGAAGCGTGACAAATCGGCTTCAGGCATATCAGTGATGCCAATACAGTCATCAATGTATCTGTGATAGACAGACGGAAGGGGCCATCATATGTAGTCCATACTAGGTGTTCAAGATAACCCATGAAATGACAAGCATAACTAGGTCCCATTTTAGTACCCATGGCAACCCCACTGATCTGCTCAAAGAATTGGTCATTAAACTGAAAGGAGTTAAGAGTGAGAACTAGTTCCGCAAGACGAAGGAGAGCAGAAGTTGACACAAGTGGATTAGTTCTCCTATTGAGAAAGAACTGAAGAGCTATAAGGCCGTCAGGATGAGGTATAGAAGTGTACAATGAGCACACATCAAGGAGGAAGAGACGGTAGGTTCTCTCGGTAGCAACTCAATGGTAGAAAAGACAGACAAAGCGTGGTTTGTATCCTTCAAAAATGACGGGAGTGTGGTGACTATGGGATTAAAGATGCTATCAAGAAATTCGGAGATGTGTTCCGTAGGGCAAGAGCAAGCAGAAACGATAGGCCTACCGGGATTGTGGAGTTTATGAATTTTGGGGAGCATATAAAGGCGGGTTTACCCAAACAGCTATCGATCACACAGAGTGATGATGCACTGGATGGAAGGTCGTTCGTGGCAATTAAGTTCTTAATGACTTCACGAACCTTATTATTATTAGACTGAGTGACATCAGTAGGGCTGGTTTTATAAAACTGAGTGTCACGCAGTTGGGTATGACCTTCCTGAAGGTAAAGATCTTTGCTCCAGACGATTATAGCTCCGCCTTTGTCGGCGGGTTTGATAACAATGTCATCACGCAGACGGAGGTGTGATAGAGCACGAAACTCCGACGGTGACATGTTAGACTGCCAAAGGCGTTTTGGGTGGAGCAGTCCAATATCATGTATAGTATTCTTGATGTAGAGATCAAGAGCGTTAGAGGCACCAGGTTTGGGTGTCCAGTCATGTTTACGAGTAGAAAACTTGGAAAACATACTCGTGTCAGGACATAGGTCAGAGTCAACCTGGTTCTGAAAGTGAAATTTCAAGCGCAAGCCACGGTGAAACGAGTCACATCTTGAAGAGTTGAGTAGTGGTCAATGGTGGGTCGGAGAGGAACAACAAACTTAAGACCCTTACTTAAAACAGATCTCTCGTTGTCCGACAATGGAAGGTCTGGAGGAATACAAACCACCTGTGTGGGAGGAGAAGATCGTAGTGGACAATTGGAAGGAGTGGTAAAAGGTACAGGGCAAAGAAGGTTAAGTTTTTGTTGGTGATGGGTGCAAAGAAATTCATACAGTTGTCTGTTAAGTACATGGATAATGAAACGAATAAGGGAGTAAAGGAGCATATTGTTAGAAGTGAGAAGTCGAGACGCTGAAGAAGTTGGGACTGGAAATATTCACTGTCTGTTGGTTTTTCCTTTAGGCACGTTCTTATTGACGATGGGTTCACATGCGAGTCCCGTAATCTTATCTATGCCATTATCTGTAAGCGGTGTAACAAGGCTTATATCGGCGAGACAGGCAAGAGGCTCAGTGACCGATTCGCCCAACACTTACGCGACATACGCCAATGCTCTGTGACCCTGTAGCCACCCATTTCAATGATACTGGCCATTTAGGTGCTCACGATGTCCAGGTCACAGCCATCCGATCATGTTCTCGGATGATCGCAGTCGATTTACTCTGGAGAATCGGTTGATTTCTTTGTATGGTACCTTGCGACCACGCGGCTCAACGTATTACATTCTTATGCTTCTTAGTACTTTCTCTTCCCATGCTTTGTAATCTATATGGGTATATGTTGCATGTATTCAAGTTATATATTTACTAGATGTTTCATTGTTTTTTTCCGTTCTATTTCTAGTTTTTATGTGTGTTTTTGTGTTACATTTATTTCGTTATTCGTTTTATTCCAGATTTTCCTTAGATACGTTTGTCTTTGGTCGTCCATTTGTGTTTCATTTTAATTTGTCACTCCTGTTTGTTCGCTTGCTTGATAAAGGCCTTGTTGGTCGAAACGTTCCTGTATTTTGTCATTGTTTTGTAATTTGTAAAACTACAGTACTTTGTAATTACGTGTTTTGCATTTCAAAATTGGCGCCATTTGTCTTATTTGATTTACTTTGTTGCATCACTGTTTGATTTCATTAGTTATTCTTACATTTGCTGAAAAAAAGGTTCCTTAGGTATGTTATGTCTTTGACTTGCTTTAATTGGTGTTTGTTGATAGAGATATTGGTAGTGTTTTCCTCTCCTTCAATTCCCTTTTGTGCAATTCACTGTAGTGGCAAAATGGTCAGGCCATTTGTCTTGTGTCCAAAAAACGGGTTCAAATCTGCATGCTGTTTGGTTGAGAAGAGCATTTTTTCAGAGACTACTAGGATTGCTGCTGGAGCTAAGGAGTTCATGTTTTGTGCAATACTCTCGGAAGGTGGTATGTTGTTTCTGCAGAGATGATCTAAACTAAATAGAGAAACCCAGTGCAATAGTCAATCTACTTGTTTTGATCTTTTTTACATATGAAAAAGAAATAAAATTCGCATTGCCTTGAGTTCATAAAAAACACATCTCAGCAAAAAAAGGACTGTTTTCAAATGGTTAGACATAAAATATCTATCTATCTATTCTCTAATCCTGTTTTGCCTTTCAGCGCCAGGTCGAAAAAGGAGACACCTGGAGCGAGTCTCTCTATGTACCTTGTATTTATTTCTCTTCTCCAGTCCTGATTTGCCTCACAGCTTCAGGGTACGAAGAGATTTATAGCACAGGCTTTTGTGTGTGCTTCAGAAATACTGTCTTTCGTCGCCTCTATTATCTCTGAGGTCCACCTTTGCGTGGCCTTACATAAAATATTAGATTTTTAAATAGAATATAATAACATAAGATACTCTCAAACAAACAAATACATGTACAAACTAACCAATAAGCACAATAGAGTGTGGAGGTCTAAAATAGTCTGGCAAAAACAACCACTGTTTCAAATTTGGTGTTATGTCACTGTTGCCTGTCCATGGATATTCTGCAAAATATATCATCAAAAGTGAACTAGATACAACTTTATCTGTCAACAAATAAGTTATACTGTGAAATTATAACATTTGTTACTGAAATCTTTTTCTTTTCTCCAATGCTGTTTTTCCTCACAGTGTCAGGATAAGAAGAGATTTCTAGAACGAGCCCTAGTGTGCGCTTCATAAATAGTGTTTTTCGTGGCCTCTGTTATCTCTGAGGCCCATCTTTTGTGTGGCTGGCCTTTTGCTTTGTATCCATTGTATTGGAGCGACATCGTTCTTTGAGGTTCACTGTCTGTTGGTAATCTGCTTATGTGGCCCGAACCATTTAATTTGTTGTTTCTTGATGAAGTTTAGTACTGATGTTGTACCCACTTTTTCCTGATGTCTTCATTTCTCAACCAGTCTCTTCTTGTTACCCCCAGCATTCTGTGTAGACACTTCATCTCTGTCGTGACTAGTTTACTTCTATCATTTGATGTCAGCGTCCAGGTTTGGCACTGATAGCATAATGTGGGAAGAAAGATTGTGTTGAACATTGCTTACTGAAATATTTTCTTTAAAAACAAAATACATTTTTGTAAAAATCAGCATAATTGGTTTAGACAAAGATGTAAGTAGAAGGAGAACATCAAGATGTGGAAAGGCAGCAGGATGTCAGAGTATACAATCAGGGTAAGACACGGAATTGACTGTAAATTCATTCTAACTAACGTTTAATGTGGAGATGGCAAAAGTTGATGATTTATTCCAATCTGTGCAATGGTTTTCCCCCCGTTCACCAGCTATGAATTTAGGCGCAATCATGACGTATTGATTGATTGATCTATCATCATTGCACTTTGGTGAGTAACCATGTGTGCTCTGATCTCTTTCTTCTTACACAGCAAGATCTCAGCGACAGTGCACAAACTCTGTAGCACCGTCGAGGGTCCCCAATGTAATTTAAAAGATGGTGGAAATATATTGTAGGAATTCAATTTTTTAATTTTTCTAAGGAACTTTTGCCAGGGCAGCAGTTTTCCAGTCTGATCTGCTTGATTTTGAACTGTCAAGGGTTATTTTATGTGCTCAGCATGAAACGTTTTGTCATCTGTCTCCAATAGGACTAGGAACTCAATCTCGCCTACCCTGAGATAAGGGAACTGTATAAAAATATCCTGATGGCTCCATGAGGGAGCGAATTGGGTACCTTTGTAATGAGAGGTAAGCAATTAATCTCTACGCCACATAGACTCCTGAGAAGTGTGTATAATAAGGGAGCTACAGGGATTATTAGCACACATATCCTTCACCCTCTACTGAATGAGATTGAGTACCTATGAGTATGTCTGCAGTGCAATGAAGTTGGAACTGTTACACAATAAAAAATAATAACCTAAAAAACCACCTGTCGTTACTGCATGTAGCACTGCTTTTAGGCGGTGTAGGAGAAGTGGGACGAGAGCCTGAGGAATTTAATGGCTAGTGCAGTCGCAGTGAAACTGTTCAGATTAGGATTTTTCATTATGTCCACAACAGAAAAAATCCTTGGCTGTACGTGAATTGAACACGGTCCCCATACAATAACCAGTAAACAAGATAAAATATTATGAACACAATACTTACGTATGCAGGATCCAATAGGGAACCCAAGAACAACAATAAACTGGATGGCTAGGAGAATAGCAAGAACCAACTTGTAGATAGGCCATACATTGGCAACTGAGCGCAGACATCATCATGATGGCAGCAACAAATATAATATAGATGAGGGCCACAGCATCCACCCGTATACAAACAACTACAGCAGTCATGACATAGCAGCACTGAAACAATTTGTCAACATTATCAATAAAACATACAAAATGGAAAAGATGTATATTCAAAGAAAAATGTATTCTACTTCTTCAATTGTCATGAAAAAACCTTTAATTTAATTTGTTCTTTCTAGACGAAGTTCAGTACTGATGTTGTACCCACTTTTTCCTAATATCTTCATTTCTAAACCGGTCTCTTCTTGATACTCACAGCATTCTGCCTAGACACCTCTGTATCTCTGTTGTGATTAGTTTCTTCTATCGTTTGACATCAGCGTCCAGGTTATAGTAAATATAATATAAAGTTTGTGTTCAGTTTAAACCTTCATACAGAGAAAACTTGCAGTAGACTGGAAGACAAATACTGGATATGATTATGGAAAAGACTCCTCAAAGACCTAAGCAGAACAGAGCAGGTCATTATATTTCGACTACGCACCGGATACTGCAGACTCAACAAACACTTATATAGACTAGGAATAAGTCAAACATCTCTCTGCCAGTGTCAGCAGGCAGAACAGACACAGGAGCATATCCTGCAAGACTGTCCTCTCCTGGGTGAACTGAGAAGCAACATGTGGCCACACCCAGTCGACCTGAAAACTAAGCTTTGGGGAAACCTGACAGACCTGAAGCTGACTGCCCAGTTTGTGGTCCACAATAAATTAAGCGCATGACCAGAGATTGCTGAAGAATAAGTTCAGTTTTAGCAATGCTTACCTCAAGACCAAACTTGTAGAAAAAATAGTTTGCAAAGAACTTGATGCATGAGATGATTCCTTTGTCTGCATCCACTCTTGTGATGGTGGTGAATAGTATTCCTCTTGCAGGTTTGGTCAAGGCTGGATTTCTGTAATACTGTCTCTGATGGTATCGAATGATGCTCTCAAAGACAATCAGAACTAAGATCAAGATGTACAACTGAAAGTAGAGATAAATTACCAATCTTATTAATAAGAAAAGCATGAACTGTTACTTGATAAATATTATCTGTCGCAGTGGTTCTGAACTGGTCTTTTCTTGTCGAGTCTGACGGCTTACTTTCCTTATCACAACTGTACCTGGATATTTAGGCAAGTTTTACACCGACTTGAGAAATACGTGTAATTTAGATCCCCAAGAAAGGATCAGGTATCATGTAGTCCGGCCAACTGTTTCATCTCCTGCATACGTTGAGGTTGTAAAAGACATATCTGTTATAAGGGAATCAACTGTTTCATCTTCTGTATATGCTAAAGTTGTAGCAGAGTTGTAGCAACGGCTGCTTCAGAGTAGAAGATATCACATCTCATGGCAGTAAACCATCACTTTAAGTCAAGCAACTCTCCAGAATTTCACAATAAAAAAGCTCTGGAAAGCCATCGCATAAAAAAGGGGGAAACCATGAGACTCACCACTTTAATGTTGAAACTAAAAACTTCACTGGTATGTACACAGGGGAAACGATAGTGCAAACTTGTACTTTCTTTGGGATCAAAACAACAGTCACATTAGTGACACTGACTCTCTATATATGAGAAATGGAATCACTCGCAAAACATTCCACATGAATCGTTATAACAACAAGGCAGAGTAGGATTAAATTAAGTTGTTTATAAAGGTCTAAAGCCGAAGGATTGACTTAATTGTACCGGTTTTACCAATATGGCTCGATTCCTCTCCACAGAAATGGCACGCCACCTGTTGAGAGTATTGCATAAAGCATAAACTCGCCTGTCTGCCCGCGTGTTTGTAGCGCTTGGACTACGGGTGACTATCCCTCTGTGTGTGCGGGTTCAATTCCGTGGGATGGCAGAAAAAGCCACAGATTCCCCAGATTTTTGGTGTTCGTGGCACCGAACCGAAGGGTTACGATGTCCATGGCACTGAGCTGAAGAGCTGAAAAGCTCAAATGTTTCTGGATCGAAAAAAAAAAAAGACAAACTCTGCCAACAATCCATATGGTTCTCTGGAAAAAATGCACTAGTGAACATAACGGCGAGGTCTGGACTCAAACCCACAACCTCTGAAACGCAAGGCAGGGGTGTAACCACTTAACCCACAGAGACCCTCTAGCTTTATCTTTTTCTAGACAACCAGCCCTATGAGACTAATGTGTCTATCTACCAAAGCATCAAGTTTTTAGGCTCGTCTTTCAATCTTCAATAACTTAGAAACAGTTCTTCTTCGAACGCTCCACAATGACCACCTGTTAACCCCTCTGTGTGACTTGTATGTGATCTGAGCCTAAGAGAAATTGTACATTGTGCCAGTTATGCTCCTATAAGTAGGCCAGCACATCCGATTTCTGCGATGCTTTTTATTTACTAGGTAGCTTCCTAGGTTCTACATCAGTCGCCTTTACGACATGCCTTGTAGGTCGCAGTGGTGCTATTCTTTGCTTCTCTTGCGGGCCCGGCACCACCCAGGAGAGAAACAGTTCCATCATAAGAAAACCAACAGGTGAACTTTACTGTCTGTGGCTATCTCAACAAACACAATACATGCACACAATTCTTCTTCTTGCATTCATCAGCGATGAATTCAGGCATAGTCAGGATGCTTGGTATGGCGCTTCTGAATGATTTTTGCATGAAGTCTTGATTTCCTGCTTCTCAGTGTCCCTTCTATACAGGGGTGCCTTCTTCCGACTTCAGTGTCCCCTGCTACACAGGCAACATGCCTTCTCCGACTTCAGAGGTAAATCGCACAAAGTTTATATAGGACTATTTCAACAAACACAACACACCCAGTTGATATAATATCCGTGGTTACCGGGGCACAGATTTGGGGTGTAAAGAATAGAACCACTGTTACCTGCCATGCATGTCGTAAGAGGCAAATAAGGAGGTTTGGCTGAAATTGGATGCATGTGTCCTAAATGCGTAGAAGTCTATGCGTTTAGGGGCCTACAAACCAATGTGCAACGTATACACGTTCTTGGCAAAGATCAAACATATAACAAAGAGTGATTAAAATTGGTCGAAGAACGAACACAAAGAAGAAGATATATATCAATGACAACAAACAATTTCAGCAAACATTAGTGGTTACCTACCCGCAAATAATAAGAGATGGAATTATTATTCCTCAGTTTGATCTTCTCAAGGCCAAACCAAATTGCATTGTCAGTGACATTTCCATCAGATGAGTTGCTGTTCTTGTCCTGCAAAATTACAGTATATTAAACATTATATAACTTGCTGAAACATAGCTACAGAGTAGCTGTACAGAGGAGAATAAGGGAAGACTGCAGTAAAACTATGTAGCAATGGCGAAACACATAAAAACAGAGTACTGTAGTTTTACAATATAAAAAAACAATACACAGCAACGTTTCGATCCAAAGGACTTTATCAAGCAAAGGATACAAGAGAAGCGAACAATTTCATTTCTCTCACAGGAGAAAACATGTAGAATCAAACAATTAGGAACTTATAGATCTAAAGAAACACAATAGATGAAACATTGTACAACTTGCCAAAACATAACTAGTAAAGAACACAACATATGGAATAACTTGTTCAAAACACATATCTAAAAATTGTAATATAGTTGAATATATATTTATAAAATGTATAAATACTTCAGTGCTTTTACTGCAACAACTGTTTCTATTTCTTGCAATCATAAGTGGTCTATTTCTCTATGTAATTCAATGTAGAGAGTTTCTGTAGCTTAAGCGATAGTGAGCTTCATCACAACTGCTGTAGGCAAATTAGTTTCCTTGGTTTTTTTGTGAACGATAAAAATAGACCTCACTGTTCAGAAAGCAATGGCAAACTACTGAACATATAAGTGGTGCCTAGAAAACCGACAACTCATTTACTGTTGCTTAGTCCTGTAAAGGATATGCTACGATTTTCATTTTCAATTCAATATGAAGCATAGACATTTAGCAAGGTAGTGGAAAAACATATATGCGCTTTCAAATATATGTGTTACAGAAGAGCTTTCCGTATGTCATGGACAGCAAAGAGAATAAATAGATCTATCTAGAAAACTGGCTTATGCTACAAAAAAGAATGTCAAAATTGAAATTTTTCGGACATATAAAAAGACACGAGGGTTGGAAAAGACCATTATGGAAGGAGACAAAAAGAGAAGAGGAAGACCACGGAGAAGTCGGATTCAGGATGTAACTGATGATTTGAACATATTGGCTGCAGAGGCAGGACATCTGGCCCATGAGAGAGAAAATTCAGGAATGTAAGGTCGGCAAAGTTCTGCTGAAGGCAAGTTATTTGATAATGAGTTCTTTAATCACAATAAGATTTCTTTCAAACACAAAAACTATAGAATTACTAACATACCTGGCAACTTGTTTTCCAGTACTCTGTGTCAACAATGCTCAACTGAAAGATCATTTTGGCCAGTATGATAATAGTTGTCCATATCAAGATCAGATGGGACAGAAGGATGTTAGCTCTTGGTATAGGAAGCAAGATAGCTACCAGAAGTACATAAACGCCTGTCAGGGCTGAGACCTGCAATAATCATGCAAAAAAGTTAGAGATCAATTATCAGAGGACTATTATCATAGCAATCTGGACATGTCCATATGTGCTCCAATCTCTGTCTCAACAAATCCAGCAGCGTCCAGTGGCCCAACATCAGTTATCAGAGGACTATCATCTAGCACTCGGACATGTCCATAGGCGTTCCGATCTCTGCCTCAACAAATCCAGCAGCGTCCATCGACCCAACATCAGTTATCAGAGGACTATCATCATAGCACTCCGGACATGTCCATAGGCGTTCCGATCTCTTCCTCAACATATCCAGCAGCGTCTAGTGGCCCAACATGAGTTATCAAAGGACTATCATCATAGCACTCCGGACATGTCCATAGGCTTCCGATTCTTCCTCAACATATCCAGCAGCGCCCAGCAACCCAACCTACCAATTCGATGTTGATTAATCAATCTTTTTGCATATTTGGTATGTTGTTCTTTTCAGGTTGTACTATTTGGCACTTGGCTACAGATAAGCTCTTCGGTAATCAAAGTTAAAATAGTTAATACTTGTCCGATACGTGCTAGTAACAAGTGAGTATCAAGTCACATCTACTAAGTAACTGAGTATTTGTTGCAAAAGTAACAATTTGTTACAGTTACAGGAAAGTAAGGAAAATGTACATTCCTACTGAAATAAAAAATATTTCTGACCTTACAAGGATTTGGAACTATGTCTTCATGATTAAAACTGGGCTTTTTACTCATCGGTTTTGCTACTTATGAACTGTTTTATATTTGAAGATAATTGTAGTGTTTCTTCCTCTTTACTCTAATCCTGTTTTGCCTCACAGAATCAGGACAAGAAGAGATGTATAGAACAGGCTTTTGTATGTGCTTCATAGACAGTGTTTTTCCTCGCCTCTGTTATCTCTGACGTCCACCTTTTTTGGACAGCCTTTGATTTGCATTCACTGTATCGGAGTAACATTGCTCTTTGAGGGGCACTGTCTGTTGGTGATCTGCTTATGTGGCCAAACCATTTAATTTGTTGTTTCTTGATGAAGTTCAGTAATGATGTTGTACCCACTTTTTCCTGATGTCTTCATTTCTAAACCGGTCTCTTCTTCATATTCCCGATATTCTGTGTTGACACTTCATTTCTGTCATGACTAGTTTTCTTCTATATTTGATGTCAGCTTTGTTTCTGTATGGTGACAATGTGTTTTTTTTCGCATACAAAGCATGTAATAATTACATTCCATGTATCACATCTCTCCAAAAACTAACACTTGCAATAATGGTGGTCATATGAAATGAATACTATTATTATATCTTTTTACTACAGAAGATCATTTGATGATGCATACTCACCTCATTGACAGAGACTATGATGATGATCAAAGCTACTAGTTTGAAGACGTGAATCTCACCAAGTCTCCATAGGAAGATAGTGAACCTGTTCCAGAGTTCAGCAGCAGCCAGCACCTTCTTCTTCATCCAGTTCCTCAATGAGCCATCTAAAAGTTGAATAACTAACATGTTAAGTGGCAGTCATGATGTCAAGTTCATATAAGAACTGCTTTATTGGAGTAATGTTATGCGATCAAAGTCACTGCACTTTGGGCATTCCATGTGTGTTCTGTCCTCCGCTTCAGCAGCCACCCCAAAGTCCACTTACTCACCGTACCCATGAGAAGTTTATTAGTATATCTTCGCTCCCTACCATGAAAATGACACTGTCTGATATGTCCAAACTTAACTCCTAATTCTCGCATTCGCTCCAGTGTCTGAGACTCGCCCATATCACATAAATTAGAGTGTACTGCATTGATGACATCGGCTCTGTCCATACTTCTGTCCGCTTGAGTCAGGGCATTGTTTGCAAGAAAGTCAGCACGTTCGTTACCCTGCACTCCAGCAGTGCCAGGTGTGTACAGCCACACTTTGTTGAAGCATATTCAAGCTGATGTCTGAGAGAGTAGGCTGAAGAAGATGAAGATAATTACATGAGAAAAAAAGTAAAGAATCCATTTTTAAACATTGAAATCTGGCAGAAATTCTGATGTATCTGTTCTACATGCCACAGGGGCCTAAAGGGGGGCACACAGCGTATTTACGTTCTCAGCGCAAACCAAACAGATCACCAATAGTGGTTAATTGCCGATAAGAGCTAGCATAAAAAAATCATGAGGTGTAATGACAAAATAATTAGTGTCAAATAATAAAAAAGTGACAACAAGGGAAATCCTTTCAAATTAATGTGACGTTCATCTGAGGATCATCTTCATCGGACATAATTGCTCCGATCTCCTCTCAAGCATGTATCTCAGTATGTTTAGACTAACAACTACCGTTCTGTGTTGGTTGATGTATCTACTGGGGTTTCTCTTGTGGTTTTCCCATCTTGTTGCACCTATCGGTATGCATAACTTACACAACCGAGATAGAGAATACCTTTTATTTTCTTAGTTAAAATCTTCAGAGCGTAAGATTTCTCTTAGAGCCATTGATGATGTCGCTTTTGTCTATTGAAGACCCATTTTCGATTTGTAACATTGCTTGCTAGTCCATCTGCTCTCTCATTATATGTATATGGCCTTTTACGTCTTTACAGACGGTCAATTGGCAAGTGTTTTACTGTGACAACTTCTGAATTTTCGTTTTTCTCTCTTGTTGTTCAGCTCATACATAAGTCTCTTCTCAAAAGACTGCGCCTTTGCGCAATATGGCTTTCACACAACTCTGTCATCAGCTAGTTTTTCCCATGTGCTGGGACCTATAGAAAAGTTTTCATTGAGGCTTTGCAGACATCTTTATATCTGAGCAGTGGTCTGCCCTGCTGCCTCTTCCCTCCAAAAGTCCACAGAACAACATTTGTTTTGGTATGCGACAAGTTTCCATTCTTCTCACATGCCCCAACCATCTTAGTCGTCTACTACTGAGCATGCCCATGATGGAAGGCAGGTTTGCACGTTGCAGTACTTCAGAGTTGGTTATCTTGTTGTACTACCTGATGTTCATAATCTTTCGGAGACATCGAAGGTGAAAGATGTTAAGCCTCCTCTCGTGTCTTGAGTAGGCTGTCCATGTCAATGTAACAAAAATGGGACAATGACATCAACTTACCACGACCTTTACTTTGCTCAGTTAAGTCACTAGTGAGATTATCATCCTCATCTTCTGTTATGTTCTGCAGATTTCCTTCATCATCACTTCTGGTGGTATTTGAGTTATCAGGGAGTGTTCTTAAAGAAAAATGTAAATTTTTGCAAGCTAGAATTGTGCAAAGATAATGTAATTTGTTCTACTTTAGAATCCAGAAGGATCCAATAAGTAAAGGAACCCTTTCATACCTCGTGGTATTTAGGTCAATACAGTGTTAGGCCTGTATTTTCATTGACCGTCGGCACACGATGGGTGATGTGGTCAGCATCACGCCGGCCGCCTTTACTTTCCCAGAGCATGTCTGGTACCCAGTTGAGGCTGGGTCGACCTGAGAGCCGTCACGGTCGGGAAAATTCCACGCACATTGGAGCTGAACCCAGACTCACCAGCCTTGGAGCGAGTTCACTAACAACTACGCTAGCAGATGGCTCTTAGTAGAAGGATCCAAAGCAAGAACAAATTATGTACTAAAAACAAAACTAAACATGACTAGGAACTGAAGTCACAGATTAATTGTGTACATATACATATATCTATAACAGTAGATTCACATTAGTCTCTGGAGGTTAAAAGCTTTGAGAACCAACATCCATTCCATAGACCACTGCCGTTTCAGATCTTCCGAAGCATCAACTGAGAATCTGACACTCAATTAAACAATTCAGAAACAGAAGTATATCATGAATGTGCAATAGTTAGGTTACTAAACTGACGAAATTGCAATCTGCGGAGACCCATAAATGCAGTCTCCCCCAACAGATATCAAAGAGTATGCATACTGATGGTTCCTGTGGCTTGCTGATTAAACACATTCCTCACTCTGCCTCTCAGGCATCTAGTTCTGCTTGTACAGCGGGTAACTCCAAACTGTTTAAATCGATGGATCGATTCAACATCTATTTTAGTGTCCTCCTCCAACAGGCAGTCGTGAAGAGACCAAAGAACATCCCCCTTATCCATTTTCAACTCCCCAAAAATCGATGCAGTTGATGCAGGCCTGTCGCTCTCTCATTACCGCAAACATCCACATGCCCAGAACAGTAGATTCACGTAAGGCTCTGGAGGTTAGAAACTTCTATAGACGACATCCCCTCATACCGAAACCTGCCCTTTTGGATCTTGTAAAGCATCGACTGAGAGTCAGATACAGCAACGGCCCCAGTAATAAAATGATAAGTCCATAATGAAAAGTTCTGTCTTACCTGTATCTGTCTGTAGCGCTCAGTTTGAGGAATGGTACATGGAAGTAGCGCAACTGTAGAATGACAAACACCAGGAAGCTTGTTGGAGTCAGCAACTTGACAAATAGACCTGCAGTTCCGTATCTCTCCAGACCAATATCTTTCAAACTGACAAATAAAAGAATATCATTTCATTATGTCTTTGTGATATTTTTATAAGCATAGTACAAATAGATAAATGTGATGAAATAAATCAAGAAATAGACAAGGATGTAAACACCCTAAGGAAAAATAAAAGGATGGGGATTGATTGATTAATAGAACCATAATCCCTGCACTTTGGTGAGTAACCATGTGTGCTTCAATCTCTTTCTTACACAGGCAGGAAGATTTCAGTGACAGTGCACAACTTTTTAGCATCGGTGAGGGTCCCGATGTAGTTTTAAAGATGGGAAAAATATTTTGTCAACATTTTTATTTTTGTATTTTTCTAATGAATTTTCTCACAGGTAGCAGCTTTCAGATGCTACTCTTGATTTTAAACTGCAACGGGTTCTTTTACATACTCAGCTTGAACACTGGACCTACGTTTTATTATCCGTTAAAAGGATGGGAAATATGATGAAATAAAAACATTGTATGTGGAAATGGATACATACCACAAGGGAAAACAAATTTGAGAAAGTCTACGAGGTATAATCAAATTGTCAGAAAATACTTTTCCTCTTCTGATCAAAGCTGTGAGTTTTCACTCTTGGGCAGCTAATACCAGTCAATATCAAGTCTTAATGTTTTCTGTAGCTAGAATAGAATTAAGGAAGTGTTAGATATTTGAGAATCATCTTCATCAAACTTCGGACATGTCCATAATTGCTCCGATCTCCTCCTAAACATGTATTTCAGAGTGTTTAGACTAACAATTCCTGTTCTGTGTTGATTGATGTATCTACTGGGTTTTCTCTTGTGGTTTTCCGTCTTGCCGCACCTATCGGTATGCATAACTTGCGCAACCGAGATAGATAATACACATTACCTTCTTCGTGGTCATTATCCTCTAAAGACTAACCAATGAGCCTAATTAGAAAAGTTGAGAACCAACTATCAGCTGAATAAATTGGGAAAGCAATAGTATTGGATTCTGAACTCATATACGTTTGATGATTGAACCTAGAGCACTAATTACTATACCAGTAATAACACTTGCCACTCCTAGCTAAGACTGGTGTACCACTTTGGTTTTTTTGCACAGTGAAAAAGATGTTTTGGTTGATACACTGGTTATATTGATCTTAATTGTTTTTTGTTTTAGTCAAACTGCTCAATATACCAAGTTAAGTATTTATTTATTTTCAGTTTTACAGCAGACATATTTATTCTCTGTTTTACAGAAGACATATTTATTCTTTGTTTTAACATATTTATCACATTTATTTTCAATTTTAAGAAGATCATACTTATCACATTTTCCATTTACCAAAGAGATAGTATCACATTTTCCATTTTACCAAGAGATAATTATCCATTTCCATTTACCAAAGACATATTATCACATTTTCCATTTTACTGAATATATATTTATCATATTTCCTTTCAGTTTTACTGAAGACAATTCAAGTTTCCAGAAATCAGACCGTCATCTAAGACTGACTACAAAAATGAACTTACACATCATCTGAGAAACCTGTCATGTTACTCCAGTAGCTATGGAACTCCTGAAACTGGTATGTATAGATCAGGGTAAGGACTATCATTGAGTACAACACTACCACCCACCAGAAGACAATATTAATGACTCTCCACAGGGTGAAATTCACCTGCAATGACAACAGAAATAAATTTAGAATAAAGAATAATTAAAAAAAATATAATTACTGCATGTAATAACCCCTTTTTAGGCGTGTAGGACAAGGGGGACATATGAATGTCGAATTTAACTTATTGTCTCCCATAAGCCATTGAAGCGCCTACTATTTATTTGTTTTAGAACTATCTTAAAGATAATTCATTTACATACAAAATGGTACATTACTCATAAAAATCTGTTCATAATTAAGAAAACTGCAGCTGAATTAGTATATACACTTGCAATGGGAAAATAGAATTGAAATTTAATTCAGCCATAACCAGTTTAAAAAAAATTCAGTAGCTAATCAGTTAATGGCTGAATGGGTAGAACAGTTGCAGCGAAAATGTTCAGATTAGGATTTTTCTTTATGCCCCGACAGAAAAAACTCTTTGGTCTTACTGTGGATTTAAGCCGGGCTCTTGCGCATGGGAGATCGTGCTCTAATCCATTCAACCAGATGCTCCACAGAATAAAGAAAAAGTTTAGTAAATCCGGGAGCCATAAAAGAGGACGACGTAAACAGACCTTGAGACGAAGTCGTCTTGAGAGTGTTCGACTATCCTGGGAGACCCTAAAGAAAAACAGCCAGAGACCGAGAAAAGTAGCGAACAACTGTGGAGGCCCTATGCTCCACAAGGAGTGGAGAGAAATAAGTAAGTAAATAAATCTGGGAGAACAAGTCTTCAAACATATGTTCCAGGAAAAATGGCAGCATAAATGCTGGAAAAAGACATAACACGATACGTACAAACTTTCCACTTACTATACAACTTATCTGCAAAAGATCTTGCGTGAGTTCTGGCCCAAAATTATTTCTAACCTAGAACTGCTTACATGGTGCCTGCAAAAGAATATGAACACCATCCTCCAAAAGAGATGGACCGGATATGTGATACGCATGGAGACTAACTCTGTCACAAAAACTGCATTGAGATAGACACAGAGGGGTAAACAACAATATGAATGACCCAAAACAACCTGAAGAAAAACAGCAGAATAGTCTTCTTTCTTTCTTTTGTCCTTCTCTGCTTTTTGCCGCTAGGCGTAGCAGGTTTAACTGATGATCGGTTTCTGAGATAATGCACGCTCGGTTGCTTGATATGGTGTGGTATTGTGGAGTTTTAAGATGTCTGTAACTCCATCAACCCATCTTTTCTTGGTCTGCCCTTTCCTCTTGATGATTCCATTTTCAGGTTATACGCTCTTGCAACTGGTGTATTCGGGTTCATTCTGACCAAGTGGCCAAACCATTTGAGTCTCTGTTTTCAATAAATCTAATAGCAGGTGTTGTTCCGACTGTTCTTCTAATTTCTCATTTCTTATATGGTCTCTTCTTGTTTTATTTACTGCTTTCCTCAGGCATCTCATTTCGCATGTGGTAATTTTCCTTTCTTGTTCTTTTGTCCGTGCCCATGTTTGGCTCTGGTAGCACAGTGTTGGTATAAAGATTGAATTTATAATCTGTCTTTTAGTCACTACTGGAATAGCTGGGTGTTTCAAAATTGGGTAAGCTGGTATGTAATGTTGTTGGCTTGCTGGATTCTAGTTTTGATCTCTCTGTCCAGTTTACTATCAGATGTGAAGATACTTCCAAGGTATTTGAATTCTCTCACCTGCTTTAGCGTTGGTCATTTATTTGTATGTTGATATCTTTATGTTCTCTGCTTATAGTCATGACTTCTGTCTTTTGAATGTTAATCTTCATGTTGTATTTGAGGCAGCTATTGTTGAGTAAGTTTATGTGTTCTTGAAGCTGTTCAATATTATTATGGAATAAACACTGGTCGCCAGCAAAGAGCAGTTCATTTTGTTGGTCTGCGTTGAGTGATGCTTCATCTATTTTGGTGATACTATCCATGTATATAATAAAGAGGAGAGGTGATAGAGCAGAATAGTAACTGAAAGAAATGAATCACAGTTGGAACACAAATCAGAGGATAGTCCAGAACAGAGAAGAATGGTGTGTATTTGTTGCTGCCCAAAGCGCAAAGGGAGAATGGTGGTAGATAGATGAATGCTCTCCTGAAATGGAGAGTCAACTGTGATATAAGTCAGTTTAATATTAAACAAATAAGCAGTTGCAAACCAAACATCAACACTTTTTTCAGTAGGACAGAATGGGGCAATAGGTGACACTATTGTTCCTCATGAAATATCCAAATGCCTAGTCTGGAATATGTATGCAAAAGTTGATATAAGCTCTAGTTGGAGGAAGGAAACTTTGGTAAACAAACCAATCTGGTGTCTTGTAGCCATTATCAAGAGATAGAAAGCTATGATAGAGAACACATACAGAAAACCCAATGTGATCTGTCAGAGGCTATGGGGCAGAATTGTCTTATGTGGATCTACTGTCCAGGAATGTAGGTGTTAGCAGTAATGAGAAAGATGATATGCTGTCTTAGAAAGCAATTACTGAGAGAGTAGGTAGGCTTGTTTAGGAAGCAATTACTGAGAGAGTTGATAGGCTTGCTTTGAAAGTATCTACTGAGAGAGTTGATAGGCTTGCTTCAGAAGCAATTACTGAGAGAGTTGATATTCTTGCTTAGGAAGCAATTACTGAGAGAGTTGATATTCCTGCTTAGGAAGCAATTACTGAGAGAGTTGATAGACTTGCTTAGAAAGCATCTACTGAGAGAGTTGATAGGCTTGTTTAGGAAGCAATTACTGAGAGAGTTGATATTCTTGCTTAGAAAGCATCTACTGAGAGAGTTGATATTCTTGCTTAGGAAGCATCTACTGAGAGAGTTGATATTCTTGCTTAGAAAGCATCTACTGAGAGAGTTGATATTCTTGCTTAGGAAGCAATTACTGAGAGAGTTGATATTCCTGCTTAGGAAGCAATTACTGAGAGTTGATATTCTTGCTTAGAAAGCATCTACTGAGAGAGTTGATATTCTTGCTTAGGAAGCAATTACTGAGAGAGTTGATATTCTGCTAGGAAGCAATTACTGAGAGAGTTGATAGATTTGCTTAGAAAGCATCTACTGAGAGAGTTGATAGGCTTGTTTAGGAAGCAATTACTGAGAGAGTTGATATTCTTGCTTAGAAAGCATCTACTGAGAGAGTTGATAGGCTTGTTTAGGAAGCAATTACTGAGAGAGTTGATAGACTTGCTTAGAAAGCATCTACTGAGAGTTGATATGCTTGTTTAGGAAGCAATTACTGAGAAGGTTGATAGGCTTGTTTAGGAAGCAATTACTGAGAGAGTTGATATTCTTGCTTAGAAAGTATCTACTGAGAGAGTTGATAGACTTGTTGATGGATAAGTTGGATGTACATTAGTTGCTTTATGATTGTTTGTTTGGTAACATAAATTACTATCTTAGCTATACTAGGAAAGAGGGAGCATGAAATTAAACATTGTACAAGTAGGATGGCATATCCGTGGGAGGTCAGATAAAACCGTGTGTTTAGTTTAGTTTAGTCGTCGGATCACCATCACTGCACGTCGAACAAATTAGTCCATAAGTGCTCCTATCTCTCCCTCAGTATGTCCATCAGCGTGTGGCGACTAACGACACCGGTTCTTTGTTGGTTTACAATTCTTCTTTGTCTGCCAGCATAGCGTCTTGTCGAGCTACACCACACTTAACTTTGAGTTCTTGCAGTCTGGTTAGTGTTGTGGATTCACCGCTATTACGTGAATCATGTACACGCCCTCTCTCCTTAAGGAATTTATAATATCAGCCTGGTCCATTGCTCGTCCGCTTTGGACAGCAGCCATACATGTAAGCCTATCCGCACGTTCATTCCCTCTTACACCTGCATGCCCTGGCACAAAAATAAAACTGATCTTTGTCAGCTTAGACCTCCCCAGCGATTCTATCCAATGTCTCCTAGCCCATCCTGTTTCAATCTTCCTGAGCATACTTATTGAGTCACTGAGAAAACATGCATGGATAAAAGTCTGTGATTCTAGCCAAATCATCGCTTTGGTAACCGCCATGATTTCCATAGTGAGACTGCTTGTAGTCACGGCAAAACCACCACTGTCTTCCTTCACAACATCACCTCCGACCTGAGCAGTGAAAGCCCACATACTCCGCACATGTCGAATCACCGAACCATCCGTATAAATGATTACATCATGCTCAGATGCGTTCTCAGAAATTAATGCCTGAACCTCTGCCTCCACAACAAGTGGGTTATGTTGCCTGCATTCTTTATCAAGTTCGATGCATACAGAAAAGGATGTAGCGATTCCTCTTGGCACTGGTATCCATTCTTCACCGGGATCAATGTCTTCAAGTGTACACACCTGTTCAATACAGTCCTCGGCCTGACCCATCCAAGATTTTCCTCTTTTTAACCTATTTCCTTTTGTCTCTTTATTTCCAAGTGCAGAGGATGTTGTTTGTCAGCATTGACTCGAAGGTATGCTCGTGCACGGCTCATCAGTATTCTATACTCCATAGTAGGATAGTCAAGGAGATAGCGCATCGCCCTGCACGACATGTCTTTAGTGCAACCAAGTATAATGCGCATCGCCTCTCTCTGTAATCTTTCCAGTCGTTCTATCTGACTATGACTGAGAGTCAGGATCGCCAGCGCATACTCAAGCACAGAAAGGACCAGACCATGGTATAAAAGACAAAGATGGCGCTGTTCACAATCCGCCGCAGCCATTACCCTCATCGCCAGCAAACCTTTCCTCGCCTTCATTATCACATGAGCTATGTGTTCCGTAAAAGCTAGACTACGATCAAAACGCAACCCCAGGTATTTCATAGACTGAGATCGCTCCACCACCTCTGAACACAAAACCACAGATGGTGTTGGAGTGTTGACAATGTGGTTGTTTAAAGAGAACCATGTCACCGCTGCTTTTGTGGGGTTGACCAATGCTCCTGCTTCAACGCACCATCTACCTATGCGGTCGAGTTCTGACTGAAGTTCCTCCACAAGCTGTTCTCTATCCTTGCCCTGACGATACACCAACACATCATCTGCATATGACATTGTCCTTCCTCTACCCGTGATCTGCTCTTTTGTGATGCTCACAGTATAGGCATTGAACAACACCGGAGATAATGGTGACCCTGTGGTAAGCCAGGGTGGATTGTTGTTGGTGATGACGCCCAACTGCCACATTTAAACACTATCTTTCGCTGGAAGAGGGCGCAAAGATCCAATTGAGGAGGAATGGGCTGATATTGAGTTCAGTCAGCTGCACCATTAAAAATGCAACGGCACTCTATTATAGGCATCTTCAAGGTCAATTGCAGCAGCACATGTCTCAATGCCCGAGTGAAAACCCTCATAGACATCGTAGGCGAACACCGCTGCGTTACGCCATGTCTCTCTATATGGACGGTATCCTCCAAGGGTGGGTGGAAGGAGACGTAACCTCTCTAGTTGGCAGGATATTTTCCTGGCAATTATTTTCTCCAGCAACTTGCCTATTGTATTCTGCATGGTGATTACCCGATAGCCCTGAATTTTTTTGTGGTCTTTGCCAGGCTTCGGCAGAGGTACCAGGTAGCTGTGCAACCATTCTTCGTTGATTATTGCAGTCGTAATGCTTTTGTTGTAGATGCCAGCCAGTTCTTCCCACTCCCCATCAGACAACCCGCCAATGTCACCATATCGTATGCCATCTGGACCAGGTGCACTGTTTTTGCTCTCCGTACAGCATCCTTGATTTCCTCCACCGTCACCAAATCATCTACATCTAATTCCTGGTTCTTACATTTAGCTGCAATGGAATGTCTTGCAGTGTTTGCCTACAATGTCTTTAAAACCGTGTGTATAGCTATCAAGCTATGGGAACCATTAGTATGTAGACTACACCTTTCAACATCAATTAGTGAAGACTCAGCAGCACCTATGAGTCTACTGACAGACTATTATATAATAAATATCTACTTGAAAATAAAGATAGCTAGCGAGATGTTGACCTCCGCCCGAGTGGTTACCAGGGCCCAAATTTAGGGTATAAAGAATAGAACTACTGTTATCTGCCATGCATGTCGCAAGAGGCGAATAAGGAGGTTTGGATGAAATCGGATGCATGTGTCCTAAATGTGTAGAAGTCTATGCGTTTAGGGTCTACCAAACCAATGTGCAACGTATACACGTTCTAGGCAAAGATCAAGCATATCACAAAGAGTGATTAAGATTGGTCGTAAAGAACAAACGCAAAGAAGAAGATGTTGACTACATCATCCATTGTGTACAATTAGTCAAAGATAAAAGTGGGCCTAACACAGCTCTCCCCAATATATCTCATGGCATAGAAAAAGCTAAAGGAACCCTTTTTTATATCACATGGTATATAGGGTAATGCAGTGTTAGGTTAATATTTCTATTGTCAGCACTGCACTGTCAGCACACGATGAGTGATGTGGTCAACATCACTCTGGCCGCCTTTACTTCGCAGTGTTTCTCCTGGAACCTAATTGAGGCTGGATCAACAGCTGTTACTGTCAGAGAAATCATGGTATTTTTTAAATTTGTTTTTTTTCGATCCAGAAGCACTTGAGCTTTTCAGCTCTTCGGCTCGGTGCCATGGACATCGTACCCTTTGGTTCGTGCCATGAACACCGTAAATCTGGGAATCTGTGGCTTTTTCTGCCATCCTGCAGAATTGAACCCGCACACACAGAGGGATAGTTACCCATAGTCCAACGCGCTACGAACACGCTGGGCAGACGGGCGAAATCATGGTATAGGAAAAGGTTCATTTTTACCATTTTACTGTAACAAGAAAACTAGTCATGACATAGATGAAGTGTTTACACAGAATGCTGGGAGTATCACAAAGAGACCGGTTTAGAAATGAAGACCGTAGGAAAAAATGGGTACAGCATCAGTACTGAACTTAATCAAGAAACAACAAATTAAATGGTTCGGCCACATAATCATATTACCAACAGACAATGCACCTCAAAGAGCAATGTTACTCTGATACAATGGATACAAAGAAAATGGCTGTTGATGCAAAAGGTGGATCTCAGAGATAACAGAGACGATGAAAAACACTATTTATGAAGCGCACACAAGAATCTGTTCTAGAAATCGCTTCTTATCCTGATGCTATGAAGTAAAACATGATTAGAGTAAAGAAGAACTATAATAAATTGCTATAATACTTGCCTGAAAGAGGATGATGAAAATGAGGAAAAGAATCATGTAGATGATCCTGTAGATAACTACATCTGCAAGCGAGATGACCGCCATCATGATTGTGCAGAAGAAGATCCAGTACTTAGAGAGCAGTAACCACACAAAGTTGCCTGTTGTGGGAGAGAAATTGTACAAACCAAAAGCTAAAAAATGTTTTACAGCATGACACAAAACTAAATCAACATTAGTCTGATAATAAAAGCAACACTGAGTAATACACACAACAAAAGTGAAATATGTTGTTTAAAAAATGCTTTACAACAATTGCAGGAAGAAACTCACACCGAAAGTGATAATTAAAAAGTAACAACTGAAGAGCTCATCGTAAAATGTAATAAAACTATCGCTTACCGTTTGTATTCCTTTTCTTTCGTTTAATAAATAAAAATATATAATTTAAAAAAAAAAGAAACAAATTTCTGAAATTTTGTGTATTGTAAGCAGCATTGGAAACCGTAACCATAAAAAAGTTTTATTTTTGGGCCATACCGTTAAGTACTGCAACGAGTGAAACCAGTGCGGTTGAAAGAGTTAACTTCGAGTGTCTCATCCTTTCGAACGAGAGCTGCTTAGAGCTTATTTAACCCTTTAGCTGCTAAGGATGTATATATACGTTTTCTCATTCACTTCTAAAGACGCATTAACACGTCTGTTATTATCTCTCCTCTGTGGGCTAAAGACGTGTTAACACGTTATACATTGCTACTGTCACACCTATAGGCGTACATTCACGTTTGTGACCTAGAAACAAAGAGTAGCTATTTTTAGCTCAGCTTTTGGAAAGCATGTAGCAGCGAAAGGGTTAAGTGATTTTAAGTGTGACATTTGGCGTTATATGACGGCTCCCACCTTCTGGCCTCAATCAAGCAGGTATTAAACTTGAATCTTCGCACACAAAAAGTTACCTTCATTTCAAATGTATTTAAACAAGGTTAAAAAATACTAAATCTTTTAATTCCTATATTTATATATTTTTTTTTAGTCAGTGTGTGACAAAATTATTACATTTGCACATATGGTATGTGCTTACAGCTAATTGAAATGAGCACTCCATTTATACAATAATGATTAGTGATTAATGAGTTTATAATTTCAGTACTTCTCCAAGATTAGAACAACAGTTGATTCACACATAAAGCTATAAAATGACTCACACTTCACACGGCGTGCATGGTGCTAATATATTTAAAGCAAACACAACTAAATAAACACATATCTCAAAATATTTCTGTTTATATGTCAAATGTCCCCCATAATGTATGATAACTGTCAAGTCAATTAATTATCTCCCATAAGGATACGTTTGAAGTAATTATATCCCTTAAATATGATGTCCAACAATGAATTATCTCCCATAAGGATACCTTTGAACTAATTATACAGGTCAAATGTCCCATGTAATGTATGATAACTGTCAAGTCAATTAATTATCTCCCATTAGGACACCTTCGATATAATTATATCCCTTAAGTATGATGTCCAACAATTAATTATCTCCCATAAGGACGCCATTTGAACTAATTATAGCCCTATAGTATGACAGCTCAATTATTTCCAATAAGGACACCTTAGAAATAATTACATACCTAAAATCTTTTCATGCCAACTGCCGCATACTGCGCCACAGCGCATTCTGTTGAACGCCATTCGCAGCACACTGCACCATTCCAGTTGTTTCCCTTATACAAGTCTTTCTAGTTTTACTTCTACTACTTTTGAAAACCTTGCTATTCTAATAGGTTGTCCAGTTTTCTTCAAATTAGTATATAATCTCTATATATAAATCTTAGTGTCCGATGTGTGTCCGGGTATACATCGCCTCAGTTTACATCCAATATTCACCATATTTCGTACAAATATTTTTAGGGCTAAATTTAGATCAGCTAAAGAAACACTTTTGAAATAGGATCAATATTAGCTTTAAAATTAAATCGAATTCTTGATGTCCGATCCAACATTAAAATCTTCCATCTTTGTTACAAGAGAATACGTGGTTAAGAAAGCTTAACAGTCAAAGGGATATAATCCAAAAATTGCCAGATGGCCTCTACAACATAGGCATGGATTACCTCCCTTAACATTCAACCACGTTACCACTGGCCTATAAATCTAACGATATTTTCAATCATTGGAGACCTTATAGGTTAGCTCATTCAAGTGAGATCTTTTCAGGAGACCTGTAGTCCGAACGACTTGCCGTGAAGCCAGTGACATTTAGTGAAGTTCTACTTCTCTAACGTATTTCCCGCCATTTTGTAACTGTGGGAGGTCTTCCTTTGCATCGTATAATAAACATGCGATCTTTTTATCTTTCTAATGCTGATCTTATTTACCAAAAATACACCATTAGCTGCGTTGCGTTTTCCGTTTGCGTGATTTGCACAGAATGTATAATTTTATGTCATTACAGCTTCACTTTTCTGTTTCAAACTACACTATAGAAATTTTAAAATAATTAGGAAGAATGCGAAGACGCTACTTTGATTAGATGTGAAGCATTACACGGACCACTCGAACCGTTAAAATCGTTTAACAACGACATAGCCGATTCAAACCACTTCTTAAAAATATCAGAAAATACAATTCATGCTATTAGATGACATCTTTTGGATAGGCTTACCCAATTCCTCATCAAGGATTAATAACAACTTTCACCGTGCGATGCCGGGTTAATTAGCTAGTAAAATATATATATATATATATGTTTATTTATTGATTAGTTATGATTTTTAAAAAAAAATGCTTTTAAAAAATTCCCTTGAATTAACTGTGTACAACTGAGGAAATAACTGCGTACAGAAAGAGTTAAGAATGATAACTAACAATTAATTATCTCCCATAAGAATGATTACTAAACATGAATGATGAAGACATAAGGTAAGGTAGTTCCACAAAGTACAACAACAGACTCTGGGTCTCTGTAGTACTGAGATATGGTTCTCAACTCTCACTTCAAAAGCACTTTGCATCTCTCATAGAGCAACTATTTTGCTAGTAATCCCTGATCTCAATGTAGATGAGATCAAATTCCTAGTCCTATCAGAGATGAGCGAAATAAATTTCAAAGGACTGTTGGAAGTTAAAAATCGATAACGAGTAGGCTGAAAATTTCTTGCTCATGCAAAAAAATCATTAACACAAATTAAATTATAATAAATTCCTACAAAATGTTCACCATCCTTAAAATGACATGACTGGTGTTAGGAAATTTGTGCATTGTTGTAGAGATCATCCTGTGTAACAAAAGATATTGTAGCTGGCATGATTATTTACTGAAGTGAAATGTTGTTGGTCTTATCAATCAATCGATCAAACTACAAAAGACTAAATCAACATTCACATTTGGTAGTGTGGCAGTTTAAAATTGTGCTTCCTATTTTTTTAATTTGCATCTTGTATTCTTTGTTTGTGGGCGTCTGTGGCTTAGCAGTAGTGAATTCAATCACAACCCAAGAGTACCTGGTTCAAACTCCACGACAGGCAGTTTGGAAGCAAATTTGTTCCAGCAGGTTTTTACGATTTGTAAAAATAGACCTTACCTTCAGAAAACAATGGCAAACTACTGAATGTATAAGTAGTGTCTAGAAAAATCACATACTCGTTTACCGTGGTTGATGGAGACGTCCTGTACAGGATATGCCACGATTTTTCATTTCATTCTTTATTTAATACAAAGTTTTATTTTTTTGGTCATAATAAAGACTTCATCAGTTGTCTGTATTTTGTAGGGCTACCTTGCTTAGTGATCATGAAGATTTGATCTTTCACATTTGGTGTATAGTTTTACTAAATTCAATTACACATACATTAACTCTTTCCACGCTTTAAGCCGCACACTGTGCCACGGCGGAAGGCCGTTGCACGCCATAAGCCGCACACTGCACCATAGAGTTGCTTCCCTTATAAAAAGTCTTTCTTGTATTACTTCTACTGTTTTACTTATACTACTTTTCAACCTTGTTATTCTATTGGGTTGTCCAGTTTTTTCAATTTAGTATATAATAATATATATATGTTTATTTATTGACGAGTAGTTGGGATCATTTTATTTTAAAAATTATTATTTTTACTTCCCTTGAATTAACTGCTTAAAAATTGAGGAAATAACTGTGCGTGGAAAGAGTTAATAATAAATAATTTCATATTATAATTTAGAAGAATCTAGAAATTAGCCCCTGGATTAGAAACATCAGCTAAAAATTAGATCCTACCTATGAAGAGCATGGTCCTGCTGTCATATGTTTGATGCTGCATGTCCACTGGAACTGAGGACGGTGCAAGAAACCACACAGATACAGATAAGCTACACAGCTAACACACAGCATACTACATTGAAACATGCTCATTAAATTATCAGCCATATAAGCAAATCAACAGCAAACACTAACTGCATCATTACAAAATGCCATAAATTATTTTGAGCCGCAGTAGCATAGTTGTTAGTGAACTTGCTTCTTAGACTAGTGGTTCTGGTTCAATTCCACAGTGGACAGGGTATATTTTTGAGACTGTAACACATACTTTAAGGTATGAAAAAGGATTCCTTTATAAATTATTTGAATACTTCTTCATAAAATTTAAAAAAAAATTAGAATGATATAAATCTTCCTGAATAAGGAAACATAAAATGTTATATTATAAAGTCATCATCATGATCATGTGCAGTGCGGTTTGGCATAGCCGATCATGTATCTCCACAAATCTGTCACTGGTGTTTGCTATCATCTCAGATATTGATGCTCTTCCATGCCATGAAGTCAGGCTATTCAATATTTTCATTATAAGGAATCGGTGGTGACAGATTAATGGGGAAGAGGATGTTACAGCGATAAAGTCTATGCATGCAAGAAATAGCTTGAGTAAATGTTTAAAGAAAGACTGTTTAATAATCAATAATTCTTCTTCTTCTTCGAACACTCCTTATCGACCACTTGTTAACCACTCTGTGTGATTTATATGTGATCTGAGCCTAAGAGCAATTGTACGTTGTGCCAGTTATACGTCTACAAGTAGGCCAGCACATTCGATTCCTGTAATGCTTTTTATTTACTAGGGTAGCTTCCCTAGTTATCAAAACATCAGTCACCTCTTACAACATGCCTTGTTGGTCGCAGTGGTACTATTCTTTGCTTCCATTGGGACCCGCACCACGCAGGCGAATAATCATTAATAATGTTTAATAGACACATGGTTCTAGGATCAAATCCCAGAGTGGGTGTGGGATTAGTCTAAAGGTCCTAAAGCCGAAGGATTTACTTCATTGTACCGGACTTTACCCATATTGCTCAGTTCCCTCCACAGAAATGGCATGCCACCTGTCAAGAGTATTGTACAAAGCACAAATTCCATAGCTCCGGTAACAATCCTAGGGGTCTCTTAAAAAATACACTCGTGAACAGAACGGCGCTGTTAGGATTCGAACACATGACCTTTGGAACGCAAGACAAAGACCCACAGAAACCCCAAAATGAGATTAGTTTTAGACTGTAATGACTCTCAGGTTCACCCAGCCTCAGTTAGCTACTAAATAATACTGCACACACTTACAAAGTAAGTGCACTAAACACTATCCTATTGTGATTCTCAAGAGATTACAAAGTGAAGCTTAAATGGTCTGGTCTAGAGATGTCTTTCACAACCCAAGTGTACCTGATTCAAACTCCGCTGCAGGCAGTTTGGAAGCAAATTCATTTCCATAGGATTTTTACAAACGGTACAAATAGACCTCACCATTCAGAAAGCAATGGCAAACTACTGAACGTATAAGTGATGCCTAGAAAATCAATTAATAATTTACTGCGGTTGATGGCTACATTCTGTAAAGGATATGCCAAAATTTTCATTTCTAGAGATGTCAAACCCGAATAAACGCATGCTGAAATCAGTTATGCTGACACTAAAATCACAATGAGTAGTTTATATGTGGCTTTTACAGAGACATGTAAAAAGATATGAAGGGTTGGAGTAGATCATCATGGAGGGAGGCATCCTGGTAAAGAGGAGAAGAGAAAGACCATGGAGAAGATGTATACAGGATGAAACCGATAGTTTGAGCATGATGGCTGTAGAGGTGGGACATCTGGCCTATGAGAGAGAGAAATTCCAAAGGACTGTTGGGGTGGCAAAGTTCTGCTCAGGACAAGCTATTTGATGATGATATTTCAGAGAGAATTTTAAAAAGTTTGAACATCTCTCGTAAAATTAATTTTCAATTACAAATATGTATACATTTAATAAGAAAGAGAATATTGAGATATTTTGGACATATAAAAAGACATGAAGGGCTGAAGAAGACCATCATGGAAGGAGGCATACTGGCAAAGAGAAGAAAAGGAAGACCACGGAGAAAATGGATTCAGGATGTAACTGATTGTTTGAACATGACGGCTGCAGAGGCAGGACATCTGGCCTATGAGAGAGAGAAATTCGGAGGACTGTTGGGGTGGCAAAGTTCTGCTCAGGACAAGCTATTTGATGATGATACAATTGCAGAGGAAGAGATACATTATTCTTATACATTATAAGATAAAAAAACATGCTCTAGGTAAAAGAAATAGCAAGGTTATGAAACAATTATTTAAATACTTCTCAAATTGATAATACCCAAACAGTTAAAAAAAATTGGTTTCAGAACTTGCCCAAAAAGAATTAACAACCATCTTCCAAAATCACATAATTAGTAACAAAAAAAAATTCTAATTATGGTCATCTATATTAGCAGTTCAGAAAGCAATGGCAAACTACAAACATATAAGTGGTGCCTAGAAAATCAACGACTCTACTGTGATTGATGGTGACATCCTGTAAAGGATATTCCACGATTTTCATTTTTATTCATATTAGTATACCAGAAGTCATCTACAAGTTAGTTGCTATCTACATGATTTTCACAATATAAAATATTTCTCCCACAACTAAGCCATTTTTCATTTTTTTGGTAAATTCTATGAAAGTATTCATAATCAGCTGCATCTGTGTGTTGCCACAAGAGGACCAAAGAATAGCAACACTGCAACCTACAAGGTATGTCATAAGAGGCGACTGAGTTAGGAGCGTAGGGAAGCTACCCTAGTAAATAAAAAGTGTAACTCAAATCGGATGTGCTAGCCTATTTGTAGGGCATAACAGAGGTACAATCCCTCTTAGGCTCGGATTACAAGAGTCGTTTATTAAGTGGTCGATATGAAGCATTCGAAGAAGTCTACTAGAGTTCTTGCTTAATGTCACATGTGTTTAACACTTGTTTCTAGTGAAAACATACATATACATGTAACAGAAGAAAATGATTTTTTTTCTTCATAATTTGGCAAGAATCAAATTGGCAAGAAGGGACAGTTAACACCACTGTTGTCGCACAAAGAGATACCACTAACAACTAAAGCAAATCTCATAAGAACGATTTTCTGGCCAACACTATGTTACCAGTGTCAAACATAGCCAATAACAGCAGCTAATGAGCGGAAAATCATAACGACAGAGATGAGGTGTCTTAGAAGAGCTGCAGGTATTATATTAGACAATAAGATACAAAATTAGAAATGAAGAAATCAGAAGGAGACTGGATGTGAAACCAGTTATGCAATACAACAGATTAAATGGTTTGGACACTTGACCAGAATGCCCTGGTATCGCCTACCACAGAGAGCCACACAGAAAAGTATAATGAGTACAGGGCGAGAGGAAGACCATGCAAAAGATGGAGCGACGGCATCAAGAACAGCCTTACAAACATGAATATCAGCTTACAAAGTGCCTTAAAAAAAGCACATACAAGATCACTACGTTTCACCCCCAACACTTCCATAAAGAAGTAAATGGTGGAAGAGAAGAAGAAGGCAAGAATCAATCCAAAATGCATTAAAGCTAACCGAATATGACATGTTGCAGTTGAAGTTCTCCAAAAAGTGTGTGTTTTCACTTTTCTCCTTCTCATTTCTGGATAAGAACATGCAGGAGTGAAGGGAAATGAAAGATAATCTATGAATTCTAAGTACCATTCTAAAACTGAAGATAAAAGATATAATCTTAAAGCTAATATTCTACTGGTAGTAAGTTAGTCATCAGATCACCCTCATTGTGCAGGAAACAGTTAATATTGTATGTAACATTCTATTACCAAAGACAAAATGATATAGCTAATATTCTAATCCATGTAATATTCTAAAACTGCGTGACTACGAGCAGTCTCACTATGGAAATCATGGCGGTAACTAAAGCGATGGTCTGACTGGAATCACAGACTTTTATCCCTGCATGTTTTCTCAGTGACTCAATGAGTATGCTCAGGAAGATTGAAACAGGATGGGCTAGGAGACATCGGTTAGAGTCGCTGGGGAGGTCTAAGCTGACAAAGATCAGTTTTATTTTTATGCCAGGGCATGCAGGTGTAAGGGGGAATGAACGTGGATAGGCTTGCAGGTATGGCTGCTGTATAAAGCGGACGAGCAATGGACCAGGCTGATATTATAAATTCCATAAGAGAGAGATCATGAGTACTAGTAATAGTGGCGAATCTAAAACACTAACCAGCCTGCGAGAATTTCAAGTCAAGTGTGGTGTAGCTAGACAAGAACACTGTGCTGGTAGACAAAGAAGAATAGTAAACCAACAAAGAACTGGGATCGTTAGTCGCCACACGCTGAGAGACATACTGAGGGGAAAATCAGAGAACTTATGGACTAATTGGTTCGACGTGCAGTGTTGATGATCCGATGACTAAACTAAACTAAAATTCTAAAAGTGAAGACATACTAAACAAATTCTAAATGATAATATTTGAATCTATGCAATATCTTTAAAAATGAAGAAAAGATACAAAAATCTAGAAGCTAATATTTTAAGCAATATGAAAGTAAACAAAAATATACAAACTCAAAATTTATCTACTTATTTTCTCTAGTCTTGTGTTGTATCACAGCATCAGGATAGGAAGAGATTTATAGAGTGTTCTTTTGTGTGAGCTTCATGAAGAATTTCCCCCCACCTCTGTTTATCTAGACAGTCCATCTTTTGCGTGGACAGTCTTTTTGCTTTGTATCCAGTGTATCAGAGTAATAGTGCTCTTTGAGGCACACTGTCTGTTGGTAATCTGCTTATATGGCAGAACCATTTAATTTGTCGTTCGATGAAGTTCAGTATCGATGCTGTATCAACGTTTTCTTCCGGTCTTTACTTCTTAAAAGGTCTTTTTTTTATATTCCCAGCATACTGCATAGACTCTTCATCTCTGTCATTACTAGTTTTTCATTTGTCGTTTGATGTCAGCATCTAGGTTTGGCACTGATAGCATAATGTTTGGAGGAAGATTTTGTTGAATAATGCTCTTTTAGTCTTCATGGGGACATGTTTGCATTTAAAAATTGGTGCCATTTGTTCCATAATTTAATTTGTTTTATTGCATCTATGTTAGACTTTGTTAGTTATTCCTTCATTTGCTGACAAATTCTCCCTACATATGTAAAGTCTTTCACTTTTGGAGATATTGGTAGCTTTTTCCTCTCTAGCGAATGTCATTACTTCAGTTTTGTAAATTCAATCTCATCAAATTTATGCTCATAGAATTATGACGAGATTTATTTACTTATTCAGTTGAAATGGAAGTCAGAAAAGATTTTGTTTGTATTGATCAACTAGAACATAGCAAAACTAGTTAGAATCTACATTTTGCTTTCCCCAGGTGCTCAATCTCTTTTGTCTATCAGAAAATGTGTGCTGTAGAGCACATACACAGTAGCTCTACCGAGGATCCCTACTCTACCGGCAACTAAGAAAGTCATAGTACCAATTTTAAGCTGAGTAAACTAGAGAGACATTTGTAGTGGAAATTGAACCATAAACATGTGCTATTGAATCCAGTTGAATGTGGAAGTGGTTTGGGCATGTTTGTTGTAAGTTCGAAGGGGGCATTGGCTAGGAAAGCTCTCCAATAGACAGCGGGTGGAAAAAGAAGGCCTGGATGTCCATAGGAAACATGGTGAAGAACGATGGAAAGAGAGTTGAAAGATTGTGACCAGACGTGGAAAACAATTAGTAGAAAGACAACACAACAGCACAAGTGGATATCTTTTGTGAAAGCTGTATGTGACAAACAAGAAACAAAAAGGATGTAAATAGATACAATCCAGTACACTCTTACTGTGCTACATTGGTTTCATGACCAGACACAAAAGAAACTCCTTTTCATACATTCAAGTATATTAGACAATAAGGTTTTAGGCCTGTATTTTTCATTGACCGTTGGAAACACAATGGGTGATATGGTCAACATCACGCCGGCCACCTTTACTTCCTAGTACTTTTCCTGGTACCCAATTGAGACTGGGTCGACCTGACAGCTGCTACAGTTGAAAAAAATATTACACTCACTGTGAAATTGAACCCGCACCACTAGCCTAAGAAGTAAGTGCACTAACAACTACACTATTACAGCTCTGAACCTACTATACTTTAGTAAAATGACTGACAAATTGTCCAAGCTGCTAATGGTTAAATTTGGATTTTAAAAAAATGTTAGAAGAGAAACATTTGAAATATCAAGCGGAATAGAAGAATGACCAAAATAAATAAAGAAACAAGTAATAAAACATACTTTAACAATATAGACAAGTATATCATGTATTAACAAGAAAAAGATAATTATAATATTTAGTAACAAGATAGAGAATCACAACTTTTCCGAACCTTTTATGAAACCTTTCCTGAGGTAACATATGGATATGATTCATGGGCCATTACAAATGAATGAAAACCGTGGCATATCCTTTACAGGATGTCGCCATCAGCCACAGAAAACAAGTGGTCGATTTTCTAGGCACCACTTTTACGTTCAGTAGCTTGCCATTGCTTTCTGAATGGTGAGGTCTATATTTAATATTCATAAAAATCTAAGGGAACTAATTCGCTACTAAACATGCCTGTCAGGAGTTTGAACTATGTACACTTGGTTGTTATCGAGCTCACTACCGCTTAAGCTACAGACGCTCACTACACGTTACACATGTGTTAAAGAAGAAAATGAAATCTTTTGAAACAATGTGATACAGATAAATTCTTAGAATGTCTTGGTAAAAAAATAAGAAAATATAAAGACCTGAACACAATATTTTTGTTCACATTAAATGTCTCAGTAGTTTAGAGATAACATCAATTCAGGGCACGGTTTGTAAAAGACAAAGCAGGGGACGAGCAAAAGAATGGTGGAAACAGAACATTAAAGAAACCTTGGAACACAATGATGGAGGAAGCAGAAGAACTGGTTAAAGATCAAGAACAATTTACCAAAATAGAATGTATAAGTTATAAAATTATTATTGAACTTAATACTACAAAACTATATTTTTGTGAACAAAATTTCATAAAGTTGCATTGAACAGCATGAAATTCAAACAAATAGGGTCTGAGATGAAAAAATAAAACTACTACAATTTGGAATAATCAAACAACAATATAAAATTTTAAAAATGTAGGCGTATAAATATTAAGAAAGCATAAATATGAGCTAGTTCCAATCCATCAGATGTTCTGTTGAATAAATGGTGATTAGTTACAGCATCTGCTATGTTATAGATCAGTGAATTGATTTTACCTTCAAAGTTGACATCTGATGGAACTGTTGATAAGAAAATCATCAACTCCAAAGTCAAGTGTTTCATGAGCAACAATAAGAGTAATGACATTCATAATGATCATTGTTCTGGATTCCCCAGGTAGATAACAAAAATAGGGATATTCCACCAAAAAAAGAAGAAAACAAGAATGTGAGATGGAATCAGGATTAGGAGAAATGTACAAACTGTACAAACCATGACCCAATTTTTAATTAAAAAGTAGAATTAAAGAGCAGGCTATCATTTTATGATAGGTACTAGATTTGTATGAAAAACCCAGTCTCATTATTTAAATATGATACATAACAGACCAGGATACAATGATTATTAACTCTTTGTGTCCTAAAATTTGGGGGAAATCACGCTCTGTCAGAACACATTTCTAGAAAATTTTTCAAACTTAATCAATGCCTAGCCATTGCTGAATTCTCCATCATTGTCGGTGAAATCATAAACATGAAACACTGTGTGTGTTTAATTGAACTTTGGAACAAATCCATGGCTTGCTCGGCACTTTAACGATGTGGAGGACGAAACAACATCTTGTAACTAAACTTTTCACACGAAAGTTCACCTTTTTCACAGACAAAATATATTTGCGAATAAAACTATTTCTAAATATTCGAAAATAACTTCTGCCATGCCGTATAGTATATGAATGAAATGGAAGTTATATGCCCGTTGAATTCCTTAAACAAAAACAATGTCGGACGTATAGTAGCTGAACAGTGAAACAAAACGTGTATGGACCCAAATTATACGCTGGCAGCGTGTTTTGGCATAATGAAAAGAATTGTTTTCATGTTGGGAGCGACGACTGGACACAATGAGTTAAACAGGGGAAAAGCAAAATAATTGGTTTGAAATATAACCAAATAAAATCTGTTGATATAGAACTTAGCTCTGCTAGTATATAAATTTGTCTTGTACCGTTATATGTTACATAGGGCCTGCAATTAAAATCCCAGGACTGCTGACTACAAGTGTTGTTCTTCATGACAATGCCAGACCACATGGACTGATACTAGGAGAAAATTAACCACTACGGTGGAAAGTTTGTTAGAGCATCACTTACAGTCCCACTTAGCCCTAACGATTTCCCTTTGGTCCACTGAAACCCACCTGCGAGACATTTGGAATTCGCCAAGTTAAATTAAAGTGACTGGTTTGAACAGAGCCAGTTCTATGCAGCGTTTGGAGGTTGATAACGATGGATAATGATCAATGTTTAAAATTATGTTAAAAAGAATCAATGATGTATCAAATAAACTGGTTTCAAGTTGTATCATGTTTATTATTTTTCACAGCCATTTGATGCTTAATTTGACTTCTCTATAACGGTGACTTAGTACCAGTTCAATGTTGAATTGTTGAGACTTGATATACCTGTTGTACTTTTTTTCTGGTCATTCCAATCTTAAATTTAAATCTTGAACTTTAGCAGTTGATGTGATTGTTTAAATGAAAATCATCATGTAACCACACTCTATGAGGCATTCAGAAGGTCAGTTATTCATTGGTGACTCATCCTCATATGGTGGCAGAACCAGTAGCCTGTCTGTTTCATTGCCATCGACACCCATTTAAAATCACATAGATGGATATAGATGCCTCTTAGTTTTCACATCTGTTCTAACATGAGTCTGATCCATTTATCATGGCTTCAACAAAATCATTACTTTACAATAACATGAACTGTAGTCATCATCATCAGGTGCCGTTTCCACAATCGAAGGTTGCTGCAATGAATCTCCAGCATCCTCTGTCTTTCGCCTTGGTGTTGCACACTGCCAGACTGTAACCTGTTCATTTCTTAAAGTTTCCCCTCCCACTTATTTCATGGTCTTCCTCTTGCTCTTAACTTTCCCCTCTAGTAAATGTTTTATCATAGTGCCATGTCTTTTTATGTGCCCAAAATACTTTACTTGTCTGAATTTTATTTCTCTTAATAATTGTTTCTTCATGCCTAGTTTTCCTAAAACTTGTTTATTTGTCTGTTTTTCTGTCCATGAAACTCTGCCTATTCTTCTATATATCCACATCTCAAATGCATCTTTTTTTTTTTTTTTCTTTCGCCGCTTTCAACTCAGACGAAGTTTCATCTTTGAAACTGAATTTGCGTGAAAATCGTTTTCCAATTTCTTACAATGGCAGCAGCTGCACATTGTAAATTACTTTACACTGGCAGCCTGTGCTCAATGTACTCGTAATTAGTATTCCTCGCCATACAGGCAGATTTTCTCCGACTTCAGAGGTACTCACGTTATCGTCCTGAGTAAGACCAGGGACTCGAACAAATGCCGGACAGTAGGTTCGAACCCGAGCTATGAGGCGTCTCACAGCTAGCAGGCCGAGCTACTATCAACTACTCTAGGCAGTCCCCCTCAAATGCATCAATTCTGTCTTCTAACTACTTGTTCATTGTCCATGTTTCCGAGCCATACATTAATATAGGATATATATAGCATTTGATCATTCTCAATTTTAGCCTGTTTGTAATTTGTTTGGATGTCAGTAACTTTCTCATACTATTGAAATTATCCTTGGCCATTCCTATGAACTGTAGTAAAACTGCCTTATATGAGAAAAATTGGTAACATACTAAAATATCTACATTTGCAGAAAAAGTAATACAGAACACTTGCACACAAACCCACTTGGTAAATCACACTAAACAAGACAAAATGTATACTTTTCCTCAACCCCCGAGCATATCAAATGTAGAAATATGTAATAAACAGACAGTCCTACAGGACCACATACATGGAACTGTGGGATAGAACACAACAACGATAGGTGGAACAAGAAATAAGGGCAGAAGGTGGCGATGGATAGAACACACACTGAAAAGAACCCCCTGACAGCATGACGAGACATGCTTTCCTATGGAACCCCCAGGGTAACAGCGGTAAGCGAAGACATAGGAACACATGGAGGCGAGAGTTGAAAACGAAATACAAGAAAATGGGAAGAGGATAGAGAGATCTGGAAAAGATGGCCTTGGATAGGAGTGCTTGGAAGGCCTTGATTGCAAACCTATGCCTCCCTAGGGGTAAAGGATGAAGAAGAAAAAGGGCAGTCTTAGTCTATTAACTATTTCATGCATAATTTTTGGGATGAATATAGTCTTGTCCATCACCTTGACTACACAGTAGAAGTACAAGTTAATTTGTACCTCTCGAAACAGACACAGCTAGTCCCTAGAGTACACAGAATTTGTCAGAGGTCACAAAATGCGCATGTGTAGCTATGAAACAAACGAAAAGCAATTGTCCACTACAGTGGACGCTATGCATGAAAGGGTTAAATTAACTATTTTTAGAATACAGTCATGTACTGTACGTTGACATATAGCCTTGACAAACTTGATGGCACTATTCTCATGCTGTCATGGAATTTTATATTAAAACAAAGCAAAAGTGAATGAAAGAATGAAAAATAATGACCAAAATAACAGCCTAAATAACAAAAGCATACCAAGATACCACCACGAAAGTGAAAAAGCGTGAGGTCACAAATTAAGCTGAAATCCATTTTTAAGAAATACATACAAAACACAGGAAAAGATCAACATGCATATATAAGTCATCAAAATGAGTGAAAGTTCAAAACAAACCAATATTTCAAAAAAGCAAAGCCGTTGCATAGACATCACATCGATCACATGAAAGATACTAAAAGTGCTAAACAAACACTGAAAGATAAAGCAACACACAACAAGAATTCACTAAATTGCAAATTTCAATCCCAAGATCTCTTACATGTTTTGTATTACAGACACAGATTAAAAAAAATAATCTTGGCAATACCAGAGATTCACATTATCATATTTATACAGCCAGTATTTTCTTCTTCTCTTCTTCTGGCGATCGTTCTCTACGGCTGTTTTTATCATTCTAATGTGATATATAAACAGTCAAACACCAAGAACGGGTGTACGTTCACAACCTTCAGTACCAATTAGAGCTCAGGTGCTTATCCTTCAGCGGTATGTTCGGTTTCAACCAGCACGACAGCCAGTATTAGAAGTAATTTAAATCATAGTTGCATCTTTACAAATGACACCAAACAAAATTCCACACTCTTGCACAAAATTGCAGTCTGGGTTTAGGCTAAACAAGTAAAAACAATGTACTGTAGTTTTACAAAATACAAAAACAACAATACACAGAGACATTTCAACCAAAAGGTCTTAATCAAGAAAAGGATACACTAGTAGGGAAGAAATTCACTTCTTATACGACATAACATATACAATTAAACAATAATCCCTTCTTCTTCTCTGCCACCATTTACTTCTTTATAGAAGGAGGAGAGGGGGAGGAAGGAGAGAGTAGTGATCTTGTGTGTGCTTGTTTTAAGGCACTTTGTAAGCCAATATTCATTTTCGTATGGCTGTTCTTGATGCCGTTGTTCCATCTTTTGCGTGGTCTTCCTCTTGCCCTGTACTCATACTTTTTCTGTGTGGCTCTCTGTGGTAGGCGATACCAAGGCATTCTTGTCAGCTGTCCAAACCATTTAATCTATTGTGCTTTTATGAATTGCATGACTGGTTTCACATCCAGTCTTCTTCTGATTTCTTCATTTCTAATTTTGTCTCTTATTGTCACACCTGCAGCTCTTCTAAGACACCTCATCTCTATCGTTATGATTTTCCGCTCATTAGCTGCTGTTATTGGCCATGTTTGACACTGGTAACATAGTGTTGGTCAGAAAATCGTTCTTATGAGATTTGCTTTAGTTGTTAGCGTATCTCTTTATGTGACAATAGTAGTGTTAACTGTCCCAGTACTTAGTTAGCTTTTGTGCAACGATTGCTGATTTCAAATAAATCCTGCCTGAGTGGTTACCGGGCCCAAATTTGGGGTGTAAAGAATAGAACCACTGTTACCTGCCACGCATGTCGAAGAGGCGACTAAGGAGGTTTGGCTGAAATTGGATGCACATGTCCTAAACATGTAGAAGTCTATGCGTTTAGTGGCCTACCAAACCAATGTGCAACGTATATATGTTCTTGGCAAAGATCAAACAAATCACAAAGAGTGATTAAAATTGATCGTAAAGAACGAACGAAAGAAGAAGAAATAAATCCCTAACAGCCCTAAAATGAAAGTGTGTGACTAAAAACAAAATAAATGGGTTTGGGCTATAATAATAATAATTCCTCTTGTACCGTATATCGTTACATAGGGCCTGTAAATAATTTCTCCATACCACTCTGTCCTGGGCAACTCGCTCAATCTCTTCCATGGAATTGAGTCTGAAATTTATTGCCCCTCTCAGCAAAGTTCATTTCAGGGTTTCCTAGGCGTCCTGTCTTTCTTGAACCCTTTGCCTCCCACTACTATACATACTTTGGTATTCTTTGATCATTTCTTCTCAAGGTATACATATATATACATATGTGGATTTTGAGACTGCAAGCCCAGAGAATTTATATATACATTCACTCTCCTGAAAACCAAACTGGCAGGAAAGGTTGAGTGTATTTCAGCAAGAGCAAGCAAGTGATATAATTGGACAGGTTTGAAACAATGGAAAGGAACGGGAAACTACTGTTGCATATCCTCCATAGAAAATTGAACATGTCTCGAAATGTCGCTGTTCCGGTCAAGGTAACATGACTAACGGCAATGGTTCGGTTATGGGAGTTGATGGATTGTACCACAGACAGATTTGGAGAGACATGATCGCCTATGCAATCTGGCATGGCACTTGATTGATTGAAACATTAATAGATGAGCAAAAAACAGTTTGGAAGAATGTTCCACCAAGGCAAGGAACAGTGCATGTTTGTGGATATCCTAGGCATCTGTCCTTGGAGATAGTATAGAAGAATGTTCCACCAAAGCAAGTAACGGTGCGTGTTTGTGGATATCCTAGGCATCTGTCCTTGGAGATAGTATAGAAGAATGTTCCACCAAAGCAAGTAACGGTGCGTGTTTGTGGATATCCTAGGCATCTGTCTTTAGAGAGAGAGTATCTAACTAATCAAATTTATATGAGATGAATCGCTCGTGTGCTGCTGGGGTCCACAAGGGGAGCAATGAATAGTAATACTACGACCTACAAGGTATGACGTAAGAGGCGACTGGGGCATAGAGAAGCTCATCATCAAATAGCTTGTCTTGAGAAGAACTTTACCACCCTCACAGTCCTTTGGAATCTCTCTCTCTCATAGGCCAGATGTCCTGCCTCTACAGCCATCATGTTCAAACCATCAGTTAAATCTTTAATCCATTTTCTCCGTGGTCTTCCTCTTCTTCTCTTTGCCGGTATTTCTCCTTCCATGATGGTCTTCTCCAACCCTCCAAGCTACCCTAGTAAATAAAAAGTGCCGCAGAAATCGGATGTGCTGGTCTACTTGTAGGCACATAACTGGCAAAACGTAAAGTCGTTCTTAGGTTCGGATCCCACACAACTCACAAAGACTGGTGTAACAAGTGGTCGATATGGAGCGTTCGAAGAAGAAGAAGATATGAGTTGAACAAACCTATAATATATAGCCTATAAAAATGGAATAAAAAAACTTGTAAATTCATACAACTGAAAAAATGGAGTTTTCACAACATGTTTAATAACAATGATGATTGCTATTGGATGATTGTTGATGTGGTTAAGAAAAATAGAGGATTATTTTATACAAACTACTTACGCAGCTTGTCCAGAAATGATATCTTTTTCGTACGAGGTTGCATTTTGATGTCCGTTCTGTCTGATGCAACAATACTGCGCTCGCCCACATACTGTCGCAGCGTCAGAACAATGAACAGGATGTAGAATGCCTGCACAGACAACCCACAGTTTAAAGAAAAACTTATACAAAAGTGAATGTTGTGCTATGAGAATGATGGTTGAATAAATATGTGAAAGGATATATAATAAATGATTGGAACATATTCTAAGAATGAAGTCAAGTCTACTAGCACTTTGAGCCTACAGCAGCAGAAGAGCTAATAAGAGAATGTGAGGACAGCCAAGAAGGAGAATGATTGGACCATCATCATTGCACTTCAGTGAGTAACCATGTGTGCTCTCATCTCTTTCTTACACAGGAAGATCTCAGTAGCAGTGCACAAACTTCTTAGCACCGGCAAGGGTCCCCGATGTAAATTAGAAGAAAGTGAAAATATTGAAAGAATTTTATTCTTTAAATTTTCTTATAAATTTTGCACAGGCAGCGACTTTTAAGTCTACTCTTCTCGATTTTGAACCACAAAGGGTTCTTTTATGTGATCAACTTGAACGCGGAACGCACATTTTATCATCAGTCTCTGATAAGACTAGGCACTTGATCTCACCTGCAATGAGATCAGGAATCTCAGGAAAAATATCCCAATGGATAGGGAGCAAATAGAGTACATTTGGAACGGGAGGCTAGCCCCTCACCTATGCACCCAGAGACTCGAAGAGGGAGATTGATAGACAATATCAAATAAATACAACATCAACATGGACTCACAGTAACCTGTGCAATATACTTCATCTAACAACAAGAACAGAACACATAAAAAAAAAACTATCGTTACTGCCTGTAGTACCGCTTTTAGGGCGGTGTAGGACAGGTGGGACGAGAGCCTGAGGAATTTAATGGCCGCATAACTAGTGCAGTCGCAGCAAAGCTTTTCAGGTTAGGATTTTTCAGTTATCCTCACAACAGAAAAAAATCCTTGGCCTTACCGTGAATTGAACACAGGTCTCCCGCATGGAAGCTGCGCTCTAATCCATTATGCCGGATGCTCCTCTCAGAACACATTAACTACTACCAAATTGAAAATTAGGTTGAGGCTGAAATCATTAATGTTCCTTTTTTCCCTGAAGATACTTGTAATAATGTGGGACAGATTAGCGTAATGCATAAGCGTCAGCTATCAACTTGGAACTGCAAGTTATACAGTTCTAAAACTAAATTACGTATTTTCAATTCCATTGGTGTATCAATTCTAACATATGCCAGCGAGAGTTGGAAAATGACTAAAGATATAGAAAGCAAGTTGAATGCATTTGAAAATATATGGCTGTGAAAAATAATGAACATAAAATGGAACGAATTCAGGAGAGGTGATGAAATCAGAGAAATGTCTAGTCAACCACTAATCATCATCAAATAGCTTGTCCTGAGCAGAACTTTGCCACCCAAACAGTCCTCCGAACTTTCTCTCTCTCATAGGCCAGATGTCCTGCCTCAGTAGCCCTCATGTTCAACCATCAGTAACATCCTGAATCCATCTTCTCTGTGGTCTTCCTCTTCTTCTCTTTGCCAGTATGGACCCTTTCCATGATGGTCTTCTCCAGTCCTTCATGTCTTTTTTTATATGTCCAAAATACCTACATTTTCTCTTTCTTATTTATAGCATCAGCCAGTTTTCTTCTATTTGTTCTCTTCTCTGTCCATGATATACAAAGGACTCTTCTGTACCGTATATTCAAAATATTAAGGTAAAGCCTGCTGAGTACATAGACCTAACTGCTAGGAGGGAATTAACCTTCTCATCTTCAGTATGCATGTTCTTTCAATATTGTAAAAGAACAATGACAAAATCCCCTCAATAGAAGGATCATCTATAGCACACACCATAACACTAAGGAGTAGCCATATGGAATTTGAAAGAAAGCGTTGGAACCCTGCAATGTCTGTGATTAGAAGAAACACCATACATGGAACAGAAAGTACAAGCGCAACTGACTGGCACAGGAAAGAAAGGATACAATCTTCTTCGAATACTCCATATCGACCACTTGTTAAACCACTCTTTGTGATTTATATGTGATCTGAGCCTAAGAGCGATTTACATTGTGTCACTTTATGCACTTACAGTAGGCCAGCATATCTGATTTCTGCAACACTTTGTTTCACTAGGGTAGCGTTCATAGGCTTCCTACCTCAGTCGCCTCTTATGTATCACCGCCTTGTAGGTCACAGTGTTACTATTCTTTGCTCCCCATGCGAACCCCAGCAACACAAGAGTACTTTTATTTATTTCAAACTATACACTAAAAAATAGCGTTTAGATCACCCCTCTATACATGACAATTCATCATCGAATCAGCATCAGCATCACAGGAAGTAGGAGTACTCACGAAACGGATAAAGACAATAGTATTGAGAGAATCAGTCCTCACCTGCAGAGCCAGATTCAGGCAAGGGTCTGTAAATCTCTTAAATCCTATTTCATCCAGTTTGTATGCACCAGCCTCCTTTGGAAGCTCGTTGTCCAAGTTCATGCAGAAGATGTACTGTCCCAAAAGCAGAATCTCGGCATATACCAAAATGAATGGAGATGTTCGCAGGCACCATGCACGTGAATTAGGAAGCATCCACAGCAGGCAAGCAGCCAGCAGGAATGCAAATGTCAGCCATGAGTGATAGGTTATACTCCATGCCTGAGGAAAAATAGAAACTGAATATGTCACTAACATACTACTATCAATATGAAAATTATCGAAAATCATGGCATATCTTTTTTTTAGAGCAAGTAGCCAGCCATCAACCACAGTAAACAAGGTGTTCTTCTTCTTTGCGTTTGTTCTTTACGACCAATTATAATCACTCTTTGTGATATGTTTGATCTTTGCCAAGAACGTGTATACGTTGCACATTGGTTTGGTAGGCCCCTAAACGCATAGACATCTACACATTTAGGACATGTGCATCCGATTTCAACCAAACCTCCTTAGTCGCCTCTACGACATGCGTGGCAGGTAACAGTGGTTCTATTCTTTACACCCCAAATTTGGGCCCGGAAACCACTCGAGCGAACGAGGTGATTTTCTAGGTACCAATTATACGTTCTGAAACGAACTTTGCTGAGAGAAGCATGAAATATCGGTCTCAGTTCCATGGAGGAGATTGAGCGAGTTGCCCAGGATAGAGCGGTATGGAGAAATTACTTGCAGGCCCTATGTAACGTATAACGGTACGAGAGGAATTATTATTATTATGATTATAATTACATGTTCAGTAATTTGCCAATGCTTTCTAAACAGTGAGGTATATCTTTACACCTAGTAAAAATTCATGGGAACTAATTTGCTTGAAAATGCCCACAGTGGAGTTTGAACCAGGTACTCTTGCGTTGTGATCGAGCTCACTACTGCTAAGCCATAGATGCCAACTACAAACATCTTTGATAGCTACAACTTTCCACTTCATCTTTATAAGACAGGCATTCTTAGGCCATTTTTGTATGCATCTTCATCATAAATATATCTAATTTTATCTTGTTCTTTCAGATCTCTTGCGATGTTAGGGTGAAGTAAAGGGTACTAAAGAGGTTTATTTATCCACTTCGTATATAGGTGTTCATTGATTCTATTATTAGTGAAACACGTACAAACAAAGTACTATAGTTTTACAAAATACAGAAGCAGTGACGATAAACAGCAACGTTTCGACCAACAAGGCCTTTATCAAGCAAACGAACAAACAGGAGTGACAAATTAAAATAAAACACAAATGGACGACCATTTGAATAGCTGTTTGTACGTGTTTCACTATTTACCAAGTTTTACTGCAGTCTTCCCTATTTCGATTCTATTATTACATCAGTTCAATACTTGCATGGTCATCCTTCCCCTCTAGTTTCCATTTATTCAGTGTATCTGTTGTGGTATACTGTAAAAAGGCAATAATGTTATATGACCATACCATTTAACCACTGGATGAATTTTGTTGCAGTCTCTTCATTTGACTGTATCATTTCTGATTTTCTCTCTTCTTGATATGTTGAGTATTCTGCTCAAGAATCTCATTTATGTTGCATTTTTTCTTTTGCCTTGTTCTGTAATCGTCCATGTCTAGCATTGGTATAACATGATTGGGAGAAAGATCGTGTTATATAGTGCTCTTTCATATATTGTTGTTTAGTATATGAATATATGCCATGTAATTACGATGAGACAGCTATGACAGAACAGGGGTTATTGTCCTTGCTTTCTGGTCTGGTGATGTCAGTTCGATCTCGTTAGATTGGGTTTTTTTGCTTTTACAACAAACCACTCTTAAATTAATTTAGTCTACAAGATCAGTACAAAGAAACTAAACAGCCATTGGATGGCGATATAAAGAGAAGTGGTCACAAGACCACCCTCAACACAGCGCCAAAGATGGGTACTATGGTCTGTCCCGTAGCAAACAAGTTATCATATTTCGCCTCCGTATCGGCCGTAACAGACTCCGATATCACCTGCACAACAAATTTTAAATTGGCACAAATTTTAAATTAAACTAGCCTGTGCCACTGCGAGCAGGCGGACATGATGGCAGAACACCCTACTGCAAGACTCGCCACTGCTAGCAGGTCTGAGAAACGAAACCTGGCTGGAAAATATCGAACTAAATGAGAAGCTGTACAGAGGGACGGAGTCCCTAAAACAACAGCAGAATTCATGTGGAGATCTGGTACATCAGTCTAAGCGGTGATCGAGAGAGAGAGAAATCAATTTAGTCTCAATTTGGTTTCAGAGAAGTTCTGGAAAGCAAATGTGGCTGAAGTGATGCTGATCAAATCATCTGTTGTGGGCTGTTATTAACCTGTTGTTAAAAAAATACAGACCTAACACTATATTCTCCAATACATCACATGGTTTAAATTTGTTAGAGGATAAAATAGCTACGGTGACAGGTCAGAAGGAAGCACTTCTGGCAGTGGTAGAACATCATAAGCTTGCATGGTTCAACATATGAACAGACATAACACCAACTCACCATCACAAATGACACCAACCCATGACACAGCCCACCATCACAAATCACCACCCACATGACACACTCACCATCACAAATGACACCAACCCATGACACCAACTCACCATCACAAATGACACCAACTCACATGACACCAACTCACCATCACAAATGATACCAACCACATGCACAACTCACCATCACAAATAAACAACCCATGACACCAACTCACCATCACAAATGACACCAACCCACATGCCACCAACTCACCATCACAAATGACACCAACTCACCATCACAAATGACACCAACCCACATGACACCAACTCACCATCACAAATGACACCAACTCACATGACACCAACTCACATGACACCAACTCACCATCACAAATGACACCAACCCACATGACACCAACCACATAAACCAACTCACCATCACAAATGACACCAACCCACATGCCACCAACTCACCATCCAATGACACCAACCCACATGACACCAACTCACCATCACAAATGACACCAACCCACATGACACCAACTCACCATCACAAATGACACCAACCCACATGACACCAACTCACCATCACAAATGACACCAACTCACATGACACCAACTCACATGACACCAACTCACCATCACAAATGATACCAACTCAATATCACATAAGACACCAGCCCAGCATCACACATGACACCAGCCCACCATCACAAATGACACCAACTCAATATCACAAATGACACCAGCCCACCATCACACATGACACAAACTCAATATCACAAATGACACCAGCCCACCATCACAAATGACACCAACTCACCATCATAGCTATGAGTGACAGTACATAGCTCTGCCTCATGACAAGAAACACTACTGACATCCAGGGTTTCCGCTTCAGTTGTGCTAGACTGTCCCCAGCTGCTTGCTCCTTTGAACTTTGATCTTCAGCTGTCTCTAAGTCGGACCCAAGTGCTCCAGGAGAATCATTGACACCACCATAGTGCCCACCAGTAGGTTCTTCATGTTCCACTAGCCTCTAATTAATGAAAATGTAATAAATAGATACACTGTATTTTATTTGATAAAACACAGATAAATCAATAATTTGCTTTATCACATTGAGGTGTAACAGATACTTTATTGAATACCTGGAGAGAAAATGCGAACTTTATGACAAACACAAAACTCAAAAACTACAAAATAAAAGTATGGCATGGTGGCTTGATAGAAAATTTGTTCTTCCAGAAAGGGTCGCCAGGTGGCTTGCCATACCATAAGAGTTAAATTAAGTTTCATATAAATGATTTTTCAAAACACAAAAATGAACTTTAACAAAACATGAATTATCACAATAATACTGGCTTTGGATACAAACTTGCTTAATATATTTAGTGAGTTAAAGTAGGCTGTAATATAATTACTTTATAAAACAGAAGTAGACTATAAATTATGTTTAAGTGTACAAAAATAACATTAAAAAAAATAATAAGAGCATTTCATTCCCCATAAGGAATTTTAGTTGTTTCAGTTTGGAATATCTTCATTGCACTCCGGACATGTCCACAGGTTGATTGATGAGCCTACTCGTATACCTGTTGCGAGTTTTTTCTTGTTATTTCAATCTTCAAACCCAGCTCCTGCAATCTAGTAGTTGACGTGGATTGGTTTAAATGAAAATCTTCTTTGCATCCACACTCTATGAGGGCGTTCAAAATATCAACTCTATCCATTGGCTGCCCCGTTGATATGGTGGCAGAGCCAGCCAGCCTGTCTGCTCTCTCATTGCCAACGACACCCATGTGCCCCGAACAAAGACAAGTGTAATTCTGCAAATTGTTGATGTTTGAAGTGATTCAGTCCATTGCGTGCGCACCAGAATATTCAATCAAGTTGATGTTCCATCAATCAATCAATCAAGTTGATGCTCAATCAATCAATCAAGTGCCATCTCTGCATCAAAGGTTGGCTGTAATGACTCTCCAACAAGTTTTGCCACTTGCCCTGATGGTACAATCTGCAACATTTTTGGCAATACCTTACCATGAACACTTATAAACAGAAACATGTAACAACAAAAGAACATTCTAGAAAATTCAAGCTCATAAGGTAACTTAACTCTTTCCGCTTTAAGCGCACACTGCGCCACGGCGGAAGTCCGTTGCACGCTTTAAGCCGCACACTGCGCCATAGAGTTGCTTTCCTTGCAAGAAGTCTTTCTAGTTTTACTTCTACTATTTTACTTATACTACTTTTTAATCTTGTTATTCTATTAGGTTGTCCAGTTTTCTTCAATTTAGTATATAATAAGATATATATATTTATTTATTGACGAGTAGTTGGGATCGTAATTTTAAAAAACTTTTTTCTTCCCTTGAATTAACTGCTTAAAAATTGAGGAAATAAATGGGCGTGGAAAGAGTTAATAAATTATGGATAGTTATGAACTAACAAACAGAAAACATGAACAGACTATTTGGATACAGGGTGTGACATTTAGTAACAATAATAAATTTAATATTATTGTTTTATTGTTTGTTATTTTACATGATCTCCTATTACATACGGCCAGCGGGCTGAGGTAAAAATTCTAGGAAATCAGACCACAACTGTCATATGACCTCGCATTCCAGTAATGTTAGATCAAGACAAATTCATTTTTAAAATAACACAAAGTGTTAAATCAAGGTTATATTATGTTACATATTAATTAAATTTAACACTCAGGAATATCAATATTATTAACATTGTTCATCAATAAATTACAATGGACTTTTGTAAAATTGCAGAAAACCTTACAGTGTTCTGTCAAACGCTTATAAAAACCAGCCCCCATTAAGCAAGAATTTTTGTTTTCCCATCTGTGTTAGCTGGCCTTATGTTGTCGGGGTCAACATTTTTTAAAAAAGAATTGAAGCTATTTGAAACTGAGGAATGCAGCAACAACTTAAAAATGAGTCTTGCTTGTGCTCATATCAGGACTTGTGAACAAACATACATATAAAACAAGAATTAATTCCTTGCCGTTGTTGGTTTTTAAACTGACATCATAGCATTCCAGGCAGACCAATAAATGTTCAGTCTCCTCCAACAGATGTTGAAGTGATTTGCATAAATATGGTTCCCGTGGCCCTTGTAATTGAAATGAATATAGTGGCATATCCGTTATAGGACTTAGCCATCAAAAACAGTAAACAAGTCATCGATTATCTAGGCACCACTTATATGTTCAGTAGTTTTCCATTGCTTTCTGAATGGTGAGGTCTATTTTTACTGTTCATAAAAATCCAATGGGAACTAATTTGCTTCCAAACTTGCCCGTCACGGAGTTTGAACCAAGTACGTTTGGGTTGTGATCGAGCTCACTACCGCTTAAGCTAAGCTTGTAATTAGAGACCTCTTAAATCAGTGAACAGATTCAATATCAATGTTAGTGTCTTCATTCAACAGGCAATTACGAAGACCCTTGCTGTTATGATTATTAAGAAGTGGGCTGTATTTTATTTGTTATTATTCTATATGGTTACTTCTTTTAAAACTTCCTTCCTCTAATCCTGTTTTGCCTCGCAGTGTTAGGATAATCCTGTTTTGCCTCACAGTGTTAGGATAATCCTGTTTTGCCTCAGTGTTAGGATAATCCTGTTTTGCCTCAGTGTTAGGATAATCCTGTTTTGCCTCAGTGTTAGGATAATCCTGTTTTGCCTCACAGTGTTAGGATAATCCTGTTTTGCCTCAGTGTTAGGATAATCCTGTTTTGCCTCACAGTGTTAGGATAATCCTGTTTTGCCACAGTGTTAGGATAATCCTGTTTTGCCTCAGTGTTAGGATAATCCTGTTTTGCCAGTGTTAGGATAATCTTGTTTTGCCTCACAGTGTTAGGATAATCCTGTTTTGCCTCACAGTGTTAGGATAATCCTGTTTTGCCTCACAGTGTTAGGATAATCCTGTTTTGCCTCACAGTGTTAGGATAATCCTGTTTTGCCTCACAGTGTTAGGATAATCCTGTTTTGCCTCACAGTGTTAGGATAATCCTGTTTTGCCTCACAGTGTTAGGATAATCCTGTTTTGCCTCACAGTGTTAGGATAATCCTGTTTTGCCTCACAGTGTTAGGATAATCTTGTTTTGCCTCAGTGTTAGGATAATCCTGTCTTGCCTCACAGTGTTAGGATAATCCTGTTTGCCTCACAGTGTTAGGATAATCCTGTTTTGCCTCACAGTGTTAGGATAATCCTGTTTTGCCTCACAGTGTTAGGATAATCCTGTTTTGCCTCACAGTGTTAGGATAATCCTGTTTTGCCTCACAGTGTTAGGATAATCCTGTTTTGCCTCACAGTGTTAGGATAATCCTGTTTTGCCTCACAGTGTTAGGATAATCCTGTTTTGCCTCACAGTGTTAGGATAATCTTGTTTTGCCTCACAGTGTTAGGATAATCCTGTTTTGCCTCACAGTGTTAGGATAATCCTGTTTTGCCTCACAGTGTTAGGATAATCCTGTTTTGCCTCACAGTGTTAGGATAATCCTGTTTTGCCTCACAGTGTTAGGATAATCCTGTTTGCCTCACAGTGTTAGGATAATCCTGTTTTGCCTCACAGTGTTAGGATAATCCTGTTTTGCCTCACAGTGTTAGGATAATCCTGTTTTGCCTCACAGTGTTAGGATAATCCTGTTTTGCCTCACATGTGGTACCTGTTCACAGTGTTAGGATAAGAAGAAATTTCTAGAGTGGACTTGTTTCTGTCTTTATAAATAATGTCATTCACTGCCTGTTATTTCTTTGGCCCACCTTTTGCGTGGATGACCTTTTGCTTTGTATTCACTGTATCGGAATAGTACCTTTGAGTCGCATTGTCTGTTAGTAATCATTATATGGTTGCATTGGTTATAAAAATTAGAATTAGTAATTTTAAATATTCATAGCATGAATCTAAAGCTCATATTATATTTATTTTATATTCAAGTATTAGTGTGTCCCTTGGAGCATCGCTTCATCCCAGCCTGCTTGAAAACTCTTCTCTTGCAAGTTCTCTCGCTTCCTCCGGTGACATATCAAGATTTCTTTGATGTCCTGCTGACATCTTTGTCTTGGTCGTTCCCTGCCTCATACTCCAGAAACCATACCTTCCATTACTGTCCCTCGAAACCACTGTGATGTTTAACGAGGCCAAAATATTTAATTTTCCGGGACATGATGTTATTTATGAGCCAATGTTTGTCTTGTAGGATGTCTTTGTTTCTTTCTTTTCTCTGTTCAGGATGTTCTAAGAACTTTTTAGTAACACTTTTTTTGTATTGCAAAATGTTGTTTTATCCATGTTCTTGAATGATCTGTTACCTTCTTTTCCTATCCTTACTCTGGATAATTGAGCGTTGACTGTAGTTTAAATTTTGACATATGAAAGTGTAGAATACAAGTGTATAATAAAATATATATTTATTCATGCAATGTACAGAAATCAACAGATGTTATTATGAGTGTGAAAAAACATCTGCTGGATAATGGGAATAATTTAGTGATATGTTCATGCTAAACTTACAAGGGAGATCAGGTTTGAATGTTAAGTTTCTGAGTCAGAGCAGTTTAAGAAAATAAAATGAAAGCATGCTGATTAGCTAAAGAAGGGAGGCTGGGAAAGCATTAAACATTTGAACTGATGTGAGATATGTATCTGAGTTGACGTGAGACAGATTAGTGTAATGTATAAGCGTTCGCCTATTGACTCGGACACAAGAGGGTTGTGGGTTCAATCCCATACACGACGTTCCACACATGAGAAAAGGAATTGACCCTCCTACTTCCTACACATTAGGATATAGAAATGTGAAATGACCCTACCTATTTCTATATATCTATCTATTCACTTTCCTTGGTTTGCCTTTAGGCGTCAGGTCGAAATAGGAGGCGCCTCGAGCGAGCCTCCATATGCACTTAGTACAAGATGGAATTTAGTGATTGGATACTCTGTCGATCCATCCTCATTTACGTGGTCATCCTCTGGGACTGTTGTCGTTGCACTCGAGTGCTAGTGCTCTTTGTCGGAGACTGTCTTTTGCTAACCTTGAATTATTGAAGTGACCTAAGGTCTGAAAAGGCTACGAAAATTTTATTTTATTAATTATCTTCTTCTTCTTCAAACGCTCCATATCAACCACCTGTCAACCACTCTGTGTGATTTGTATGTGATCTGAGCCTAAGAGCGATTGTACGTTGTGCCAGTTATGCGCCTTTGTAGGTCAGCACATCCGATTTCTGCACTGCTTTTATTTACTAGGGGAGCATCCTAGGGCCTACATCAGTCACCTCTTACAACATGCCTTGTAGGTCGCAGTGGTATTATTCTTTGCTTCCCTTGCAAGCCCGGGCACCACACAGGCGATTAATTATCTGAGTTGGCAAAAATATCTTTGAAAAACTTTACATAATTGAAGTTCATGAAACTCAGGACATCCATATAGAAGTTCAGTCCAATCCAGCTTGCTGAATATGTTAAGGCAAAGTTAACAATCCATTTTCATACCATTTGATATATTGTGGAATACAGTGGCAGGTTCTTGTTATTCTATGACCAATGGTACATGATAGGTAATGTGGTCGATATCAAGCAGGTCACCTTACTTTACTAGAAATGTTCTGGTACCCAATTGAGGCTGGGACAATCTGAGAGTTGCTTCTTCTCTTCCACCATTTACTTCTTTATAAAAGTGTTGGGTAGGAGAGGGGGGGGGTTTTGGAAGAAAGGATGTAGTGATAATGTGTGTGCTTGTTCTAATGCACTTTGTAAGCTGATATTCATTTTAAGCTGATATTTATTTTCATAAGTCTGTTCTTGATGCCATCTTTCCATCTTTTGCATGGTTTTCCTCTTGCTTTGTACTCATTATACTTTTTCTGTGTGGCTCTCTGTGTAGGCAATACCAGGGCATTCTTGTCAGGTGTCCAAACCATTTAATCTATTGTTCTTTTATGAATTGCATGACTGGTTTCACATCCAGTCTTCTTCTGATTTCTTCATTTCTAATTTGAGAGCTGCTTGTGGTTGGAAAAATCTCCTTCCAGCTGGAGATTGTACCAAGAGTCTAGGAAGCGAGTGCACTAACCATGCTCTCAGCTGAATGTGTTAGCAGAACACTCACACAGTAGCTCAGTCGACTATTCTGATACCCCACTCCCCTCTCCCAATTCAGAAAGTCAGGGTATCCATTTCCTGCTGGGTAGACAAGGGAATCACTCATGCTAGGAAATGATCACTTTAAGTTGGTATGGAAACTGAACTCAATAATGTTGTTATATAGCAACTTCCTGAATATCACATATTAGACAAAAGAGTACCTCAAGTATCACTACTTAATAGCATCCAACAGTTCAGTTCTTCGGAGGGATAAGTTTATTTCTGCTCCACTCAAATATAGGTCTGTATGTCTAACCCCTGTCACTTTTCTGTCTCCGTTATTTCCAAGGTCCACCTTTTGCGTAGACAGCCTTTTGCTTTGTATCCACTGTATGAGAGTAACATTGCTCTTTGATGTGCACTGTCTGTTGGTAATGTGCTTATATGGCCAAACAATTTAATTTGTTGTTTCTTGATTGAAGTTCAGTACTCATGTTGTACCCCCTTAAACACTTCATCTCTGTCGCCCGAGTGATTACCGGGACCCAAATTTGGGGTGTAAAGAATAGAATCACTGTTACCTGCCACGCATGCCGTAAAAGGCGACTAAAGAGGTTTGGCTGAAATCGGATGCACATGTCCTAAACGTGTAGAATTCTATGCGTTTAGGAGCCTACCAAACCAAAGTGCAACGTATACACGTTCTTGGCAAAGATCAAACATATCACAAAGAGTGATTCAAATTGGTCGAAGAACGAACGCAAAGAAAAGAAGAAGAAGGAGACTTCATCTCTATCATAACTAGTTTTCTTATATTGTGTGCATTTTGTATATCGGGAGCTATTATAAATCGCTCAAGAACTTGCAACTTTCAGGCTTATTACAGACACTGGCATGCAATATGCAAGCCATGCTGACACTACAAAGAACATATTATGACACTGCAAAACACAACAAAGCAAGCATGTGAAACACATGGTCTAATATTATCTATTGTTTAAAGGAACCACAAACTGTGTAAGTAGACTATACTCATAACAGTGGTACAGATTAGCGAAATACATAAACGTTTGGCTATCAACACGGAACAACACAGTGAGAGATAGAACACATATCAACACGGAACAACACAGTGAGAGATAGAACACATATCAACACGGAACAACACAGTGAGAGATAGAACACATATCAACACGGAACAACACAGTGAGAGATAGAACCCAGCAACAACCCGTATCAAATATTATAAGGAAACGAAGGTGGAAATATTTAGGTCATGTTCTTAGATCAGACGAAAGAGACTAAATCAACAAGTCCTTATGTGGTCACCAGTTGGGAAAAGAAACGTGGAAGACCTAAGAGCACTCTTCGAAGAACAATCATGTAAGAAAGTAAACTATTGGGATGTAAAACCATACGAGTCCAACTGCTAGCAAAGAGCCGCATCATATTGAGATCTAAAACCTCTGCCCTATGTGCCGCTTTTGGCACGAAAGGAATAAACTAACTAATCAACATGGACAAAAGAGGATTGTAGGTTAAAATCCCATACTCGACAGTCCACATGTGAGGAAAGGGATTGGTCCTCCTACCTCCTGCACACTAGGACCTATAAATTTGAAGTGAAGTGATTTCATACTATATGGTCTGAAAACATTACGGGAATTTTGATTTTTTATGCTCATGAAAATTTGCACATCAAGGAAAATTAAATATTTCTGACACATCAAACAACATGAGTGCCTAGAGAAGATAATTTTGAAGGGAATGGTGGCTGGAAGAAGAATGAGAGAAAGACCTAGAAGACGTTGGGTGCAAGATGTCATTGACGATCTGAGAATGACTGCTGCTGCTGACGCCGGTCAACTTGCACAGAATACAGAGTTTTTCAGGACTACTGTCATGGGAGCCAAGTTCTGGAAGGGACAAGCTACTAGATGATGATGCTCCTAACAAACAAAGAACAGTGACAGTGAAAACAATAGCCACCAAAATTAAACGTGAAAAAGTTTTCAAGGACATTCCAATCACACAGAAGCAGTGATCACATCAAAACTAACCATGTTCTATTAGCTACAATAAACATAAAAGTAACTGACAATTTATATCTATTATTTGCTAACCATTAGAATCAGTATTGGCTATTTGGAGAATCAATATTTGCTATTTGGAGAGTCAATATTTAGTATTTGGAGAATCAGTATTGACTATTTAGAGAATCTTCTTCTGCATTCTCACTAGGTTGGAATTTCGGATTCTCTAATAAAGGCACCGTCTGCCTCAGATTATCAGCCACGCCATACAATTTGTTTTGGATGCTGGTGTAAGTAGGCCACCTCTCTCTTCTCAGGTCTGCATACTGGGGGAAGTTCTGTAGGATATTTTCTGTTGTCATACTTGCCAAGCCAAAGGGGCACAGGTCGTTGGTGCCGACCTTAAATTTAGTGTACAGGTGGTGTCTCATTCTGTTGTGACCGTCCGGAGGCGAAGTATGGCTGTCTGGTCCCTTCTGGACAGTTGGTAATATCCATCGTTCTTGTTGTGTTTTGGGTGTTCTTTATCCCATTTTGCTTTGTAGTGCCCTTTGGCGATGGTTTTTGCTTATTTGGAGAATCAATAATCGCTATTTAGAGAATCAGTATTTGCTATTTGGAGAACCAATATTTGCTATTTGGAGAACCAATATTTACTATTTGAATATTGTCTACACAAAAATGTTCAATGATAAAACATGTTCAGAGGAATGATCATCAAGATAGCAACAGTATCAAAAGTGTGGGAGAGGTAAAACAATATTCTCTGTAATAAAGACTACCAACAAAACTGTGGATAGACTAAATATAAAACATGTTCAAAGAAATAATTATTGAATGAGACAGTGGCAGTAAACATTATGTTGAGGAGGACATCCACTATAAAAAGCTATATAAATACACATATAGCCATGCTTTAATATTGCATCTTGTATTATCAATATTTCTGATACAGCGCACAGCAGCAAAATAAATGGAACATATAGTTTATACTCAATAAAATATCGTATTTTTCAGTTATTGTGTTCAGTTTTTTTTATTAAATTAAATTCTTCATTTAAAAAGTATGCAATCCTTTTCATTGTGTATATATGTACATTCCAGAAATGGCTATTATAAAAACTATTCAATTCCAGAATGGTTCTGCAAACTGTAATTTTTTAGAAATTATTCAACCATTTTCCTTGTTTACATAAGTACATTTCAGAACTGGTTATTATGAAAACTATACAGTTCCAGAATGGTTCTGCAAACTGTGCAATATTTTAGGAAGGTCAAGTTATCATTATGACTTTAGAACAGATACACTACAGCAAAATGCATTGTATTAATGTCACCTCAGGAGTTGGAAGTCGGTCTGGCTGTTGACAAAATAGTGAATGGTTAAATATCAAAGACATACAAGAAGAAAAAGTCTATTAATTAAGTTTAAGAAAAAATGAAGTTGGTTATACAAGCAGTTCCCTTACCTTGACAGTTTTCATGCATAAAATAATCTAATATGGAGCTGAACATGAAGTTGAGTTTGTAATAGTATCAATATTATATGAACGGAATAGCTAATTCAACATTGGATTGATCATCCAATAGCTTGAGTCCTGAGCATAACTTTGCCACCCTAACAGTCCTTCAAAATTTATCTTTCTCATAAGCTAGATCTCTGCTGCAGTCATGCTCAAATTCTCAGTCCTATCTTGAATCCATTTTCTCTGTGGTCTTCCTTTTCTCCTCTTTGCTAGTATGCTTCATGTCATAATGGTCTTTTCCAACCCTTCACGTCCTTTTATATTGTCTGAAATATTTCCATTCTTACTTTTAGCATCAGCCAGTTTTCTTTGATTTTGAGTTCCTTCTGGATAGTTCTATTTGTTCTGTTATCTGTACATGATATATGTAGGACACTTCTTTAACACTTAAATTCAAAAGTACATATATGCTTTTCCATTGCCTTGTTAATGTCCTTGTTTCCCACCCACATGCCACCTCTAATAATATGCATGCTCTTAGTATTCAGCACGTTGTTTTCCTATCAGTTTCATTCCATACTGTTTTTAGTTATCTCACTCTTAGTGTACCAGGACAAAAGCCATGCTTTTACAAGCCATTTATTTTTAGAACAAAAAACACAGTGTGGCTCCTGGTAAAAAGGCACCCAACCCAAAGTCACGTAGTGTGGCATTTGGTCCGCAAGGAGTTACGTTAATAATGAGATATGTTCATAAAAATGTAAATAAGTTAATTAAAATAAAAAGAGTAGCTACCAGAGTAGAGAAATGAAACTAATCAATCTAAAAGCTAGTAAATTTAGACGAAATCAATCTAAAAGCTAGTAGGCTCCATAAAGACAAAAATAGACAAAACAGTAAACTAGTAGTATCAAATCATAAATAATATATACACTTAGTAAGAGTTACACAATGAAGATAATGATTAACTAATCTAGTCCAAGGGTGAGCACATATAATTTAGCTTATTAGATAAATCTAGACTAGCATAGAGATTCAGAATAACATATAGGACTGGGACAACATTGTAAAATAAGCTACAGTTATGATATACTTATATTTACTTATACTTATGATATATTTTGAGTACACACAAACATATGGAAGACTGTTGAGCTAGACTTGGTGTAAACTATTTCTCAATGGTTAGAGCAACAATAGTGTAGTGGTTGGTGCACTTGTGGATGATTTCAAGAAAAAATTTTGCATTTGGAGTGAAATTTTTTTAGACCGCAATAGCTCTCAAGTCAACCTAGTATCAACTGGCTACTAGCAAAACATTGGAAAGTAACCTTCATTTTTGTCCTTGGGAATGCAGGAGTCAGGGGTAATGAACGAGCTGATAGATTGGCTGGCAGTACAATTATAACAGAGGGAGCTGCAATGGACCGAAATGACATTCTTATCGCACTGAGTCTTTCTAACAGAGGAGTTTCAGGGTTGTGAATCCCAGTTGCTGACCAGATTGAGAGAGATGAATGTCGATATTGGTACAGCTTGAAAATAATGAAATATCAAATATGCAAAAAATTATTAATTAATCAACATCGAACTGGTGCGTTGGGCTGCCATATGCTGCTGGATTTGTTGATGGGATTGGAGCACCTATGGGCATGTCCGGAGTGCTATGAAGATAGTCATACCGATACAGGGGGAGACTGCAGTAAAACTATGGAAAATGGCAAAACACGTAATAACAAAGTACTGTAGTTTTAAAAATACAAAAACAATGACAATACACAGCAATATGAAAATGAAAATCGTGGCATATCCCAAAGGACGTAGCCATCAACCACATATGAAGATAGACCTAATAAAACTGATATCTAACTGGAAAGTAATGATGACTAGCGTGATGGTTACCACATCCCTCATCATGAGAAATATATCGACCTAACACATTATTCCCCAATAAACCTCATTGTATAGACTTCAAACAAGTTCTCCACTTTTACTTACATCGTGTGAGTTATAAAAAAACTGCAGCTGCAAAATTTAGGAAACAAATCAGAAAAACAATTCAACATCTAACAACTGCAAACATTTCCTGACCATACTGTAAATAATCCTTCCTGAGCCGTACCAGGCACATTCATCATCTACTGACACAACTCAAGTAATGTTTCTGATCTATTGGACAAACAGAGTTGTCTTCACTCATGATGGATAGACAAACAACAATGATAGGAACAGAAATGAAATGTTCATCAATACAACTAAGACTGCAGGGATATATGATATTCATCATCATCATCAAATACTGGCTTCCACCCGAGTGGTTACCAGGGCCCAAATTTGGGATGTAAAGAATAGAACCACTGTTACATGCCACGCATGTCGTAAGAGGCGACTAAGGAGGTTTAGCTGAAATCGGATGCATGTGTCCGCTAGGAATGCTTACCGAAACAAATGCTTGCAGAAAACGGATGCACCAGGCTGTAAGGCGCATAACATGGTGCAACGACCCTCACAATGAGGAATGGGATAACGGATTCTACGGTCGCCAATCTGCCTCTGAGATTAGCCACGCGGTAAGAATGTCAGACCACCATCACGAGGGTGGCCAAAACTTACTGCAGGAAGAGGTCGGCACAAACGGGAAGCAGAAATCATAGGAATTATATCCTACAGAACTGCCCCAGTAGGCAGACTTGAGAAGAAAGAGGTGGCCCACTTACACTAGTGTCCAAGACAAACTGTATGGCGGGGCTGATAATCTGAGACAGAAGGCTGCCTTTATTAGAGAATCTGAAATCCCATCTAGTGAGAACGCAGAAGAAGAAATACTGGCTTCGATAAGACTTGGATATAGTTTGTAATCACTAGAAGACTTCACTTTAGGAAATTTATGACTTGGATACAGAGACAATCTGTAAAATATTTCACTTTAAAGAAGGTATAGTGATGATATGGAAAGCAAGCCTTCAAGCAAAAATCAGCCAGAAACATCATACTGGACGCCCTTACTACACCTGAATTCATAGCATGCGAACAAGAAGAACCATACTGGAGGTCCTGATTACGCCAGAATTCACAGTGAGCAAGAAGAAGAAGAAGAGGTGGTTTAATAGAGAGAGAGAGAACATGTGATTTGTGAAAATAGAAGAAGAAGAGGAAGAACCAAAACATTTGTTGGTATGTTAGAAAAGACAGATGGAAAAACACTGACAGCAGAGATGGGAATACAGCACAGAAGTTCAAGAAACAGAAAGGGAGAGTTCTTGTGAAAATGAAGATGACATTCACATTCTATAATTATAAATATTAGTAAAATTTCTTTACATGCCATCTATGCATGCCAAACGTGCACAAAAGCCAAACAAGTAAAACAATGTGTGTTACAGTGCATATAACAAGTTGCTAAATGTGGTCACACTTGGTCCAAGTATTTCCAATGTCTGCCACTGAAACAGACTAAAAAAAAACTGTATATGGATACTCCTACATAATATGTGTGTAATGACATGGTAACAGCTTATGTAGCAGAGTGTTACAAATCTCTCGACTCTATTTCTCAACTATATTACATTTGAATGCAACGAAAATCATAGCATATCCTTTACATGACGTCGTCATCAACCACAGTAAAATGAGTTGTTGATTTTCTAGGCACCACTTATACGTTCAGTAGTTTGCCATTACTTTATGAACAGTGAGGTCTACTTTTACCGTTGTAAAATCCATGGTAACTACTTTGCTTCCAAACTGCCCGTCGTGAAGCTTGAACCAAGTACTAGAGGATTTTGATCAAGCTCACTACCATTTGGCTCCAAATGCCCACATATTAAATTTACAAAGAATATATATACTAACAACATATCCATTTATTAATCGTATCTGATTGTCTGCTAATTTGAAAGTGAGTTATGTAGTTTGGAGCAAAAATAATAATAAGAAACAGATATTGAGTTACGTTTCAGATCTTAGGCATTTTCTTCTTCTTCTGTGCACACTACCTGGCTTCAACTTGAATATGATCAAATAAACTAATGATCAATCTGAGAATGTTAGTGTCCTTAATATGGTACTGGTACGACCATACTTGTTTTCAATTTTTCTAATATCTGGTGCACTGAATTATTATATTTAATGATTATACCAATTCATGCCACTTTAAAGTAAATCTCTACAATTTCTTATCTGTGTTTTCATCTTCAGGACTTCCATCACAACAAATTTAGAGACATTTAGAGATCCCCTAAAACCAGAATGGCATTGTTAATAAATTTGTAAATTTCACATAGTTGAAATTGTGTCAGGATACATGGGACACCCTGTACACAATATAACACTGTAGATAGAAAAATGGATAATCTTATGAGACAAAATAAAATCAAACAAATAATCAAAACATTGTGTAAACACAAAGTGATAAAATGAGATTTTACAGAGCTTTCTTCCATTATTTCAGGCTAACAAGAGCTTTCTCCCATTATTTCAGGCTAACAAGAGCTTTTCCCTATTATTTCAGGCTAACAAGAGCTGTTTCAATTATTTCAGGCTAACAAGAGCTTTCTCCCATTATTTCAGGCTAACAAGAGCTTTTCCCTATTATTTCAGGCTAACGAGCTTTCCCCCATTATTTCAGGCTAACAAGAGCTTTCTCCCATTATTTCAGGCTAACAAGAGCTGTTTCAATTATTTCAGGCTAACATGTTTTTTTCCAATTATTTCAGGCTAACAAGAGCTTTCTTCTATTATTTTAGGCTAAGAGTTTTTCCTATTATTTCAGGCTAACAAGAGTTTTTTCCAGTTATTTTAGGCAAACAAGAGTTTTTCTCTATTATTTCAGGCTAACAAGAGTTTTTCTCTATTATTTCAGGCTAACAAGAGTTTTTCTCTATTATTTTAGGCTAACAAGAGTTTTTCTCTATTATTTCAGGCTAACAAGAGTTTTTCCAGTTATTTCAGGCTAACAAGAGTTTTTCTCTATTATTTCAGGCTAACAAGAGTTTTTCTCCTATTATTTCAGGCTAACGAGCTGTTTCAATTATTTCAGGCTAACAAGAGCTTTCTCCCATTATTTCAGGCTAACAAGAGCTTTTCCCTATTATTTCAGGCTAACAAGAGCTTTTCCCCATTATTTCAGGCTAACAAGAGCTTTCTCCCATTATTTCAGGCTAACAAGAGCTGTTTCAATTATTTCAGGCTAACATGTTTTTTTCCAATTATTTCAGGCTAACAAGAGCTTTCTTCTATTATTTTAGGCTAAGAGTTTTTCCTATTATTTCAGGCTAACAAGAGTTTTTTCCAGTTATTTTAGGCTAACAAGAGTTTTTCTCTATTATTTCAGGCTAACAAGAGTTTTTCTCTATTATTTCAGGCTAACAAAAGTTTTTCTCTATTATTTCAGGCTAACAAGAGTTTTTCTCTATTATTTCAGGCTAACAAGAGTTTTTCCAGTTATTTCAGGCTAACAAGAGTTTTTTCCAGTTATTTCAGGCTAACAAGAGTTTTTTCCAATTATTTCAGGCTAACAAGTTTTTCTCTATTATTTCAGGCTAACAAGAGTTTTTCTCTATTATTTCAGGCTAACATATGTATGTACGTATGTACGTATGTATGTATGTATGTATCAACAACAGATTGCCTACACATGATAAAGCAGGTGTATATGAAACATCAGCTAATATTGAGATTGAAATTGATAACAACCGTTCCTGACAGGTGTTTTATACTAATCTAATATTTGTTCAACGCAGTATACATTTACTATGAGAAACTGAAGACTAACTATTGTTATTATAAGATATTACAAGTTTGGTAGTAACTAGGATGAAGTGTTAGATTAAGATGTAAATATCATTTGTTTATGCAGTTGCTACACAGTACGAATGTTGAAGAGGGTCTCTGTGGTTAAGTGGTTATGCCCTTGTCTTGCGCTCCGTCCGTATGTTGTTGGGGTCCACAAGAGTAGCAAAGAATAGTAACGCTGTGACCTACAGGCATGTCGTAAGAGGCGACTGAGGTAGGGACCTAGGGAAGCTACCGTAGTAAATAAAAAACGTCACAGAAATCAGATGTGCTGGCCTACTTGTAGGCGCATAACTGGAACAGCCTACAATCGTTCTTAAGCTTCGATCACATACAAATCACAAAGAGTGGTTAACTAGAGGTCGATATGGAGTATTCGAAGAAGATCTTTTCTTTTGTACACTCAGTTGGATACTCACTGCAGACACTAAAAGAATCTATTCAGACTTTTGAACTTAAGTGCTACAGGCGTGGGCTGCAAATTTTTTTTTTTTTTGCTCGCTATGATTTAAAATATAGTTGTATCTTATCTTATCTTATCTTAACCACATTTGCCGTGAAGCGTCGGGGAGATTTCGTTTTCTATCTTGTGCCAGGTGTGTTGCGCTTGACGTTGTCAGTCCATACTTTCACAGGGACTCTGAGATGTTCTTGGCCTGCCTTGTGCTCTGCGCTCTGAGTGTTGATTATTTCAGGCATGTGATGGTAGTAAATGTGGTTCCATTCTCATTAGATGGTCGAACCACTTGATTCTTTGCTTCTCATACTGTATGATGTAGTTGTAGCGTCTAATATAGCGCATCTGACTGATGTAAAAATAGTTACTTGAGTCATATGCGTCAGCTCAGTATCACATCTCAATGTAGGACAATTATACTGCATGAAATAGTCTCATCCATGATAGCAAGAGGATTTGAACTAAAAAGTCAGAGATTTAATATCACTGTTTGCATAACTCAATACATTGAGGTCCAAGAATTTCCTCTTTGAAGCAATCATCATCAGGTGCTGCACCAGCTGGCGTAGTAGATCATGGATCTCCACAAATCTCTGCCACTGGTGTTTGCTATCATCTCAGATAATGACGCTCTTCCGTGCCATGAAGTAAGGCTATCCAAAATTTCCTCTCTCTGTCATTCTCTGTCTCATTTCCCCTCGATTTTACCAGTTGTTACAATGTGCTCTAAACCTCCCTCCTCATCACATGTCCGAAGTTTGAAGCAATACTCATAGAAAATAATGGAAAACAATATAAACTTAAATAAATCCAATAATGATAACTTACTAACGACATGAGGAAAAAAGTGGGTACAACATCAGTACTGAACCTCATCAAGAAACAACAAATTAAATACTTCTGCCACATAACCAGATTACCAACAGACAGTGCACCTCAAAGAGAAATGTTGCACCGATACAACGGATACAAAACAAAAGGCGGACATCAGAGGCGATGAAAGACACTATTTATGAAGCACACACAAAGGCTCATTCTATAAATCTTTTCTTATCTTGACGATGTGAGGCAAACAGGATTGGAGAAATGAAAGACTAACGATGACTAGAAAAGTAATAAAAGTTGAACAAATTAACAAACAAAATATGACCTCATTTTTCCATTATCCTAATGTCTCACGAAAGAAAATATAATGCCATGTTTTGCATGCAAACTAAAAAATAATTGATGCCACTCACCAAAATCATAATACGTTATAATGAATTTAAATGAAAAAATGTTTCTGGGCAACTATTCTCATGAATAATATCATGCTTAAAAAAAAAATATTAAAACTAAATGTTAAAAAAATTGGAAATATTTTCTATAACTTGACTAGGTAAGCACAGAAAAGGAAGGAAAAACATGTTTTGAGATCAGTTTTAGAAAGAAAGAAAAAAACTTCTCAATCTGGTCAAAAAATAACCCAGTGAACTGCAAAATTCATGTATCAGTTTTGAAAACAAAATAACGATCAAAAATGTGACCAGTGCATTTGTAAAAGGACAAAAATGACAGTTATGTATATATTTAACAAATAAAAAATTTAACAGATGTATGTACTTAGTTTATTATCTTCTTCTTCTCCTTTGCGTTCGTTCTTTACGACCAATTTTAATCACTCTTTGTGATATATTTGATCTTTGCCAAGAACGTGTATACGTTGCACATTGGTTTGGTAGGCCCCTAAACGCATAGACTTCTACACGCTTAGGACATGTGCATCCGATTTCAACCATACCTCCTTAGTCGCCTCTTACGACAAGCGTGGCAGGTAACAGTGGTTCTATTCTTTACACCCCAAATTTGGGCCCGTAACCACTTGGGCGCTTATTTTATTATGATTAAATTGCTTGTCTTGAAGACTATGAAGTTCTTTTAGTCCACACAGAATATTATTCATAGCTTCACTGTATGCATTCTGTTTTTGTCCAACTGTGTAGTTTTCATTTCTAAATCTCAGTTTTCCTTGAACTAAGCTAGTAGAACCATTTAAGTGTTAGCTGCATATAGCAATTTTGTTTTAAAAAAACGTGCTGATTTTCTGGAAAACAATGCCCAAACTCAAGTTGGCAGAAGTATGATAAGAGCCAATGTTATCAATACGGTGCACGCTCATTGATGTGATGTGGGCAAGTCTCAGACACTGGACCGATTGTGAAAATTAGGAGTTAGATTTGGACACGAAAGACAGTGTCATCTTCGTGGTAGAGAGAGACTATATGGTAATCAACTTCTCATGGGTACAGTGAGTAAGTGGACTTTGAGATGGCTGCTGCAGTGGAGGACGGAGCACACATGGAAATGCCTAATGTGCCATGATGTCGATCAAATAACATAACATAACATTTCTGTAAAAATGTGAGTTCGAAACACATCACTTCTTTATGGAAGCGTACAAAACACATTTCTCTTCATGTAGTATGTCCTTTGGAGAATATCACTCTGCTTGAAAGAATCTCACTATTTAGCCAGCTCTTAAGTCTACTTTATTGTCATGTACAAGGGTTTTCTTAATGTTCTGTTGTCACTGTTTACTTGGTTATCCCCTGTTTATTCTTCTTCTGAGAAGTACAGCCTCTTATAACTTTCTCTAATCCCATTAGCATCACAGTGTCAGGAAAAGAAAAAAATTTCAAGAACGATCTTTTGTGTCTTATCTTATCTTAACCACATTTGCAGTGAAGCGTCGTGTGGAGATTTAGTTTTCTATCTTGTGCCAGGTGTGTTGCGCTTGACGTTGTCAGTCCATGCTTTGCAGAGACTCTGAGATGTTATCTATCCATCGTGTTCTTGGCCTGCCTCGTGCTCTGCGCCTGAGTGTCGATTATTATAGGCACGTGATGGTAGTAAATGTGGTTCCATTCTCATTAGATGGCGAACCACTTGATTCTTTGCTTCTCGATGTACTGTATGCATGGAATAGTACCAACGATGCTTCTGATATTCTCGTTTCTCACTCTATCTCTCCTTATAACGTTGACAGTTTTTCGTAGAAATCTCATTTCACATGTCGTAATCTTTCTTTCTTGTGTCTTAGTCAGCGGCCATGTTTAGCACTGATAGCAGAGAGTTGGAATAAATATGCAGTTTATCAGTTGTCGTTTGACTGCCATGTTAATGCTTGGATGTTTTAATAGTGGTGACAGTTGGTATGTCACTGCGTTGCCTTCTTGCATCTAGTCTTGATTTCTCTATCCATCTTTCCAGATCTTTTGTGTGCACTTCATAAACAGTGTTTTTTACCACCTCTATTATTTCTGAGGTCCAGCTTTTGCATGGATGACCTTTTGCTTTGTGTTCACTGTATTGGAGTAGCATTGCTCTTTGATCTCTGTTAGTTATAGTCGAAAACAAGTATCAACAACAACAATAACTCTATAAGTGTTTGTTCGAGTATGTTCCACTCGATCATTTTGATCATTCTTATTGTGATATTTTTTTTTCCGATCCAGAAGCACTTGAGCTTTTCAGCACTCGCTCGGTGCCATGGACATCGTAACCCTTCGGTTCGGTGCCACGACACCGTGAATCTGGGGCTTTTTCTACCATCCCGCGGAATTGAACCCGCGCACACACAGAGGGATAGTCAACCGTAGTCCAACGTGCTACGAACACGCTGGGCAGACGGGCATTGTGATATATAAAAACTCTTTGCCAAGAACATTTAGAATGTTGTGCTCTCGTTAGGCCCCTACTAGTGTAGGACAGGCTACGAACACGCTGGGCAGACGGGCATTGTGATATATAAAAACTCTTTGCCAAGAACATTTAGAATGTTGTGCTCTCGTTAGGCCCCTACTAGTGTAGGACAGGCGCATTCGAAACAAAAGTTTTCTGCCTATCTCTATAGCAAAGATAATGATATGGTCAGAGTTTAGTTCAGTCCCAGCCAGGTAGAAAAGTAATGGGCAGACTACTGTCCTTACTGATAACTAGAAAACTATTACGGTCATCAAAAACAGAAGAAATATTATGATGGCAAAGCTCTTAACAGTACAAGCTACTTGATGATGATGATAATGAAAAGTAATACAATTGATAAACTTTGTGAGATTACCTATCCCAACAACATATCACTACATTCAAAACTATACACTGAACCAGAGATGAGCTCCAGGCAACAGTTGATGTCATCATATGAGCATGTCTGACAGTATAATCAATCAAATAGCAATCACAAGAAGAAGAAAAAGATAACCTGTTTTCATACAATGAGATACACTCATGAATACTATTACTTTTCTTTGACCAACAACATATGATGAGTGACTTGGTCAACATCATGCTGGCTGTCTGTACTTCCAAATCTTTCTCTGGTACCCAGTTAAAGCAGTGTCAACCTAAGAGTTGTTACGGTCAGTAATAATCCCGCTTCCACTCTGGGATTTGATCCTGGAAACACGTGTCTATGAAGCAAGTGCATTGACCACTACGCTATCGTGGATCTCATATACAAATATACTTATTTGTAAAACACACATAATTAACCGCATGCATAAAAAAGACTAATATTTGTGAACTGTATTTTAAAAAAAGACATATTTGTGAACTGTATAAAAAAAGACTTAATATTTGTGAACTGTATAAAAAAAAGACTTAATATTTGTGAACTGTATAAAAAAAAGACTTAATATTTGTGAACTGTATAAAAAAAGACTTAATATTTGTGAACTGTATAAAAAGGACTACTATTTGTAGAACTGTATAAAAAGACTACTATTTGTGAACTGTATAAAAAAGACTACTATTTGTGAACTGTATAAAAAAAGACTTAATATTTGTGAACTGTATAAAAAAAAGACTTAATATTTGTGAACTGTATAAAAAAAAAGACTACTATTTGTGAACTGTATAAAAAAAGACTACTATTTGTGAACTGTATAAAAAAGACTAATATTTGTGAACTGTATAAAAAAAAGACTTAATATTTGTGAACTGTATTAAAAAAAAGACTTAATATTTGTGAACTGTATAAAAAAAGACTAATATTTGTGAACTGTATAAAAAAGACTACTATTTGTGAACTGTATAAAAAAAAAGACTACTATTTGTGAACCATATATTTTTTAAAAAAGACAAATCTTTGTGAACTGTATTTTTAAAAACACTAATATATTGTGAATTGCATTTAAATGCAGGTTAAAAAAGGCATATTTGTGAACTGTATTAACCAAACGACTAGTACTTGTGAACTGTACCAAAAAAAAAACAGATCAACATTTGTGCATGGATAAAAAAAATCAACATTTGTGAACTGAACAAAAATAACATACAAAGGTGAGCACTCCAATGCATGAATTGAGTTAAAAGAATTAACACTTGTAAACACTGACTGTGTGCACACTATACATATACCACAATTACTTAACTGTGATGAGATGCACATACAATACAACTTTTCTGTGGGGTATGTACAATTTACTGTATAATAGACATGCAAATATGGCACAGGTAATGGGAAGATAGTACAGGAGGAAAGATGTGCCTTAAATTCAACAATTTCATGCATGACAATAGAAGCAATGATGTGGTTGACAAAATAAAAATAAATGCATGCAATGAGAGTTAGTGTCCCGATGATTATGCTTGGGAGAATCAATGCATGCAAAATTTGGGGATATCTGACGCTAAGTGGTTAAGTCCTTGCCTTACAAACCGAAGGTTCAAATCTGGACCGTGCATTCTGTTCATGAATGCATGTTTTCCAGAGACCCCTAGGATTGTTGAAGAGCTATGGAGTTCGTGCTTTGTGCAATACTCTAGGCAGGTAGAGTGTCATTTCTACGGAGAAGGAATTAGCCATATACGACAAAACCTGATGCAATGAAATAAATCCTTCAGCTTTAAAACCCCTTTAATGCAGGCAAAATTTACACTGAATGAGTAGAAAGTATTCAGTGGTCCTGCCTCAAGAAAATGACTTGACTCTACATGTCTGATACAGTTAGGTGAAGGGAAATGAGACAGTGTAGACAAGATGGCTTCTGCTTCTTCTCCAATGAGGAAGGAAAAAGTATGGACAGGGACAACAAAAATGCCCTCTGCTTGAAATATAGTGAAACAGGAGAATCAGAGACATTGAATGATCTGGTTAGCTTGTGTGTTGCCGGGGCCCGCAAGGGTAAAGAATAGTAACACTGCAGCCTACAAAGCATGTCGTAAGAGGCGCTGAGGTAGGGGCCTAGGGAAGCTACTATCGTAAATAAAAAGCTTAGCAGAAATCGGATGTGCTGGCCTACTTGCAGGAGGATAACATACATGGCTCAACATACAATCGCTCTTAAGCTCAGCAAACCAAAAAGAGTGGTTAACAAGCGGTCAATATGGAGCGTCAAGAAGAAGAAGAATGACCTGGTTGAAACAGGGTTAAATGCAGACATGCATGCTGATGCTGTCTGCATGGTAGAGACAGAAGATATGCTAATCATCAACTCATGGGTCCAGTGAGTGTGGGAACACTGAGATGGTTGTTGTATTAGAGGATGTACCTTCGTCAAAGTCATTAATAGCATGAAAGCCTTAATGAGAATGAATAAGAAAAAGGAGATAACTAACAGCAAAACACACAAACACAATTTAAGAAGTGCATTCGCCCGAGTGGTTACCGGGCCCAAATTTGGGGTGTAAAGAATAGAACCACTGTTACCTGCATGTCGTAAGAGGTGACTAAGGAGGTTTGGCTGAAATCAGATGCACATGTCCTAAACGTGTAGAAGTCTATGCGTTTGGGGCCTACCAAACCAATGTGCAACGTATACACGTTCTTGGCAAAGATCAAACATATCACAGAGTGATTGAAATTGGTCGTAAATAACGAACGCAAAGAAGAAGAAGAAGAAGTGCATTCAAATAAGGTTACAAAAAATAATCAAATAAAACGAAAATGTGAACTTTACTACTTGTTCAAAGGCAGAGCACTATAAACATCAGTATTAATAAAACAAATAAAAATTAGAACGGATATAGAGTTTACAGGTGTCAGTATACAACATACAAATGTCTAGAACTACCAAATCCTACAAAAAAGGACAAAACAAATCACAAAAATGCTAGTAAAAAAAAATTGAGCATCAACATACATGTGTTACAGAAGCAAATACAGAAATAATTCCTAAAATTGTAAACAAAAATCACTTTCCTATAATGTACATTTCCAAAAATGGAAACGGATATCAAAAAACCACAAGCAAGACAATATGAAACATGCAGACAATATCAAGCTATTATATGTGTGTTATGAGGGCTGCTATAGAATTCTGCTTGATATAAGCAGACAGCGATGATATTAGTAGAAATCTTCTCACCTCATCTTCACCAGGTTCGTCATCTCCGATGAATGATCCCGAAAATACCATACTTCCTGTCTGAATAAGTAAGAATACCACAAAATGCAGATCAGTACTTTGGCAAAAAAAACATATAATAAGAAGGTGCAGAACTCAAGCTCATACTGTATCCTTGTGTTGAATGGTATAATAGTGACATTTGTTTAACAGGATATCAAAACATAGCGTGTTTAACAAGCGAGCCACAGAAACTATCAGCATGCATAACCGTAAACATCTCCTAAGGAAATTGAACACCTATGGATCTGCTTGAATTACTACGAAGTCAGTTTATTAACCAGACCACATATCATTGTGATATTATACAGATTCTACTTGTGATATTCACCTAGTAGGCTGACATGAATTAGCAATTAGTATATTTATTAGTTAGATAATTGTTTAGATTATAATCTTCTGCTGCTTCTTCTTCAGAAGAAGAAAATTATATTCTATAACAACAGCATTACTAATATTACTATCTTCTTGATAATTATATTAAATCACAATAGAAATAAGAAAAAAACTATTGGGATGTAAAACCATACGAGATCTCCAACTCCTAGTAATGAACCGCATCACATGGAGTTCTAAAACCTCTGATCTATGTGCCGCCTTTGTCACGAAAGGAACAGACTAACTAACTAACTAATAAGACAAATGGTGCCGATTTTGAAATGCAAACATGTCACCCTGAACACTAAAAGAGCATTGTTCAACACAATATTTCTCCCAACATTATGTTATCAATATCAAGCCTGATATGCCGGCATCAAACAATAGAAGAAAACTAGTCACAACATAGATGAAGTGTCTATGCAGAATACTGGGAGGTATCAAGAAGAGACCTTTTTTTTCACTATTTGACTATTTTTCCAGTGACCCTGGTGGGATTTTCTAGTTTTCTCGAAGACTGATGATAAAATGTAGATCTATTGTTCAAGCTGTTCACATAATTGAATACTTGGCTTTGTGAAATCAATAAAAATAGGCTGGAAACCGGGAAAAAGTCATTACTAATAATTTAAAAAGTCCTACAAATTTTCATCATTCTGAAAATTACATTGTGGGCAATCAACATTGGAGTTCGAGCACTGCTGTTGAGATCTTCCTGTGTTCGAAAAAAAGATAGCGGCACACATGGTTAACCACCAAAGTGAAATGATGGTGGTCCTATCAATCAATAAATATATTTTCTAACAACGGTTTATTTTAAAATTAAAACAAACCTGGTAGCATGTGACCTTTCTGTGACAAAATAACCTATTAATTTGTGCCCTTTGAAAATAAGTAAAACTATGTAGCAATGGTGAAACACGTAAATCAAAGTACTGTAGTTTTGAACATTGCGGCATATCCTTTCCAGGACGTCACCATCAACCACAGTAAACGAGTTGATTTTCTAGGCAGCACTTATACGTTTAGTAGTTTGCCATTGTTTTCTATATTTCATGTACTGTAGTTTTACAAAGTACAAAAACAACATAATTTTTGTATTTCGTAAAACTACAGTATCTTTTTTTTACGTGTTTCGCCATTGCCTTTTCAAATATACATTGTTATTTTTTGGTTATTTTAGTTGTTATAAATATGCAAGAGCTGTTAGTTTTTCTATCAATATAATCAATAACAGATGCTTCATGAACAAAATATTAGCGATGTGCTCAAATGCTACTTCTACAATGATGCAGGTATTAGATGACAAGGGGTGCCTGATTGTACCAACTGTCATATAGCTTCATACTAAGGAAGTCACAAATAAAAATACTGGTCATGTAATAAAATAATCTGAACAAGTTTGTCAAAATATTGTAAAATTTTCAATAACAAGTGAATGATAATTTTTTGAAATGTACAGTCCTAAAAAGGAGTATAATAAACTTGTTCTCAAAAGAGTTCCATAACCCTTTCACTTCGTAATTATTTTTGTTACATCCGGATGTAGTTACTTTGTGATGTATACTGAATTAGCCAGTATAATAAGTTTGCATCACCTTAAATAATAGTGCGAGCCACTATATCAGCTCTGAAGGACAAAAGGGTTAAAGGTCTAAAAAAAAAGTCTAGCTTATGAACAGTGAAATAAATAGAGAATAACAACACAATTTAGAACAGCTGAAATAAAATGCAATTTTTAGATAAAAGCAGCTTGCGACTGATCAATCATAGTTTGGGAAGAAAAAAACAAACAAATGAACAATTGAAAGAGAAGAGGAAATACAAAGCAAGCTTATATATATATATAGTTGGTGTTCTCTTTCTGTTGCTTTTAGGTGTGCCAGGATAACAATGTGAACATTGATGTTAATAGTAATTATAACTGTTGTAATGTTAATTATATTAACTCTTGTGATGATGATGATACATGTGTTGTTCCCCCTACAAGACTGTTGAAAATAAAATGGCAGGTCCCAGATACCCAGGTCTTCATGGCAGCCAGGATTCCAAGTGTCCACACTGTTGCAAATAGTCCAGTTGAAATAGGCCAGTAAATAGCGAATCTTCTTTCTTTCTTCTTTTGTTGTCACACTGTTACCGGGTTGTTGCCCAGTGTCATGGTTTTTTGTTTTTGTTTTGTGCTGTTCGGGTGGCTTGGGTGATTGTTATTTTTGCTCTTTGACAGAATTCTGCTATGCCATCTAACCATCTTTTCGTGGTCTTCCTCTTGCCTTCTTTCTTGATGTTCTGTAGTGCATATGTCTGAGAAACGCATTCCAAAACAGCCAAAGTATAGCGAGCTTGATGGTAGAAAACGACATTAAGATGGACAGAAAAAATTGTTCGAAGACACTCTTAGGGTGTCTCTGGGGTGTTTCGATGTGGACATCACATGCTGGGAGGTCCTTGCACAGGATTCCCAGCTGCAACAACGCGTGCTGCTGGGGCTGAGAGAGCTGAGTGAATGGACAAAGCTTTTCTGACCATAGATCACACATGAGGATCTAAACTTCAAGTACCTTTGAAGTCTGAGGAGGACTGCCTGCATGGCGAGGGACACCAATAAAACAGTAAGTAGGCTTTCATGCAAAAATCAGTCAGAAGCGCCATACCAGGCGCAATGGCTACGCCTGAATTCACAGTGGGCAAATGCAGAAGAAGAAGGAGCCCCCGCTCTAATCCATTAGGCCAGCCGCTCCACAAGTATATTTATAAATGAAGAAAACTATGGTTCAGATGTTCATCTCTGATGTTCTCTACTCATTTCTTTACTGCCCAAGTATTCAAGTTCTTCTTCTGCATTCCCACTAGACTGAGATTTTGGATTCTCTAATAAAGGCAGCCTTCTGCCTCAGATTGTCAGCCACGCCATACAGTTTGTCTTAGACGCTGGTGTAAGTGGGCCACCTCTTTCTTCTCAGGTCTGCATACTGGGAGCAGTTCTGTAGGATATGTTCTGTTGTCATACTTGCCAAGCCACAGGAGCACAGGTCATTGGTGCCTATCTTGAATTTAGTGTACAGGTGGTGTCTCATTCTGTTTTGACCCGTCCGAAGGCAAGGTATGACAGTTTGGTCCCTTCTGGACAGTTGGTAATATCCATCATCCTTGTGCTTTGAGTGTTCTTTATCCCACTTTGCTTTGTAGTGCTGTGTGGCGATGATTTTTGCTTTTTCATAGCTGACCAAGTTGTCATCTTGGGGCATTTCTGCTTCTTCTTTAGCCAGTTTATCAGCATCTTCATTCCCCTTGATCTTGCAGTGTGATTGTAATCCGCTGGATTACTACCCTCTCAGAATCATGTGACAACTGGGCTATGATTGATCTGAGATCACTTAGTTCTGTGTTCCTTTCAGATTTCAGTGCTGAGATAGCAGACAATAAGTATTCAAGTAATTCCAAGTATATAATATGATGCTGGGCAACGAAACTATATGTGGAAATATTCTTTAAAATGCATTACGGTATAAATGATTACAAAATTTATCAGGAATAATGGGGAAAAAAATTTGTTCTCATGCAGATGCTGTTAAATTTCACTCTCATGCATTTATAAACATCTTATTTTGTTCTCTATCTCTCAATGTAAAATCACTTCTACTTTGTGTGGTTTGTAACTTTTTAACAAATGGTTACAAATCTCTACTAGTAGCTGCATTGCATTCTATGAGTATTTGTGTCAAATAAAATTGAAAAGTTAAGATAATAACAATTTTCAGGTAGGGTAAAATCTGTGTTTGTAGTATATCCTCAACTTACATAAATATATTCACACACAAATTGAATAACCATTCTAAAAAAAAAAATGAAATCCCAGGCAATTATGTCTCACACCATGTTCCTAAATTATTAAACAATTGTACATATGGACTCATTATTCTTCTCATCATCTTCTGTTGTTCCTCTTGTACACTTGTAGTGTCTTGCAGTGTTGATGTGAAGTATAGGGTGTAGGAGAGAGTCCTCTTATGTGCTCGGTATAAGGAAGTTTCAGACCCTCTACTATTCCATCAATCTAGCACTTGTTTAGCTGTACCTCCCCCTGTTTCAATCTACTCTTTGTGTCATTACCAGTTGTGATATACTTCTTCTTCTTCACTTTTTAACTCCCAATGGAGCACAGGTCTCCAACAAATTCTTTCAACTCTTACTCTCTCCTGCCATTCCTTCCAATTCTTTCCATGTTTTATCTATCCCTTTAATATCAGTCTCCAAGCTCTCTTCTCCTGGTATGTCTAGGCCTTCCCTTACTCCTCTTTTCCGACAGGTTCCAGTTGTGATATACATGTATTTGTTGTTCAGTATTTGTGCCAATCTGCTCAATAAGTTCATGTGCTTTGTTATACATGTTTCAGATTTCCACTTCTTCTTCTTGCGATCGCTATTTTGATGATGATACATACAGTCAGGTGTGTTCTTATGATGAAGTCAACTGTTCTCTGGTGCCATGTAGTTTTGAGTAGAGTTGTGTTGTATGGCCAGCATCACTTTCTAGGGAGGACATACAGGTGACAGTCTTGCAGGACATATTCTGTGGTTTGATCAGAGATGCCACAGGGACACGGAGGGGATGAAGACAATCATAGCTTTTGCAAGTGTTTATTCAAGTCTGTTATGCCCTGTCCTGAGGAAGAAGATGATGGTATGTCCTTGTCTGTTGAGTGTGTGATATTCGTCATTGGATAGTTTAAATTTCCACTTCTAATCTGCGACTAGATAATATTATACTGCCTAGGTACTTGAAATTATACACCTGTTTTAGGATTTAGTCTCCAATTTGGATCCATCTCTCATTATTCAGGACATGTTGACTCGATCTTAATCTTTCAAGCTATCCCTTCCTCCAACATATTTTTCTGTTGTGATGTATTTGAACATTTCTCTTCTTAAGCTACGCCTCCAAAACGTGAACTATTTTTATTTCTAGCTTATATTAAATGTTTGCGGCCGTTTGTGGTTTAGCAGTAGTGAGCTCGATCACAGCACTAGAGTATCTGGTTCAAACTCCGCTGTGGACAGTTTTACAAATTTGTTCCAGTGGATTTTTGCAAACAGTAAAAATAGACCACACTGTTCAGAAAGCAATGGTAAACTAATGAACATGTGAGTGGTGTTTAGAAAAATACACAACCAGTCACGGAGTTTTGCCGTGACTACGAGCAGTCTCACTATGGAAATCATGGCAGTTACCAAAGCGATGATTTGGCTAGAATCACAGACTTTTATCCATGCATGTTTTCTCAGTGACACAATGAGTATGCTCAGGAAGATTGAAACAGGATGGGCTAGGAGACATTGGATAGAACCGCTGGGGAGGTCTAAGATGACAAGGATCAGTTTTATTTTTGTGCCAGGGCATGCAGGTGTAAGGGGAATGAACGTGCGGATAGGCTTGCAGGTATGGCTGCTGTCCAAAGCGGACGAGCAATGGACCAGGCTGATATTATAAATTCCTTAAGGGAGAGGCGTGTACATGATTCACGTAATAGCGGTGAATCCACAACACTAACCAGACTGCAAGAACTCAAAGTTAAGTGTGGTGTGGCTCGACAAGAACGCTATGCTGGCAGACAAAGAAGAATTGTAAACCAACAAAGAACTGGTGTCGTTAGTCGCCACACGCTGATGGACATACTGAGGGAAAGATCGGAGCACTTATGGACTAATTTGTTCGAGTGCAGTGATGGTGATCCGACGACTAAACTAAACTAAACTGAACACAACCAGTTTACTGTGGTTGATTGTGACGTCTTGTAAAGGATATACCATGATTTTCATTTCATAATGTGTTTGAATATTGACACCTCCTAGTTGATCATCATGCTTTTAAAATGTGTATGTAAAACCACACCTGTGCTGCCTGCAAGAACCTAATTCTGGTTATGTTATGTGATCGACGTCATGATACATTGGACATTCCCATGCATTCTCTGTCCTCCGCTGCAATAGCCATCCCAAAGTCCACATGCTCACTGTACCCATGAGAAGTTGATTAGTATATCTTCTCTCCCTACCATGAAAATGACACTATCGGGCATGTCCAAATTTAACTCATAATTTTCACACTCGTTGATGTCCATACTTCTGATTGTATTTAAAAAAATTATAATTTTTCTTAAAGTTACGACCAAAAATGTGAAACAGAAAGAATCTTAATACAATATTTCTCTAAGATTTCTGAAACAAACTTTAACAAACCATTGTATATTAAAGCAAACAACAAATATTCACTGCAACTTCAAATCACAAAATGCTATTGGGATGTTAGATATAAGAAAAAGCGTAGCAAGAAATCGGATGTGCTGGCTAGGTGTCCATAGAAGCATAACTTGTCACAATGCATAATCGCTCTTAGGCTCAGATCACATACAAACCACAAAGAGTGGTTTAATAAGTGGTCAATATGGAGCGTTCGCAGAAGATACCTAATAGGAACAGAGGGAAAAGTGTGAGTGGATATGGTTACCAATCTCTTATGAGGACACAGGTTTGAATCCCAGGTAACAAATGGAATTTTTTTCTGCAGAGGGTACCAAAATTCCCAAGCCACCTATACATTAAGTGGAGACAGCTTTGAAATCAACCTTAAAAATCTCCAACCTAAAGAAAACCCTCTAGCTATTACCCTAACCAGACACTTAAGGAAAAATAGAAACAAATCTGTGGCATTCAAATTTTTTCTCTCTCTAAATTAACATCACTGACTCAGTGAGACATGGACAGTAAAACATTTAGGTCATCTGGATAACAACGCATGAGTACCAGGTTCAAATTCTGCGGCCAGCAGTTTGAAGGTAAATTTGTATGCATGAATTTCTACGAATGATAAAAATAGACCTTACTGTTGAGAAAGAAATGGCAAAGTACTGAATGTATAAGTGGTGCCTAGAAAATAAACAACCCGTTTACTGTAGGTGACATGTCCTGTAAAGGATTTGTCACGATTTTCGATGGAACATGCCTAAACTGTGATAAACTTGTCTATTTCAGCTACAAAGTCAATGCTTTAACAATGACTACACCAGCGTTTATTAACTTATCCACTCTGAGAGTGCTAAAACAGATATACGTCTACAAGATGTAACCCAATACTTGTTAATATGATATATTACTAACTTCTGTAGCAAAAAAAAGTTCAATAAGTTTGTAACAGAATCTATAAGATTTAAGCTAGTAATATTAGTGTAGTAAAACGCTACTAAAAAAAAAAAAAAAAAACGCTACTAAAATTATACGCTAGTTATAAAAACTGTTAATTCTGTTTCAGTTAAAATTGTATTTCTACTCTTCTATCTCATGTGTCATGTTGGCTGGCATAGGCAATCATGTACTACATGAATATCAGTCTTCTCTGCTCATCACAAACTGAACAGCTTTGTCAAAGTCAGTTTATCAGTGCCATAGTCACACTCAGAGCAGGAACCCAAGATGACCCAGGTCAGAGGGAGAAATGACGGTGGGTCAGGCATACCCTGCGGAAGACACACTCGAGTGTCACTAGACAAGCACTTGAGTAGAACCCACAAAAGAAATGGATAAGGGGACACCAAAAAAGACCTGAAGATAGAGTCTTCTTAAGCAACTGAAGGATGCTGGATTATCCTGGGAAGCCATAATGAAAATTGACCAGAGAAAGTTGAGGACAACTGTTAATGGCCTATGCTCCAGGAGAAGAGGATAGGAATAAGCATAGTCACACTAATCAGATGTACCTATCTCTGAAAAATGAAAATTGTGACATATCCTTAACAGAACTTAGCCATCAACCACAGTAAATGAGTCATTGATTTTCTAGGCACCCCTTACACGTTCAGTAGTTTGCCATTACTTTCTGAACGGTGAAGTTTATTTTACCGTTGTAAAAATTCACTGACACAAATTTGCTTGAAACTGCCTGCCGCAGAGTTTGAACAAGGTACGCTTGAGTTGTGATCGAGCTCACTACCACCTAAGCTCAGTCTCCCCCAACAAATACCTATCTTTTGCTTGTTGAAAAGTTAACATTGCTACGTTTGAAGCATGCTATTAAGTCAAACCTTCTTAGTTCATTCTGGGATTAAAAACAAGGACCATGATGCATATACTATATAAAACATGAACTATATTTAAGCCAGGAACAATCTATAAAGTAGCTGTTACTGCCATCTAAATTACAGTGGCTGATGGTTAAGTTTATAAGGCATGCATATGTTGCCTATGGTAGGAACTGAGTGTTATAGCTGTCTATAACATTATTATGAGAGTGTTAAAATAGTATCATTCTTGAAAGCCTACCTCACTGTCTATACAGCGTTTAGGTTCATCCCACTGTGGAAATTGTCAACTCAAGATAAACCAGTTGTGGAAATATATCAATAACTGATTTATGTCTCTTTATTATTTTTGTTACAATTCTACAGGGTGTTCGAGATAAAAGTAGCCTGATTGGCAGGTTTTGATTTGTCAACCAGGCTACTTTTATCTTGAACACCCTGTATATTAAAATATATTTATATAGAGAGTAGTGGGTTTAATTAGTGAGCCACGGGAACCATCCCACTGTGGAAATTGTCAACTCAAGATAAACCAGTTGTGGAAATATGTCAATAACTGATTTATGTCTCTTTATTATTTTTGTTACAATTCTATATTATTAGAATATATTTATAAAGAGAGGTGTGTGTTTAATTAGTGAGCCACGGGAACCATCCCACTGTGGAAATTGTCAACTCAAGATAAACCAGTTGTGGAAATATGTCAATAACTGATTTATGTCTCTTTATTATTTTTGTTACAATTCTATATTATTAGAATATATTTATATAGAGAGGTGTGTGTTTAATTAGTGAGCTACGGGAACCATCCCACTGTGGAAATTGTCAACTCAGGTTACCCCAGTTGTGGAAATGTGTCAACAAATTGATTTATATCCCTGGATTATTTTTGTTACACCTCTATATTATTCTGATATATTTATATAGAGTTGTGTATTTAATTAGTGAGCCACGGGAACCATCCCACTGTGGAAATTGTCAACTCAAGATAAACCAGTTGTGGAAATATGTCAGCAAATTGATTTATATCACTGGATTATTTTTGTTACAATTCTATATTATTCTGATATATTTATATAGAGAGGGGTGTATTTAATTAGCGAGCCACGGGAACCATCAGTATGCATATCCTTCAACATCTGTTGGGGAAAGTGAACACATATGGGTCTGCTCGGAGTGTTATGATGCTGGTTCAGCAACTAATTACAAATAGAATATATCCAGCTTAAAATAAGTTTGACCTACGCTATTGGTTATTGTCGACAACTTTGAATACATTGATGACAAATGACAGGAATGCTATAAAAGAAATTAAAGAAGGCTGAGCATTGCATTGTAAAAACTAAAATAACTAACCATGGAAGGAACAGACAGAACAAAAATCAAGTGTTTAAGAGCCTCGTTTTCCCTTGGCAACATATGGTTGTGAGACATGGACCATTGACAAAGCGGTGAGAAGATCAGTAATGTCTTTTAATGCAATTGCTACAGAAGAGTACATAGAATATCATGGACAGAGAAAAGAACAAATGCTTCTGTTCTGCAACAGCTTGCTATTAAAAGATTTGGCTTTTAGAGAGCAAAACATCAGGAAAATTAAATATTTCGGACAGATCAAACAACATGAGTGTCTGCAAAGATAATTTTGGAAGGAATGGTGCCCGGAAGAAGAATGAGAGAAGACCTAGAAGACTATGGGTGCAAGATGTCATTGACGATCTGAGAATGACTGCTGCTGACGGCGGTCAACTTGCACAGAACAGAGAGTTTTTCAGGACTGCTATCATGGGAGCCAAGTTCTGGAAGGGAGCTACTTGATGATGATTGGTTATTGAGTTATACAGTGTTACATAGAACCAATACTGACATACGGATGTGAGTCATCGACAATAAACAAACAGATCGAAAAATCTCTTAGGGCTACAGAGATGTAGTTTTACAGGGAAATTATGAGAATTTCATGAACTGCTAAAATGACTAATGTGGAGGTGTTGAATGAGGTCAACACACAGAGAAAGCTTATCATTAATATAAGAAAGAGGCAGTCATCATTTTTCGGACATAGGCTTAGAACACATTGTAACAACTGGTAAAATTGAGGGGAGAAGAGACAGAAGAAGACAGAGAGAAAGAAAGAGAGAGAGAAAATTTTGAATAGCCTGACTTCGTGTCATGGAAGAGTGTCAACATCTGAGATGATAACAAACACCCGAGACAGAGATTTGTGGAGATCCATGATCGCGACGCCAGCCGTACCTGATGATGATGATTGGTTATCGGTTATTGAACTGGCATCACAGCACTCCAGGCAGACCCACAGGTGTTCAGTCTCCCCCAACAGAATTCAAAGAGTATGCATACTGATGGTTCCTGTGGCTCATTTGTTTTACCTATGCTAATAATGTCTAAGACAAACATGTTGCTGGAATGTTTTCTTTACAGATGTTAGTAGGTGCTACTTTAGTTGACTGTGCACAGACTTGCTTGATTGAGTTACTTGTGCATATAAACCTGTTACTTTAGTTTCTTGTGCACAGAAATATTTATTACTTAAGTTGCCTGTGTGCATAAACTTCTTCTACTTTAGTTGACTTTTCATTTAAACTTTTACTTTATTTTAGAGTGCACATAGTTTTGTTAGTTTAGTGGACTGTGCTTTAGGGGACTTGTTACTTTAGTTGCATGGTCATGCCCATCTGCCCAGCGTGTTCGTAGCGTGTTGGACTATGGGTGACTATCCCTCTGTGTGTGCGGGTTCAATTCTGCGGGATGGCAGAAAAGCCACAGGTTCCCAGATTTACGGTGTTCGTGGCACCGAACCGAAGGGTTACGATGTCCATGGCACCGAGCGAAGAGCTGAAAAGCTCAAGTGCTTCTGGATAGGAAAAAAGTTGCATGGTCATATAACTTCTATCATTTTAACTGCCTATTCATTAAAATGGCTACAAGATATTAAAGAAACCATGTATATGACCATCGACGAAGTGGGTGAACTGGCTAGAGACGGTGAATTTCAGATGCGCTGCAAAGAGAGCAACGTCCTATAAAGGATATGCACCTTGATGATGACGATTCATTAAAATATTTACTTTAGCTGTGTATGCTTATAACCTTGTTACTTTAGTTTAGTGTGCACATAATTGTGTTACTAGAGTTGACTGCGCAATTGAACTTGCTATTTCAGTTCACCATGCCCATAAATTTATTACTTTAGTTCAAAATGTAGATAAACTTGCTACTTTAGTTGACTGTGCATATAAACTTCTATTACTATAATTTTTAGTGCATATAAACTTCTGTCATGTTCATTATCTGTGCCCATATTCTTCTTTTCTCCAAGTTATAAATATGAATAATGTAACTATTTAATATTACACTGAAAACTGAAAGGAAATTACGTTGCTAATTTTACAGAATTGTGTTGTAGATAATTTATACTGAAAAGCAACAAATTAGACAACATTTTATCAAATTTTATATATACTAAAGTACCACTTTTAACTCTTAGTGGATCAGGGCAAAAGCCCTGTTTTTACAAGCCATTTGTTTTTAGAATTAAAACGCCCTTTAGTGTGGCTCTGGTAAAAGGAGTCCAATCCAAAGACATGTAGTGTGGCGTTAGGTCCACAAGGAGTTAATGCTAAATTAAACTGGTGTATGTTTAATCTTTCCAAATCAAACATAAACAAAATTCATGCTAAACTTCTTGCACATATCAGATTTAAAGACATACGAGAGAAGAAGAAGAGTTAACCTTTGTATTAAACAATAATGATATTGTGTGGAACACAGAACACAACCAGCAGATAGCACAAAACGTTCATGCTAAAATTTCTTGACTCACAATACTGAGAAGAACAGTAATATGTACTAGCACTGGATTTCAATCTACAACATTCAGTGTGCAAGTTAATCCCTGTGCAGTGAGAAGCGCACTGAAGACCACAGAACAGCCTCTGACATGAAAATGTCACAGAGAAAGCATTTACAATCTAGATAGATTCCAAACTACTTAATGTTAGAAAAATAAAAAAAAGAATTCTCAAACTACTTTTGTTTATAACTCAAGCACTCTGATACCTCATTATCAAACTGGTGTTTGTCATTGTTCCAATTCAACTGGTGAAAGAAATACAGACCAAAATTAATTATAAGTGCAGCCAAAATATCTGAAAGATCATTTTATATAGATCATGCCAAATGCCAAGGAAGATTTCAGCTCTGACAAAATACAACCTGGCACAAGTAATGTTTAAAAGAGGAAAAAAAACACAGGACATTACTGAAATCACAAATAAAGATTAATTACTTGGTTAAATAATGATTTAGTGCCTTCTCTACTACCCTGTGGTGTAAAGAGTGTTGATAAGAAGGAACACTCAAAAATTATGTCAGTTGGCCTTGTTTGAGAGTAATTTCATATATTTCATATACCATTTAATATTGTTCTCTGGATAAACTGTGCATTGTCTTGGAGATCCCCCCTCATATTCGGATGTCATAGGGGTAGGTGATGGATAAATGTTGACGATGATGGACAGGTTGAAAAGTTACATGAGAGCTAAGCCTCAACGACCTCCCTATGGCACCTAGGACGATGGCAATGGATAACGCAGGTACATCAAATACAGGGCGGCCTAAGGACACATGGAGGAGACCTTTTAGAGTTGAAAAACATGAATAGGACTAAGTTTGAGGTAGAAAGAAAGGCACAGAGAAAGTTCCTATTCTTTCATAATTCTACAAGCACAAATTAGATTATACCACTGTCGGCTTACGAGACCTGTCCCAGTGGCTTCAGAATTCTCTAGATGGGTTACACAGTGCACTAGTATATCACATTCAGGCTAGAATACACAAATTCCATCCAAAGAAAACTGAACCAGCTTGCCACGCCATCTTGACCGGAATTTCTTATTGCAATATACAAAATAACATACATAATGATAATGTTATAATACCTTAATTATATCAACACAGTTGACATACTATCAAAATAAATCATATTAAACAGTATGAAAATTTCAAAAGTGCCTTCAATGAGGACACTGCATATAAAAGAACTTTGCAATAAGCATACAATGAAGTATATTGTGAACAAACATGTAAATACAAATAATTTTTAAAAACTAATAACAACATAGATACACCAATTAATGTTAAAAAAATACAATGATGATTACAATACCGTATAGATATAGATTAATACAAATATTAACTCATAGTGTACCAGGTTAAAAGCCATTATATAGTAAAAATCCACTTAGTATGGCTCCTGGTTCACAAGGAGTTAAACAACAGAAAAATATTGACAAAATGTACGTTCAATAAATGAAAAGTAAAAAAAAAATTACACTGGTCACAACACTGGTCTTATAATTAAAAAAAATAAAAATAACAAACATCTACATGCAAATTTAGAAAACGAAAAAATATTAATTTCAAAAATTGTTCACATTTACAGGTCTTTTATATATGGCCAGGAAAAATGAACACTGTGCTTCTCAATTCAACAAAAGCAACAATAATGAATTCAAAATAATTACAAAAATAATGTTTAAAGGTATTAGCGCTAAACAATAGACGAGTTGAAGATATTAGAGGCTTGAAGGATGCTTTGCCCAGAAACAACAAAACAGCGGCACACTACAAGATGTGCATCAAAATTGTTTAACAAAATATATACTTTGGTTATGAATAGCAAAGTAAAAACATTTATTATAAAGCACCACTAAATCGGTCATTAGTGAAAACTTTCAGATTTTAGAATTAAGTAATGTGGTTCAGTTCGTCTTTATCACCCGTGTGTTGCGGGCTCTCAAGGGAGCAAAGAATTATAACACTGCGACCTACAAGGCATGTCATAAGAGGCGAATGATGTAGGAAGCTACCCTAGTAAATAATAAAGCATCGCAGAAATCGGAAGTGATGGCCTACTTGTCGGTGCATAACTAGCACAATGTACAATCGCTGTTATGCTCAAATCACATAAAAATCACAAAGAATGGTTAACAAATGGTCGATATGGAGCGTTCGAAGAAAAAGAATGTGATTTACATTTGTGAATGTGATGAAAGACATTTGACAGCTTAACAGTTTGGTAACAACAAATATTTGTAAGTGGATGAGCTACGAAAGAAGAGCTAACAGAAACTTTCCCCCACTTTCTTAATCTTCTGCTTCAAACGCTCCATATCAACCACTCTGTGTGATTTGTATGTGATCTGAGCCTAAGAGCAATTGTACATTGTGCCAGCTATGCACCCACAAGTAGGCCAGCACATCCGATTTCTGCGATTCTTTTTATTTACTAGGTAGCTTCCTAGTTCCAACATCAGTCGTCTCTTACGACATGCCTTGTAGGTCACAGTGGTACTATTCTTTGCTTCCTTGTTGGCCCGGCATCACACAGGCAACTTTCTCAATGAATGTGTACACTTTGTTTCTTTCTCTGTGGTTACATACTCCAAAACTGATTTTAAAAACATTTGTAAGCAAGCATCTGTGAAAATTGTCAATATTGGGGAAGACTGTAGTAAAACTGAAAACTGTCAGCAAGTTGACAAATTGTCTACAATTAAAAGGCTTCAATAATGAAGTTGGTAGCTGTTGAAGAACAACTTAGTAATAATGAAATTAAAAGCCTGCTAGAAGCAAAAGAGATTAAATGTTATACAATAAGCTAAACTGTGAAGACAATAAATGAGTTCAGAATATTTTGACTGGACCCATTTATAAAGCAAAATAAGAATTTCTACACAAGCAAAAGAAAATATGTGAAAGAAAAAAAACTATACACTGCTTTCAACTATTATATATTAGAGGTCCTTGGTTATTTTGAAAGATATTGAACTACTAGTCAGTCTTCCATTTCTACATCTTTGAATGCTCCATATCGACCACTTGTTAAAACAACTCTCTTTATTAAACAACTCTCTGTGATCTGTATGTGATCTGAGACTAAGAGCGAATGTATGCTGTGCCAGTTATGTGCCTATAAGTAGACCAGCCCGTCTGCCCAGCGTGTTCGTAGCGCGTTGGACTACGGGTGACTATCCCTCTGTGTGTGCGGGTTCAATTCCGCGGGATGGCAGAAAAAGCCACAGATTCCCAGATTTACGGTGTTCGTGGCACCGAACCGAAGGGTTACGATGTCCATGGCACCGAGCTGAAGAGCTGAAAAGCTCAAGTGCTTCTGGATCGGGAAAAAAAAAAAGTAGACCAGCACATCCGATTTCTGAGACGCTTTTTATTTACTAGTGTAGCTTCCTAAAGCCCTATTTCAGCCATCTCTTAATACATGCCTTGTAGGTTGAGTGTTACTATTCTTTGCTTCCCTTGTGAGCCTCGGCAACACACGGGCATACCGGTCAGTAAATTTAGGTCCAACATTTCTTTCTTATTCTTCCCAGCTGACTTGGCACAGGTAATCTTGGTTTTTCTACGCAGATCAAAACAATTTTACCCAATCGCCTGTGTTTGTCATGTTGCTAAGTTGTCCAGTCTTCTTTCGTAATCATCTTTTCATTTTTCCATAAATCTTGTCTGTGATTATCCTGTACTCTAACCATATTTATCTTATTAACTAAAATATCAAAGCTATAATAATCCCAACATTTCATCTGAACTAACAAATGCTTCCTTTACGATTAGTTCCACGCAAAACATTTTCATAATTAGTCTATATAACTCACGGGGTCTCTGTGACTAAGAGAAAGGTTGTGGATTCGAATCCACACCATGCCGTTCTATTCACAAGTGCATTTTTTTCCAGAGACCCCTAGGATTGTTGCTGGAGCTATGGGAGAGGGGCTATTCTGTGGTCTTGAGTCACTTCTGTGGAGAAGGGCCTAGCTATATGGGGTAAAACCTGGTGATTCAATGAAGTCAATTCTTCGGCTTTAGACCCTCTTTTTTTTGTAACTGTTAATGACATTTTTACCATTGTTCTACACAGCATTAACCCTTTTGTCCCTCTGAGCCGATAATACTGACACGTTTAACTTTTAAAGATAATGAGAAATCAGTATACCGGCTAGATCAGTACACATTGTAATATAAATGTGTCTGGTGATTAAAAAACAATACGGTGTAAAAGGGTTAAACAGATTTATCTTATAGTTAATAAATGTCGTAAGCTCGCTTGGTTCGGAAATGTGATCAGAAATTATTCCCGCTCAAGAACGATTCTTCAGGGAACTGTCAAGGATAGTAGGAGAAGAGGAAGACAAAGAAAAGCATGAGCTGATATCACAAATCGGCAAGGAAAAGACTTTTCCACATTTATCCTCTTCAAGAGGAGAGATCTTTGGATGAACATGTGTGTTGGTGACTTCATCGCAGCACACCTACGACCCTAATAGCTATATACGCTGTGTTATATTATTACTATATTTCATTGTTAGGTATTTAAATAAGCATATAGGGGTAGTTCATTATTTGAACATGATAATGTGATTGTTATTATATGTCTAGTACTTAATATTTCAGAATTTGAACACGATAATATTATGATTATTTTTATTATATGGTTAGTTTGTTTATTCTGCTCCTTGACAGGATTTAAACTTTATAAGCAATCTACTTTATATTAAATTGTGCTAAAATGAAATTACACTGAGAAGCACAAATTAAACAGCCGGCACAAAATAGAGTGCGTTTACTGTACACATTTAAACAACCATACAGCGCAACTACATAATGGGAATAAGCTCTGGCAAACCTCATTCTGACTGGTTTGATGAAATACCTGACGTTCTCCTGAAGCTGTGCTTCGTCGTTTAGCAGATCTTGTTAGTGACTCAGTGGAACCCTTTCAGATGCAAAAGTAAATAGACATTGATTAACACAAATACATATTCTCTTAAATAAATTAATAGCAAAACTATAAGGGCATCATTGTTAGGTTAAACAGTTGTCTTCTGCCAATGATTTCAGGCATAATAGTATATTTCTTAAGTATAAGTATGTGTGTATGATCTTTTTCGTCTTTGCAGACGGTCAATTGGCAAGTGTTTTACTGTGACAACTTCTGAATATTCGCCTTTCTCTGTCTTTCAGCTCATACATAAGTCTTTTCTCAAAAGACCCTTGCGCAATATTGCTTTCCACACAATCCTGTCATCAGCTAGTTTTTCCCATGTGCTGTGACCTATAGAAAAGTTTTTCATTGAGGCCTTGCAGAAAACTTAATATCTGAGCAGTGGTCTGCCCTGGTGCCTCTTCCCCTCCGAAACTTCACAGAACAACATTTGTTTTGGTATGTGACAAGTTTCCATTCTTCTCACATGACCCAACCATCTTAGTCGTCAACTGCTGAGCATGCCCATGATGGAAGGCAGGTTTGCACATTGTAGTACTTCAGAGTTGGTTATCTTGTCGTACCACCTGATGTTTATAATCTTGTGGAGACATCGAAAGTGTAAGATGTTAAGTCTCCTCCCGTGTCTTGAGTAGGCTGTCCATGTTTCTGAGCCATATAATTTCTAAAGTAGTTAGTGATCAATTAGAGTATGTGTAGATTTTCATATAACCTGTCTTAGACTGACATGGGGGTTGGCCATGTGTTTTCTCTGTTCATTGTATGTTGGCTACTCTTGCAGTATGTGTGTCTCTGCCAACTTGCTGGTGCCAAAGGTTGCCCGTGTGGTGCCGGGGGCCGCAAAGAATAGTACCACTGCAACCTACAAGGCATGTCATAAGAGGCAACTGATGCAGGACCTAGGGAAGCTACCCTAGTAAATAAAAAGAGTAGCAGAAATTGAATGTGCTGGCCTACTTGTAGGCACATAACAAAATGTACAATCGCTCTTAGGCTCAGATCACATACAAATCACACAGAGTGGTTGACAAGTGGTCGATATAGAGCATTCGAAGAAGAAGAACAAGCAATATTTAAATGAAATGAACCCACCTTCATACTTCGCCTCCACAAGACTGTACTTAATGGAAAATGGATATTATTCACATTTTCAACGGTTAAATTACTTCTGTTGAACATGCAATATTTTAATTTAAATGAACCCACCTTCATACTTCGCCTCCATAAGACTGTATTCAGTGCAAAAAACCAGTAAAGAATGAGCAGAACAGCAGGGTTTACAAAAACTGACCAACGTAGCTGTGTGTTGATCCCAATTTTGTCCACATTTGTACAATCTGTGTGTACTATACCAGTTAGACCAACAATCCTAAACAGAAATCACAGATATAAATCAGATTAAAGGTTATATAATTATAAGATTGCTAATACATTGATTAAGAAATCTATGATTTTTAGAGTTAATTATAACACAAGAATAGAGCGTTTTATATATTAGGTGCATCTGACTAAAAACTGTGGAGGCAGAGATATCCTCTGGTGATTTCAATAATATATGGCACTTTTCATCTCTACAGATGGTAAATTAGTATGTGTGTTACTATGACAACTTCTGAGTTTGCGTTTGTCTCTCTTGTCTTTCAGCTTATCCCTAAGTCTCTTTTCAAAAGATTCTGCACCTTTGCGTAATGTTGTTTTTAACAGAACTCGATCATCAGCTAGTTTTTTCCCATTCTTATTCTTTTTCTTCTTTTGTCATCACACTGCTATCGGGTTGTTGCCCAGTGTTGTGGTTTTCTGTTTTTGTCTTGTGCTGTTCTGGTGGCTTTGGTGATTGTTATTTTTGCTCTGCAAGGATTCTGCTATGCAATCTAACCATCTTTTCCGTGGTCTTCCTCTTGCCTTCTTTCCCGATGTTCTGTTGTAGAAGACTCTGTATACTGTGGAGTTTGGATGCATTCTTATTAAGTGGCCAAACCACTTCAATCTTTGTTTCTCTATGTAATTCAAGCACGGTTTTGTGCCAACTTTCTTTCTTATGCTGATGTCGGTGACTCTGTCTTTTCTGGTGTTGTTGGTAACTTTTCAAGGCAACGCATTTCACATGTAGTTATTTTTGTGACTGCGCTTTGCTCATTGTCCATGTTTGACTCTGGTAACACAAAGTTGGTATGAAAATGCTGCTGATCATCTGTTGCTTAGCTGCCTGTGAAATTGTTGGGTGTCTTAACAATGGGGCTAGCTGGTTCCCATTACATTTCACAATATATTAAGTAATACACATTTTTTTTTTCTGCAGGAAGACATCAGTACAAACATCTTAATTCTGACAGAGATTCTGCTGTACTGTAGTGCGACACAAGTTTTACACAGTATACACACACATATATATATATATATATATATATATATATATATATATATATATATATATATATATATATATATATATATATATATATATATATATATATATATATATATATATATATATATATATATATATATATATATATATATATATATATATATATATATATATATATATATGCTTACACACACACACAAGATAGTTTTTATTACTCTGGAAAAAATGTTCATATGTCTGTAAGTTTTGTATGTGTTTCACTAAGAAATCCAAAATATCTTACCTTGCAATGAGATCTGTTGGAGGCAAAACATCCTGGAAAAACTGGAACTGATACAAGTGTAGCAGCAGAATATGAGAGCCTGTGTAAATAAGCAGCAAGACCCGGACATAGTCAAACTTAGGGCCATAAGACTTGTAACATCCCCACATTGTAAGAATAATCAGGAACACAATGAAATATACCTGCAGATATTAGTTACTCGGGTCAGTAGGTGCCATGTTAAACACAGTGTAATTAGTATAAACTTTAAGTCTTCTAATTTATATACCTATTGGGTGCAATCTCGCCGTGTGATGCCGGGGCCAGAAGGGGAAACAAAGAATAGTACCACTGTGACCTACAAGGCATGTCGAAGAGACGACTGATGTAGGACCTAGGAAGCTACCCTAGTAAATAAAAAGCATAGCAGAAATTGGGTGTGCTGGCCTACTTGTAGGTGCATAACTGGCCCAACGTACAATCACTCAGGCTCAGATCACATACAAATCACACAGAGTGGTTAACAAGTGGTCGATATGGAGCGTTCAAAGAAGAAGAAGGATGCAATTAAGAAATGTAAGCTGAGATTGTATAGTGATATTCTTCTCCTACTTGTTTGCCCACTTTGAATTCAGGCGTAATCAGGGCGTCCAGTATAGTGCTTCTGGCTGATTTTTGCATGAAAGCTTGCTTTCCCTATCATCAGTGTCCCTCTCCATTCAGGAGAGCCTTCTTTGTCTTCAGAGGTATTGTACAGTGATGTACAAGATCCAAAAGGGCAGGTTTCCATACAGGTATGAGTGGATGTCTTCTATAGAAGTTTCTAACCTCCAGCGGCTTACGTGGAAATACTGTCCTGGGCATGCAGTTGTTTACGGTAATGAGAGAGCGGACAGGCTAGCATCAACAGCATCGATTGTTGGGGAGTTGAAGATGGAAAAGGGTGATGTTCTTCAGTCTCTTCGCAACTGTCTTGTGGATGGGGACACTAAATTAGATGTTGAATCCAGGGAATGTGTGAGACAAGAGACCCAGGAACACAATCAGTGACAGTCAGGGCCGCGCCGCGCTATGATACACAGAGGTTGCTGCATGAGGCAGCTGCATCAGGCGGCACCATAATGAGGTGGCATAAGCAGCAAAATCAAAATACAATTTGAACCATTCGATAATTAAAAATCTTATTGCAACACTTTTCTATATTGGTCTATGTTATTCCGATGTTGTACACAATTTATGGTTATCACATGCCTCTGCCTAAGCGCTTTCGGTACCCTTTGATTTCGGTTTCTGATATAGGTGAATCGTTGGCAAGAGCTCGCTGAAAGACTTGATCTGACAGCGGAAGCTATTTTGTTTGTTTGTAATATACCTCTTGCCACTCCTAAAAGCTGAGGTGGAAATTATCACAAAAGACACTTGCATGTGTAATGTGTTGATAGCTCTGCTTTAAGCTTACACTTATTGACAATATTAGCTAATGGGGCGCTAATAACAGCTGTGGGTATTTTTTTTTCTTCTTCTCCTTCACCTTTGCTCTCCCATCAGAGCACAAATCTTCAACAAACTTCTTCCAGCCCTTAGTCTCTCTTGCCATCCCTTCCAATTCTTTCCACATCTTGTCTATCTTTATAATATCAGTCTATAGTTCTCTTCTCTGGGTATTTCTAGGCCTTCCACTACTTTTCTTTCGTGGTGGCTCCAAAACAATACCTGTCTTGAAAAGCTTCTGATTGGTCTTCTTAATGTGTGGATATCACTTTACCCAAAAAGTGAAAAACAAGACAAACTTAACTTTTGCTACTTAACCTTCAAATTTTTAACCCTTTCACTGCTACATACTTTCTGAAGTCTGAGCTAAAAATAGCTACTCTTTGTTTCTAGGTCACAAACGTGAATGTACGCTAATAGCAGTGACAGTAGCAATGTATAACGTATTACCTTTGGTAATGTGTCACTTAGAGAATGACCACATCCTCCCTGACACTTTGGGTAGCTACCAGCCAATGAAAGGGACATGGGACAATGCTGGCACGTTTGCATATGATGTTTATGAAGGCTTCCAATCCAAGCAAGAGACTGTTGCTGTGGCCATCTACTTGGACAATGCTTATAACAAGGTGAATTTTTCAATAATGGTGTGCTCTTTGATTAAATGTGAAGTTAATCCTTGACTGGTGAACTGGATAGCTGCTTCTTTAAATGAGAGAGCCGTTGCACTAAGTTTAGGAACATGGATATCTGATCCTGCATGTATATGCCCTGGATTACCCCAAGGTTCTCCTCTATCACCCGTGTTGTTTAATATTTACACAGCAAATGTAGCTAAAATTCAGCCAACCGGATTGGGTCGGACATTGACATTTGCAGATGATATCTTAATATATAGGACTGGGTCAGAAAAACGAGAGATGGTTGACAACATTCAGAAAACATTGCATACCATCTCAGGTTGGTGTAGAGAGTCTCGCTCTCAGGTCAATCCTGAAAAATCGTGTATGTTGTGGTGCTCATTGAATAATCACATAGTCAAGGCTGATCTACCCTGTGTAATCTTTTATAAACATACCATCGAGCGCAGAGACAGGCTGCGCTATCTTGGAATAACCTTCGATCGTAGTCTATCTTTCAAACACCATATTCAACAGACGATACAACGGTGCAAGCGTTGTCTTGCGGCTCTCAAAGTTATGGTGGCCGCACACCTTGAGCAGAGACTACTTGCCCTTTGTTCGATCGACTGGTTATGTCAGTGGTAGATTACGGACTCAGAATTCTTACGATATCAAGATCACAATGTGAGCGACTCGAACAGGTTCAGAATGAAGGTATGTGTATAGTCATGGGCTGCACTAGAGATACCCCATTGTGAAGATGAGATATATGCTTGGCCTTCTGTCACTACACTCCCGTCATGCATTCGCCCAAACCAAGGCATATATGCTGGTTACTGCGGATAAGAGACATCCACTACACAAGAACACTAATGATGTTAAGGGCACGAGAATCAAGCGTGGCATGTCATGGATGACCCATGCTGAGAGAACAATTGGCCAGGTGACTACGGTTGCGACCCTACCAAAAGGGGAAGAATGGATCCCAACAGATGGTAGCATGACCAACTATCTCAACGTTATCATTACTCTTGGAAGAGAATGTAGAGACTGGGGCAACATGAAGGCTGATCTCGCAGTTAAGCAGCTGATAGAAGATAATGCAAGGGATGATGTTGTTGTATATACCGATGGGTCAGTTCAACGTGGTGAGAAGTCCGGCTGGGGTTTATTGGCTAATGCGCATGGTAGGGTTGTTGCAGAGCGAAGTGGGGCATACAGGACAACTACTTCTAGTATGAGGATGGAGGTTGAGGCCGTTACTGCTGCCCTCCATTAGATCTCTGGGACTTCATTTACTGGGGTAGTTGTTGTGTCTGACTCTCAGTCGATGCTTCACAAGATCCAGAAGGGCAGGTATCGGTATGAGTGGATGTCGTCTATAGAAGTTTCTAACCTCCAGCGGCTTAAGTGGATATACTGTCCTGGGCATGCGGGTGTTTACGGTAATGAGGTGATCAACAGCATCGATTGTTGGGGAGTTGAAGATGGATAGGGGGAAATTCTTCGGTCTCTTCGCGACTGTCTGTTGGATGAGGACACTAAAATCGATGTTGAATAATCAAGCGATTTAAGCAGTTTGGAGTTACCCATTGTTCAAGTCGGACTGGATGCCTGACAGGCAGAGTGAGAGGTGTGTTTAATCAGCGAGCCACAGGAACCATCAGTATGCATACTCTTCGATATCTGTTGGGGAGACTGAGCACCTACAGATCTGCCCGGAGTGCAATGACGTCAGTTTAGTAACCAATAACCAATAACGTGTTAACGTGTCTTTAGCCCACAGAGGAGAGATAATAACAGATGTGTTAATGCGTCTTTAGAAGTAAATGGGAAAAATGTATATATACATCCTTAGCAGCTAAAGGGTTAATGAGGCACTAATACTAACTGTGGGTATTACTTTACCCAAAACGTGAGAAATTAATCTAATTGCTGAACAACTTACATTTTAGGGCCGTTAGGGATTTATTGTATAAATTTATATGCTATGTCTGCCACATAAGCAGTGAATTTCTTCCCCTCTGGTGTATCCTGTGCTTGATAAAGACCTTTTGGTCGAAACGTCGCTGTGTATTATTATTGTTTTTGTACTTTGTAAAACTACAATACTTCGTTTTTACGTGTTTCGCCAACGCTACATAGTTTTACTGCAGTCTTCCTTTTTATCACTAGTATAACTTACCCCTCCAAGAACTGATGGTGCAATAACTCCAGCTGCCAAGAGAGCCACATTCTGTATAATCTCTAGCAGAAGTTTGCAAAACGGGTGAGTGGCTTTCTTTTTCGTGCCTCCTAGCAGCGGAGTCTCAGACAAACTGGCACTGATATTTGCTTGACGGTTGGACAGTTTCACTGACAGAGCCAAAGTGATAACGGCAACGACAAAGAGGAGGGCATCTGGTGCCACCAGCCGAATGATGTCCTGAGTGTCAGCTCTGTCCAGTCTGATAATTTTTAAAAAAAAGACGGACATATTAAAGTACATATTTCATCATGATCATAAGCCATTTTTGATTGCACAAGCAATTATGGAACTTTCTGTCCCAGATGTTGTTTACTAGTTCAGTGCTTGATTTTCTTCTATACAATAATATTAATATATCTTAAGTCATATCTCCTTTTGTTTTACTTATGCTTCTGCGACCAACTTCTGCTATGCGAATACTCAAGTTTGTGCCCTCACTGCCAACACTGAGGCAGATCCCCGGACTAGCATGGACAGATTCTCACAAGCCTGCTCCAACTTTGGTCTTACCATCAATACCAAAAAAAACAGAGAAATCTGGTCATGCACCAGCCAGCTCCTGGAAAAGTATATCCTGAACCAAATATTACAACAAGCGGCAGGAAACTGAAAGTAGTGAACAGATTTACTTATCTTGGAAGCACACTGTCCCAAAATGCCACCATAGACGATGAAATAAATACCAGAATCTCTAAAGCTAGCAGCACCTTTGGCAGACTACATAGAAACGTCTGGCACAGATGTGGTATTGGCCAAGCCACAAAACTGAAGGTATATCAAGCTGTTGTGCTCCCAGTACTTCTTCACGAGTGCAAAACTTGGACTGTATATCGACACACAAGGAAGCTAAACCACTTTCACACAGCCTGCCTCCGAAAAATAATGAACATCAAATGGTAGGATATGATCCCAGACACAGAGGTCCTAAAAGAGCCACTCTCCCCAGCATCTATACAATCTTGATGCAGTCCCAGACACGATGGACAGGACATGTGGCTCGAATGGCGGATTGCAGAATACCCAAACAACTCTTTTATGGTGAGCTGCATAGCGGTAAAGGTTCACAGGGTGGTCAGAAAAAGTGATTCAAAGACACACTCAAGAGCTCGATGAAATCCTTTGGCATAGATGTCGACAACTAGGAGAATGTTGCTCAAGACAGATCAGCCTGGCACACACTTCGACACGGTTCTTCGACCTGCGAGGCAGGTAGAACAGCACGGATGGAACAAAAAGGTCAAAATAGAAAGGCAGTAAAACTTCCCACAAGTGCAAGTATACCTTGCCCACACTGTACAAGAACATGTCAAGCCTGCATCGGCCTCACTAGTCATCTACACACACAGACAAACATAGCGCAACTACATTCCCTTGGATGAAAATTGTGTGGTCATCATCACCAGTGATGGATGAGCATCAAGTGTCATAAACAGGACGGTGCATTTGAGGTCTTCACCAGTTCCCCCATAGATTGTTCTGAAGGGTTGTTCCTATTGGTCAGATTTCCATTCTCACGCTGCTCAGGCTAAAGCAGTCTTGCAGAATCTACTTTGGGGATTGCTTTGTACTTCATAGGTGCTGGCAGCAGAGTCCCCGAGACCCATTCTATGGTGGTCTGCTCTGAGACCGCAATGTCCCATTCTAAGTCTGAAGACTGTGGTCTCCACTTTTCTGTTTAATGTATTTATGTTGTCATGCTCTGTGTTGTACCCACCGTGTGTTTTTTTCTCAAAGTCTTCATTATAGGGCTGTTTCAGGAGTCTTTACTTCTGTAAAGTTTTGTGTTGGTGTGACCCTCACACATTGTAATCCATTGTGCGTGTTGTTGTTAGATTAAAGCAGTCTATCTCTTAAACAAATGTGGTGATAATCCCTGACACACATCACTCATCTAGATACAATGGCTCAGTGCCTGGAGGCTGCGTTACAGTCCTGTTTACTAAAAGTGATATTTGTCATATACAAAACCCAACACTTATCACCTGATGCTATTAATCCCTGGAGTCATAATCAGTGTCATTTTATTGATTAGAATAACGGCCACTGCATTTTATAAATAAATTACTGATGGAGATAATAGAATAAATAAATGCAACTGGTGTATTCGGGTTCATTCTGACCAAGTGGCCAAACCATTTGAGTCTCTGTTTTTCAATAAATCTAATAGCAGGTGTTGTTCCGACTGTTCTTCTAATTTCCTCATTTCTTATATGGTCTCTTCTTGTTTTATTTACTGCTTTCCTCAAGCATCTCATTTCGCATGTGGTAATTTTCCTTTCTTGTTCTTTTGTCAGTGCCCATGTTTGGCACTGGTATATAAGGTGAAAAATGTTTGGTACTGGTAGTACAGTGTTGGGCAAAGAGCAATGATATGTTGCTACCATTGTGCCAAATAAGAAATAATAGAGGGAGATTAGTTTTCTTACCTCTGATAGCCAATCTGGCGTACCAATCTCTCAGTACTTGAACCTGTTGAACAAAACGGCACAGAAAGTAAGCAATCTGCCAGTATATAAGGTGAAAAATGTGATGTACAATACAATAATGGCGAAACACGTAATAACAAAGTACTGTAGTTTTACAAAATACAAAAACAATGACAATACACAGCAACATTTCGACCAAAAGGCCTTTATCAATCAAAACGATACAACAAACCTGACAGATAACGCAGAACACTACATATAATAGACTTTAATAAAGAAATAGCAACGGTTAAAAACGAATTAAAATATGTGACTAAAACGAATAACGAAACAAATACAGAAAAACTGTTAGTGGAAAAATAAGAGAAACAATACAAAAATCAAGTAAATATTTGACTAATATACATTTAACATATACACATATAAAATATAGAGCATGAGAAGAGAAATTACTAAGAAGCATAGGAATGTAGAGCTTTGAACAATAGTGGAACAACAGACATCACATTTTTGGTTTAAATTAAGAAATTAATTTTCTGTGAATTATATTTACTGAACTCATTCATCAATTGCCAGCAGCAATGAGGACAGATTTATTAATATGTTGTAGATACTACTCATTTCAATGGAACTGACCATTTGGGAGTGACCTCATGGACTCAACGCACTACATTCCTATGCTTCTTAGTACTTTCTCTTCTTATACTCCATATTCTTTATGTGCATATGTTAAATGTATATATCTTATCCGTTCAGAAAGCAATGGCAAACTACTGAACGTATAAGTGGTGCCTAGAAAACCAAAGACTCGTTTACTGTGGTTGATGGCTACGTCCTGTAAAGGATATGCCACGATTTTCATTTTTTCATATATGTTATATATATATATATATATATATATATTTTTTATTTTTTTTTTCATCTTCTTTTTCCACTTCTTCTTTTTGCATTTATTTTGTTACTTGTCTTTAGTCACAGATTTTTATTTTAGGGCCATTAGGAATTTATTGTATTCTATATGTAGTGTGCTGTGAAAGAAGTGAAATTCTTCACTTCTGTTGTATCCTTTGCTTGATAAAGACCTTTTGGTCAAAATGTTGCTTTGTATTGTTATTGTATTTTGTAACACTACAGTACTTTGTTTTTACGTGTTTCTCCATAAATACTACTGACCATGTTTTAAGGTGCGCTATATAGTCTTATTTTACAGTAGTAGCTTATACATGTTGCAATAACTATTGACTTTATTTCCTGGTCTCTTAATTTCTAACCAAATCTCCTCTTGATACTTCCAGCTTCTGTATAGGCGCTTCATCTCTGTTGTGAATAGTTTTCTTCTATTGTTTGATGTCAACGTTCAGGTTTAGCAATTTGGCTTCATTATGCTATCAGTACCAAACATGGATATTGACATCAAACAATAGAAGAAAACTGGTCATGGCAGATATGAAGTGCCTATGCAGAATGTTGCAAGTGTCAAGAAGAGACTAATTTTGGAATGAAGACATCAGGAAAAAAAGTGGGAACAACATCAGTACTGAACTTCATCAAGAAACAACAATGTTTCAGCTACATAACCTGCCAGTGTGGTGCCGGGCTCGCAAGGGAGCAAAAATAGTACCACTGCAACCTAGGGTAGCTACCCTAGTAAATAAAAAGCATCGCGGAAATTGGATGTGCTACTTTTAGGCGCCTAACTGGCCCATCGTACAATTGCTTTTATGCTCAGATCACATATAAATCACACAGAGTGGTTAACAAGTGGTCGATATGCAGCGTTCAAAGAAGCTACATAACCAGTTTACTAACAGACAATACGCCTCAAAAGGCGATGCTATTCAGACACAGTGAATACAGTGTAAAAGGTTGCACATGCAAAAGGTGGATCACAAAAATAACAGAGGCAGTGAAAGATACCACATTCGAAGTGTACACAAGAGCCTGTTCTAGAAATATCTTCTTATTCTCATGCTGTGAGGCAAACGATAACTAGGGAAAGAAAGAAGAAAGAAAAATTCAATTTTTTCAAATGAATACTGGATACCACATATATAGTATGTTACATGAAAATGATGCACGAGTGGTTACCGGGGCCCAAATTTGGGGTGTAAAGAACAGAATCACTGTTACATGCCACGCATGTCGTAAGAGGTGACTAAGGAGGTTTGGCTGAAATCGGATGCATGTGTCCTAAACGTGTACAAGTCTATGCGTTCAGGGGCCCACCAAACCAATGTGCAACATATACACATTCTTGGCAAAGATCAAACATATCACAAAGAGTGATTAAAATTGGTCGAAAGAACGAACGCAAAGAAGAAGACATGAAAATGCAAGGTAAAATTTAACCGGTAACATTAAATTTGGTATGTATAATCCCTCTAACCAGGGATATAAGCTATATAAGTTTTAATCCCAGACCTGCGGGCCTATTAGTCACATAATAGTATCCAGACCTCACCAGATATAAAAATATAACAAGACCAGGTGTTGTCATTTCAGTTTTATCTGTCAGCAGTTGTTTTGTTTCATGAGGGACCTTGAAGCAATACTGTGCAGATCTGAATTTACTTTCATCATAAAACATAATTTAAAAAAAAAAGACTTTATGTTTATTAAATATGTAACTAGGAGAATGACTAACTATGAAACCTCTGATGTCGGCGAAGACTTGCCTGCATGACGGATGACGGGGGACACCAGTCAAATGGTAGAAGCAGGCCTTCATGCAAAAATGAGTCAGAAGCGTCATACCAGCCGTCATGGCTAACACTTGAATTCACGGCGGCGAATGCAGAAGACTAGCTATGGCTGTTTATCATCACCAGTCTTAATTTTTGCAGAAGAGAACATAAGATGAGTCAAAAAATGTCCACTGAGTTTGATCTTGTGCCCTTCTCTCTACCTCAAAACTATTATTATGCATGGCTTTGAGCTCTGCTTAAAAAGTCACCTCAATGTGCCACTAGTCCTCCATTTTCTTTCACTGGCTTTGCGGTGTCCACTGCGTTATTTGTTTTGGCTATCTTTCTTTTCTCAACCCAAGGATATGTCCAATTCATTGCCATTTTCTTTTTTTTGTGCCTCTTTATTTATATCACCACACCAGTTTGCGTATTTTACTTCTTCTTCTTCAAACACTCCATATCGACTACTTGTTAAGCCACTCTGTGATCTGTTTGTGATCTGAGCCTAACAGTGATTGTATCCTTCCTTTCGTTCGCTTGAAATATTGTCTATATATTCAATGTTGTCTCTTGTATAAACTTCACTGTCTTTGTAGCTTACACAGAGGTATGTGTAGTTTTCTGTCAAGTGTTGTTTCACTAGGCCAGTGAGTTTGCCTCAGTATATCATATTCGGGGCAGTCTTGAAGTATGTGCTCTGCAGTCTGATGTGCCTGTCCACATATACACATGGCTGAATCGTAAAATCTTGAATTGTGTATATATGTGGCTGCAGAGTCAATTGTGTCCTGTTCTAAGACCCAGAATGACAACTTGTTCAGATCTGCTCATATTATAGTAGTCATCTTGTGTTGGTATTTGTGGCTTTCTGATTGATTTAATCATCCTTTTCTTTTTGGGGGTAGGTAACTGGCACATCTGGTTGCTCTTCTGCAGCATCTTCCTTTGTCAGTCTGTCTTCTGTTTCATTTCCTAGTACTCCACAGTAAGAGGGTATCCACTGCAAGACGACCTTGCGTTGCTTGGACAATTTAGACAGTAGGGTCTGTAGACCTGGTAATTTTCTGGACTGGAGTGCTTGGACAGTTTAGACAGTTGGGTCTGTAGACCTGATAATTTTCTGGACTGGAGTGCTTGGACAGTTTAGACAGTAGGGTCTGTAGACCTGGTAATTTTCTGGACTGGAGTGCTTGGACAGTTTAGAGAGTTGGGTCTGTAGACCTGGTAATTTTCTGGACTGGAGTGTTTGGACAGTTTAGACAGTAGGGTCTGTAGAGCTGGTAATTTTCTGGACTGGAGTGTTTGGACAGTTTAGACAGTAGGGTCTGTAGACCTGGCAATTTTCTAAACTAGAGTGCTTGGAGTGCTGATTTTGCATCAGTCAAAAATACAACAGGTCGAGGCTGGTGTTCAACAGTTTTTCTGTTGCCACCTTGATTGCATGAATTTCTGCATCATAATTATGACATAATTTTCCCGTAGGTGCTCTTATACTATCTCTAAATTTGTTTGGGTGTTCTATGTACATTCCTGCTCCTCCATTCTTCATTGCGTTTTCTGCTGACCCATCCATGTATACCCAGACCCAGAGATCTTGTGAGTATTTTTCATCAAATAAATTAAGAGTGACTGTCTTGCGTTGTATGCTGTTCTGCTCATCCTTGTCGAGTATTCCTTTCACTTCTGTCTGGATACATACTTCTGGTTCAGTCTCCTCTCTCCAAGGGTTTTGCACTGGCACAGACTTTAGGGGAATGTCAACTTTTGGTAGGTCTGAGGTGATTGTATGTTGTGCCAGTTATGCGCCTACAAGTAAGCCAGCATATCTGATTTCTGCGATGCTTTTTATTTACTAGGTAGTTTCCTAGTCCCTCGCCATGCCTTTTAGGTCGTAGTGTTACTATTCTTTGCTCCCCTTACGAGCCAAGGCAACATACTTTTTATAAATATCATTAAGAAACATTACTTACAGTTTGTGAACATTGACCCATAGGGATCTTTGTCAGTTGCAATGGCCACAAGAGTAATGTGGAAAATGATGTGTCCCAGCAGTGGAAGAAGGCTGATGGGTACAAGGCATTTCAGGAAGATGCCGGTAAGTCCTGTTGTGGAGAACAATATTGAAAAAGTAATTTATGGCATATTTTGAACTGCATGTGAAGAGAAAATTCAACAAAAGTACAGTAATATAAAAGTTATCACAAAATTATGTCTTGAACTTTGCACATGACATATAGAGAATGTGAACAATGATCAACATTGGTAGATAGATATAATCAACATTGGCACATAAAAACCGTAGACGTTTAAGACTTATAATGCGTACCTGTACCATTTTCATTGTACCAATTACCAGGTTTAGCTTGATAAAGGCCTTTTGGTCGAAACGTTGCTGTTTATCGTCACTGTTTATGTATTTTGTAAAACTGTAGTACTTTGTTTTTACGTGTTTACCCATTTTCATTGCTAGGTATCCTCGACTTTTATAATTAGGCTCGCCCGTGTGTTACTGGGGCCGCAAGGGAGGCAAAGAATAGTAACACTGTGACCTACAAGGCATGTCGTAAGAGACGAGTGAGGTAGAGGCCTAGGGAAGCTACCCTAGTAAATAAAAAGCGGTGTAGAAATTGGATGTGCTGGCCTACTTTTAGGCGCATAACTGTCACAACGTGCAATTGTTCTTAGGCTCGGATCACATACAAATCACAAAGAGTGGTTAACAAGTGGTCAATATTGAGCGTTCAAAGAAGAGGTATCGTTATGCTGACATGTTAGGTCTTAGGCAGTGGGGGTTCCACCGTGCGAGTCTCCTGCACATACCCGTACACATCATAACACTGCCCACAAGACAGCAAAGGGTTGGAGAGTGGCCTCTGTCGAGATGTATATCTCCTGAACTTCGCCCAACGCACCATTTGGCACGAAACTAAATAACAACTTCTTTCGACTTACTACATACCAACGCGCACCATTTAGCAGAAAACTAAATAACACTGTTGATTTGAGGACCATCTTCATCGCACATCAGACATGTCCATAATTGGTCCGATCTCCTCCTAAGCATGTATTTCAGTGTGTTTATAATAACAACTCTCGTTCTGTGTTGATTGATGTATCTACTGGGATTTCTCACATAGGTTTCCCTTCTTGCCGTACCTATCGGTATTCATAACTTGCTCGACCGAGATAGAGAATACCCTTTATCTTCTTCGTTGAAATCTTCAAAGCACTTGTTTTCTCTTAGAGCATTGATGATGTCGCTTTTCTCCATTGAAGACACAATCTCAATCGTGACAAACTCGCAAGGGCTGGAGGGAGCTTAACACAACACCACCCAACACAAAGCTTTACAGAAGCAAAGAGTCTCTTAAACAATCCAGGAAAATGATGTGGAGAAAAACAAATGGAGGATACAACCTAGAGCACGACAGCATAAATACATTAAACACAAAAGGCACAGACCACAGTCTTCAGACTCAGAACAGGACACTGCAGTCTCAGAGCACACCTCCATAGAATGGGTCTCAGGGACTCGGCAGCCTGCACCTGTGGTGCACCTAAGCAGTCCCCAGAGCACATCCTGCAAGACTGCCCCAGTCTGAGTAGTGCGAGAATGGAGATCTGGCCAACAGAAACAACAATTCAATACAAACTATGGGGGACAGGTGAAGACCTCAAGCATACCGCCCTGTTTATGACACATACTGGAGTAGTCGCATAGCAAAAGTTGATTGCAGAAGAAGAAGTAGCATTGCTCGCCAGTGCATCCATTCTCTCAACTAAATAACATCCTCTAACAACTGATTCCTACACAGGAATATCATTCAGTCATATAATTGAACAACATTTTGTTTGATGCTTGCATTGGATTAGCTAGCTTCGCTTCCAGAGTAATGGCACAATTAACCGACTGCAATAAACCTGGACGCTGTCGGGAGAGGCCAACGTTTAATCTGTGCATGTGATATACAAGCACATGAACTGTTGTATATAGTTCATAGTTCATAAGTACGGTTCCAACTTCACTGCAACTGGTCACCCCATAATTGCTCCGTTCCTGTGCCAATGAAAATCACACGAAATGCTAACAACTGTGAAATGTTTCCTGTGTGAACTAATTCCAGAATGAAACAGCCGTGCCACAAAAGAAACCGGCACCGCATAAAATGCATATGGCCGTCGCGAATGTAGCAACACAAAACTGTTCATCACTTGAATTGCAATTCTTGTCGAAGGAACATCAATCATGACAAAATCCAGTTTTCTGCACTCGCAATATAACTGCATACGGCAGATTGAGCTTGTTCGTCATAACCGGATCAACCGCTGTCCGGAACTGTTGTATGAAACTGTTTAATAGTTAAGGAGAGGACAGATAAAGGTTTGGCTATGGATTATGTGTGGCTGTTTTTAAGGGTTTTTAGGCCGAAAGATTGACTTCATTGCACCGGGTTTTACTCCATATGGCTCGGTCTCTCTCCGCAGAAATGGTACGCACCCTATCTAGAGTATTACACAAAGCACGAACTCCGTAGATCCAGCAACAATCCTATGGGTCTCTGGAAAAAACTGCACTTGTGACCAGAACTGCACTGTCCAGATTTGAACCCATGACCTTCGACTCACAAGACAAAGAGCTTAACCACAGAGACCCCAAGTGTGGCTGTATGTAATGATAAACGAAATGGGTTGGGATGAAGGAGGGGGTTGCTAAAGATTACTAGGATAACCTACAATGTGTGCATGGCTAATATGTGGAAGCCCAGTCCATTTCACCAGATTTGTGTTTATAGTGCAGACGATAAAGTCGGTTCTCAGTAACCGTTCCAAATTTCTTTTCAATTATTTCCACGAAGTTAAAGCTAAACGAATGTGTAATTAAACTTTGCTCTCGCCCGAGTGGTTACTGGGGCCCAAATTTGGGGTGTAAAGAATAGAACCAATGTTACCTGACACGCATGTCGTAAGAGGCGGCTAAGGAGGTTTGGCTGAAATCGGATGCATGTGTCCTAAACGTGTAGAAGTCTATGTGTTTAGAGGCCTACCAAACCAATGTGCAACGTATACAAGTTCTTGGCAAAGATCAAACATATCACAAAGAGTGATTAAAATTGGTCGTAAAGAACGAACACAAAGAAGAAGAAGAAACTTTGCTCTTCTCAGTGGAGTAAGAATCTTCGTCTTGGACAACAATTTTTGGTTTGTCAGGACAAGTGGGGCAGCAGAATTGTCCCCTTACACCGTTGGGTGCAGCAGAATTGTCCCCTTACACCGTTTGGTGCAGCTCTTTGTCAATGATTGGTTTATTAGATCATCATCATTGCACTTCGGAGAATAACCATACATGCTCCAATCACTTTCTTACACAGCAAAATCTCGGCGGCAGTGCACGAGCTTCTCAGCACCGGTGAAGGTTAGTCTCATGTGTCATTTTTAAGATGGTGAGATGTTTTTGAAAAGGTGGGGAGGGGTGCAGTTGGGAGTCTCATTTTCTAGAGAAATAGATCTCTGCGACGAAGTGGTCAAGCCCTGTAGGCGCATAACTGGCACAGCGTACAATCGCTCTTAGGCTCAGATCACATACAAATTACACAGAGTGGTTAACAAGTGGTAAATATGGAGCATTTGAAGATTTAATCTATCTATCTGTCTAATCTATCTGTCTGTCTGATCTATCTGTCTGTCTGTCTGATCTATCTGTCTGTCTGTCTGATCTATCTGTCTGTCTGATCTATCTGTCTGATCTATCTGTCTGTCTGATCTATCTGTCTGTCTGATCTATCTGTCTGTCTGATCTATCTGTCTGTCTGATCTATCTGTCTGTCTGATCTATCTGTCTGTCTGATCTATCTGTCTGTCTGATCTATCTGTCTGTCTGATCTATCTGTCTGTCTGATCTATCTGTCTGTCTGATCTATCTGTCTGTCTGATCTATCTGTCTGTCTGATCTATCTGTCTGATCTGTCTGTCTGTCTGATCTGTCTGTCTGATCTATCTGTCTGTCTGATCTATCTGTCTGTCTGATCTATCTGTCTGTCTGATCTATCTGTCTGTCTGATCTATCTGTCTGTCTGATCTATCTGTCTGTCTGATCTATCTGTCTGTCTGATCTATCTGTCTGTCTGATCTATCTGTCTGTCTGATCTATCTGTCTGTCTGATCTATCTGTCTGTCTGTCTGATCTATATGTCTGTCTGTCTGATCTATATGTCTGTCTGTCTGATCTATATGTCTGTCTGTCTGATCTATATGTATGTCTGTCTGATCTATATGTCTGATCTGTCTGTCTGATCTGTCTGTCTGATCTATCTGTCTGTCTGATCTATCTGATCTATCTGTCTGTCTGATCTATCTGTCTGTCTGATCTATCTGTCTGTCTGATCTATCTGTCTGTCTGATCTATCTGTCTGTCTGATCTATCTGTCTGTCTGATCTATCTGTCTGTCTGTCTGATCTATCTGTCTGTCTGATCTATCTGTCTGTCTGTCTGATCTATCTGTCTGTCTGTCTGTCTGTCTGTCTGTCTGATCTGTCTGTCTGTCTGTCTGTCTGTCTGATCTGTCTGTCTGTCTGTCTGTCTGTCTGTCTGTCTGTCTGTCTGTCTGTCTGTCTGTCTATCTATCTATCTATCTATCTATCCATCCATACATCCATCCATCTATCTATCTAATCAATCTATCTATCCTTAACTTATCTATCCATATACAAATAAATATCTATCTACCTATATATAGACAAATAAATATATATCTATATACAAAGACAGATTTATATATCTATCTATAGACAAAGAAAGATACAGGTCTAACACCTGATGGTAGTAAAACGATTCTTTACTTTATAACCAGATAAAACGAGGCATTCGCTACCGCTTGATTCTTTGTTATTGGTGTCACGTTTTCTTGTCTCTCTCGACCACCCCTTCCCCTGGTATCGCCGAGTATGTAACATATTGTTTACCAAACAGTAAATGGTATTAGCCACTGACGGTTCTGTATTAATAACATAGACATGGCTGGAGGCACAGCCGGCGTTCTTACATGTGTTGGTTAACCAGGGAAGCAGGGTAGAAAATCAATATGTCTGATGTGAGGAGCATTGATGCGAATCGTTTATACGTTCTTTCTACTTGTAATCATCTTTCTGCCACTAATGGTTTGAGAGAGCTTGTGAAAGAGATAAAGGTAGAGAGGAATGCATTTTAATCTAATTATTTTCTCTAAATCTTTACATTATTTTTTCATGATGTGTTAAATGTTTTTTTTTTTTGGTCCGATCCAGAAGCACTTGAGCTGAAAGCTCTTCGGCTCGGTGTCATGGACATCGTAACCCTTCGGCTCGGTGCCACGAACACCGTAAATCTGAGGAACCTGTAGCTTTTCTGCCAGTCCGTGGAGTTGAACCCGCACTTACAGAGGACTAATCACCCGTAGTCCAACGCGCTACCAACACGCTGGGCTGATGTGTTAAATAAAACACATTTAACGAGGACCACAGAGACGTGGTTTTACAGAAGAATGATGAGAATCCCATGGACCGATAAAATGACTAATGTTGAGGTGCTGAATGAGATCAAGACACAGATAAAGCTTATCATCAATATAAGAAAGAGGCAGTCATCATTTTTCGGACGGGAGAGGAGGAAGGAAGGTTTAGAACACATTGTGATAACCGGTAAAATCGAAGGGAGACGAGACAGAGAAAGAAAATTGTGGATAGCCTGACTTCATGGCACGGTAGAGCGTCAACATCTGAGATAATAGCAAACACCAGAGACAGAGATTTGTGGAGATCGCCTACGCCAGCCGGCACGGCACTTGATGATGATGTTAAATATATTTTTTTATAAACACGTCACGTTTTGCGTATGTTTTATTAGTTCCTGTTTTGAAAATTGAATAATTTATCTGTCTCGTCTCTGCAATATTTTGCTAAACTTGCATTGGTGTGAATTTTGTGTTTTTCAATCCTGTTACTTTCTTAGTAAAGTAGGAGTTCTTATACCTGAAGTATATATGTTGATCAGAGAGAAGGGGACTGGGGTAGAGAGAGCGATACTCAAATCTATCGAATCATATTACTTCCTTTAGTATCAGCACATCTACCTGTAGTATACCTTAGTAGTAGTTCTTCTACCTGGAGTATACCTTAGTAGTAGTTCTTCTACCTGTAGTATACCTTAGTAGTAGTTCTTCTACCTGTAGTATACCTTAGTAGTAGTTCTTCTACCTGTAGTATACCTTAGTAGTAGTTCTTCTACCTGTAGTATACCTTAGTAGTTGTTCTTCTACCTGAAGCATACCTTACTATTCTACTCGGATAATATAACTTTATAAGGGAAGAACGGTAATCTGCTCTTTCTAATCATAATTCTTCTTTTAATGGCAGTTCTTCTATCTAGTAGACAGACAATAAATAAAAAATTACAACTTTAAAAAAAACCTGGCTATACGAACATACGTGTACCGCTGTCAACCTCCATAAAAAAAAGTGTCCCGTAGGGTTCCTACGACGATTCTCAAATTGTCCACAACTCTTACAGTTCAGATACCCATGTTGTCTCCGCCCATGTAGTGCCGGGGCCCACAAGGGAAGCACAGAATAGTATCACTGCGACCTACAAGGCATGTCGTAATAAGCGACTGATGTAGGACCCAGGAAAGCTACCCTAGTAAATAAAAAGCATCGCAGGAATCGGATGTTCTGGCCTACTTGTAGACGCATAACTGGCACAACGTACATTCACTCTTAGGCTCAGATGACATACAAATGACTAGGAGGAGCTAACAAGTGGTCGATATGGAGCGTTCGAAGAAGAAATAAGCAGAAGATTCCCATTTTGAAACAGAATACATTCGCGAATGGGTGAAATCAGTGGCGGCTCGTCATTAAGGGCCAGAGGGGCCGGGCCCCACCAAAATTAATGTATAACGTGTATTTATTATTTAATAAGAGAAAATATAATTTAACCCAAAGCCATGATTTTCTCGAAAATGTGTGTCTGGCCCCACCAACAAAAACGATCACGAGCCGCCCCTGGGTGTAATAAGAAAAACTGAATTCAGTACATTTTTGTACCCCAATACGAATTCTGCACAATATTGCTTCTCCGACACTCGTACTCTGGCATTGAAGCCAGCTTTTCAGATCTTGCATTGCCACCAACATCTGTGTGAGTCTTTGATATTACTCTTTGTTGCGTGCTTAATGTTGATATGCACTATGTACTACTCAATAATTGACATCTCATGGTAATAGTTGATGTATGCTCGCGAAATGCAGGAATGGTAGATCTTACATGAGCGCTGTTTGAGGGATATATGAATGACATTTGTAGGTCACTAGGTCAGCTCGCGCGTGAAAATATAAAGTGAGATGGAAGTTTTTTTTATTTGTAAATATTTAGTTATTAATTTCTTCTTAGAACGCTCCACATCGCCCACTTGTTAACCACTCTTTGAGGTATGTGATATGAGCCTAAGAGAGATTGCACGTTGTGCCAGTCATGCATCTATACGCTTTTTATTTACTAGGGTAGCTTTCCTAGGCCTCTACTTTAGTCGTCTCTTACGACGACATGCCTTGTAGGTCACAGTGGTACTATTCTTTGCTTCCCATGCGAGCCCCGGCACCACACGGGCAGGTGATATGATCAACATCAGGATTGATACTTTTACTTCTCAATTTTTCTCTGGTACCAAATTGAGGTAGGGCCGGCATGAAGAAGCGGGAAAGACTTGGAATGAACTAAGCTGGCTTGCTCAAAACAGATCTGGTTGAAGGAAATGTATAGATGCCTTATGTTTCAATGGGAGTTAAGAGAAGGTACTTTGATATTAATCGACCGCAAACAAACTCCAAAGAGAGGATGTAACTATTTTTAGAAAGTGTAATCTATTTTTAGATATGTTGTAACTAGTTGTAGACAGTCTATTTTGAGAACCGGGGTTCTCTAATTAACTTAAATTTTTTTTTTTAAACGACGAAATCGAAAGTAAGCGATAATCATGTGGCTTGTTTTTCAACATGAAACCCCTCAAAACGCAAATGGAATAAACCGCGTGTCCTTTTCAACCTTTGGAATTCACCGGAAAATCCTCCGCCACGCCCCTGACACACCTCCAGGAAATACGGGGTTCCTGTTTGTTTGCGGTTGACTAATATCAAAGTACCAAGAGAAGAAAAAGAAGCTTCATGGCATGGAAGAGTGTCAACATTGGAAATGGTGATCAGTACTCAGGACAGACAGTTGTGAAGATTCATGCTCACCCACGCCAGCTTGTATGGTATATGATGATGATAATCAGTATACATACACTTCCACATATGTTGTAGGAGACCTATGTGTTTGTCCGATGTGTGTTGACGTCAGTTCAGTAACCATTGACTAATAACAAAGAGATGTCTACGAAAAGCTGTCAACGTTACAAGGAGAGATAGAGTGAGAAACGAGAGTATCAGAAGCATCGTTGGTACTATATCATGCATACAGTACATCGAGAAGCAAAGAATCAAGTGATTCGGCCATCTAATGAGGATGGAACCATATTTACTACCATCACGTGCCTACAATAATCGACGCTCAGGGCGCAGAGCACGAGGCAGGCCAAGAACACGATGGATAGATAACATCTCAAGAGTCCCTACGAAAGCATGGACTGACAACGACAAGCGCAACACACATGGCACAAGATAGAAAACAAACTCTCCCCACGACGCTTCACGGCAAATGTGGTTAAGATAAGATAAGATAAGATAATAACAATGATAATGGCGATGGACCAGTACGGTTCCTTGACGACTGCTTTTTTCAAATAGCCGGTGCAGAACAGTAGCAGTGAGCTGGATCTGCTCAATGTCCTTACAAACTTATTGTGTTCAACTTCTGGTACAGTCGAATCCTCAGTCTCTTCAGTAGTAACTATGTACCTCGACTTTCTGATGTATATCAAACCGTGGCCCCCGGCAGTATTAGGCAGACTAGCTCAGACAGGAAAACCAAAATTCCTGTTTATTGAGGGCTGATTTTTGTATATGTTTGAAAGAACACTAAGTTTTTCTGCAACTTTACTCAATTCTATGCGTCCATGGTTATTTATTGATTAAAAATATTGATAATACTGAGATTCCTTATTGTTTAACTTAACTTGTAACAAAATATCACCTTGATTTAGCGTGTTGTGTTGTTTTTCAAATAAATTCCGATTTATACAACCATACTGGAATGCGAGGGTCACGCGATGGTTGTGGTCTTATTTCCTAGCATTTTTTTTTTTTTTTCGATCCAGAAGCACTTTAGCTTTTCAGCTCTTCGGCTCGGTGCCATCAACATCGTAACCCTTCGGTTCGGTGCCACGAAAACCGTAAATCTGGAGAACCTGTGGCTTTTCTTCCAGCCCGCGGAATTGAATCCGCACTCACAGAGGGCTTGTCACCCGTAGTACAACGCGCTACGAACACGCTGGGCAGGCGGGCCTAGAATTTTTATCTGAGCCCACCGGTCGTACGTTATCGGAGGCCATGATCAAAAATATATAAGTCAGCCTACATCAATAGGAATCTTCGATTTCCTGACTGCACTGAACGACCAATGTTACCGGTGACCACGATTAACCTCTACTAAAGAGACATGCATTGTCAGCAGGGACAGGAAAAGAATTAGTGAAACACTTACACCCACTCATAGAAATCTGGTTTTATATCCGCGCCTAAATGATAATTTTTGAAAGGGTCATGTCAAGAGGTAGGTTAAAATGAATGTACTGTTGAAGTCTGCTACACACACCAGAAGTAGGTCATGGTTCATGGTCGTAGTCAAGTTATAATATAATAATTATTCCTCTCGTACTGTTATATGTTAGGTAGGACCTGCAAGCAATTTCTCCAAACCGCTCTGTCCTGGGCAACTTGCTCAATCTTCCCCACACACAAGAAGGTGGGAGGGAGGGGAGGGAGGAAGAGGCGATAGTGTGCTCAGAAGCAACTGGAGGGTGTTCAAACGATCTAGGGGCCGGTGGCTCGTTATTGGAGAAATTAATAATATATATTTTAAAATAATTATTTTCGTGATTTTGCGATTGAATAACTGTACTCAAGCACTAGTTTTTCAATACCTTAACGACATAAGCAGTGATGTATCATTAGTTGTTATTTTACGTCGAAAATATCAAACTGCTCAAAAGTGGAAAACTGTTATAATGGGGATGGGGGGCGGGGCGGTGGTGTTACAAATTGTATGTCTTGCAAAGTGGAGGGAGGGTGGCCTAAAAGTTTGAGAACCTATGGTGTACACAATGAGTCCGGTTTCGAGATGTATGTAGTCAGTAGTCTGCAGACATGTTGATAAAACCGTCAGGTCACGTCACTCTGCTTTTGTCTTCTTATTCAGGTTAGTCAGTTCAAATATTGGGGACACAGCTTATCTGGTTAAATATCTTAAATGCACACTTTCTTCTTTCTTTTTCCCTTACTTTTCTTCTTTCTCTTCTTTTTTCACGTTAGTCAGTCCCAAAATTGGTGACAAAATAGTTTGACTAAATATCTCAACTGCATCATGGTTATCATTTCCTCTTCTTCTTCAAGTAACACAGAATAAACAGAGTGAAAACGTTAATGATATGAATTCTTAGAACTGTCATAGCAACAACGACAATGTGTGATTAAAAACGAAAAACGTGCGAAACTAGACATAGCAAGAAGAATATGGAAATCTTCTTCTTTGCGTTCGTTCTTTACGACCAATTTTAATCACTCTTTGTGATATGTTTGATCTTTGCCAAGAACGTGTATACGTTGCACATTGGTTTGTAGGCTCCTAAACGCATAGACTTCTACACGTTTAGGACATGTGCATCCGATTTCAGCCAAACCTCCTTACGACATGCGTGGCAGGTAACAGTGGTTCTATTCTTTACACCTCAAATTTGGGCCCCGGTAACCACTCGGGCGGAATATGGAAATATTATAGATCTTGAGAACTGGCTGTACCAGGAAGCGTATAAATCTACTGTGTTGTGGGTCCAAGAGACTGAATTTAGAATTATAAATATAAAACGATTTAGTTTTAATGCAGGGGGGAAGATTATTGATCGGAAGAGACTATAAAAGCATTGAGAGACAGATTAGAGTAATGAATATGCGTTCTAAAATGTAAAATATATATATGCAGTGTCCTGGAAGTGTTATTGTACAGTAGTAGTGAGGGCTGGAAAATGACTTGCATTGTTCACAAGCTGGAGAAATTCTAAAATAAATGTTTTTTTAACCGATCCAGAAGCACTTGAGCTTTCTGCTCTTCGGCTCGGTGCCGTGGACATCGTAACCCTTCGGTTCGGTGCCACGAACACCGTGAATCTGGTGAACCTGTGGCTTTTCTGCCAGCCCACGGAGTTGAACCGCACTCACAGTGAGCATATCACCCGTAGTCCAACGCGCTACGAACACGCTGGGCAGACGGGCAAAATAAATGTTTAAAAATAATACTTCAAATTTGTTGGCTAAATACGATAGCAAATGAATAGCTTTTAAATGAACACACTGTGCATTATTTGAGACATCATTAAAAAACGAAGGTGGAGATGGAATGGTCATGTGTGTCGTATGTCCGTTGGGGCGGGGCATTGGCTAGGACAGCTCTACGATGTGCAGCAGATGGGAAGAGAAGGTCTGGATGTACAAGGGAAACACGGAGATGGTCGGTGGAAGAAGAGTAAACGATTGGGGCCTGATATGGAAAACAGTTAAAAGAAAGGTGCAGAGTGGCAACAATGGAAATATTTGGTGGTATCATCAAGTGTCAAACAGGAAACGACAAAGATATCTACAGGGTGTTCAAGATAAAAGAGGTCTGTGAATGGAGCTAATCTGGCATATATGTATGAAAATGAAAAGGTTCAGCTATGACGTAGTATATGTCAAGGTTGTGTGAAGGTATGTAATTGTAGTGCGGGAAGGAGCGATGAACAAATGTGACGTAGGACGAGCTAGTCAGAACCGGTTTAAATAGTAAATAGACACAACGCGATAGGTTATCTGGCAACTTTCGATTTGTCAATGGGGCTGCAATTATCTTGAACACCCTGTATATAGATAGAGCGTTCGATTATCGAAAAGAACACAAGACGGCTGTGGGTTCATTTCCACGCTTGACGTTCCACACATGATGAAAGGAATTGGCAAAAAAATGCTCTCTGCCAGTGCAAACAGCCGGTACAAACACCGGAGCATGCCCTGCAAGACTGTCATCTGCTGGGTTATCTGAGAGGTAACATGTGTCCCCACTTAGTCGACCTAAAAACTAAGCTTTGGGGAAACCTAACAGACCTGAAGGTGACTGCCCAGTGTGTAGTCCGCGGTGGATTGAACGCCTGACGCAGAAATTGCCAAAGAAGAAAATGCATGAAGACAAGAAAAGACTACAGAACATTTTATTTATTTGAAGCAATCTTCTCCCAAACCATATTCCAAGACGCAGAAACTAGAGACACACTTAGCATAATGCAACGCAAAGTGGAGAATTAAGAATATCGATTATATGTACCAGTTAGTCTTGACAAAGCTGCGAAAGTGGTTTGGAAATTTGCTCAAATGTGACACGTGATTATTTCAAAGGTTTTCCAGTCCGCTGCGTTTAAATTACAGAAATAGAATCAAAGGCAATGCCACAGACGGCAAACACGGTGTTACAATACAGGTGTAAAAATGAATCGATTATTTAGAAGCAATAGTGTCGTCGATAAAAGAACAAGATTAAAGGTACACATCAAACAAAGTGAGCAGAAGGCCTAGATGAATGCGCGATTTTTTTACGATAATTTCTGGGTTGTAGTGAATGTGGGGAAGTTGAGAGAATTGTGGGTAAACACTTACAAATGCGGGTTGTTAGATTGGAATATTGAAAAGGAAACGGATCGTGAGCACTAATGGATTAAATGAGCAAAATGATGTGCTTTTATGCAGAAATTGAGCTCATCATCATTAAGTGCCATGCCAACAGGCGCAGGTTATCATGTTCTTCTCCAACTATATGTCTATTGTTCTAGAATCAAGTACCATGCCAGGCGCAGGTTATCATGTTCTTCTCCAACTATCTGTCTATTGTTCTAGTATCAAGTACCATGCCAACAGGCGCAGGTTATCATGCTCTTCTCCAACTATCTGTCTATTGTTCTAGTATCAAGTACCATGCCAACAGGCGAAGGTTATCATGTTCTTCTCCAACTATCTGTCTATTATTCTAGTAACAAGTACCATGCCAGGCGCAGGTTATCATGATCTTCTCCAACTATCTGTCTATTGTTCTAGTATCAAGTACCATGCCAGGCGCAGGTTATCATGTTCTTCTCCAACTATCTGTCTATTGTTCTAGCATCAAGTACCATGCCAACAGGCGAAGGTTATCATGCTCTTCTCCAACTATCTGTCTATTGTTCTAGAAACAAGTACCATGCCAGGCGCAAGTTATCATGCTCTTATCCAACTATCTGTCTATTGTTCTAGCATCAAGTGGCATGCCAACATGCGCAGGTTATCATGATCTACTCCAACTATCTGTCTATTGTTCTAGATATGTGTTCTGGTGCTGTTTTTTTTTTCCAGAACGACATGGTACGATACTTTTCTAACCAGCTGTCTATTTGACATTACATATTGTTTAATGAATAACGTCTAGGGTCGCCGATATCGATGTTGATAACTCGCTGCGCAAGTGACCATGTGCCGAGAACAAATAATCGGTGGTGTGCACATGGTACGAGGTTATATAACACATTATCCTGATACTTCCCTTGAGGATTTGAACTACAAATACCTCTGAAGTCTCCCCTGAATAGCCAGGGACATTGGTGAATAAGGAATCAAGCTTTTCCTTTAAAAAATCAGTCAGAGGTGTAATGTCTTATCTTATCTTATCCACATTTGCCGTGAAGCGTCGTGGGAAGAGTTAGTTTTCTATCTTGTGCCAGGTGTGTTTGACGTTGTCAGTCCATGCTTTCGCGGGGACTCTGAGATATTATCTATCCATCGTGTTCTTGGCCTGTCTCGTGCTCTGCGCCCTGAGTGTCGATTATTGTAGATACGTGATGGTAGTAAATATGGTTCCATTCTCATTAGATGGCCGAACCACTTGATTCTTTGCTTCTCGGTGTACTGTATGCATGGTATAGTACCAACGATGCTTCTGATATTCTCGTTTCTCACTCTATCTCGCCTTGTAACGTTGACAGCTTTTCGTAGACATCTCATTTCACATGTTGTAATCTTTCTTTCTTGTGTCTTAGTCAGGGTTCATGTTTGGCACTGATAGCAGAGAATTGGAATAAATATGCAGTTTATCAGTTGTCGTTTGACTGCCATGTTAATGCTTGGATGTTTTAATAGTGGTGTCATGACTAAGCCTAAATTCAAAGCGGGCGAACGAGAAAAATAGGTACCTATCTGACATAATGTTAGTTTGACATGGTGTATATTTATATTTGACCTACTACTGTTTTGATCGAGAAACGTATTAACCAGTCTCTAACTTCTTCTTCGAGCGCTCCATATCGACCACTTGTTAACCACTCTTTGTGATTTGTATGTGATCCGAGCCTAAGAACGATTGTACGTTGTGCCAGTTATGCACCTTCAAGTAGGCCAGCACATTCGATTTCTGCGACGTTTTTTATTTATTAGGGTAGCTTCCTAAGCCCCTACCTCAATCGACTCTTACGATATTGCTTGTAGGTAGCAGTGTTACTATTCTTTGCTCCCCTTGTGAGCCCTGGCAACACACGGGCAACTATTTAACGAATATGTATAGGAACCATGAATATGACCATCGACGAAGTGGGTGAACTGGCTAGAGACAAAGTGAATTTCAGATGTGTTGCAAAGAGAGCAACGTCCTGTAAAGGATACGCACCTTGATGATGATATGACAGATATCTGGTTGACAATGACCATATTCTGTGCATGCGTTTTAAGAATGAAACGAAACTATTCGAAACCGGGTCTAAGTTATTCCTTCTCATCCCACTACTGCTTATTCAAGCACACGTGAGTCAAATCACAGTCTGTCACGCAGCACATGTTTATGTAACCTTGAACTCTGCCGCAACAAAGACGCATGCAAGCCTAGGTTAGCCAACCAGCTAGTTGGATGATGTGCGATAAGAGCAGGTGTCAGTTGACGAGGTAACACTCGCAAATTTGTGCTAACTACTTACTTCACAAAGTGTCACTGATAATCACTGACAAAGGAAGATAAACAAGAAAATAAAAACAGAAAAGCACGACACTGTGCAACAAGCCTGTAACAGTGTGACGACAAACGAAAAAGATGAAGAATGAAAGATAAAAATGACAATCGATGACATTAGAAAAGAGTAAATGACAAAGATAATCCCCGACCAAAAAAAAAAAAAAAAATGTATGTTACATGACCTGAACATCAAGAAACATAGACTTTTTAATGACAGCTTTAGATTCCTGATCTATAATTTTCAATCTGTTCGAGAGATCAACCCCACTTCAATCTTTTTTTCCTTGTCAACATGAGGGCGGCATTTTAAATTTCCTTATAACGTCGCCGTGATTTGATTATGCAGGAGGCGACTTGAATAAGCAAGCATCAAGCAAGCAGCACATGCATTAACGATCTAGAGGGTGACTTCAATAAACAAACATACTGCATACACGATATCGATCAGCAAAATGAAAAACAAACGCAAACAACAGGCAGTTTATATAGTATCGAACAGGTAGTTTATACGGTATTGACTAGGAAGGTGACTGACATTAAGTAACAGACATTGTCAAACTAGAAATGTGAATGGCAACGCAAACAACAGGCAATTTATACGTTATCTGGTCAGGAAGGTGACAGACATCAAACAACATATTTTATAAGATACAGACACGTATATTAACTGACATTAAGAAATCACATGCATCATGCACGACAGCGATCATCAATTTGCAAAAATATACGTATGGCAAAGGCAAGAATGGGTACCAGGTGCTGCGGCAGTAAAACACTTAGCTATTTTTTTTCAAACGTCTCTTTCATGCAAAATATCAAAGGTTGCAACAAAGAGAATGTATCCATTATTGACAGTTGATTGTGCTTATTTATTAACAATAATCTGAGTGGCCAATGCGAACAATAGGAGTTACATTACTTTACGGGTATGTTAGGAGAAGAATAAGTTACGACAAAATACGTAAACTCGGCGGGAGACAATGCAGATGACAGTGGAGAAATTATAAGGAATTTCATGACATGGAAAGTATCAGCATCAGATTTTTTATTAGCTATGGACATGCTAATATAACAACAAATGCAGTGGTTTGGACATTTAATGAGAATGAAATACAACCAACCACCAATAACAGCATACAATAAAAAGAGATCGGTTACTAGAGCTAAGGGAAGACCAAGAAAAGATGGATAGACAATATCAAGACCACACTACATAAACACGGATATAACACAACAAGGGCGACTCATCTGGCCCTAGAACGCAAATTAAAGCTCCCATTCCTACGCATAACGGCAAGAGTGGACAGTCAACTACATCTTTCACCTGGGAATAGACAATGGACATGCTGACCTAGACGATGGTGGCAGTAGGAAATCAAAGACACACTGAACATGATGCTGGATGAGGCGGGAGAACTTGCTAGAGTCATAGTTTTTCAGGCAGGCAGTGATGACAGCAACGTTCCACAAGTGACATGTTACCACTTGAAGGACATGCTTGTGTTATGATCATCTCTCGCTAAACTTAGATCGATCACATCAACTAAGTTGTACCGCCCGAGTGGTTACCGGGGCCCAAATTTGGGGTGTAAAGAATAGAACCAGTTACCTGCCACGCATGTCGTAAGAGGCGACTAAGGAGGTTTGGATGAAATCGGATGGATGTGTCCGCTAGGGAATGCTAACCCGAAACAAATGTTTGCAGAAAACGGATGCACCAGGCCGTAAGGCGCATAACATGGTGTAACGACCCCTCACAATGAGGAATGGGATAACGGATTCTACGGTCGCCAATCTGCCTCGGAGATTTAGCCACGCAGTAAGAATGTCAGACCTACCATCACGAGGGTGGCCAAAACTTACTTCGGGAAGAGGTCGGCACAAACGGGAAGCAGAAATCATAGGAATTATATCCTACAGAACTGCCCCCAGTATGCAGACTTGAGAAGAAAGAGATGGCCGACTTACACTAGCGTCCAAGACAAACTGTATGACGTGGCTGATAATCTGAGGCAGACGGTTGCCTTTATTAGAGAATCCGAAATCCCAATCTAGTGAGAACGCAGAATACAAACTGTATGGCGGGGCTGATAATCTGAGGCAGACGGCTACCTTTATTAGAGAATCCGAAATCCCAATCTAGTGAGAACGCAGAAGAAGAACTTAGTTGTACTGTAAGATTGTATCAGATCTGATTAGTCATAGGGAAGGCTGTCACAGCTCACTCTTTGGTCTTTGGTTATTGGCTACTGAGCTGATATCATAGCACTTCGGACGGACCCATAGGTGCTCAGTCTCTACCAACAGATATGGTAGGGTATGCATATCGATGTGGCTTCTTATTCTGCACATCAAGCAGTCAGCTCGACTTGTACAGCGTGTAATTTCAAACTCCTTAAATCACTGGATAGATTCAATATCAATGCTGACACCTTCAACGAACTGACGAACGACGAGCTCCCCCAATCCATCTTCAAATCTAAAACGATAGATGTTGATACAAGCATACACGATTTTCTGCTGTACCATTGTCGCGAACACCCGCATGAGCAGGATAGTAAATTCAATTAGATCTCTGGCGATTAGAAATCTCGATCGACGACATAGAATCATACCGCAACCTACCATTCTGGACCTTCTGATGCATTGATAGTAAATCAGACACAACAACGGCCCTAGGAAAGGAGTCCCAGAGAGACATTGAAATGCAGCAGCAACGGCCTCAACCTCCATCCTTATACTGGAAGTAATTGGTCTGTTGGGCCACATTCCATTCTGCAACAACCCTACCGTGTGTACTAGCTAGGAAACCCCAGCCTGACACCTAACATCGATGATCAGACCCATCCGTTATGTGGTCACTGCCTAGAATGACTTAACCCTTTAGCTGCTAAGGACGTATATATACGTTTTCCCATTCACTTCTAAAGACGCATTAACACGTCTGTTATTATCTCTCCTCTGTGGGTTAAAGACGTGTTAACATGTTATACATTGCTACTATCACTGCTATAGGCATACAATCACGTTTGTGAACTAGAAACAAAGAGTAGCTATTTTTAGCTCAGCCTTCGGAAAGTATGTAGCAGCGAAAGGGTTTAACTGGCGTACTCCTCTCCGCACCTCGTGGAGCATAGGGCCTCAACATTTGTTCGCAACTTTCCCGGTCTCTGGTTGTTTTCTAATGCTAAAGTAAACGTGTGCTTATGTGGTCACTTCCTAAAGTAAAGATATGCGTATGTGACAAGGCCACTCTCCCTTACATACAAAGACAGCCAACGGCATTGAATGGTTAACCTTAAACCGCGTAAAGTTCACTTAACTGAAAGTGTAATGAGAGTATATAAATATGAGCACAACAGCTGGTACGGTAAGACACGAACCTTAAATTAGAATATATCAATTATAGCGGGAAGCTCGTATATTATCAGGACACATGGTTTGCTTTTCGTTCTAAAGGTCATGGGTTCGAATTCGGACCCCGTCGTTCGGTTCACGTGTGCTTTTTTCAGAGATCTCCTAGTATTGTTGCCGACGCTACGGAGTTCGTGCTTTGTACAATAATCTCGACAAGTGGCGTGTGCTGCTTTTACGGACTGGGGGCCAAGCCAAATTTGGAAGGAAACACGGTGGAAAGCAGACAGTCATCTTTATAAAAGAAGTACTGTCAAATCCATATTCTACATAAATATGTATGTATGTATGTATGTGTACACACACATACATATATATATATATATATATACACACACACACACATACATATATAAGCCTTTCACTCAAATAGTGGATCAGATAAATAAAAGTAAATAAAATATTATATTAGAATCATGGATCAGAAAAAAGCTAATAAGTTTTGTTTCATGTCTTGGAAGTTTACTCTCATATTTTATATAGACTATATAACAGACTTGATGACTCATTACTCATCTCGTGGTTATTAGCATATTCATAACAACCATCTGTTGTCAATGTTAAACAAAGTACAAGAACAAGATTGTAATGTCTTGTGTATAGGAACTGTATTAATCTCGTCGTTTGTAGTGTGTCATTTGCTTGATAAAGACCCTTAGATCAAAACGTCGATGTATCTTGTTTTTGTAATTTCTAAAACTATATTACTTTATTTTCACGTGTTTCTCCTTTGTTACATAGTTTTTTGAAAATTTGGCCAGCAATGGCGGAATGCGGGGTGTCATTCAGAATCAGAACTGTTTGATTCTGGACACGACTTTGCTCGCGCATTTCCGACATGTTTGGTCTGGTATTTTCCGGTTTCGTTTGCCGAGCTACTTAGTTAGTGCTTGAGCAACGCTGTGAGCTATGAATGTTACATGGAATGCTTTTGCTGTGTCAACCGTGCGTTTGTTGTGATTGTGGGTATTCAGAAAATGGCGGACAGCGGTAATGATGAACCAACTCAATCTGCCGTATGCAGTGTTTTATGTGTGCAGAAAGCTGGATTTTGTCGTGATTGATGTTCCCTTCGACATGAATTGCAATTCAAGTGATGAACAGTTTTGTGTTGACACTTTAGCGACGACCATATGCATCTATGCGGTGCTGGGTTGTTTTTTGTGGCAGTACGGCTGTTTCATTCTGGAATTAGTTCACGACATAGGAGATAGTTGTTAGCATTTTGTGTGATTTTCGTTGGCAAAGGAAAGGAGTGAATTATGGGGTGACCCGTTGCAGTGAAGTTGGAATCGTACATATGAACTGTGAACTACATAGTTTTACTGCAGTCTTCTCTTGTATTGACTGGAACAAAGAATCTACGTTTTATCGTCTGATTCCGACAGGACTAGGAACTTTTAACTCATCTACACTTAGATCAGTGATCGCTCTATGTGAGAAACGAACGGGGCACTTCTATAGCGAGATGCAAGCCACTAAACTCAATGCCATAGATACCTCATTAGCTGTATCGCTCTTATTCACTATTTACTTCAGATTTATGTTGTAATTTATTTAGTATTTCGTGCTCGTATCTGTTTTCTTGATAAAGACCTACGGTCGAAACGTCGAGTGTTGTCATATTTCATTATTTATGTGTCATTGCTAATATAATACTGTAATATACCTGTCCTTGTTCACATCACCCGTTTACCGAGTATTGTCACAGCCGCCACACGGTTTTCTCCAGATCTGATCTGATCCGGTCTGACCACCTCAGATCTGTTGGTTTCCGCACATAGCCAGAAAGTCATAAATTCAGATGTGAAAAGTAAATCAAATATAATGGTTTAACTATTTCTAGTTCAATATTAGAATGAAATTCAGTCAACTACAACTGTACGCGTACAACTGTAGAATGGGTGGCCGGGTGGTTAAATGCTGAGGTTTTCATCCTGATAGAAATTTTCCATGTTCGATCCCTCGGTAAAGTAAAAAAAAAAAACTGTGTTTCTGGCATAACAAAAATCATGACCTGAACATATGCGTGGCGCCAGTTTTGGGCAAGCGGCCTTAATTTCTCTGCCTTATTCAATATCCCCCAATTGTACTCTCAGAAATAAGAACGCAGCGCTGCAATTAGTGTGGGTTTTTTTTTGGGGGAGGGACACACAGTTACATGAAACAATTTAATCCTAGAACGCGAAGATCAAGAGGTAGATGGATAGATATCATCAAAGAAATAATACGACGTACTCACTGCAGCCTCGGCAACACTCGTGATCTAAAAACACGAACTTCAAACGCAGTTGCATGATACAAGACGCTAGAAACGAATACTGCAACACTCATGACATATGTCATCAATGTGGTACGCTCTCAGTTATGTTATATGGGCGAGTCTCAGACACTGGAAAGAGTTCGAGAATTATAAATTTGGACATTCCAGACAGTGTCGTCTTCGTGGTAGAGAGAGAAGATTTAGTAATCAACCTCTCATGGGTACGGTGAGAAAATGGAACTTTAGGTTGGCTGCTGCAGCGGGGAACAGAGCAAGCATGGGGAACGCCCGATGTGCCATGAAGTCGATCGCATAACGTAACATATGACGTAACAACAAGAACTTCCAACGTATATCATATGGTTGTTTGATAGAACCATCATCATTGCACTTCGGTGAGTAACCATGTCTGCTCCGATCTCTTTCTTACACAGGAAGATCTCAGCCGCAGCACACGAACTCCGTAGCATCGGCGAGGGTCTCAGATGTAATTTTAAAGATGGTGAAAATATTTTGTCAACATTTTTTATTGTAAATCTTTTCTAATGAATTTTGACCGGGCAGCGACTTTCCAGCCTGCTCTTTTCGATTTTTAACTGCAAAGGGTTCTTTTACGTGCTCAAATTGAACACGGGACCTACGCTTTATCTTCCGTCTCTGATAAGACCTCGATCTCACCTACAATGAGACCAGGGATCTCTGGGAAAATATCCAGATTGTTCCACGATGGAGTAAACCGGTTACCTTTGGCACGAGAGACGATCACTTGACCTCTACGTCACAGAAACCCCTTCGCTGCATGGTATAAGAGGTTAGAAAAGAAAAAAGCAACACGCCTGGACAATCATATCTTATATCCTATCATTAAACTCTGCTTCGATCACAGTAAAGTTGTCAATGGTGCATCAAGCCCAAGGGAGAGTTTAGATTAGATGTATGTCGTGCCGCTTATATTTGCTTGCGTTAATATGCTAGTAACCGTTCAATATCTTATGATCTGTCTACCGTTGTCAAACACCGCAGGGCAAATCACGGCTCCGATACGCTTACCATCTCAGAGCTATAATAAAAACTACTTAATTACTACAGAGGTTTACACTTTGTGAAATTACGAGATTTACTACGCAGCTTCGCATGGGATTTACGTGTGCAACTTTGTTCACATTGTAACGGTTTTTAGTCGTAGTTTTCTTTTCAGTGTTATTTCACATCTATAAATCTTCTTCTTCTTCGAGCGTCCACATCGACCACTCGTTAACCACTCTGTGTGATTTGTATGTGATATGAGCCTAAGAGCGATTGTACGTTGTGCCTGTTATACATCTATAAGTAGGCCAGTACAACCCATTTCTGCGATTCTTTTTATTTACTAAGGTTGCTTCCCTAGGTTCTGTAGTTTTACAAATTACAAAAACAATGACAAAATACAGCAACGTTTCGACCAACAAGACCTTTATCAAGCAAACGAACAACAGGAGTGACAAATTGTAAAAAAAAAACAAATGGACGACCAAAAACAAACGTTTCTAATGAAAATCTGGAAATCAATTTTTGTAATTTGTAAAACTACAGTACTTTGTGATTACGTGTTTTGCCAATCAAATAGTTTTACTGCAGTCTCTTCTATTTTGTGAATATTCCCTAGGTCCTACATCATTCGTCTCTTACGAGGTCACAGTGGTACTATTCTTTGCTTTCCTTGTGGGCCCTGGTACCACACGGGTGACTGTAAACCTGTAAATCTGAAGTATAGAGAAGAGACCGGTTTATGAAAGAAGAGAGACCGGTTTAGGAAAGAAGAGACCGGTTTAGGAAAGAAGACATCAAGAACAAATGTGGGTAAACTGCCAGTACTGAACTTCATATTAGAAAAAACAAATTAAGTGGTTCGGCCACGTAAGCAGATTACAAACAAACATTGTGTCTCATTGAGCAATGCTGCTCAGGTACAGAGGATGCAAGATAAAAGACCCGTTCACAGAAATAATAGAGGCAGTGAAAGACACTATTTATGAAGCGCACATAAAAGCCCGTTCTAGAAATCTTTTCTTATCTTGATGATGTGAGGCAAAACAGGATTAGAGAAAAAAAAAGTTATTTCTTATAACAAATGCATTCGTCTCATTATAACATATTCTGGCTGCCCGCCTGCCCAGCGTGTTCGAAGCGCGTTGGACGACAGGTGACAAGCTCCCTGTGAGCGCAGTTCAATTCCGCGAGCTGGCAGAGTAGCCACAGGTTCTCCAGATTTACGGTGTTCGTGGCATCGAACCGAAGGGTTACGATGTCCACGGCACCGAGCTGAAAAGCTCAAGTGCTTCTGGGTCGGGGAAATAAAAATCATATTGGGGAAGTCTTACAGTATGTGCTCTACATTCTGGGGCGCCTGTCCACGTATACACAGGGCAGGATTGACAATCTGAAATCTTGTATACTTGTGACTGCAGAGTCTTTACTTCTTCTTTCTTATCGATATTTTGATGATTATACCGACAGATGCGTCTTTATGATGAAGTGCACTGTTGTCTGGAGCTCATCTCTAGTGCCATCTAGTTTTAAATGTAGTGTTGTTTTGTAGGGTTAGCACTCTTTCTAGTGAGAACATCATGGGACAGTCTTGCAGGACATGGTGCCACAGAGTGAATGGGGACAATCGTAGACTGTGTATGTTTGTTCAGTCTGTTATGCTTTGTCCTGAGTTTTTACTTCCAAGTGTCTCTGGTATTCAGCTGAGGCTACCTTAAAAATTTCACTCCAGCTTGGGTATTCTTCTTCTTCAGCGATCTCTGGTCATGCGCTTAATTTACTGTGGACCACAAACTGGGCAGTCAGCTTCAGGTCTGTCAGGTTTCCCAAAGCTTAGTTTTCAGGTCGACTGGGTGTGGCCACATATTGCTTCTCAGCTCACCCAGAAGAGGACAGTCTTGCAGGATATGCTCAGGTGTCTGTTCCGCCTGCTGACACTGGCAGAGAGCTGTTTGACTTATTCCTAGTCTATATAAGTGTTTGTTGAGTCTTCAGTGTCCGGTGCGTAGTTGAAATATAATGACCTGGTCTGTTCTGCTTAAGTCTTTGAGGAAGTCTTTTCCATAATCATATCCAGTGTTTGTCTTCCAGTCTATGATTGGGTATTCGCGAACCGAGACATCCAATCATGTAAGCACGTGCACTAAGCGAAGTGTTATTGCGGATCTATGACTGCGATTCATTTTCTATTTATTAACCTTCCAGGAAGCAACCTCCACCCTTCCCTAACCTATTACTGTTCTCTTCAAACCGCTATGACCGTAAAATGTGAGCAAAATATTCCCGTTTTCCAGGACATGATGTACAGGCACGTTTTTTTTAATTGTTACTTCATTTATTTCGTTATTTATTTTTAGTCACATATTTTCATGTTAGTGGCGTAAGGAACTTATTGTTTGTTTCTACATTTTCTGTGTTGTGCGAGAAGTGACATTTTTCAACTCTCTTACATCCTTTGCTTGATAAAGACCTTTTGGTCGAAACGTTGCCGTGTATTGTTATCGTTTTTGTATTTGGTAAAATTACAGTACTTTGTTTTTATGTGTTTCGCCGTTGCTACAAAGTTTTACTGCAGTCTTTCCTTAAATCGTTACTGCACAATCATCATCAAATAGCTTGTCCTGAGCAGAACTTTGCCACCCCAACAGTCCTCCGGAATTTCTCTCTCATAGGCCAGATGTCCTGCCTCTGCAGCCGTCGTGTTCAAACCATCAGTTACATCCTGAACCCATCTTCTCCGTGGTCTTCTTCTTCTTCTCTTTTCCGGTATGCCTCCTTCCATGATGGTCTTCTCCAGCCCTTCATGTCTTTTTATATGTCCAAAATATCTCAATTTTCTCTTTCTTATTTGTAGCATCAGCCAGTTTTCTTTGATTTTGAGTTCTTTCTGGATAGATCTATTTGTTCTCTTCTCTGTCCAAGATATACGAAGGAATCTTCTGTAACACTTATATTCAAAAGCACATAAATATTTTTCCACTGCTTTATTAAATGTCATTGCTTCACACCCATACGTTACCACTGGGAATATTCATGCGCTTAGTATTCTGATCTTTGTTTTCTTATCAGTTCCGTTCCATACTGTTTTAAGTTGTTTAATTTTTGTAAAGCCATGTTTGTTCTTCTTTTAATTTCCTTCATCCCATTTCCATCTGTTGTTAGTAGTGAACCAAGATATTCAAAACTGTTCACATTTTCTACTTTCTCTCCATTGATAAAAATATCATTTGTCATGTTCGTTTTATTTGCTGTCATTATTTTTCACAATTCTTGTCAGTATTCACTTTCCGAACCCATTTACTGTTACATTGATTCGTTCGTTCAAGGCAATTAACACAAATCACCAATAACGCAATAAGTGATATACTTAGTTGGATAATCAAAATAGATCTGTTACATTTCATTACTATGATGTATCCGGTGAGGTGTGAACTTTTCCCACTGAAGAAAAAGTCCCACGCTAAACGTCAAGGATTCGCGCGTCGTAGGTACGTGCGATACACTGCATTCCATCCTACATTACAAACATCGGGGTGGGGTTGATGTTAATATGTGTTTTGGGTTAGACCGATGCGGATTTATACAGCACATATGCAGCACAACGAAGTGCATACCGACAGCTAATGTGTGAAACAATATAGGGAAAACAATTTCTCTGTAGATGGAAACGAAGGTGGGGTAGAGGATTGATTTCATTGATTGATTGATTGATAGGACCATCATCATTGCACTTCTGTTAGTAACCATGTGTGCTCCGATCTCTTTCTTACACAGGAAGATCTCAGCGGAAGTGCATAAACTCCGTAGTATCGGCGAGGGTCTCAGATGTAATTTTTAAGATAGTAAAGATATTTTGTAGGACTTTTCTTTTGTATCTTTTTTTTCTAATGAATCTTGCTCGGACGGCGACTTTCCAGCCTGCTCTTCTCGATTTTGAACTGTTAATGGTTCTTTAACGTGCACACGGTACCTACATTTTATCGTCCGTCACCGATAGGACTAGGAACTCGATCTCACCCACACTGAGATCAGGGATCTTTGGAAAATATCCCGATGGTTCCACGAGGGAGCGAACCGGTTACCGTTGGTACGAGAGACGAACAGCTAGCCTCTACACTACATAGATCCCTAATATTAGAATATAGAGGAATAGAGAAATAATATTAGAAGATAGAGGAATAGAGAAATAATATTAGAAGATAGAGGAATAGAGAAATAATATTAGAAGATAGAGAAATAATATTAGAAGATAGAGGAATAGAGAAATAATATTAGAAGATAGAGAAATAGAGAAATAATATTAGAAGATAGAGAAATAATATTAGAAGATAGAGGAATAGAGAAATAATATTAGAAGATAGAGAAATAATATTAGAAGATAGAGGAATAGAGAAATAATATTAGAAGATAGAGGAATAGAGAAATAATATTAGAAGATAGAGAAATAATATTAGAAGATAGAGGAATAGAGAAATAATATTAGAAGATAGAGAAATAATATTAGAAGATAGAGGAATAGAGAAATAATATTAGAAGATAGAGAAATAATATTAGAAGATAGAGGAATAGAGAAATAATATTAGAAGATAGAGAAATAATATTAGAAGATAGAGAAATAATATTAGAAGATAGAGGAATAGAGAAATAATATTAGAAGATAGAGGAATAGAGAAATAATATTAGAAGATAGAGGAATAGAGAAACATACGTTTAAAATATGTCTCAAATGGTTTCATGAACAAATATTTGATATTGGTTGAGAACCGATAAGAAAATCTACAAAACTACTTAGTGTACAGTGGGTAGGAGGGTCAATTCCTTTCATCACGTGTGGAACTGAAACCACAACCTATTGTGTCCGAGTCTATAGGCGAACGTTTAAGCATGTTTAGAATTAAATATTGGTAGTTTACACGAGAGAACAGCACCGTATTATATATATATGGATAATGGAAATCTTGGATTCTCCGAAAGGAGTTCATTCTTATTTTTCATGTTTGTTGGCCTAAACGCTCTGATATAACCAATAAAAGGTTCGCCTTAGGTTGAAAGGGGCGTGCCACTGCTTAAAGAGGCTTTAATCCCCTACTAAACAAACAAACAATGATTGATTCGCTGACATGGCTACGATATCAGAGGGAGATGCAATGGACCGAAATGACATTCGTAACGCACTGATAGAGTCTGTAACGCACTGATAGAGTCTGTAACGCACTGATAGTCTTTTCGAACAGCAGAGTTTCAGTGTTGTGAGCCCCACTCGTTGACCAGACCGAGAGAAATGGGTATCAATATTGGTACAGCTCGAAAAGAACGGCTTATAATAATAATAAAGCCCATAATCCGTTAGGGTCGTAGGGGTGTCACTGTGGAGACATCAGCACAAAAAGCACGTCATGAATCTCTATCTTCAACTCCTCGGGAGAGTGTGGAGAAACTCTGCCCCGACCAGCTCTTGATGTTGTCAAACCAAGATTTTCTCTGCCCTTCTTTCTTCCTTCCGCCCTCAACTGTTTCCTGTAGGATAGTCTTAGAGAGTGAGATATGTCTCATCACATGCCCGAACCACGCAAGTTTACGCCGTTTCACGGCATACCAAATATGCAAAGAGATTGATTAATCAACATTAAACTGGTGTGTTGGGCCGGTGGACGCTGCTGGATTTATTGAGGCGGAGATCGGAGCACATATGGACATGTCCGGAGTGATGTGATGATAGCCCTCTGATTATATATATGACAGGGGGACTGCCTAGAGTAGTTGATAGTAGCTCGGCCTGCTAGCTGTGAGACGCCTCATAGCTCGGGTTCGAACCTACTGTCCGGCATTTGTTCGAGTCCCTGGTCTTACTCAGGACGATAACGTGAGTACCTCTGAAGTCGGAGAAAATCTGCCTGTATGGCGAGGGAATACTAATTACGAGTACATTGAGCACACGGCTGCCAGTGTAAAGTAATTTACAATGTGCACGCTGCTGCCATTGTAAGAAATTGGAAAAACGGATTTTCACGCAAAATCAGTTTCAGAGATGAAACTTCGTCTGAGTTGAAAGCGGACGAAAGAGAAAAAAAAGAAAAAAAAAAATATATATATATGACAGAAAGAAATGACAAGAAGTTGTAGTACTAAATACTGGGGACCAGAAGGTACACAAAATAGGTGTGCACAACATTTTGAGGAAAAGAGAAAATCAAAGATTGTAGATATAGAAGAAGAGGTGAAGCACTGACAGTTTTTATAATTACATATTGAGGAAGCCAAGAAACACACATGGAAAGAATGTTAGCAATACTTATAGGATAATATATTACATGTGTGTGTTGTCTGGCTCGGAAGGAGAATAGAATATACAGAAATGTGCATCTGTTGAGCATGCCGTAAGACGCGTCTAAGAATGATCGGTCGTGGGGCTGGCTAACTCAACGTGTAGAAAAAAAAGTTAATTGCATATCCTTTACATGACTTTGCGAATCAACCCCAGCTTGGTAACGTTGTTTGTGATTTTTCTAGGCATTATTACGTTCAGTAGTTTGCCATTGCTTTCTGAACGGGTGGTGACATCGTCCTTTTGTTAAAATCCACGCGAAACAATTTGCAACCAAACTGTCCGCAGCGTGATTCGAACTCAGAACGTCGAGGTTAATAGACCGAATCACTAACCCCTAGGCCACAGAAAAAAATTAAAAATTCAACAAACATGGAAAGTACAACTAAAAGAAAACACCAAACCAGGGAAAGGTTCCACAACAGGGTAGCAAATAAGGGTAAGCAAAACGTGGACACAATTTAAAGGAAATACAAGAGAGATTGAGGGTAGAAGAATTTTGTTGAGGATATGTGCTCCGTTGGGAGTTTAAAGGTGAAGAAGAATATATCTTCTTCTACAAACGCTCCATATCGACCACTTGTTAACCAGTCTTTGTGATTTGTATGTGATCTGTATGTGATCCGAGCCTAAGAGCAATTGTACGTTGTGAGAGTTATCCGCCTACAAGTAGACCAGCACATTCGATTTCTACGACGCTTTTTATTTACTAGGATATCTTCCATAGGGCCATACCTCAGTCGCCTCTCACGACATGCCTTGTAGGTCGCAGTGTTACTGTTCTTTACTTCTCTTGCGAACCCTGGCAACACACAGGCGAGTCAGAAGAATATATTACATAATTATCCTGTCTGTACTGAAATGTGATATGTTGGCATCTGGGAGCTGACAATGTTCATAGATACACACAAACTCACAAACATTCTTTTCATAATATATATATATATATATATATATATATATATATATATATATATATATATATATATATATACTCGATTCAGGTAACGTACATATCACAAGGTTAAGCCCGCCTGCACAGCGTGTTCGCAGCGCGTTAGACTACGAGTGACAAGTTCCTGTGAGTGCGGGTTCAATTCCAAGGGCTGACAGAAAAGACACAGGTTCACCAGATTCACGGTGTTCGTGGCACCGAACCGAAGGGTTACGATGTCCATGGCACCGAGCCGAAGAGCTGAAAACTCAAGTGCTTCTGGATCGGTTTAAAAAAAAATAATCACAAGGTGAGGCTGAAAGATGGTTCAGAGCAGTAGTTCTCAGCTTTTTAAAATAATTCCTACCCCACTTCTAAGTCTCATATAATCTTAACCCCCTCCTAGGATAGCAGTAAACTAAATTCTGAAAGACTTATATTATAAACAGATAATTCAAATAAAAATGGAATATAGATTAATCTATTTTTAATTATACCCTCTTCAGTGAGTATAAATTATAATGACACTTTGTAAGATGAGCACAAGGAGTTTTCTTACAAGAACCCCAGAGGAAGCAACGGAAGTAACGAATATGATCAACAAATAAACAGATACAGGTATTAAGAGCTTCCGAAAAACAAGTAGACAAACACGGGACTCGAACCACTTACCCTAGTCCTTACGACACCAATCGCCTAGCCTAGCGTACAAATGTTTGCGAAAAATAATGAACATAAAATGGGACGAATTCAGAAGTGACGAAATCAGATAACTGTCAGATTCAAATCCAAATGATCATGTTTACAATGCAGATTTATTTACTATATCAGTATTATAATTCTAAAATTGTTCCCTGTGGGATCTGAAACCCCCCCCGCTGAGAATCACTGCAACAGGGCGATATAAAAAACTACCCGCACGAATATGTGGTTAACCCGGTACGTTCTCCGTCTTAAATCATACATGGAGAGTGGTCAAAACAGTGGTTGCTCTAGATTACTCTAGAACATAGATTCACAAACATTTTTGGGCCACCGCCCACTTTGCAAGACATATATTTACTAACTCCCCCACCTTATAACAGTTTTCAGCGTTCAAGAAGTTTGATATTATCGACGTCAATAGCAACTACTGATACATTAATGCTTACGTCGTTAAATTATTCAAAAAGTAGTGGTCAATATGTGCTTCATCTTGGAACAAAACTAGTTATTCAAGCGCAAAATCACGAAAATAATTAATTTTATATATATATTGTTAATTTTTTCCATAAGTAGCTACCGACCCTTAAATCGCCTGACCCCCGAACCCACTATCGCCCCCATAGAAGGCTTCAGCGCCCACTGGAGGGTGTTACCGCCAACTTTGGGGAACCTATACTCTAGCAGTAATCGCAGACGAGCTTCAATGACTAAAACCACATACAGATCACCCAAGAGTGGTCTATAAGCGGTGTTCATAGAGCGCAAACTGAGCTAGAACTGAGTGGATAATGCAGTGTAAACCCATAGAACCCACCTGAGTGAGAGTCGTTCACAGCTCACAGCATAACACTACATGCCAAGTTGTTGCATTATTCTAAGTATGCACCAAAAAGGCTCGGTAACAACTCGCTCGTTCTAAGCACGAAATAAATAGTGGAAACTGGTACGTCCTAGGCGTTCGGTTTAAACAAACAAACTATATATATATATATATACTAGCTATGCTACCCATGAGAGGACACTCCTATCATCACAAACGAGGAACTTATGGTGAGAACAAGACAGATTCCAGTGAACCAAGAGGTTAAAAAAGACGCTGGCGCTGGATAGGACACACCTTGAGAAAACCAGTGGGGAATATAACAAGAAGGGCCCTGTCCTGACAGCGAAAAGGAAGCCTAGAAATACATGGAGACGAGATTTGGATGCAGAGATCAACAACATAAAGAAAAGCTTGAGGGAGCTGCAGGACATAGTAAGACTTGGTATGAGTTGGTTGAGGGCATATGTCCCAATCCGGGTTAAAAACGCAGCGAGAGAAAGAGAGAGGACAGAGCGGTGTGGAGAAATCAGGCCCTATGTAACGTACAACGGTACGAGAGGAATACATATATGCTACCCAGCTTCGCACGAAAAGTACGTGTCATTTTCAAGTATCATCATCATTATGAACAGTGGTCGTTTCCGCATCAAAGGATGGCTGCAATGGACTTCTAATCCTTGTCTCTCTCCTTGCAGTTGCACTCTGCCAGACTGTAATTTGTCTATCACTTATTGACACATTTTTACAAATTTGTCACTGACAAATTCCCTTGGCCATTGGTGACACAAATTGCGTTATGAATGCACCCATACCCGATAAAAAAAAACTGATAATGAATATGATTTTACAATTTATAAGATATCGGAAATCGGCATAGTCTAGCCGTAGCAAACTAGATTTGCATACCATTATACGTTGTTCTATTCCCGGTAGAGTCGACTCCTTAGTCAACCTAGCTGAAAATTGGCATACGGATATTTAATATAGAAAAAAAAATTATGTATCGTTTCTGTTCAAGTGCTCTGTCCCTGGTCTTTTCAGTTGGATGAACCTTTATATAAGTAGTAGTATGTCCCTTGCGGAAAGTCGTTTTCATCACAACCCGTCTGAAGAGCTATGTCTCTATAGCAAGTTCTCCCGTCTCCTCCAGCGTCAATTCAAGGTTTCTTTGATGTCCTGCTGCCACCTTCGTCTTGGTTGTCCCCTGCCTCGTACCCCAGGAACCACGCCTTCCATTACCATTCTGTCCAGATCACTGTGACGTTTAACGTGGCCAAAATATATCATCTTCCGAGACATGATGTTATTTATGAGCCAATGATTCTCGGTATGCAGGTCTGATATATACGTTAATACAACAGTGAGTGCAAATATGTAGATTCTAACCATTTTTTCCCAGTTCCCAAATGACGTAGAAGACAGCATGCAGAATGTAGACCTTCAGAGAAACACGCAGAATACACACACTGACACGCACACTCAGCAATACGCAACGAGATTAAGAGAAGGAAAAAAGGTAGACACACTTTGAATAGATAAATGCATAACAGAAGCACACACCACTCGTATATTACAACGTAGAGATACCGACATGCAGGTGCAAAGCATAGCATTCACCTGCAGGTCACAGAATAATGACTAGGTAAACAGTCTTTGCCAATGAAATAACGAGTCATTTCCCTTCCACCTAGACCTGTGGTATGGGTGTGACGTCGAGTCTACCTACAACCAAGCAGGTTGATCTTAAGAACTCGATATGCAGGCGATAGATATGTTATGTTACGCAAGAGTGAACGAACATACTGATATGTTATACCCAAGCTTTTACAATAAATGCGATCTCATGCAGAAATATACTGAAGGCTCATAATCTGCATATAACCAAATTTAAATTCACTTAAGATAAGGAAGTACTTTAAACTATAAAACGGATTCACTGTCTATGCAATAACGGCGCCTTTATATGTGATCGGGTCATGTTAGTTGTTGGAAATTGTCAGCGGCAGAACACTTACGCAGTAGATCTCCGGCCAAGGTTCCGAATAAAGATTTTCAAGTAAAGATCTCGTTTTTGTACCAAGTGGTACATTTGGCAATATGGTGTTAAACTGGTATTTATCTTTGATTAACGGTACAAGATGGTAATGTTGTCAACATCAGGGCGGATACTTTTACTTCCCAGTGCTTCTGGTACTCAATTGTGACTTTGTCGATTCGAGAGCTATAGCAGTCGGAACCATCCAACTGGGAATTTCGAAGCTGACACCAGACCTGCATATCGAAGAGCATTGGCTCATAAATAACATCATGTCATGGAAGATGAAATAGTTGGCAACGTTAAATGTCACAGTGATTTGGAGAGAACGGTAATGGAAGGCTTGGTTCCTGGAGTACGAGGCAGGGAACGACCAAGACGAAGGTGACAGCAGGACATCAAAAAAATCTTCAACATGACGCTGGAAGAGGAGGGAGAACGTGCATGACAGAGAGTGTTTCAGACGGGCTGTGATGAAAGCGGCGTTCTGCAAGGGACATGCTACTACTTGAAATGAGAGAATGAAGAGAAGCAATAGCACAGTAGTTAGTGAATTGCTTCTAAGATGTGTGGTCTCGGTTCGACCCCCAGTTGGTGTAGGATGTATCCAACAGTAAAACTGCTTTCGTGTGACGACAAAAGAAAGAGACAAGAAGAAAGGTTTCTGAAAATCTAGCAATCACCAATGTGTTTCTAATTTAATGAGGAAAGTGACCATTACTTCTCATAACATGTCCTCAAAAACGATGAATTATTTCAGAAGTGACTTTGCTTCTAACAACACCTCATCATTATAATAATAGCCGTCTATCACAAGCAATGATGACAACAGCCTCAGATGTGTGCTGCTGCACCTCTTTAGTGTGCGCGGATATGACTGTAGAGTACAATCCCCTACCACATGTGGGGCATACATGATCACGGTTAGACTTGTTGGGTGCTGTGTATTTTGTCTTTACGTGCAGCTCGCTTTTTCTGCACCTCAATATTACAACCATTCTCAGCTATGCGAGTTTTGTGATGTTACAGCGTCACATTTGGCTACCTTGCGCAAGGGATTCCCATCACGTGGTGTCTATATAGAAGCATTTTAGAGACACTTTTATGGTGCCATTAAAGCATTTTTTCTCTATCCACCAACTGAACATATGCCTCCCTCACGCCCGCCATACATCAACTGTTTTGGTATGCGTTTATCAGGCATCCGAGAAGTCATTATTATACATTAAATTTGTTGAAATGAGTTCACACAATCATTTAATAATTGTTTTTGAAAATCCCTCACTGACTCATAATTTCTTGTCCCACGTAATTCATTTTTAATACACTGAAACAACTGAACTTGTCGATATGTATGATTTATTACTTCGTCACGTTTAACAAAGGTTGTGTTTATACCAGAATATACGTTGCGTGTATGAGCAATTATTAGGCATAAACTCAATGTGACTAACTATGCGTCGTCTGATTTAGTACTCATTGTTTGCAAGGGTGTGTCTTAACTACACAAACGTACGTGCAGACGCACAAGTACAACGCCCCCTACCATTATGATGTGCTAGTTATGTGCTCTTGTTGCTATAAACAAAGGGATGCAACTCCTAATCTCTATCGCTAGTTTTATTAAGTACAGAATGAGAGTTGTTAGACTAAACACACTGAAATACACGCTTGGGGGAAGATCGGAGCAATTATGGACATGGCCAATGTGCGATGAAGATGATCCTCAAATGTACAATAAAGTACACGCTGTATTTGGAATGCTCATTTTGTGTTAACCAGGGATGCCCATACATTCAAAAGGTATAGAACCCAAATAATTCAAACTTTGCACTCGATCTCTGAACAGCTTTGTGAAAAAAAAATTGTTCGATTTTCAAATATCACAGTTATTAATGCCGATTTTGTTAAGCAGTGTGCCCTTAGTAGATTGTCGCTCACAACACAGCCTGTCTGAAAAACGCTCATTCTCTAGCAAGTACATCCTTCTCCTCCAAGATTAAGTTCGACGATTCTGTAATGTTCTGCTGCCATGCCGTCTTGGTCGTCACCTGCTTCGTCTTCCAGGAACAACGCCCTCCATTAATGTTCTCTCTGAACCACTGTGACGTTTAATGCGACTGAAATATTTGTCTCCAGGACATGTTATTTATGAGCCAAGGTTCCTCGGTGTTCAGACCTTCTAGGATGTCTATATTTGTATCTCTGCTCTGTTCAGGGAGTTCAACAAACGTGTAGATAGCTTTTGTTCTTTAATGTATGTGCTATGGTCCGTGGTTCCCATTTATTTGTTGCTACAGAAAAGTGTTTGCAGAAGTTTTACTTTTCTTGGAGAAGACCATCATGGAAGGAGGCATACCGGCAAAGAAAGAAGAGGAAGACCACGGAGAAGATGGATTCAGGATGTAACTGATAGTTTGAACAGGACACCTGCAGAGGCAGGACGTCTGGCCTATGATAGAGAGAAATTCCGGAGGACTGTTGGGGTGGCAAAGTTCTGCTCAGGACAAGCTATTTGATGATGGTGAATTATGTTATAGTTTCTTCACAATAACCACCGTCAAAAATACCTTGATCTGAAAAGCAGCTGTCTCGAATGGAAGTCTTGTGTCAAACGAGACACAAAGAGGATATACAGATAGATTCCGACCGCATATTGACTGTAATCAAAATAGATGTCACACAGGCTTGTACCAATCTCTGTGGTTAAGTGGTTAGACCCTCTCAAAATAGATGTCACACAGGCTTGTACCAATCTCTGTGGTTAAGTGGTTAGACCCTCTCAAAATAGATGTCACACAGGCTTGTACCAATCTCTGTGGTTAAGTGGTTAGACCCTCTCAAAATAGATGTCACACAGGCTTGTACCAATCTCTGTGGTTAAGTGGTTAGACCCTCTCAAAATAGATGTCACACAGGCTTGTACCAATCTCTGTGGTTAAGTGGTTAGACCATCTCAAAATAGATGTCACACAGGCTTGTACCAATCTCTGTGGTTAAGTGGTTAGACCCTCTCAAAATAGATGTCACACAGGCTTGTACCAATCTCTGTGGTTAAGTGGTTAGACCCTCTCAAAATAGATGTCACACAGGCTTGTACCAATCTCTGTGGTTAAGTGGTTAGACCATCTCAAAATAGATGTCACACAGGCTTGTACCAATCTCTGTGGTTAAGTGGTTAGACCCTCTCAAAATAGATGTCACACAGGCTTGTACCAATCTCTGTGGTTAAGTGGTTAGACCCTCTCAAAATAGATGTCACACAGGCTTGTACCAATCTCTGTGGTTAAGTGGTTAGACACTCTCCTCGCGTTCCGAAGGTCGTAGGTTCGAATCTGGACTGCGACGTTCTGTTCACGAGTGTATTTTTTCAGAGAACCATAGGATTGTTGCCGGAGCTACGGAGTTCGTGTTTTTTTGCAATACTCTCGGCAGATGGCGTGCTAATTCTGCGTAGAGGGACCGAACCATATGGGGTAAAAGCTGGTGCAATTAAGACAATCTTTCGGTTTTAGACGAATAAAAGCGCAAATAACCTTGTGATTTCCAGCTTACTGAGCTATACAGATTCCAGTTACTGTTTGACTTGATTTCTCATTTGATCAGTGAGTAACGTTAGTAGGAATGATAGTTCAATTCTATTTGATCAATGCACAAAAGTATGATCAACATTCTCAGTAAGTTTATGAATTTGAACTGTTTCCAAGAAATGAATAAGATAAAAATCATAACGATTATCTTTCAATTGTTCGGTTCATAGATAAAGATATATCAAGTCAAGTAAGGGTATTGGCATCTGTTCAAGTCATGATGATACCGAAAAAGTCAAGATCGTTATTTCAAGTCTGGCGAAAGGAGAGTGGGGTCATAACTGGTTAATTGCCCGCGCGCCCAGCGTGTTCGTAGCGCGCTGGTGACTAGTCCTCTGTAAGTGCGGGTTCAACTCCGCGGACTGGCAGAAAAGCTACAGGTTTCCCAGATTTACGGTGTTCGTGGCACCGAGCCGAAGGGTTACGATGTCCATGACACCGAGCCGAAGGGTTACGATGTCCATGACACCGAGCCGAAGGGTTACGATGTCCATGACACCGAGCCGAAGGGTTACGATGTCCATGACACCGAGCCGAAGAGCTTTCAGCTCAGTGCTTCTGGATCGGAAAAAGAAAAAGAACTGGTTAATTCATGAAGGGGTGTAATCGTGAAAAAATGGTTTCTTCTTCTTCTCTCGTTCGCCCGCTGTTAATTCAGGCGGAAAGTCATGACGCCTGGTATTGTCCTTCTGACTGATTTCTGCGTGGGCCTATTATTTTACCCTTTTACAGGCATCCCTCAACCATATGGACAGCCTCGCCGACTTCAGAGGTACTTGAAGTGTAGATCCTTCAAGTGTGATTGTTGCAGGAGACCTGTTCTCCTTGTAACTCTTTCTTGGACAGAGTTAGTTAGTGAAGGCAGAAAGGATGACTTCTCTATCAGATGTTCTGCCTTTGGTGAAGTCGTTCCGTACGTATCGTAATAAACACTCTTTGATGACCTTTTTATGCCAAAACATGTGTTGAGAACCGTTGTAGAACACATTTCTGATTTCAATCTGAACGCATAATTGATAGATATACAGATTGTGAGAGTGCGTCCGACGTATGCGCGTGATATCTATTGTTATTATGGACAACATGCGGTCGGAATCTATCTCTATATCAGTGTTTCCCAACGTGGGACCCACGCCCCACAGGGGGGCAATTTGATTGTTAAGAGGGGGCAATTTGTCAAATATAAAAAATGTTATTTTTCGGTGAGGTAAATGTCTTATGTATATTTAAATATGCATTTTTAGTCTACGTTTACTGCACTTCACATTAAATTAATTTTAACACATACTTTATTTGTAGTTTTTAATTAATCTTATATTTATTTATTTTTCGCCCATAGTAAAATGAGTGGTGCAAGCAAGAAAAAAATGTGCCAGTATTCTGAGGAATATTTAAAATTTGGTTTCATACCCACTGCCCTCGAGGAATCGTCACCTTTTCGTCTTCAATTTTTTAATATTAAAAATTATGTATATCTTACATAGGGGGTATAAGAATTTTAGAACAATTTAGGTGGGTCATGGCACAAAAAAGGTTGGGAAACACTGATCTATATATCCTCTTTGTGTTCCGTTTGACACATAAGAGTTCTATTAGGTACTGTTGTCTTTTTATAATTGTTTTCCAAGTCAAGCCACAATCTTTCAACTCTCTTTTCTACACTTTTTAGTTAAGATCAAAGTGTAGTGTCCACTTGATGGCGGTCAAAGAGTTGGAGCGTTTATAAAACGTTAAATGACACACTTAAACTTCGAGCAGCACTCATTCGAGAGAATAATGATGTTCGGAATGTATACGTTCAACTGTACTGCATCCACTCGTTGTGACACTTTCGGGTAGGACCCAATGACAAATAAAATGGGGTAAAAACTCTTTTTTCCACGTTTCTTTTGGACGTACTGACTTGTTCCCCCCCATCCGCAGTCCATTACAGAGCGGTCTTAGCCAATGCAATTACAACATGGACAAGTTGAAGGCAATCTGGCAAGTGGAAAGTTTACGTTACAATAATAAAATGTAACAATTATATAGTCATTGGCTTCGAGGCCAGTTTGACGACAAAAAAAATTCGGTTTGCCCACGGTACGCGATTTCACTACATGAGACCCTGATCCTTCTTTACTTGGATATCTAAATTACAAGTGTCTCATAAGTCGCAGTAAGGCTCGCCTGAATGGTGATGGGAACTAGTGATAAGGAAAGTAAATCTTCATGAAAAATTAGAGGCACCATTAGCTTTAGTTTAGTCTCGGATCATCATCACTGCACTTTGAACCAATTAGTCCATAAGTCCACTTAGGAGCAATTTTCACAGCAGATGGAAGTATCGATAGCGAAATCAGCAATCGTTGCACAAAGTACTGGGACAGTTAACACCACTGTTGTCACACAAAGAGATACCGCTAACAACTAAAGCAAATCTCATAAGAACGATTTTCTGGCCAACACTATGTTACTAGTGTCAAACATGGCCAATAACAGCAGCTAATGAGCGGAAAATCATAACGACAGAGATGAGGTGTCTTAGAAGAGCTGCATGTGTGACAATAAGAGACAAAATTAGAAATGAAGAAATCAGAAGAAGACTGGATGTGAAACCAGTCATGCAATTCATAAAAGAACAACAGATTAAATGGTTTGGACACCTGACCAGAATGCCCTGGTATCGCCTACCACAGAGAGCCACACAGAAAAAGTATAATGAGTACAAAGCAAGAGGAAGACTACACAAAAGATGGAGCGACGGCATCAAGAACAGCCTTACGAACATGAATATCAGCTTACAAAGTGCCTTAAAACAAGCACACACAAGATCACTACGTTTCACCCCAACACTTCTATAAAGAAGTAAATGGTGGAAGAGAAGAAGAACAAGCACACACAAGATCACTACATTTCACCCCCAACACTTCTATAAAGAAGTCAATGGTGGAAGAGAAGAAGAGCAAGCACACACAAGAACACTACGTTTCACCCCCAACACTTCTATAAAGAAGTAAATGGTGGAAGAGAAGAACAAGCACACACAAGATCACTACGTTTCACCCCAACACTTCTATAAAGAAGTCAATGGTGGAAGAGAAGAAGAACAAGCACACACAAGATCACTACGTTTCACCTCCAACACTACTATAAAGAAGTCAATGGTGGAAGAGAAGAAGAACAAGCACACACAAGATCACTACATTTCACCCCCAACACTTCTATAAAGAAGTCAATGGTGGAAGAGAAGAAGAAGAACAAGCACACACAAGATCACTACGTTTCACCTCCAACACTTCTATAAAGAAGTCAATGGTGGAAGAGAAGAAGAACAAGCACACACAAGATCACTACGTTTCACCTCCAACACTTCTATAAAGAAGTCAATGGTGGAAGAGAAGAAGAACAAGCACACACAAGATCACTACATTTCACCCCCAACACTTCTATAAAGAAGTCAATGGTGGAAGAGAAGAAGAGCAAGCACACACAAGAACACTACGTTTCACCCCCAACACTTCTATAAAGAAGTAAATGGTGGAAGAGAAGAACAAGCACACACAAGATCACTACGTTTCACCCCAACACTTCTATAAAGAAGTCAATGGTGGAAGAGAAGAAGAACAAGCACACACAAGATCACTACGTTTCACCTCCAACACTACTATAAAGAAGTCAATGGTGGAAGAGAAGAAGAACAAGCACACACAAGATCACTACATTTCACCCCCAACACTTCTATAAAGAAGTCAATGGTGGAAGAGAAGAAGAAGAACAAGCACACACAAGATCACTACGTTTCACCTCCAACACTTCTATAAAGAAGTCAATGGTGGAAGAGAAGAAGAACAAGCACACACAAGATCACTACGTTTCACATCCAACACTTCTATAAAGAAGTCAATGGTGGAAGAGAAGAAGAACAAGCACACACAAGATCACTACGTTTCACCCCCAACACTTCTATAAAGAAGTCAATGGTGGAAGAGAAGAATAACAAGCCCAAGGCTGTCGCCAGGTCATCGGTTTTATTCCCCCAACAGCAAAAACTGTTGAGCTTACGCGAGGCCGAACACGTAATATGAGTATTTAACTCAAATGTCAAGCTAGTGCTTATGTACGGACCAGAAACATAATAACCAACAATAGCGACTATCCAAAAATAGAAAACATGCTTTCATAAATAAATGATTGTGCAGAATAGAAGAAATGAAATGATATAACTGCTTCTTTCTTACTTTTCTCTAATCATGTTTTGCCTCACAGCGTCATGATAAGGAGAGATTTCCAGAACGGGCTATTGTGTGTGCTTCATAAACAGTGTTTTTCGTCGCTTCTGTTATTTCGGAGGTCCACCTTTTGCTTTGTATCCACTGTACCGGAGTAAGAAATGGTAAAACAAAGCGAGCGACATGTTGTAACAAGGCTACTAATTAGAGGTTTCTGTGGCGTAGAGGTTAGATGCTCGTCTCTCGTGTCAAAGGTACCAGGTTCGCTCCTTCGTGGAGCCATCTGGAGAATTTTTAGAGATACCTTCTTCTTTGCGTTCGTTTTTACCACCAATTTTAATCACTCTTTGTTCTTCTTCTTCTTTGCGTTCGTTCTTTACGACCAATTTTAATCACTCTTTGTGATATGTTTGATCTTTGCCAAGAACGTGTATACGTTGCACATTGGTTTGGTAGGCCCTAAACGCATAGACTTCTACATGTTTAGAACATGTGCATCCGATTTCAGCCAAACCTCCTTAGCGCCTCTTACGACATGCGTGGTAGGTAACAGTGGTTCTATTCTTTACACCCCAAATTTGGGCCCCGGTCTTTGTAAAGCAGACACAAAAGTCAAAGAAATTTCAAATTGACAAGTTGATAGAGGAGCATGGTCATGGGTGTTTGAGACTTCCACCGTACCATTCACATTTAAACCCAATAGAACTTGTGTGGGCTAAAATTAAAGGACAAGTGGCAGCAGAAAATACTACATTCAAATTGTCTGGCGTCAAGATACTAACCCACGCTGGGCTATCAAATGTTGATAAAGCTTACTGGATAAAATGTGAGTACCATGTCTTGAAAGAAGAAGATGAATATTGGAGAAAGGATTGTTTACATTTAATTCAACCTAGAACAGTCATCAATCTACCGGACTCATCCGACACAGAATAAGGTTAGAAATATATTATTGTCATACTCCAGTCATTTTCTATTTTATAATTCTTCCATATGTCTATGTTAGTTATATACATGGCACCCATCACTATATGAATAGGGATCCGCCTTTGATAACATCCTTAACCTATATGAAGTGTATCACTGTAAAATTAGTTCTTTTGCATAGCTTTGCAAAACATCAAAGAAATTCGCCGATATGCAAAATCTGAGCTGCATTTCGACCTGTCAACGACATATTCCTTTGGTCATCGTAAATATAAGACTGCATGCAAAATTTCAAATCAATACAACAAATACTTTTTGAGTAAATTGAACTTGACTGAGGGCAAACATTTGTAAACGGACTATAGTTCCGATTGCCCAAGGCTGTTGCTAGGTCATCAGCTTTATTTTCTCACTAACAGTAAAACAACGTTTGACCATACGGAGTGGGTCACACCCGAAATTGTTCGTCAGGAAACCCCACGGTGTTTAACCGCTAAGAATATTTAACTCAAATGTCAAGTCAATGCTTATGTAGGGATCAGAAACATGAAGACCAACAATAACAACAGCGACTACCAAAAACATAAGAGTCTTTCATAAATATGTTTTGCCAGTTTTGCTCTACGGATCGGAATGTTGGAGGATGACCAAAGGAGATACTAGCAGGCTGTCAGTTTTCCACCACTCTTGTCTTCGCAGAATCTTGGGAATCTTTTGGCCAGTAAAAATATCCAATAACCAACTACTCCAAGATACAAGACAAGAGGCAATGAATGACATACTCAAAAAGAGAAGATGGAAATGGAACGGACATGTTATGAGAATGAGACAAGAAATGCCTGCAAGGGTAGCCCTCACTTGGACACCAGAAGGAAAGAGAAAGAAAGGCAGACCACGGACAACATGGAGGCGCATGATGGAAGAGGAACTGGACACCGCATCTCTGACGTGGGGCTCTGCGCTGAAGGTTGCACGGGAAAGGAGAGCATGGAAAGTCCTTTCTGAAGCCCCATGTGTCACTAGGCATGACGGGATTAATTAAGTAAGTAATAAATATGTGCTTGTGCAGAATAGAAGGAATTTTCTTCTTCTTCTTCGAACGCTCCGCACTAGCCACCTACACCGCCCTAAAAAGCGGTACTACAGACAGGCAGTAACGATAGTACTATTATTATTAGTACTATTATTATTAGTACTACTATTTCAATTGCCACATGTCCCCCGCGCAGGCACATCCATTAGTCAGTTGTGCCACAAGATTTTGTCAAAATGCACCATCACAGTAAATGGGACTGAGCTAAGACAAGAGCAGCAATTTAAATACTCGGAGTCCTGGTAACATCAGATGCCGATTAGAAATAAAGAGCAGAATAGGACAAGTGAAAACATCATTTCTGAAAATGAGAAGCATTATCTGCAACAAGTCCTTGTCAATCCCGACCAGAATGCGAGTTATTTAGTGCTACATAGAACCAATACTGACATACGGATGCGAGTCATGGACAATGAACACACAGATCGAAAAATCTCTGAGGGCCATAGAAATGTGGTTTTACCGAAGAATTATGAGAATTCCGTGGACTGCTAAAATGACTAATGAGGTATTGAATGAGATCAAGACACAGAGAAGCTTATCATCAATATAAGAAAGAGGCAGTCATCATTTTTTCGGGCACATGATGAGGAGGGGAGGTTTAGAACACATTGTGACAACCGGTAAAATCGAGGGTAGACGAGACAGATAGATAGAAAATTTTGGATAGCATGACTTCATGGCACGGTAGAGCGTCAACATCTGAGTTGATAGCAAACATCAACGACAGAGATTTGTGGAGATCCATGATCGCCTACGCCAGTCGGCACGGCACCTGATGATGATGACCACAATATATAGACTAGAAACAATGGATAGCACTGGTGTACGCTATTATCCTAAACTTTTTGAGTGGCTCGAGACGCACTTACTTGAGTACTTATAAACACTATACTGTATATCGTTTGTGTTAAGTAGAACCGGAATCAAAGGCGGAAACATGAAAGGTAATCCCATAACAAATAATGACGTAGGTATGTGTGAAGTCCTCGGGGTGCGATGGGCTAGCTACCCATCCATTAAAAAAAGAGCGTAGTTACAGAAACCAAAAACAAATCCGGATTCTCAGACTGAGATGGTATGATAGAGTTGCAAACACAGACCTGTGGATAAGCACCGGACAGGAACCCATGATGACCAAGTCAAGAGGAGAAAATGGCGATGGGTAGGGCATACCCTATGAAAGACACAGTCGAGTGTCACTAGACAAGCCCTTGAGTGGAACCGGAAAATGAAAAAGAGGACGTCCTAAACAGACTTGTGGACGAAGTCTTCTTGAGGAAATGAAGAGTGCTGAACTGTCATGGGAGACCATAAAGAGAGAACAGTCAGAGAACGAGAAGAGTGGCGAACAACTGTTGAAGCCCTATGCTCCACGAGGAGCGGGGAGGAATAAGTAAGTAAGTCATGTGCGAAGTGTTAAAAAACATTACTAACACTAGGTCTCAAAATATAAAAGGGAATAAGAAGTTTCAAAACCCCAGGAAGCACCGAAGCCAATGAATATAGAACCCCAGGAAGCACTGAAACCAATGAATATAGAACCCCAGGGAAGCACTGAAGCCAATGAATATAGAACCCCAGGGAAGCACCAAGCCAATGAATATAGAACCCCAGGAGAAGCACCGAAACCAATGATTATAGAACCCCAGGAAGCACTGAAACCAATGAATATAGAAACCCCAGGGAAGCACTGAAGCCAATGAATATAGAACCCCAGGGAAGCACTGAAGTCAATGAATATAGAACCCCAGGAAGCACCGAAGCCAATGAATATAGAAACCCCCAGGAAGCGCCGAAGCCAATGAATAAAGAAACCCCAGGGAAGCACCGAAGCCAATGAATATGATCAATAAATAGACACTGAACAAGCATTTGAGGGCTTCCAGAAAAAACAAATTACCAAACACAGGATTCGAACCACAAATCTTTATTTCTTATGGCACCAATTGTTTAGAGCTACAGACGCGCAATGCGTGAAGTAACAAATAACAGTTTGTGGTTCGAATCCTCTCGCTCTGCCTTTTTAACCCGGATTGAGACATGGGCCCTCTACCAATTCATACCAAGTCTTCCTATCTCTAGCTATCTCCTGCAGCTCTTCTTTATATTCTTGATATATGTCTCCAAATCTCGTCTCCATGTATTTCTCGGCCTCCCTTCTTTCGCTGTCCCTGCGGGTTCCGGTAAAGGACTCTTCTTGTTACTATCCCCTCAGGTTTTTGCAAAGTGTATCCTATCAGCGCCAGCGTCCTTTTTTTGACCTCTTGGTTCACTGGAATCTGTCTTGTTCTCTCCATAAGTTCCTCATTTGTGACCCTATCATACCTTCTCAATCCCTCTATTCTTCGCAGACACCAGTTGATGAATGTTTGCAATTCATGCGTTATTATTTTAGTAGTTCTCCATGTTTCTGAACCACGGTTCAAATCCTGTGTTTGGTCATTTGTTTTTTCCTTAATACTTGTTCAAAATATGGAAGTAGCGTGGCTTCCAAGATGACTCATCCAATCTGACTCATGCTCATAGTATTATATGTGACAGGGATATTGCACATAAAAAACCCCGTTATTGCAGTTATTTCACTTTGAAACCACCTTTATTATAAGTACCTTGCTTTTTATTTCATATATGAAGTTCACCTGCCGTTATGTTATAACTAAGAGTAACAGGTGTCTGACTTTACATTCCGTACATTAGTGATGTTTTATATATGAGTTTAATGACTGTATTCAGTTGAATAACTGCATACCAGAACAGCAACCAATGAGGATCAAGTTAAGAGGAGAAAAGAATAACTGCATACCAGAACAGCAACCAATGAGAATCAAGTTAAGAGGAGAAAAAAATAACTGCATACCAGAACAGCAACCAATGAGGATCAAGTTAAGAGGAGAAAAGGCGATAGATTGGGCAAGGGCCAACTATAAACTTATGGGCCTTCAGGCTCAGGTAAGTATTATGGGAAATCAGACCACAACTACACCACGTGACCTCGCATTCCAGTATTGGTGTATATAGACGAATTCATTTTAAAATCAACATAAAATATTAAATCAAAGTTATATTATTCAACAAGTTAAGTTTAACAATAAGGAATATCAATATTGTGAATATTTTTCACCAATAAATAACCATAGACTCACCGAATTGAGTAAAATTGCAAAAAGCTTGCAGTGTTCTATCAAACATCTATATTTTCCGGCCCCTTTTCTGATCTAGGTCAGGGAACACACATTAAGTTGTCTGGCCTAGTTATCTAGAGTTGGCTGTGGTTGGGCATAGTTTGCGAAAGGCACAGTCGAGTGTCACTAGACAAGCACTTAGATGGAACCCACAAGGAAAATGGGACATCTTAAACATATCTGGAGTCATTTTGATGAAATGATGGTTGCTTGACTATACTGGGAAGCCATAATGAAAACAGCCAGAGACCAGGAAAAGTGAACAACTGTTGAGGCCCTATGCTCCACTAGGAGAAGAGAGGCATAAGTCAAGTCAAACCAGTCCCTATCTGGTTAATAAACATCATTTTTTTCCTGTAGTTAGTAAGTTATGTCACACTTTATAGCAAGGCCTTGAATGTCTGAGCTTTTCAAACAACAGATCTGTTAAAAAGAACTGCATCCTTGGGGCAAGATATGCGTTATCTCTTTGATCAATACACGCTTAGTCAGACTGCAATAATGCCACCTGTTAGGAGAGTCACCCCTCCTGAGTGGTTACCGGGGCCCACATTTGAAGTGAAAAGAATAGAACCACTGTTACCTGCCACGCATGTCGTAAGAGGCGACTAAGGAGGTTTGGCTGAAATCAGATGCATGTGTCCTAAACGTGTAGAAATCTATGTGTTTAGGGTCTACCAAACCAATGTGCAACGTATACACGTTCTTAGCAAAGATCAAACATTTCATAAAGAGTGATTAAAATTGGTCGTAAAGAACGAATGCAAAGAAGAAGATGGAAGGTGACCACATAGAGGTAAAATTGGGTCTTGGTCGGCTCTGGTTCATTAGCACTGTGTTATGTTATCTCATTTGCTGCATTTTTAGATCTCAAATTATATTCAAAGTTCATGATCGATACAAGAGAATACTGCAGTATAGCTATGTAGCAACGGTGGAACACCTAACAACAAAGTAATATAGTTTTACAAAGCACACGAACAGTATACAGCAGCAGCAGACCAGAAGGTCTTTATCAAGCAAAGGATACAAAAGAAGCAAAGTAATTCAGACTTTCTATACACCAGACATATATTTTCCTATTTTCATTTTAGGGCCATTAGGAATTTATTGTCTGACTGTATTCTGAAGTATTCTGAAGTATTCTGTCTTTGAGGGGATGTTGGTATGACTACTCGATGTGATAAAGGGTTTTAAAGCCGAGGATTGACTTCATTGCACCGGGTTTACCCCATATGGCTCGGCCCCTCTCCGCAGAAATGGCACGTCACCCGCCGAGAGTATTGCACAAAGCACGAACTCCGTAGCTCCGGCAACAATCCTAGGGTCTCTGGAAAAAACTGCACTCGTGAACAGAAGGCGCGGTCGATTCGAACCACGATCTTCGACTGCAAGGCAGAGTAGAAGACTGGAATGACAGAAGCTGTGCAGTCTTCTGCCTTAGAGGGGATGTTGATTTAACTTGATGTGATTCTTCTTCTTTGCGTTCGTTCTTTACGACCAATTGTAATCACTCTTTGTGATATATTTGATCTTTGCCAAGAACATGTATATGTTGCACATTGGTTTGGTAGGCCCTAAACGCATAGACTTCTACACGTTTAGGACATGTGCATCCGATTTCAGCCAAACCTCCTTAGTCGCCTCTACGACATGCATGGCAGGTAACAGTAGTTCTACTCTTTACACCCCAAACTTGGACCCGGTAACCACTCGGCGACTTGACATGATGAAAGTGCAATGTCACAAGCTGTGGAGTATTCTACCATCGAGGAGACATTGGTATGACTCAACTCAATGCGATAAAGGGTGCAATGACACAAGCTGTGTAGTCTTCTACCATCGAGGAGACATTGGTATGACTCAACTCCATGTGATGAAGGGTGCAATGACACAAGCTGGGCAGTCTTCTACCATCGAGGAGACATTGGTATGACTCAACTCCATGTGATGAAGGGTGCAATGACACAAGCTGGACAGTCTTCTACCTTCGAGGGGACATTGGTATGACTCAACTCAATGCAATGAAGGGTGCAATGACACAAGCTAGGTAGTCTTCTACCTTCGAGGGGACATTGGTATGACTCAACTCAATGCAATGAAGGGTGCAATGACACAAGCTAGGTAGTCTACCTTCGAGGGGACATTGGTATGACTCAACTCAATGCAATGAAGGGTGCAATGACACAAGCTAGGCAGTCTTCTACCTTCGAGGGGACATTGGTATGACTCAACTCAATGCAATGAAGGGTGCAATGACACAAGCTAGGTAGTCTTCTACCTTCGAGGGGACATTGGTATGACTCAACTCAATGCAATGAAGGGTGCAATGACACAAGCTAGGTAGTCTACCTTCGAGGGGACATTGGTATGACTCAACTCAATGCAATGAAGGGTGCAATGACACAAGCTAGGCAGTCTTCTACCTTCGAGGGGACATTGGTATGACTCAACTCAATGCAACGAAGGGTGCAATGACACAAGCTAGGCAGTCTTCTACCTTCGAGGGGACATTGGTATGACTCAACTCAATGCAACGAAGGGTGCAATGACACAAGCTAGGCAGTCTTCTACCTTCGAGGAGACATTGGTATGACTCAACTCCATGTGATGAAGGGTGCAATGACACAAGCTAGGCAGTCTTCTACCTTCGAGGGGAATATTGTCATTACTCTCTTATAACATTAAATTCATGCAAAAGATAAATGGGTTGATTTCTTCCCAGCAGACAAGCATGGGTCTCCAGCAGGCTTCACCTTTGTTATCCAGATGATGAATGTGTTTTTGAGAAGCACTAAATAGAAGTCAAGTACAGCCTTCACCAGTATGTCTCCTGGTCCTGACCTCTAGTGTAAAGTATGAGCCGCCAATGCACAAATAGTAAGAAAAATATTTGCTACTTGCTTGAATCCTTGTTCATATTTTACGCCAAGGATTTCACGCATTTAATACAAACACCCTCATCCGACTATTAAAATGGCTATGGAGATTACATTTATTGTAATATAATGTAAATGCAACAATTTTATTCTTAACTACATTCTGCAACAGATGTTGCGGACTCCTTTAAAAAATTTTTTTTTAACAACCACGAAAACCTGAATAGAATCAAACTCCTAATATAATGAAAGAACTATTCAACACTAACTTCCCATATAATAAATGAACTGTCCTACATTTATTCCCCATACAATGAATAAACTATCCTACTGTCCTACACTAACTCCCCATATTTAATCACAACTTGGATTCTCTGAAAGAAGTTAATTATCTTCTTCTTCGAACGCTCCATATCGACCACTTGTTAACCGCTCTGTGTGATTTGTATGTGATCTGAGCCTAAGAGCGATTGTACATTGTGCCAGATATGCACCTACAAGTAGGCCAGCGCATCCGATTTCTGCTATGCTTTTTATTTACTTGGGTAGCTTTCCTAGGTCCTATATCAGTCGACTCTTACGACATGGTTTGTAGTTTGCTGTGGTACTATTGCAGTGTACCCGTTCAAGTCGAACTGGATGCCTGAGAGGCAGAGTGAGAGGTGTGTTTAATCAGCGAGCCACAGGAACCATCAGTATGCATACTCTTCGATATCTGTTGGGGAGACTGAGCACCTATGGGTCTGCCGGAGTGCAATGACGTCAGTTTAGTAACCAATAACCAATAACTATTCTGTGCATCCCTTGCAGGCCCCGGCACCACACGGGTGGATGTTAATTATTATTTTCCATGTTTGTTGGCCTACACTCTCTGATATAACCAAAACAAGACTTGCCTTAAGTTAACCCTTTCACTCTTATGAACAAATATACTGGCTCGCAGTATTTTTATAAAGTGACACGAAGCCAGTATATTGGCTATTCTAGTATACATAGCAATATAAGTGTGCCCGAAGGTCAAATATATTACTTAGTGAAAGGGTTAAAAGAAGCATAATAATAATAATTCCTCCCGTACCGTTACATAGGGCACGCAAGTAATTTCTCCATACCGCTCTATTCTGGGCAACTCGCTCAATCTCCTCCATGGAACTGAGACCGATATTTCTTGCCTCTCTCAGCAAAGTTCGTTTCAGGGTCTCCTTAGGTCATCCTTGAACCCTTTGCATCCCACTTCAATGCCTGTTTTGGTATTCATTGATCATTTCTCCTCAAGGTGTGTCCAACATATCTCCATCTTCTCTTTCTTATAACAGTTGTCACTAGTGGTTGACCAGACATTTCTCTGATTTCATCACTTCTCCTGAATTCGTTCCATTTACGTTCATTATTTTTACAAATACATTCAACTTGCTTTCTATATCTTTAGTTATTTTCCAACTCTCACTGGCATATGTTAGGATTGATACAACATTTGAATTGAAAATTCGTAATTTTAAGGAGCATGCCTCTGCTTAAATCCCCTACTTAACAAACATACTCCCCATATAATAAATAAACTGTGCTACACTTGGAATAGGTTGCCATGTCAAACTGAAAATACTGTTCTATTAAGATATCAACACACCTAATACAGACACTTTCATATATTGACTGTCTTAATCATACTCAGATTGAACATAAGTGTTATCAACAGGCCTCTTAACATGCTTTAAAGATTTTGAGGAGTGTCAATAAATGATAGAGTTCCCCGAAAAACTTCAAATGATAATGCTGAACAAAAGAACAAATGTTTAGGACAGAAAGAAAAAGTTATTCATTGACAGATAAGAGATAGGCTGACTAGAGACACCTAGGTAAAAACAAACATACTTATACACTGAATACAATAAGCATTATCAGTTATTAGCCTTGCAGTAATATATATCACATTCAGGTCATGATTTGTAAGCGAGTAGTTATGCGAACAATGCAGCAGATGTGTACTAAACACATACTATGGTGGTTTTTGTCTTACTTGACTTATTCCTCTCCGCTCCTCGTGGAGCATTGGACCTGAACAGTTGCTCGCCACTCTTCTCTGTCTCTGGCTGTTTTCTTTATCGTCTCCCAGGATAGTCGAACACTCTTCAGTTCCTCAAGAACACTTCGTCTCCAGGTCTGTTTAGGGCGTCCTCTTTTTCGCTCTACTTGCGGGTTCCACTCAAGTGCTTGTCTAGTGACACTCAACTGTGTCTTCCGTAGGGTATGCCCGACAAATCGCCATTTTTTCCTCTTTCCTCGAGCTCACTACCGTTATGCCACAGACGCCCACAGAAATATTATAAATTTCTTTATTTAATTAAAAAAACAACAAAATATAAAACTTCTCAATGACTGAGAAAGTGAGAAATAATAACTTACCTTGCATAGAAGTCACTGTTGGAGACCGCAGCAAGGGTGTAATTAGAAGACATATCAGGTACACAAACGACAGGGCATTGAAGCGCAGTATGGATCCTACAAAATAAATATTCATAAAATATTCATTAGCAGAATACTCTAATGTTAAAACACGTGACCAAAGGCACATGATGGATGATGTTGTCAACATCACGCCGCCCGCTTTTACTTCCAGTGTTTCTCTGGTATCAAAGTAACACTGGGTTGACATGAGAGCCGTTATGGTGTTTACAAAAATCTCCCACTGTGAAATTAAACCCGGACCCCAAGCTTATGAAGCAAGGACATTAACCATTATGTAATCATGGCATTCCCACAACATCAGTAATATACAACTTCTTCTGCTTCACAATTCAACTCCCAACGGAGCACAGGTCTTCAGCAAACTTCTTCCAGCTCTTCCTCTCTCCTGTCATCCCTTCAATGTTTTATCTATCCTTTTTATATCAGTCTCCAGCTCTCTTCTCCAGGTATGTGTAGGCCTTCCTCTACTCCTCTTTTCCTGTGGGTTCCAAAACAGTGCCTGCCTTGCAATGCTTTTGGTCGGTCTTCTCAATGTGTCCTATCCATCGCCAGCGTTCTCTTCCTTAGTTCTTTCTCCACTGGTATCTGCTTAGTTCGTTCTCGGAGTTCCTCATTTGTAATCTTATCATACCATCTCAGTCCCTCTATTCTACGTAAACCTCCATTTATGAAGGTCTGTACTTTCCTGGTGGTTTCTTTCCGAGCCATAGAACACTGACTTCACAGTACAACTAATGTAAGAGAAAGAGTTAAATGATTAAACAGAACGACATACAATGCAATACAGTCACTCTCAGTTTCCTTGATAAACAATACTCACATGATCTTTGAGTACAGGTATACACAGATTTTTCTGCAGAAAACACAGTAAAGAATGGAGGAGCAGGTGTACATAGAATACCCAAACAATGTTAAAGATACGATTAAAATACCAACAAGGAAATTCTATCATAACTATGAAGCAGAAATTCAGGCAATCAAGATGGCAACTGAGAAACTGTGGAACACAAAATCTGATTAACAATCTGTTGTATTTTTGACAGATACAAAATCAGAACTCCATGTACTCCAGTCTAGAAAATTGTCCAGTCTATAGATCCTACTGTCAACTGTGCAAGCAACACAAGCCCAAGGTCGACTTGCAGTGGATATCGGCTCACTGTGAAATACCAGAAAAAAGTAGACTGCAGACCAAAAGGCCAAGGAAGGTGCTGCAGGAAAAGCAACCGGATAAACCAGTTACCTACCACTAAAAGAAAATGATGATTAAATCAATCAGAAAGTCATCAATACTAACACAGGACAACTACAATAATATGAACAGATCAGAACAAGTTATCATTTTACATATCAGAACAGAACTGACATGTGCCAAATGTATACAAAATTCCAGCCCTGAATATGATATACTGTGAAAAACTCACTGGCCTGGTGAAACAACCATAGACGTTTATGTGAGCTACAAAAAACAGTGAAGTTTATATAAGAGACAACACTGAATATATTGACAACATATCAAGAAAATGAAAGATTGATTAAGCATACATTAAAGTAACAATATTTTAACAATTTAGTAGATATTTTCTCCTTAGAAGATATTCATGCTTACCTGCTAACAGGATCAATGGCAGGAGTAAGTGAAAATGAAGAGAAGTAATGATGCTCAACACCCTTAGTGACATGGTGGCTGCCTTACTGTCACCAAGTTCCTGGAATTATCATCAATAATAAGTATATGAGTTGTAATTATTATATTTAAGAGTGTGTTTTTAAGCAGTGAGTTATAGGAACCATCAGCATTCATTACCTTCTACAATAAACATCATAAGCAAACATACTCTGCAGTCTTATCCAATATGTCTACACCAGCGAAACGAAACATGTCACAACAAAATCATAGAGGCGACCTTGATAAACCATCAGTATGCATACCCTTGACATCTGTTGGGAAGACTGAGCACCTATGGGTCTGCCCAGAATGCTATGAGATTGATTCAGTAATTAATAACGCAATTATTCTGCTAATATATTTTAAAACAGACTGCGTGATCATTCAAACATGATGACAATTGAGAAATGACATGCAAAAAAGGATGCAAATATTTTTTCTACTATTTCGAATATATATATATCAGAAGTTCTTTCTTTCAGAGCACAGAGCAATAGAGCAGTCAGTACCCGACACATCATCTCTCCATAATGAATGATGGTAGCCATCTTTCACATGGTATCCCAATACTAACCCACACTGTGCATCTTCTCCTTCGATATTCTCTGTTGGATTTTCTATGGTGATGTTTTCCTTTTCCTTTGGAGTACATTGTACAGTTCTTGTGATTGTTTCTGGATCATTTCTATGTAACACATTCTTGTGTATAAATAACCACTAAAGAAGAATTACAGTGTTTGTGCTTGGATCTGAGTCCATCTCCATATCAAGCAGCTGGTTCTACATAGGATGTAAATGTTATAACTTTATATAATAATCTTTATATTCTTCTTCGAACACTGCATATCGATCACACGCTAACTGCTCTGTGTAATTTGTATGTGATCTGAGCCTAAGAGCGATTTACGTTGTGCCAGTTATGCGCCTACAAGTAGGCCAGCACATCCGATTTCTGCTATGCTTTTTATTTACTAGGGCAGCTTCCATAGGTCCTACGTCAGTCGACTCTTACATGCCTTGTAGGTGGTAGTGGTACTATTCTTTGCTTCCCTCGTGGGCCCCGGCACCACAGACGGCATAATAATCCTTATATCAGCATCCAAAATAAAATTTAAACAGTGGCAACAGAAATTACGTCCTGCTATATGATCCTATACCTATGGTGTACTATGAATGCAACAACACATGACATATACTTCACAGAATCAGGAGGATGCACATTTTATGAGTAAAGTTGAAATACTACATAATATAATAATAATATGCAAGAAACTGGAAGAAAGACCACAAATGGATTACAATTTATAAATGAGGAATACCTCCTCCCATAGGTATTATCTAGAATGCTGTTAATAACTCCAAGAAAATGTAGTTATTAGTTGTAATAACACTGCTCTTGTCTTAAATTAACTATTTGTTCAGCACTGTATACTCATAATACTGTGTAACTAACAGTGTGTGTTTTCGGTGTTAGTTCCATGAATCATGAATATTCATGAATGCTTTACTGTACAGTACACTATACACTACAGACTAGTATCGCTATCATCACGACTATCAATTGAGTTATTTTAGTAATATATAATAGTATTATTAATAGATAAGACTAGTTTCAATATTTGTTGTAAATTGTAAACATAATATTAATATGTTATTGGGTGTTATATTTATATAAGTTATACTTTATAGCTGAAACTGCTAAGTACGGCTAATCAGCCTAATCCCGTATAATACTATTTAAATAATTATACTTATACTACTACTTTATAAAAGTTTATACTGAATACTGGCGTATAAATGAGAATGATATATATTGGTACCACATATGCATACAATACTGATATTATATATCAATTATTACATAATATGCATCACACACATGATTACAAGAACTCAAAACTCTCTTAACTCTCTATCACGTGAACTGTGGTGATATAAGCATAAGATACATCACGCATCACAAACAAATGAATAAAAAAATCTACCTTGGAAATCGGCGATTATACCTGTACTGTAACTGTTATTTTCTTACTGTAGCAGGACGCATAATACTATTTTCTTTAGTAGTCTCTGAAAACACATGACATGAATACTTTTCGCACACATCAGATGTTCCTAATAGTACAACAACGCCTACAACAAAGTGACTACACACCACTGTAACTGTAACACAGTAACTACTATAATCTATAGCAACTCCACAATTTGAGTAAACTTCCAACACAAACAAACCCGAGTGATTTTTTCTGCAGTTGATACCAAGATAACACCTGCCACGCCGGTAGAATTTATTTTAGCTACATAGCTGGATGTGCACGTCTACGAAATATGTAACAAACAAAACATGCAAATGTTGGCACCTATTTATATTCCTCAAGGAAATGTCACATATCCAAAACTATTTGAAATCCTGTTATGTCACACAACAAGCAATCGTTTGTCTGCTGGATTGGTTTACACGTTCTCTTCTAGCCAATATTATTCAGGTCAGGGTTAGACTAAAACCAAAACAACAATTCTGAATTTTAGCGCATAAAAAATACAGTAGGCCCCTACTATTAAACGGACTAATAATGACATAAGTCCGTTACATCGAAAGTAACCTAGAGATTGGAACCTGTCTTCAATGTTCTTATTCTTTAAGAAAAACCCAGCAGCATTAATATAATATACAGCATTCTGCAATACAAAATGATTAAATTAAAATCATAATCAATAATAATAATAGCCGTCCATCGCAAGCGATGATGACAACAATCTCAGACGTGTGCTGTTGCACCTCTCTGGTGTGTGCGGAGGTGACTGTAGAGTCCAATCCTAGAACAGAATCCCCGACCACAGATGGGGCATACATGAGCAAGGTTAGACATGTGCGTGTTGTGTGCTCTGTCTTTACGCGCTGCTCGTTTTCTCTGTGACTCAATAATACGATGATTCTCAGCTATTCGGGTTCCTCTTTTGTTGTTACAGCATCACATTTGGCGATCTTGCGCAAGGGATTCCCAACACGTATTGTCTATATCGAAGCATTTCAGAGACACCTTAAAAGTGTCTTTAAAGCGTTTTTTCTGTCCACCAGCTAAACGTCTTTCTTCAATACAAAATGATTAAATTAAAATCATAATCAAGTGTCATGCCGGCAGACATATGTTTTTACACGTCTCTTTTTTCTAGCTACGAGTTTTGATACTATTTTCACATTGTGTCATGCCTTGACGTTAAAATGTCTAATTTTCCTCTGTCGGTCTATATATGTGTTTCTATGTGTTTCTCTGTATCTTCTCCGTTGTCACAATGTATTCAAGCTTATCTCTTCTCACAACATGTCCAACGAATGGTAGTCTGTGGCTAAGTGGTTAAGCCCTTTAACTTGTGAGTCGAAGGTCGTGGGTTCGAATCCAGACCGTGCCAAAGAGCAAATTTACCAACCCCTGTCTTTTCAAGAGGTCAAAACCCTCATATAGAAAAAATCTGCAGTAGACTGGAAGACAAACATTGGATATGATTATGGAAAAGACTCCCTCAAAGACCTAGGCAGAACAGATCAGGTCATTATATTTCGACTAAACACCGGACACTGCAGACTCAACAAACACTTATATAGACTAGGAATAAGTCAAACAGCTCTCTGCCAGTGTCAGCAAGCGGAACAGACACCGGAGCATATCCTGCAAAACTGTCCTCTCCTGGGTCAGCTGAGAAGCAACATGTAGCCACACCCAGTCGACCTGAAAACTAAGCTTTGGGAAACCTGACAGACCTGAAGCTGACTGCCCAGTTGTGGTCCACAGTAAATTAAGCGCATGACCAGAGATCGCTGAAGAAGAAGGAGAATCCGGACCGCGCCGTTCTGTTCACGAGTGCAGTTTTTTCAGAGACCCTAGGATTGTTGCTAAGACACGGAGTTCGTGCTTTGTGCAATACTCTCGGCAGGTGGCATGCCATTTCTACAGAGAGAGACCGAGCCATATGAGGTAAAACCCGGTGCAATGAAGTCAATCCTTCGGCTTAAAACCCTTTAAAGAATGGTGATTGTGTCTCGCTGATTCGTTTCGTAAGCGGTCTGTTCTCGATTTCTTCGTTGAGAACGGTATCATTTGTTACATTTTCTGTCTATGCTACTGTCATCATTCTTCTGTTAAATACATAGCTGTAACCTCAACTAATTTACTATTCTTGCTATTTTAGTTTAGTCATTAAATCTTCATAACTGCACTTTAAACTAATTAGTCCATAAGTGCTCCGATCTCTTTCTGAGTAGACCCCACCAGTTACACATTGGTTTACTATTTTTCTTTGGCTTCCAGTATAGTACTCTTTTCTAGCTGCACCACATTTGATTAGGGTTCTTGAATCAGTTACTCCTCTCTCTCTCTCTCTTAAAAAGTTAAGAATAATCGGTCTGTTGCATTGCTTGCCCACTTTCTACAGCAGCCATACCTGCAAACTTTTAGGCGCGTTCTTTCTACACACGCATGTCTTGGCACAAAAATAGAATTGATTTTTGTCAGCCTAGACCTCTCCAGAAGTCTCAAGCACTGTCATTCAGTACAGCCCGTCTCAGCCTTCCTGGAGATTCTCGTAAAATCAATATAGATTTAGTCACATATTTTCATTCCCTTTTTGACCGTTGTATCTTTGTATAAGTCTTTTTGGAGTGTGCTGTACAATTCGTCACTCCTGTTGCTTCGTTTGCTTGATAAAGTCCTTTTGGTCGAAACGTTGCTGTGTATTGTTATTCTCTTTCGTATTTTGTAAAACTACAGTACTTTGTTATTACGTGTTTCGCCTGAAGATTCTCGCTGAGCCACCGATAAAAACATGCATGGACAAAAGTTTTTGACTTCAGTCAGTTCATCTCTTTAGTTACTGACATGATCCCCATAGGGAGATTGCTTCTTTTTCTTTCTGCTTTTCTCTAATCTTGTTTTGCCTCAGAACGTCAAGATGAGAAGAGATTTCTAGAACGGACTTTTGGGGGTGCTTCATAAACAGAGCTTTTCGTCGCCTATGAGGTCCACTTTTTGCATGGACGGCCTTTTGCTTTGTATCCACCTGTATCGGAGTGACATTGCTCTTTGAGACGCGCTGTCTGTTGGTAATCTGCTTATGGGACCAAACCATTTAATTTGTCGTTTCTTGATGAAGTTCAGTACTGTTGTTGTACCGACTTTTTTCCTGATATTTTCATTTCTAAACCGGTATCTTTTGACTCTCCACCATTCTTCTTAGACACATCATCTTTGTCGTCCTTAGTTTCCCCATATCGTTTGATACCAGTGTCGAGGTTTGACATTGATAGCACTGATAGAATAATGTTGGGATAAATATTATGTTGAACAATGCTCTTTTAGTAGTAGTTGTGACATGTTTGCATTTCAGTATTTGTGCAATTTATCCTTTGATTTAATTTGCTTATTGCATCTATGTTGGAATTAGTTATTCTTCTATTTGCTGAAGAAATGCTTCCCAGGTATGACCAATTTTTACTTTCTTTTTTAATGAACGCTTGTCAATGGAGGTATTGGTAATAATTTCCTCTCTAGTAAATGTCATTAGGTCGGGTTTGCCGATGTTTATTCTCCTATTGTATTCATTACATGTTAACTGGAGTTTGTTAATGTTTTGCTGTTCCTCGTTTGTTGATATGATTTCGTGATCGTCTGCAAAAAGAAATCATTTCACTATATGAAAAAGAGTGAAAATTCATAATTTCTGGGGTTTGAAGAAGAAGAATGATTTGATTGATATATAGGATGAACAACAGTGGTGATAGTACGCATCCCTGTCTTACTCCTGATCCAACGTAGAACTTTTCTGATATACATGTGTTTGTTCTAACCGTACACTGGCTGTTTACATAGATGATCTTACATGGGTTCATTATGTGATCATTAACTCCATAGATTTACAATACTTTCCACAACTTTAAGTTGAAAACCTCAACAGATGACATTCCATAATATAGCAACCTGTAAGTTTAGACCTTTCCAAGCAGCGGCGGAGTATCAGACACAACAACAGTTCAAGTAAACGGAGTCATAGAGAGTCTCAAAATGGGAAGAGAGTAGTAACGGTCTTAATCTTCATTCTTATACTGAAGGTAGTAGTGTTGTATGCTCCATGCCGCTTTTCAGTAAGCCTACCATGCGTACCAGCTAAGAAACCCGGGCCTGACCTCTCCTTACGATGTACAGACCATTTATGTAAAAAAAAAAAAAAAGCAACACCATCCGATGTAATCTGTTTAATTACGATTTCATATTGCCCCAATCTCTACATTCCGTTCCAAAAGTAATGATAAGATTGCGGAAGTTGGCCATGCTACCATTTCTCTGGTTTCATTCTTCCCCATTTTAAATACTTCCCAGTCGCTCACATTGTGATATCACAAGGATGACAAGACCGCAATCTACCATGGATATAACCAGTTGAAGGAACAGGAGTACACGTAGTAACTGCTCAAGGTTTGCGGCTACCATGACCATGAGAATTACAAGTCCGCTCTTGCAATGTTATATCGTTTGTTCAACAGGCTATTTGAACATTTTATTGCTTGTTATGTAGGGGATTAAAGCGTCTTAAGCAGAGGCACGTGGTATCAACACAAGAAAGAGAATTTTAGGGTGGTAATATCGGAGCGTCTATGCCAACAAAAGTAAAAAATAAGAATTAACTGCTTTCAGAAAACCCAAGTGATGTTAATTGAAAGCTATACAGCGATCAAAGGTATCTCCAGATAGCGCAGCCAATCGAGATGCCGATGACTTGTCCATTAATGGTGACATCGAGTAGACCAGCCTTGACTATGGCATTATTAAAAAAATTAGTCGGAGGGCTATCACTTCACCCTGCATTCACTGCTGGCGAACGATAAAAAACAATTAAAATAAATACCCAAATCAAAGGCAAAAAAAAGGAACCTTCTGATAAACATTTGAAGTAAGCGGTCATCTCATTTTTGGGCATGTAATGTAAAAACAGTTGCCATAGAACATATTCTGACAACAGGAAATACTTATTGAAAAGATAGATGATAAAGTAACCAGTAGAGATAAAGGATAATGAACAGTCCAATGTAATGGCATAGCAGGGCATCTATAATTGTGTTGATCCTCAACGCTTGGAACAGATGTGGTGCTCGATGATCGCTAACGTCAGCAGGGGCAGCACTCAACGGGGATTAAGTCCAATCCAATTGCTGTGGAATTAAAAAAAATTGAATTATAATTTCGGAACCCTGTTTTCTTTATTCTTGAAATACACCCCAATAATCCAATATTTTGCATATCCACTTAGCTTAAAGTCTCATTCCTATTTCTGGTTTATCAAACTGCATAGTCTGATAGCTTGCTATAATGTCAATCAATCAAGTGCCGTGCCTGCCGGCGTAGGCGATCATGTCTCCTCTTTGCTTGGTGCATGTAATCAGTTCTGACGTCGACATTTTGTCGAACCATGATGTCAGGCCATCCAACATCTTCTCCCTTTGTCTTCCACGGTCTCTCCTTCCTTGAATTTTACCTGTAGTCACCAAATGTTCTAAAATCTTCTCTTCGCATTATATGCCCAAAGAACCTTGATTGTTGGATTCTTATTCTTTTGATAAGGTTTCTTTGTGTGCTATAATGTATGTTTATATAATTAGACTTAACAGCGGAAACAGACATTTGTTGATATTATACTCTTTATGGTTTGGTCGTCAGATTGGACAAACTCCAATTCAAGGGCTGTTACTCAAGTCTCTATTCTATAGTGGGCATAGGCCAGGAACATAGTGAAATAATAATGAAAAGATATACCTGCCGAAATATTGTACCTTCATAAATGTAATTGTTGTATCAAGTGGTTTTTTCTACACACAAAGAGTCTGTCTAATTTGAGAGCACGCACATTACGCAGAACTTAAACAGTATTAAACACATATAATAATTATTTATTATTAATAACTTAAGTCAAATACGTGTTAAGATTATAAGTCATAAGTGACTCAGACTGTGTGGTGTGTTACTAAGAAAGAAGTTAATAATAAGTGTTTGTTTAGTAGACTGTAGTGTGTGTTATTTACTAATTAATAATTCACACTCACCACTACCAATTTATACAGTAACATAGAAATATAAAGGACTGAATTTAATGATGGCTAGACAACTCACAACTTCAGCGTCTGATGCCCTTCTTGCAGTATCTGTGCTTTACTTCATTTATAATGTTTTCTGGGTGAATTTCTTTGCCTGCATTGGGTTGGGGATTCAAGGAACGGCTGCAGCCCTTGGTGTTGTCAGGTTTGCCCAGGTCAGACCTGAAGGACAGATTTATGATTATCACCAGATGACTTCTTGGTTGGCGCAGGTACACATTTTCATGGATTTGATATTTCAGCTGTCATTTCATATTTATTTATTACACGAAGATATGATTTATCTATTTTAGTTTGAAGTTTAGTGTTTATCTGTTAAGTATTTATTTGCTGTCTGGTGCGAATATACAGCATTAGATGTCAAGACCACAACTCCAAAATAGAAGTCCTGGACAGTGTCGCATGAGTAATATGGTAGAATCCCAAAATAACATCATATATAATATGGCCAACTCACAATTGAATTGGTACTAGACAGCATGGGTACCCATTACTTACTATGCTTCATTGTTATTTGCAAGTGTTATCTAACATCATGGACAGAGATAATTGGGAGCTGTTGGCTAGAGATAGGCAGGCATGGTGAGTGGCAGTGAGGGATGGCTCAAAAAGAGAAGAGAAATGCATTGTATATCAAGGCAGAAGATAGTGCAGAGGGCAGAAATATCATCCATCAGCTCCAAACACCAGTTTCACCTTTTGCAACTGTGCCAAGGGTCACAACTCCAGAATAAGCCAAAACAATGTAACTCAGCACAGTGCCTATTCAAAACCTATTGTCTACAGAGACAAAGTGGCAGGTGATGATGATATATCTGTACATAAAGAGAATGACAGCAATACCATTCACCAATAATGACCATATTTCACCACATATTATTTATTCATATTGTACCATTATGCAAGTAATTTCTCCATACCGCTCTGCCCTGCACAACTCAATCTCTCATGGAATTGAGTCCAATATTTCTTGCCTCTCTCAGCAAAATGTGTTTCAGGGTATCCTTAGGGCATCCTCTTTTACGTGAACCTTTTGCCTCACACTTCAATACCTGCTTTCGTATTCTTTAATCATTTCTTCTCAAGGTATATGCAACATATCTCCATTTTCTCCTTCGTATAACAGTTGTTACTAGTGGTTGACCAGACATTTCTCTGATTTCATCACTTGCACAATCTTTTTCTTCATTTCTTATCTCTAATCCTGTTTTGCTCACAGCATCATTATAAGAAGAGACTTCTGGAACTGGCTTTTGTGTGCTTTATAAATAGTGTTTTTCACTGCCTCTGTTATTTCTGAGGTCCACCTTTTCTTGATATTTCTTGATGAAGTTCAATGCTGATGTTGTGCTCACTTTTTTCTGGATGTTTCTTGATGAAGTTCAATGCTGATGTTGTGCCCACTTTTTCTGGATGTTTCTTGATGAAGTTCAATGCTGATGTTGTGCCCACTTTTTCTGGATGTTTCTTGATGAAGTTCAATGCTGATGTTGTGCCCACTTTTTTCTGGATGTTTCTTGATGAAGTTCAATGCTGATGTTGTGCCCACTTTTTCTGGATGTTTCTTGATGAAGTTCAATGCTGATGTTGTGCCCACTTTTTTCTGGATGTTTCTTGATGAAGTTCAATGCTGATGTTGTGCCCACTTTTTCTGGATGTTTCTCGATGAAGTTCAATGCTGATGTTGTGCCCACTTTTTTCTGGATGTTTCTCGATGAAGTTCAATGCTGATGTTGTGCCCACTTTTTTCTGGATGTTTCTCGATGAAGTTCAATGCTGATGTTGTGCCCACTTTTTTCTGGATGTTTCTTGATGAAGTTCAATGCTGATGTTGTGCCCACTTTTTTCTGGATGTTTCTTGATGAAGTTCAATGCAGATGTTGTGCCCACTTTTTTCTGGATGTTTCTTGATGAAGTTCAATGCAGATGTTGTGCCCACTTTTTTCTGGATGTTTCTTGATGAAGTTCAATGCAGATGTTGTGCCCACTTTTTTCTGGATGTTTCTTGATGAAGTTCAATGCAGATGTTGTGCCCACTTTTTTCTGGATGTTTCTTGATGAAGTTCAATGCAGATGTTGTGCCCACTTTTTTCTGGATGTTTCTTGATGAAGTTCAATGCAGATGTTGTGCCCACTTTTTTCTGGATGTTTCTTGATGAAGTTCAATGCAGATGTTGTGCCCACTTTTTTCTGGATGTTTCTTGATGAAGTTCAATGCTGATGTTGTGCCCACTTTTTCTGGATGTTTCTTGATGAAGTTCAATGCTGATGTTGTGCCCACTTTTTTCTGGATGTTTCTTGATGAAGTTCAATGCTGATGTTGTGCCCACTTTTTCTGGATGTTTCTTGATGAAGTTCAATGCAGATGTTGTGCCCACTTTTTTCTGGATGTTTCTTGATGAAGTTCAATGCAGATGTTGTGCCCACTTTTTTCTGGATGTTTCTTGATGAAGTTCAATGCTGATGTTGTGCCCACTTTTTTCTGGATGTTTCTTGATGAAGTTCAATGCTGATGTTGTGCCCACTTTTTCTGGATGTTTCTTGATGAAGTTCAATGCAGATGTTGTACCCACTTTTTTCTGGATGTTTCTTGATGAAGTTCAATGCAGATGTTGTGCCCACTTTTTTCTGAATGTTTCTTGATGAAGTTCAATGCTGATGTTGTGCCCACTTTTTCTGAATGTTTCTTGATGAAGTTCAATGCTGATGTTGTGCCCACTTTTTCTGGATGTTTCTTGATGAAGTTCAATGCTGATGTTGTGCCCACTTTTTTCTGGATGTTTCTCGATGAAGTTCAATGCTAATGTTGTGCCCACTTTTTTCTGGATGTTTCTCGATGAAGTTCAATGCTGATGTTGTGCCCACTTTTTTCTGGATGTTTCTTGATGAAGTTCAATGCAGATGTTGTGCCCACTTTTTTCTGGATGTTTCTTGATGAAGTTCAATGCTGATGTTGTGCCCACTTTTTCTGGAAGTTTCTTGATGAAGTTCAATGCAGATGTTGTGCCCACTTTTTTCTGGATGTTTCTTGATGAAGTTCAATGCTGATGTTGTTCCCACTTTTTTCTGGATGTTTCTTGATGAAGTTCAATGCAGATGTTGTGCCCACTTTTTTCTGGATGTTTCTTGATGAAGTTCAATGCTGATGTTGTGCCCACTTTTTCTGGATGTTTCTTGATGAAGTTCAATGCAGATGTTGTGCCCACTTTTTTCTGGATGTTTCTCGATGAAGTTCAATGCTGATGTTGTGCCCACTTTTTTCTGGATGTTTCTTGATGAAGTTCAATGCAGATGTTGTGCCCACTTTTTTCTGGATGTTTCTTGATGAAGTTCAATGCTGATGTTGTGCCCACTTTTTCTGGATGTTTCTTGATGAAGTTCAATGCAGATGTTGTGCCCACTTTTTTCTGGATGTTTCTTGATGAAGTTCAATGCAGATGTTGTGCCCACTTTTTTCTGGATGTTTCTTGATGAAGTTCAATGCAGATGTTGTGCCCACTTTTTTCTGGATGTTTCTTGATGAAGTTCAATGCAGATGTTGTGCCCACTTTTTTCTGGATGTTTCTTGATGAAGTTCAATGCAGATGTTGTGCCCACTTTTTTCTGGATGTTTCTTGATGAAGTTCAATGCAGATGTTGTGCCCACTTTTTTCTGGATGTTTCTCGATGAAGTTCAATGCAGATGTTGTGCCCACTTTTTTCTGGATGTTTCTTGATGAAGTTCAATGCTGATGTTGTGCCCACTTTTTCTGGATGCCTTCATTTCTAGACCAGTCTCTCACACAATATATCTCATGTTATGAAAACAGATTTTTTACTTTATGCTGTTGATGAGTAAAGTAAAATAAGTAATGGCTGTCTTTAATACGTAAAGGGGACACATGGTGAGAACCACAGTTGGGGAGAGCAATTTCAGAATATCACTTTTAAAGGGGGTTTTAAAGCCAAAAGATTGACCTCATTGCCCCAGGTTTTACCCCATATGGCTTGGTCCCTCTCTGCAGAAATGGCAAGCCACTTGCTGAGAGTATTGCACAAAGCACGAACTCCCTAGCTCCGACAATAATCCTAGGGGTCTCTTTGAAAAAAATGCACTTGTGAACAGGACGGAGCATTCTGGATTCGAACCCACAACCTTCGACTCGTAAGGTAAGGACTTAGCCACAGAAACCCCCAATATTACTTTAAAACACACAACTGCACTGTGTATTTGATAACTTTGTATATCAATATTTCATGTTTTATTTTATCACCAGGTGGTAGGAATACCTCTGCTAGCTGTTGGATTTTGCCACAAAGATCTTCCTGTGATGATGAATCTGAACATCATGATTATGGTAGCAGTACTGATTGGTTGCCGTTTCTTGGCACCTGGAATGCGACAGTTGGCTACGCAAAGTTGTGCAGGGTTTGGATTGCTTACCATTGTCATTGTGTCTGTGCGAGCTTGGAACATTTATGCCCTTTTGGCTACTGCAGTGTACATTGCAACAAGTAAAGTTATTGGATCAGAGGGAAAGATGAGTGTGTTTTATCGAGTAGACCTTCTACATGTTGGATTATCCATTGGGAATGTTCTTTATACTTGGGGAATGATGGATTTATGAGTTAATATAATTTTGAATGCGCTGTTAATCCTTGTGGATTAGTGAGACACAAGCCATAATTTTAACCAACAAAATATTTTTGTAATAATATAGTTAATATCAAATTTTGCGGTGCTCTGTTTAATAATGTTTTAGTATATTTTTTTGTATTTTATGGTACTCGGTTAAATAATATTTGATTACCTATTTCTTTAACATTTATTGTTAGTTTCTTATAGTTTAATAAGTATCTTTATCTATATTCTATTCGTGTCCTGTTTGACACATAAGGCTTCCAGAAGAGACATCCATTGCTACCATTCTGTCGCCTTTCTACCTATTGTTTCACATGTCAGACCGCAATCTTTCGACTCTCCACAGTTCTTCTCCATGTTTCCTGTGGACTAATAGTTGAATCTATCATCTATTCTCTATCCCTGTTTTACCTTGCAGTGTCAGGTATCCGTAGGGAGAACCTATATGCGCTTTGTACAAGGTAGAAGTTAGTGCCTCAGATATTCCGTCAATCCATCCCATCGTTTATGTGGTCATCCTCTAAGTCTGTCGCCGATGTATCTGAGTGTTAGTGCTCTTTGTGCACTAGTTTAATTACAGTTCATATTTATCCTTAAAAGGAGAAAATCTATCACTCTTCAGAAATTATAACAACTGAAGAAAGTGTGGGATGGGACATACAGAATTGCAAAAATATGATTTAAAACCAGTTAGAAAGAACTGATAAAATTGTGTGGTGTTCCTTGAGGTTATTCTCTACACCGTAGGGTAGAAAGTGAACAGTTAACTAAGTAAAACATGTTGTTCACATACAGCTGTAGTATGGCTGCTGTCCAAAGCGGACGAGCAATGGACCAGGCTGATATTATAAATTCCTTAAGGGGGACTCTGGTCTGGAAACTATTTTCTTTGCTTTGGTATTAATGTAGAATTTGTATAACAATTTTGAAAGATTATGACTTAGAATAGTAGAAAAAATTAGAAAAAAAAAAGTCAAGCTGTTGCCATGGAAACAATACAAAATGGTGCAAGCACAAAATTTCAAATCCCTAAGGCTCTGAAGTTAATGAATATAAATGAATTCTGTTTTCACTCTAAGGTGCGCAATTGTAATATCTACAAAATTACTGATCCTTTTTAGGATATATTAAATATTACATTTTTATGAATTTTGTGTAAACACACCCTCCAAAAACAGCTTTTTTACATTTTGAGGAATTTTACCAAAAATTTATAAAAATTAAATATTTAATATATCCTAAAATCATGTGTAATATTTTAGATATTACAATTGCGCACCTTAGAGTGAAAACAGAATTCATTTACATTCATTAGATTCAGAGCCTTAGGATTTGAAATTTTGTTTTTGGCGCCATTTTGTATTGTTTCCATGGCAACACTTTGACATATTTTTTTTTTACTAATTTTTTTCTACTATTCTAAGTCATACTCTTTCAAAATGCTTATACAAATTTTATATTAATATGAAAACAACGAAAATAGATTCTTGATTTTCAAGACCGAATCCCCCCTTAAGGGAGAGAGGGCGTGTACATGATTCACGTAATAGCGGTGAATCCACAACACTAACCAGACTGCAGGAACTCAAAGTTAAGTGTGGTGTAGCTCGACAAGAGCGCTATGCTGGCAGACAGAGAAGAATTGTAAACCAACAAAGAACCGGTGTCGTTAGTCGCCACACGCTGATGGACATACTGAGGGAGAGATCGGAGCACTTATGGACTAATTTGTTCGACATGCAGTGATGGTGATCCGACAACTAAACTAACCTAAACTATACAGCTGTGGTTTGGAATGATGTATTTACAGTTTTGCTGTTGAAAATGTAATAAAACTGGAACAAAATTAGATGAATATTAAAATTTGTACAATATGTAGGTTTGTAAGATCAAGGAGTTTTTTCTGTTGGGGGCATAAAGAAAAAATCATAACCTGAACAGTTTCGCGGTGATTGAACTAGCCATTAAATTCCTCAGGCTCATGTCTCCTGTCTTACACTGCCCTAAAAAAGCAGTATTACAGGCTGTAGTGACAGTTTAAAAAAAAAAAAAGACTAGAAGTTAACAAATCCAACATATCAACCAATAGGTCTTTGTCAGGGTACAATAAAACGAAGACATTAATTGTAAATATAAGATGAGGATCAGTTATATGAGGACTATCATCATAGCATTCTGGACATTATAGGTGCTCTAATCTCCACCTCAGCAAATCCAGCAGCGTCCTGCGGCCCAACATGCCAATTCGATGTTGATTAATCAATTTTTTTGCATATTTGGTATGTCGTTCCTTTCTATAATTGAAAAATGTGAATAGGAATAAATACAATTTCCGAGAATCCCAAGTTGTGTGGACCAAAAACCAGGGTTAATGTTGGAATGACTGCAGATGTATTAATATACAGAATAAGAATATTCTATTTAGCGAATTGTGTTTTCATTTTTTACAAAATCCCTGTTGATCTAACAGATTCACTACAAAACTATAATAATCTGATGGTATTTATCTTTGAAATTATTTGATTTATTTTTCTGTCTATAATGATAAGGACTATAACCCATTAGAGACGCAGGGGTGCTACGGTGGAATTGCCAACACATAAGTCCCGCCAAAGATATCTTTTCTTGTGAGGCGGACAAGTGCGGAAAAGTTATTTCCTGATCAATCCTTGATGTTATCAGCACATACTTTATGCTTTCCTCTTCTTCCATTCTCGACTATTCCATGAAGAATAGTTTTGAGAGGTAGCCATGTCCGTTTCTATGTCCGAACCAATCAAGCTTAAGTTTCAACACTTCCAGAAGTGCTTCCTTCTGTAATGTCAGCATAGTTATTTTATTCCAAAAATTTGTTTTATGTTAATTGTAAGGTCTCCACAGTATCCTTTATATATAGGCAGGATGCTGCAAATATCTTATGGATATATATATATATGAAGGCATTTTTGTTTGATGTTATTCTAAAGATGATTAATAATAATCAGCTGTTGTTACTATTGATGTACTGTGTTTTATAAATGAACGCCTTTATTTCCTTTCTCCCCCATCAGGAATAAGAAATCCTAAATCTTTATGTCAGGGGCATAAAGACTGCACTAGCCATGCGACCATTAAATTCCTCAGATTCATGTTCCCCTCTCTCCTACACCGCCCTACAAAGCGGTAACACGTGCAGTAAAAACAGATTTAAATAGAATTGTGGCTGAATTTAATTCCCCTACGATTTTAACATTTAAATTTTGCTATCTCCTAGAGTTGTAAATATGTTAGTCTTGCATTTGGTAGAATCGGAATGTTAAACTTTTGTCTATCTATCTCATTGTCAATCTCTTTCATAATAAATTTTGTAAGTTTTTACATGTATATAACTTTCTTTTGTCCTAGAGAGAAAATGACATAATGCAGGTTAACTGTCAATTGTAGATGCATTCAATTTTGGAGAGATAATAGGACTTTTTTTTTCTATAGGACTATTGCATGTCCAAGATGGCAATTTGCAGGAGGGATTGTCCACCATTAGACTAACTACTGTACATTATCAAATACAATAAATACTTCCAGAAGCCAACATTGTCAGAGATAATGCAGATTTTCTGTAAGAATATCAACTGCTGTAGTGAGCCTATGCTCCAATTGTGGCCAAAATATGTAAGATAATGAATGGAATGTTTTGCAGAAATATCTTTTTTTTAAAAACCCACTGCTCTGACAAGTTTTGTTCTTTTTATCATCAGTACATATGCAAACAATGTCAGTATGTCTCGGTGACTGGTATGATCACTTACAAGAACATATTCCTAGAATTTCCAGACTCAAGTGGGCAGAAGTATGGACAGACCCGATATCAATGCGGTACACTCTCATTTACGTGATATGGGCAAGTCTCAGATACTGGACCGATTGCGAGAATTAGTTAAGTTTGGACATTTCAGACAGTCGTCTTCACGGTAAAGAGCGAAGGTATACTAATCAACTTCTCATGGGCACGGTGAGCAAATGGATGTTAGGGATGGCTGCTGCAGCGGAGGACAGAGCACGATTGTGAATGCCCAATGTCCCATGAAGTCGATCGCATAACATAACACTCCCAGAAAGAACGGCTTATTTCCATCGAGGGTCTGTGCAGCTATAAACCTACTTACTGGCATCTTGGTAGGAGGCTTTACCTTTGGGCATTACACACCTGCGAAGAGTTTGAAGTTTTCTGAGTATGAAAGAAAACAGTAGAAACTCTCCACAGGTGCTAGATAAAAAAAAAAGTGAAAACTCCAAATTTCAACCATGTATTCAGAAAAGCATGAGTAACTCCCTTAGCAATGATCAAATTTCTCTTGTAGATTGTTCCGAATAAGGAATGATCACTTCAGCGGATTATTTGTGTTTTTAAAATGTAAGTATTTGTTTAAATTTTAGTCAACCATAACTATTACTCAATATATATAGATGCTATTTTAGTTGTTTGCTTAGTGACTGCCTGTTGAATAGTGGATGACGCAGCATCTAAACATTGAAGATATTTGAAATCAAACATTACACTACTAGTATTGAGATAGAAATAGGATGCTTTGAGGTGAGTTCAATAACATCTCTTAAGTTAGAGAAGGCAAGCATGTATAGCAGGGAACACTGATAAAAAGGAAAGCATGCCTTCATGCAAAAATCATTCAGAAGCGCCATACCATGCGCTTTGACTACTTCTGAATTCAAGGTGGGTGAACGCAAGAAGTTGAATAACCAATTATCAGAAATCTGATAAGTATATTGTTTTCCTTTGAATAAAATCATCATCATCATCAGGTGCCGTCTCCACATCGAAGGTTGGCTGCAATGAATCTCCAGAATCCTCTGTCTTTTGCCTTGGTGTTGCACACTGCCAGACTGTAACCTGAATAAAATACAGGATGTCTATACAAATTTGTGTCCTGTTGGATAATAGTATAAACTTTGGCCGAACATGCTGTAGAGGGCTAACAGTGGTGCAACATACATTCTCTTATTCAAGAAGATGTTGAATAAACAACTATCAGAAATCTATCTTCTTCCTTCTTTGCATTCGTTCTTACGACCAATTTTAATCACTCTTTGTGATATGTTTGATCTTTGCCAAGAACATGTATACGTTGCACATTGGTTTGGTAGGCCCCTAAACGCATAGACTTCTACACGCTTAGGACACATGCAGCCGATTTCAGCCAAACCTCCTTAGTCGCCTCTTATGACATGCATGGCAGGTAACAGTGGTTCTATTCCTTACACCCCAAAATTGGGCCCGGTAACCACTGGGCGAAATCTATCTAAGATAGATAAGTACATTGTTTTTCTTTGAATAAAACAGGACGTCTATACAAATTTGCCTGGAGAGAACAATATTAGAGGGCAGGGTCCCAGAGGCAGACCAAGAAGAAGATGGCTACAAGATATTAAAGAAGCCATGAATATGACCATCGCTGAAGTGGGTAAACTGGCTAGAGACAAAGTGAATTTCAGATGTGCTGCAAAGAGAGCAATGTGCTATAAAGAATACACACATTGATGATGATACAAATTTGTATCCTGTTGGATAATAGTGGTGACGCCTGTGGCTTAGGGGATAGCGACTCAGTCTATTAACCCCAACGTTCTGAGTTCGAATCACGCTGCAGACAGTTTGGTTGCAAATTGTTCGCGTGGATTTTACAAAGGACGATGGCACCACCGTTCAGAAAGCAATGGCAAACTACTGAACGTAATAATGCCTAGAAAAATCACAAACAGCGTTCAAAAGTTGGGGTTGATTCGCAAAGTTCTGTAAAGGATATGCAATTAACTTTTTTGGGGGATAATAGTATAACCTTTGGCCGAAATTAGGATGTGCCTGTCTACATGCTGTAGAGGTCTAACAGTGGTGCAACATACATTCTCTGTGCAAACTACACATATCATATCAACAAATTGCCCGAGTGGTTACCGGGCCCAAATTTGGGGTGTAAAGAATAGAACCAGTTACCTGCCATGCATATCGTAAGAGGCGACTAAGGAGGTTTGGCTGAAATCGGATGCATGTGTCCTAAACGTGTAGAAGTCTATGCGTTTAGGGGCCTACCAAACCAATGTGCAACATATACACGTTCTTGGCAAAGATCACACATATCACAAAGAGTGATTAAAATTGGTTGTAAAGAACTGACGCAAAGAAGAAGAAGACGACATCAATAAATGCAAATTAGAAGTCAACACATGTAGTCTAAGTGACATTGTGTAACAGTAAACAGATGTAACAATGAAGATGTTATAAATTAACTCTGTCAAAAGTCTTAAGTCTGATTAAGTCTTAAACACTGTGCAAAAAAATTACAATGGTAAGAACTCTTTTTCACACCATCTTGGTTTATTGAGGAATGCAGAGTTAGGCCTGTATTTTGTCTTTAACTAACGGCATATGATGGATGTTGTGGCTAAGATTACATTGACAGCATTTACTTTCCAGTTTTTTCTGGTATCCAGCTTAGGCAGAGTCGACTGCCATTACAGTCTGAATAAATTCCACTCCCACTGTGGAATTTGATAATGGAACCACACACCTACAAAGCAGTTCACTAACAACTATGCCATTGTTGTTCTCAGAACATATCAAACTGACACTAATTAAACATTTGTTATCTGAACATGTTCGTATATCTAACCCCTGCCTGCCTGCCCAGCATGTTCGTAGCGCGTTGGATGACGGTGACAAGCCCCCTGTGAGTGCTGTTCAATTCCGTGGGCTTGTATATTCTTCAGATTTACAGTGTTCGTGGCACCAAACCAAAGGGTTATGATGTCCATGGCACCAAGCCGAAGAGCTGAAAGATCAAGTGCTCTGGATAAAAAAATATCCAACCCTGACTTACGACTACTCGGTCAACTGTCCAGTCTTAGAGTAAACAAAATACACCACACTCAATATGCAACAATCTGATGGTCAACCCACACTGAAAGCTAAGCCAGGCAAGCATGATTCATTTTGAATCATCACAATATATATCTCCACATAAGCAAACATAGACCTTCTCTTATATATATCTATATCTATGATGTAAACACAAGCTATATAAATGTTATTTTATCAGATTTGTGTTGTTTGATTTCACTTAATAAATGTTTAAATGTAAACACATATAGTTGTGTTATTTTACATTTATTACATTGTTCCGTTGAAATGTTGTAGAAGTAAAACTGGCTGCCTATGGGGCAGAGTGAGAGGGTGTTTAATCAGTGAACCATGGGAACCATCAGTGTGTATACTCTTTGATATCTGTTGGGGAGACTGAGCACCTATGGGTCTGCCCGAAGTGCAATATCGTCAGTTTAGTAACCAATAACCGATCAGTTAAAATGCAAACAGGTCACCATGAACACAAAAAGAGCATTGTTCAACACAATATTTCTCCTGACATTATGCTATCAGTGCCAAATCTGGACACTGACATTAAATGACAAAAGAAAACTAGTCACAACAGAGATGAAGTGTCAACGCAGAATGCTGGGAGTAACAAGAAGAGACCTGTTTAGAAATGAAGACATCAGGAACAAAGTTGGTACAACATCAGTACTGAACTTTATCAAGAAGCAACAAATTAAATGGTTCGGTCACATAAGCAGATTATCAACAGGCAGTGCGCTACAGAGAGCAATGTTACTCCGATACAGTGGATACAAAGCAAAAGGCCGACCACGCAAAAGGTGGACCTCAGAGGCGACGAGAGATACTATTTATGAAGCACTCACAAGAGCCTGTGCTAGAAAACTCTTCTTACCCTGAAGCTGAGGAAAATCAGGATTGGAGAAGAGAAAGACAAGGTGCATAGAGAGGCTCGCTCCAGGTGTGGCGACCTGATGCTGAAAGGCAAAACAGGATTAGAGGATAGATATTGTTCAGTTACTTTGTGACATGATTATGTGAGTAAAAACTCAAAAGTGTAATATGTTGTATATGTGTTTGATTCATGACATTTTAGTTTAGTCGTCAGATCATCGTCACTGCACATCAAACTGATTAGTCCATAAGTGATCTGATCTCTCCAGTTTCAGTTTGAAATATCTTCATTGCACTCCGGACATGTCCATAGGTGCTCCGATCTCCTTCGTAATATCTCCAACAGCGTCCAGAGACTGAAAATACCAGTTCGATTTTGATTGATGAACCTACTCATATACCTGTTATGCTGTTTTTTCTTGCTACTCTAATCTTCAAACCCAGCTCCTGCAATCTAGTAGTTGATGTGGATTGGTTTAAATGAAAATCTTCTTTGCAGCCACACTCTATGAGAGCGTTCAAAATATCAGCTCTATCCATTGGCTGGCTGTCTTATATCGTGGGAGGGCCAGCCAGCCTGTCTGCTCTCTCATTGCCAACGACACCAATGTGCCCGAAGTCTCCTCAGTATATCACTCACATGTGGAGACTAACGACACCGGTTCTTTGTTGGTTTACTATTATTCTTTGGCTACCAGTATTCTTGTCTAGCTACACCACACTTGACTTGGAATTCTTGCAGTCTGCTTAGAGTTATATAGATGTTTTACTTGAATCATTTACACATCCTCTCTCCTTTAGGAAATTTAGAATATCTGCCTGGTCCATTGCTCGACATTTTTTACAGCAGCCATACCTGAAAGCTTATCGGCACATTCTTTCACCTTACACCTGCATGCCTTGGTATAAAAATAAAACTGATTTTTGTCAGCTTAGACATCTTCAGCGACTCAAACCATTATCTCTGAGACAAGTCTGTTTCAACCTGCCTGAGCATACTCATTGAGTCACTGAGAAAACAAGCATGGATAGAAGTCTGACTCCAGCCAGATCATCACTTATGACGACAAGACAGTAGTTCAGTAACCAATTTGATTGTATGAACATGGTTCTCTGTATAGGCTTGTATGAACTAGATGTAAATTTGGTGTTCTCTGACGAGATGTGGTTAAGCAGTTTACATTGCGAAGGTCGTGGATTTGAATCCGATTAAGCATGTCTGCCCCTGGGAGTGCTCTAACCAGATTGTAACAAATGTCTCTGAGATTTTAACTAGTCTATTATCATTTAATCTTTACCTCTGAAATCGGAGAAGCCACGCCTATATGACGGGGGACACTAATTAAAAGAAAAGCATGCCGTCACGCAAAAATCAGAAGCACCGTTCCTGGCGCCCTGACTACGTCTGAATTGATAGTGGGCAAACGCAAGAATTAATCTTTGTTTCTTCTTATTGGGTTTTGATATGAATTGCTAAACACAAACAGGGTCTACAAGGTTTGTTCTGCATCTAGCATTTTTGCTATCAAAATGTTGCTAATCTCATGCACTAACCTCCTACCTACATTTTTCAATGTCAGTCTTTACAACTATCTCTCACTCATCTTCACAATCATTATTATTATGTACATGTTCTTTGCAGAACATCATATCCCTCCTGAAAAACTATCAATATCTAACCAGTTCTTTCATCTTCTCAATTGTCAAATTCAAGGTTTCTTAAATGTTATGTTTTTATTGTTGTTGTCACCATCGTGTCTTGTCTCCTAGGAACCATGCAGTCTCCATTATTATTCTTTCAAAATCACTATGACTCTTTCATATGATAATAAATCACCTGTGTGTTGTCTGGGCTCAAAAGGGGAGCAAAGAATAGTAGCACTATGACGTACAAGGCATGTCATAAGAGGCGACTGAGGCAGGGGCCTAGGAAAATATACCCTAGTAAATAAAAAGCGTTGCAGAAATCAGATGTGCTGGTCTAATTGTAGGCGCATAACTGGCACAGCGTACTATCTCTCTTAAGCTCAGATAACAAAGAATGGTTTAACAAGTGGTCGATATGGAGCATTTAAAGAAGAAAGTCAAACCAAACTAGATGGAAGGAATAATAACAAATGTACATAGATTCCAACATGGGGTCAAAGGCTCATGAGGTCATGGTGGTAACATGAGCCAGGGTTAGCGAGGGCGCGCGCTAACCAAGACCCTGCCCTGGACCTCCACGTGGTGACCCTGAAATCAGACTTAGATTCCGGTCTGGCTAAGGGTGGCAGGGATCGGGGAGAGCTACTCTGGTGCAAGTAGAGATGCAAAGGTAGTCATGCCTGATGGGATCTGCTCGCAGCATAGACGAGCGAACTCCCAGAGTGACTATTAATGCTCACCTCTCCTGGTTGAAGGGAAAAGCTTGAACGACACATGTGGAACCTCGGGCGAACTCGAACCTACGCATTCTCTCTCTTGTTGCATGTTTCTTGAGCCGATGAGAATGCCGGGTGATGAGTTGGACTGCGCCGCCCACATGGGTCGATCATGGGTCGATGAAATGTTCAAATCAAAATCACCGAAGAGGTTGACCTGCGCGTGGCGAAATTCAGAGCCAACGCATTCTCTCTCTTGTTGCGTACTCTCTAGAGCCGATGAGAATGCCAGGTGATGAGTTGGACCGTGCGTTCAAATCAAATCAAAACCACCGAAGAGACGTTGACCCGCATGTGGCGAATTTCAGAGCCCAAGCATGCTCACTCTTGCGTACTCTCTTGAGCCAATGAGTGTTCTGGGTGATGAGTTGAGTTGCACGTGGGCAACTTGGGGCAAACTCGGATTTCGAACAGCCCAGTAGGAATTGACGGAAACGGTGAAGTAGGCACCAGGGCAAAGCGAGCACGCACATGGACGTGCAAGGGCAGTGCCACATGTGGCGAAAAATGTGAGCACGAAAAAGATGATGGTGACAGGGCATCAGGGCAGGGCATGCACGCTGGCAAAAGTCATAGTGGCCTCATCAAGGGGAAGGCACGGCAGGAGGGTGCGTGTCTCACCCAGTAGAACAACTGGTGAGCCCAGCAGAGGCAAAACCAGTGCAAGCGTGGCAGCAGCATCACGGTAGGCAGGGTGTGCGTCCTACCCAAATGAACAGAGCAACGGGAAAGCCCAGCAGAGGCATAACCAGTGCGCTTTTCCGATCGCAGGGAACTACTGCTGCCTTGTAGATTGATTGGGGACAATCAAAGGCTAGCGGAGCAAACCGTAAACAAACCTGAACGGGCGGCAAACCAAGGTGTTCATTAAAACGACCGGTTTGCTGGGAAGATGGCGCTCATAAGCCCGGGAGGGCAGGCCGCCTAAGGGTCGCTGCCCTGAAAGAAATAGCAGCCCACTGCCTTGTGGGTCTGGCTGGGGACAGTCAAAGGCTAGCGGAAGAAGCGAATCCCCACACAATAGCTGGCTGAAATCGAACACCCCACCGAAGGATAAGCAACTGTGCTCAAATAGGTGCTGAAGGTTGGTGCACGTACATCACATTCTGATGTTTGGCTGTTTATATATCACAAAGAGAATGATTAAAACAGGCCTAGAACGATCGAAGAAGAAGATTTCAACATAATTTTATTTGCCAACAACTATACATTGGCCACGGTGACATCTAGGAACCTCATCATTCGTAGTCCAGAAAATCAGACAGTATCTCATCATCAGGTGCCGTCTCCACATCGAAGGTTGTCTGCAATGAATCTCCAGCATCCTCTGTCTTTCGCCTTGGTGCTGCCAGACTGTAACCTGTCCCTTTCTTAAGGTATATAGACAGTATCTATATTTTTTAATTATCGGGCTGAAGAACTCTGGTATGTAAGATGATACTGTGTGCTGAACAGGAAAGAACATTTGTTCATCTGTTATACAGGGTGTTCAAGATAAAAGCAGCCCTATTGACAAATCAAAAGTTGCCAGTTAACCTATTGCGCTGTGTATATTTACTATTTAAACTGATTCTGACTAGCTTGTCCTACGTCACATTTGTTCATCGCCCCTTCTTGCACTACAATTACACACCGTCACACAACCTTGACCTATACTACGTCATAACTGAACCTTCTCATTTTCACAAATATATGCCAGATTAGCTCCATAGATAGGCTGCTTTTATCTTGAACACCCTGTATATTAAGTTTCTAAGGACCAAGTTTGTGTATGATTTACCTACTATGCCCAAAATACCACAGTGAGCCACACAGAAAAAGTATGAGTACAAAGCAAGAGGAAGACCACGCAAAAGATTGACCGTCGGCATCAAGAACAACCTTACGAAAAAAAATGTATATCAGCTTAGCAAGTGCCTTAAAACAAGCACACACAAGATCACTACCCCCTTTGGTTTTGGATGCACCTGTCCTACACTAGTAGGGCCTAATGGAGGCGCAACATTCTTGGCAAAAGACATTACATATCACAATAAGAATGATCAAAATGGTAGAGAAGAACAATCGAAACAAAAAAGCACTTGCCAAATATACTTCATTGCATCATTTACACAGAGATGTTCATTATTTTCTACAGACACCTACTTTCACATGCACTAAACTTACTTTCTATATCTGTAGTCATTTTCCAACTCTCACTGGCATATATTAGAAATGAGACAACATTGGAATTGAAAATTCATAATTTAGTTTAACAACCACCCGAGTGGTTACCAGGGCCCAATTTTGGGGTGTAAAGAATAGAACCATCGTTACCTGCCACGCATGCCGTAAGAGGTGACTAAGGAGGTTTCGCTGAAATCGGATGCATGTGTATTAAGCATGTAGAAGTCTATGCGCTTAGGTGTCTACCAAACCAATATGTAACGTATAAATGTTCTTGGCAAAGATCAAACATATCACAAATAGTGATTAAAATTGGTCGTAAAGAACAAACGCAAAGGAGGAGGAGTTCAACAATTATATTTCTTTTGAGTTCCATATTTTATTTAGGCCATTAAAAGCTGATGTTGCTTTGACAATTTGTAGCGTAATTTCATTTTTGATATCTCCCTGCAGTCAAAATTGTTCCTCAAATAGGTGCATTGCTCTATTATTTTTAACATTCAGTTTCAGTTTCGAATATCTTCATTGCACTCCGGACATGTCCATAGGTGCTCCGATCTCCTTCGTAATATCTCCAACAGCGTCCAGCAACTGACCACACCAGTTCAATTTTGATTGATGAGCCTACTCACGTACCTGTTATGCTGTTCTTTTCTTGCTACTCCAATCTTCAAACCCAGCTCCTGCAATCTAGTAGTTGACGTGGATTGGTTTAAATTAAAATAATCTTTGCGGCCACACTCTATGAGGGCGTTCAAAATATCAGCTCTATCCATTGGCTGGCCCTCTGATATGGTGGCAGAGCCAGCCTATTTTTATCATTTTCAATTCTAGCCTGATATCTGCAATACTTGTCATAAGTGTCTTCATTTATTTAAATTGCAGCTTTCCGGCAGTCCAACATTTCACGCTATGGGGAATAAGTTGCAGTCATAAGCAAAAGAACCATTTTTCATTCCTCGAGGTATATTGGGTAATACAGTGTTAGGCATGTATTTTTCATTGACGCTGAATGATTTGGTCAACATGGCGTCTTTCGCCTTTGCCTCCCAGTGCCTTTTCTGGTACCCAATTGAGGCTGGGTCAGCCCGAGAGCCGTTACGGTTGGAAAGATATTCCACGTCCACTGAGGAATTGAGCTCGGACCACTAGCCTAAGAAACGAGTTCACTTACTACGCTACTGCAGCTCTCGAGTCATAATTGCAAAGTCGTTAATTCTATTCAGTTTGAAAATTATATATCTTTGTTAGTTTCCTAGGATTCTGAATATAACCCACTTAATGTTGAGTATTTTTGTTAACACACCAAGATAAGAACGTTTCGACATCGATGACCTCTACGCATAAGGAGATTACACACAGCATTCAATGTTATGAAACTCCTGCTATCACAGCTGTTTAGTTTAGTATATCAAGTTATGCTATAATATATTATCTTAAAAAATATTTATCTGCTGCAGCAGCAATCTGTTACAGATAATCATATTTCTCTACCCTAGTGATATCTTCAAGTACCATCTGAATTATCCCCACATTATGTTACCAGTGCCAAACCTGGACGCTGACAACAAACGATAGAAGAAAACTAGTCACAACAGAGATGAAGTGTTTACGCAGAATGCTGGGTGTAACAAGAAGAGACCGGTTGAGAAATGAAGACATCAGGAAAAAGTGGGTACAACATCAGTACTAGACTTCATCAAGAAACAACAAATTAAATGGTTCGCCACGTAAGCAGATTACCATCAGACAGTGCAACTCAAAGAGCAATCCTGCTCCGATACAATGGGTGCAAAGCAAAAGGCCGGCCACGCAAAAGATGGACCTCAGAGATAACAGAGACGATGAAAGAGACTATTTACAAAGCGCATACTAGGCCCGTTTTAGAAATCTCTTCCTGACCTGATGCTGTGAGGCAAAGAGGATTCGAGAAAGAAAGAAAGACCATCTGAATGAAAATCCTGGCATATCCTTTACAGGACGTCGCCATCACCCACAGTAAATGAGTGGTCGATTTTCTAGACACCACTTATACGTTCAGTAGTTTGACATTGCTCTCTCTCTTCTTCTTCGCGTTCGTTCTTACGACCAATTTTAACCACTCTTTGTGATATGTGTGATCTTTGCCAAGAGCGTGTATACGTTGCACATTGGTTTGGTAGGCCCCTAAACGCAGACTTCTACACGTTTAGGACACATGCATCCGATTTCAGCCGAACCTCCTTAGCCGCCTCTTACGACATACGTGGCAGGTAACACTGGTTCTATTCTTTACACCCCAAATCTGGGCCCCGGTAACCACTCGGGTGATCCATTGCTTTCTGAATGGTGAGGTCTATTTTTAACGTCCATAAATATCCAAGGGAACTAATTTTCTTCCAAATATGCCAGCTGCAGAGTGTGAATCAGGTATGCTTGGGTTGTGATTGAGCACACTACAGATGCTGACTTTGTACCATCTACCAACCACATTTTTGACTTGAGTAACAGATAACTTACTTAAAATATATAGAAGCAGTGTCTTGCATTATCTTAAGATTTAACCCTTTGGCTTTCCAGATTTTGTTGAGCATGGTGAAAGTTTTACTTGCTTTCTTGTTTTTTTTGGAACGACCATCCTGTGATAGTGAATTACAATTTGAAATAATCCCACTCTAACTGGAGAATATGATTCTGGGACCAGCCACATATAAAGCAAGCGCATTAATGACTACACTATCACAGCTCTTGAGACCCACATACAAGCAGAAATGGGTGAAGTGGCATCCAAAAGAAACAGGAGGTGGGCAAAACGGTGGCGAGCCTCGAAGATGGGGTCTACATCCAGAGAACAATAACCGTGTTTCCCCTCGCAGAGAACCACTACTGCCTTGTAGTTTGATTGGAGACAATCAAAGGCTAGCGGAGCAAACCTTATACAAAACTGGATGGCAGGCAAACCAAGTAGTCCAAAACTAGACTGGTAACCTGGGCAGATGACGCTCAACAACCCGGAAGGGAAGGTTGTCTAAGGGTAACTACCCTAAATGAAAATAGCAGCCTGCTGCTTTGCAGGTCAGCTGGGGACAGCCCAAGGCTGACGGAGAGCAAACCGAGTAAACGCTGGCTAAAACCGGACACATCGCCGAAGGATAAGCCCAGAGCTCTATATGGCACTGAAGATGTGACGAACCACACCCATGCTAAGGTTGCATGAATCAGATTTCCACATGAATGAGATTTATGGGAAATCTGGTACATCAGTCTAAGCGGTGATCACGCGAGAGAGAAACCCACATATGCTACTAATAAATAATTAAATATTCATCAACTTGTTCATAAATTAAAAGATCTTAGAATCAACTTTTTAATAATTAATTCTAAATACTGACATCGGTATACATTACAAATATGGGACCTAATGAGAATAACTTAAATATAACAAATAATAATAACACAACATATACAAAATTAATAAGGTATTTATATGTGTCTTGATCGATTCTCTGCTATTCATTTCATTGCACAGTTCATAAGACATTTTGCGAGCGAGTACTAGATTTCTCACTCTAGATTTGAATTTTTCTCAGTGTCAGAAAGTTTAAGTGGTCATGGACCTTCGTTTCCTATGTCTTCTTCTTTTGTCGTCACACTGCTACCAGGTTGTTGTCCAGTGTCGTGGTTTTCTGTTTTTGTCTTTCACTGTTCTGGTGACTTGGGTGATTGTTATTTTTGCTCTTTCACATGATTCTGCTACGCCATCTAACCATCTTTTGTGTGGTCTTTCTCTTACCTTCTTTCCTGATGTTCTGTTGTAGAAGACTGTGTATACTGTGGAGTTTAGATGCATTCTTATTAAGTGGCCAAACCACTTCATTCTTTATTTCTCAATGTAATTCAAGCAAGACTGTGCCAACTTCTTTCTTATGCTAATGTTGGTGACTCTTGTCTTTTCTGGTGTTGTTGGAAACTTTTCACAGGCAGCACATTTCACATGTAGATAATTTTTGTGACTGCACTTTGTTTTAAATGCACAGTTCATAAGACATTCTGTGAGCGAGTACTATATTTCTCACTCTAGATTTGAATTTTGCTCAGTGTCAGAAAGTTTAAATGGTCATGGACCTTCATTTGCTATTTGTATTTCTGTTAATCCACTCTCGACATTGTGGAATCAAGAATTACAAGAATACAGAAGAATCTCAGATGCTAAACAAATAATAATAATATATAGTGAAGAAATACTAGGCAGGTATGGGAAGTTCAATGGGGACATAAACATCAATCAACACCGAAGAAAAGTGGGAAACAGGTAACCTGGAATTTAACCCACGTTTGCCTAGTATTTCTTTCAATACTTATATAACATCTGATGGCAAGATCACATCTCCAATATAGAAGTCCTGAACAGTGCTGGCATTCCAAGCATGCACACTTTACTGAGTCAGCGATGTCTCAGATGGCTGGGACACGTGTGCCGTATGAGCGATGATAGAATCCCAAAGAACATTCTATATGGTCAACTCACATCTGGTGCTAGACAGCATGGGCGCCCATTATTACGCTTCATTGACACCTGCAAGCGTGATCTAACTTCATGAGGCATAGACAAAGAACACTAGGAGCGGCTGGTCAAAGACAGGCAAGCATGGCGAGCAGCAGTGAGGGCGGCTCAAAAGAAAAACAACATCACATGTGGAGGCAAAGAGAGCAGAGAGAACATCCCATGCATCGGCTCTAGTTTCCAGTTTTACCTGCAGCAACTGTGGCAAGGATTGCCACTGCAGAATAGGCCATTACAGCCACATGAAACGTTGTGATTCAGCGCAGAACTATGTTACGCAACACCTATTGTCTCCTGAGACAAAGAGGCCAATGATGATGACTTCAAATTATTCCAATGCTATTATCTTTGCCATGAAATCATGCCAGTAACTACTGTGTTTGTCCATTGATTTTGTCACCATATGCTGCCAACTATGCTCCTCCCGTGACATGTCTGAAAAATCAATGACTGCCTGACTTGGAGATTCTATTTAATGACAAGTACCTTCAATTTTTATACCCTTGTGTTTGTAACTCAATCAAGATTCTTTCAGTCACAGATTTGTATATCCTTGTGTTTATATTCCAATCAGAATTCTTTAGGTCACTAATTTTTTATATCCTCGTGTTCATAATCTAGTCATAAGAAACGTATATCACTAAATGTTACATTTCTCGTGTTCATAATCTAGTCATAAGAAACGTATATCACTAAATGCTACATTTCTCATGTTCATAATCTAGTCATAAGAAACGTATATCACTAAATGTTACATTTCTCATGTTCATAATCTAGTCATAAGAAACGTATATCACTAAATGCTACATTTCTCATGTTCATAATTTAGTCATAAGAAACGTATATCACTAAATGCTACATTTCTCATGTTCATAATCTAGTCATAAGAAACGTATATCACTAAATGCTACATTTCTCATGTTCATAATTTAGTCATAAGAAACGTATATCACTAAATGCTACATTTCTCATGTTCATAATCTAGTCATAAGAAACGTATATCACTAAATGCTACATTTCTCATGTTCATAATCTAGTCATAAGAAACGTATATCACTAAATGCTACATTTCTCATGTTCATAATTTAGTCATAAGAAACGTATATCACTAAATGCTACATTTCTCATGTTCATAATCTAGTCATAAGAAACGTATATCACTAAATGCTACATTTCTCATGTTCATAATTTAGTCATAAGAAACGTATATCACTAAATGCTACATTTCTCATGTTCATAATCTAGTCATAAGAAACGTATATCACTAAATGCTACATTTCTCATGTTCATAATCTAGTCATAAGAAACGTATATCACTAAATGCTACATTTCTCATGTTCATAATTTAGTCATAAGAAACGTATATCACTAAATGCTACATTTCTCATGTTCATAATCTAGTCATAAGAAACGTATATCACTAAATGCTACATTTCTCATGTTCATAATTTAGTCATAAGAAACGTATATCACTAAATGCTACATTTCTCATGTTCATAATCTAGTCATAAGAAACGTATATCACTAAATGCTACATTTCTCATGTTCATAATTTAGTCATAAGAAACGTATATCCCTAAATGCTACATTTCTCATGTTCATAATCTAGTCATAAGAAACGTATATCACTAAATGCTACATTTCTCATGTTCATAATCTAGTCATAAGAAACGTATATCACTAAATGCTACATTTCTCAAGTTCATAATCTAGTCATAAGAAATGTATATCACTAAATGCTACATTTCTCATGTTCATAATTTAGTCATAAGAAACGTATATCACTAAATGCTACATTTCTCATGTTCATAATCTAGTCATAAGAAATGTATATCACTAAATGCTACATTTCTCATGTTCATAATCTAGTCATAAGAAACGTATATCACTAAATGCTACATTTCTCATGTTCATAATCTAGTCATAAGAAACGTATATCACTAAATGCTACATTTCTCGTGTTCATAATCTAGTCATAAGAAACGTATATCACTAAATGCTACATTTCTCATGTTCATAATCTAGTCATAAGAAACGTATATCACTAAATGCTACATTTCTCATGTTCATAATCTAGTCATAAGAAACGTATATCACTAAATGCTACATTTCTCATGTTCATAATCTAGTCATAAGAAACATATATCACTAAATGCTACATTTCTCATGTTCATAATCTAGTCATAAGAAACGTATATCACTAAATGCTACATTTCTCATGTTCATAATCTAGTCATAAGAAACGTATATCACTAAATGCTACATTTCTCATGTTCATAATCTAGTCATAAGAAACGTATATCACTAAATGCTACATTTCTCATGTTCATAATCTAGTCATAAGAAACGTATATCACTAAATGCTACATTTCTCATGTTCATAATCTAGTCATAAGAAACGTATATCACTAAATGCTACATTTCTCGTGTTCATAATCTAGTCATAAGAAACGTATATCACTAAATGCTACATTTCTCATGTTCATAATCTAGTCATAAGAAACGTATATCACTAAATGCTACATTTCTCATGTTCATAATCTAGTCATAAACCACAATCAGCAATGCGGGCCAATTCCTGACAAATAGTTAGGCAACATAAGAATACAGCATGCTCGTCCGTACACTCGTGTGGGGAATATATCAACTATAGTCATCTGGTCTTTGACCGGCTCATACTCTTGAAGCAGATCAGAATAATAATGCTCTCCATTGATCCCACCAACAATATAGATTTTGTCATTCAACATGCATGCCCCAGCTTCTCTGATGTTGCAGGTAGTTTTGCAAATTGACCATTGGTTAGTCTCTGGGTTGTAGAACTCTAAAGCAATAATGGGAACTGGGAACCCGTAGCTGTCCTCTATGTTACCACCAATCACATATAGCTTGTTCTGCACCTTCAAAAGAAAATCAAGAAATAATCAATAAAAAAATATTTAGAAACATGAAAAAGGTTAAAGGTCACTAGGCCTGATAAAACAAACATAACAATCACTGTTTATAAAAGTTAATTGCATATTCTTTACAGGACTTTGCGAATCAACCCCAGCTTTTAACGCTGTTTGTGATTTTTCTAGGCATTATTACATTCAGTAGTTTGCCATTGCTTTCTGAACGGTAGTGCCATCGTCCTTTTGTAAAAATTCATGCGAAATGATTTGCAACCAAACTGTCCGCAGCGTGATTCGAACTCAGAATGTAGGGGGTTAATAGACCGAGTCACTATCCCCTAGGCCACAGACGCCACCCACTGTTTCAACAAGACGTCAAAACACCTACCTACAATGAGCAAATTAGTAAGACTGGAAGACAAACTCTAGATATGGTTACAGAATAGACTCCCCAAAGACTTCCGCAGACCAGACAATTACATTAGTGGTTCTCTGTGACTAAGTCGTTGTCTTTTGTTTGTAAGGTCATGGGTTTGAATCCAAATCATTCTGTTCACGAGTGCAATTTTTTAAGCTATGGAGTTCTGCTTTGTGCAATACTCTCGGCAGGTGGCGTACCATTTCTTCAGAGAGGGACCAAGCAATATGGGGTAAAACCCGGTGCAATGAAGTCAATCTTTAGACCCTTTAGGTCATTACGTTTTGTCTTTTACTGACATCGCAGACTGACTCAACAAACACCTTTGTAGACGAGGAATGAATCAAACTGCTCTCTGCCTGTGTTAACAGGCAGAATAGATGACAGAGCATGTCTTTCAAGACTGTGCTATCCTGGGGAAGCTTAGAAGGACATGAGGCCACACAGTCTACCTGAAAACTAAGCGTTAGAAAAACCTGACAGACAATTAGACTTTGCTGACCAAATTCAATGATCGTAGAAATTTCGGATATATGTCGTGTGACCAAATTTAAAGATCGTCGAAATAGTAACAAGTTGAATGCAAACAGACGGCCGTATCAATATATTTAGTGTCGATCGATGACTGACAAGTTTGTCATCCATAGTGTATTAAGTGAATGACAAGCGATTGCTGAAGAAGAAGAATACTTGATCTGACCTAACAAAGTCTAAGACATTGAATGAGATGACAACTCAGCAAATTATGAGTGATCAGATTCTAGTTTGTCATCAGACTGATGCTTGTCAACATCATAGCCCTCTTCTATAAAGATTTCTCCTGCAACCTAAAGAATTCCAACAAAACATTCCCAGTAAAATCTGGTGTAAGACAGGGATGCGTAATGTCCTCTCTTTTGTTTAGTATTACAATTGACTGGGTGCTAAAAATGCCATAAAACAACAAGCACCAAGAGGAATAAGATGGACCCTTTCGATATGCTTGAGGATCTGGACTTTGCAGATGATATAGCCCTGGTGTCACACAAATATGAACATATACAAGAGAAAAGTACAATACTTCACAGCACGGCAAAGACAGTAGGCCTCAAAACAAACACAGGAAAAACAAAAATTATGACAAACAGTGAAATCCAACAACCAGTAATGTTAGAAAATGAAACACTGGAAAGGGTTGAGCAGTTTACATATCTTGGTAGCGTACTGACACTAAATGGTGGCACAGAGGAAGATATAAAATCACGTCTAAGTAAGGCCAGAACCGTTTTTGCCAGAATGAAACCAGTATGGAAGTCCAAAATCTACAATAGGACCACAAAGCTTAAACTCTATAAAAGCATTGTTTTGCCAGTTTTGCTCTACGGATCGGAGTGTTGGAGGATGACCAAAGGAGATACTAGCAGGCTGTCAGTTTTCCACCACTCTTGTCTTCGCAGAATCTTGGGAATCTTTTGGCCAGTAAAAATATCCAATAACCAACTACTCCAAGATACAAGACAAGAGGCAATGAATGACATACTCAAAAGAGAAGATGGAAATGGATCGGACATGTTATGAGAATGAGACAAGAAATGCCTGCAAGGGTAGCCCTCACTTGGACACCAGAAGGAAAGAGAAAGAAAGGCAGACCACGGACAACATGGAGGCGCATGATGGAAGAGGAACTGGACACCGCATCTCTGACGTGGGGCTCTGTGCTGAAGGTTGCATAGGACAGGAAAGCATGGAAAGTCCTTTCTGAAGCCCCATGTGTCACTAGGCATGACAGGATTAATTAAGTAAGTAAAGACTCTAGTTCCTCTTCAAGTTGTGGCACTGGTAACAGGCTGCATACCTACAATCTGTAGGTAACGAATGTTGAAGATGGAAGGCAAATCCAATAAATAAAAATGCAGTGCTGAAACAGATAATCTTCTTCAGTCTGTAATATGTAACACATGTCTGATACAACCTGCTGCCTTGTAGGTCGGCTGGGGACAGCCAAAGGCTGACGGAGCGCAAACCCGGTAAACGCTGGTTAAAACCGGAGCTCCAGATAAGCACCAGAGCTCCAAATGGCGCTAAAGATGTGATGAAACCCACTCATGCTAAGCCTGCATGATTCAGATTTCCACATGAATGAGGTTTATGGGAAATCTGGTACATCAGTCTAAGGGTGATCGCAGAGAGAGATGTTCGATACTTCTCAATCGTCTCTTTGGATAATGATGTTTATATAGTTTCTAGTGATGCTGTGTAAGCAGTTCTTGGTTAGATACAGATCTTGTGCAGACCAGGCATAAAATCTTTCACAGATAAGTTGTGTGGAAGGTATGGACATGGCTAGTTCTGTCATTCCGCCCGTGTGGTGCCGGGTCCGCAAGGAAGTAAAGTATAGTACCACTTCGACCTACAATGTATGTTGTAAGAGGTGACTGATGTAGGTCCTAGGGAAGCTACCCTAATAAATAAAAAGCAGCGTCGAAATTGGATGTGCTGGCCTACTTGTAGGTGCATAACTGGCACAACATACAATTGCTCTTAGGCTCAGATCACATACAAATCACACATTGGTTAACAAGTAAGTCGATATGGAGCATTCGAAGACGAAGAAGATCTGTCATTCTCCAGCATTTTGATATGTACAGTAAAGTTGATAGCACAAAGTTGTGGTATATACTAATCCCGGAACCAGAAATATCTGACTGAAAAGCGCAGCCTCAGTGTGAAATGCAACATGTTATATCAAATTACTCTTACAGGCAGAATGTAAAGAAAAATAACATGTTACTGTATTCAAATAAAGTTTTAATTGAGACTTCCCATCTATAGACAATCAAATTTTTGCTGAAAGAGCTGACAACAGAATGAACTCTATAGCTTCTGCAGTTGTTCTGAATGTGGATGTGCAGTTGCACTGTAGCTTTTACCGTATATCTACTGTATCTCTCTCTCTCGCGATCACCGCCCAGACCGATGTACCAGATTTCCCATAAATTCTATTCATGTGGAAATCTGACTCATCAGCCCTAGCATTGGTGTGTTTTACGTCACGTCTTCAGCACCATTTGGAGCTCTGGTGCTTATCCTTCGGTGATGTGTCCGGTTTCAGCAAGCATTTACTTGGTTCTCTCTCCGTTCTGTAGCAATCTAGTATTTTTTAAGGTGTGGAGTAGCTAGCCCAATGCCTAACCTCCTTAGTCGCCTCTTACGACATGCGCGGCAGGTAACAGCGGTTCTATTCGTTACACCCTAATTTGGGCCCCGGTAACCACTCGGGCGGTACTGTATCTGAATAGCATTGCCCTATGAGGCACTCTGTTGGTAATATGGCTGAACCATTTGATATTTGCTGTCTCTTGACAAAGTTCAGTACTGATGTTGTACCAACATTTTCTCCTGATGTCTTCATTCATAAACCTGTCTTTTCATGATACTCCTAGCACTTTGCGTAGACAAGACATCTCTGTTGTGACTAGTTTTCTTCTGTCATTTGATGTTAACTTCCAGATTTGACACTGATAGCATGTCGGGAGAAAGATCATATTATACAATGCTCTTTTTAGCACTCATGGTGACATATTTGTATTTTCAAATTGGTGCCATATGTCCTATGATTTTCTGTATTACATCTATGTTGAATTTTGTTAGTTATTCTTCCATTTGCAGAGAATGGAGGAATAACTAACAAAATTCAGAAAACGTGTAATACCGTGACATCATACAATGTACAACATCAACTCATACTACATACCTCCATCATCACATGGTTACATCTTCCATGAAGCATTGAAGCCTTCTCTTCCCAAACATTCAAGTCTGGACTATAGCAGCTCATGTTGTTGGCACAACCTGAAAACCGTTGACCTCCAGATATGTAAATTTTGTCACGGCACAGAGCACCAGCATGACCGTAACAGGAGTGACTGTAACAACATAGTATGAACAAATATAAAACCCATTCGGTAAAAGATATCTGTGACATATGCATACAGACATAATAACAAAATTGAGTGTATATCTAGCAGGCTGAGAACATAGGAAAGATATGATTAGTTGAGAGGCGGCTTTATGCAGGTCATGATAATTTTTCTGAAGCACTCAACACTCAGTAAGAAAAAATTTGCCTGTGTGGTGCCGGGACCCACAAGGGAAGCAAAGAATAGTACCATTGTGACCTACAAGGCATGTCGTAAGAGACGACTGAGGTAGGGGCCTAGGAAGCTACCCTAGTAAATAAAAAGTGTTGCAGAACTCAGATGTGCTGGCCTACTTTTAAGCGCATAACTGGCACAACATACAATCGCTCTTAGGCTCAGATGTCCTCTATATCTATATCCTCTTGGTGTCCCGATTGACACATAAGGCTTCCACAAGAGACCTCCACTGTTGCCGTTCTGTTGCCTTTCTACCAACCGTCTCCCATGTCAGACCACACTCCTTTGGATGTCTGTGCCTTCTCTTTCCATCCGTTGTCTATCTGAGAGCTGTCCTAGCCAATGCCCACACCGGTATACAACATACATGTCCAAACCACCTCCATCTTCGCCTCTTAATGATGGTCTCCAAGGATGCACAGTCTGTTCATTTCAAAAGCTCCTCATTTGTTATGGTATTTGGTCAGAAAATTTGCAGGATTCTTCTTAAACATGTATTCTGAAATGTTTCCAACTTGTCAGATCACATACAAATCACAAAAAGTGGTTTAACAAGGGGTCGATATGGAATGTTCTAAGAAGATGTTCAGTATGTCACTTTATTTTTCCGTATCTTAACTGTGAGACAGAGGGCGAAGTTCAACCAGGTATACCAAGAGCTAAGTTTCAATTCCAGGAAAACAGCCTGATGCTCATGAACCTGTATCAGAATGCTATGTAATATCAGAAAAGCCACACAAAAATTACCTAGACTAACAAGATACCAAGTACAGACATTGATAGCAAATAAGCAATTAGTTCATTAGTTCTCAATCTTCTCGTTCACTGATGTTCAATGTCTACACAATGACTCCGGTTCTCTGGATGTATGTTAGCTCTCAATGACCCAATCAAGGGAGTCTCTGTGGCTAAGTGGTTAAACCCTTTGCTGTGTGAGTCAAAGGTTGTGGGCTCGAATCCGAACTGCTCCGTTCTGTTCACGAGTGTAGTATTTTCCAGAGACCCCTAGGATTGTTGTTGGAGCTACGGAGTTCGTACTTTGTGCAATACTCTCGGCAGGTGGCGTGCCATTTCTGCGGAGAGGGACCATATGGGGCATATGGGGTAAAACCCGGTGCAATGAAGTTATTTCTTCAGCTTTAAAACCCTTTTAGACAACATAGACATCTACCTCTAAAGTCAGACATCTACCTCTAAAGTCAGAGTAGGCACGCCTATATGGTGGGGGACAATGATAAAAAAAGAAAGCAGGCATTTACGCAAAAGCCAATCAGAAGCGCCACACCAGGTGTCCTGAATACGCCTGAATTCATAGCAGGGGAACACAGAAGAACAATATAGATAGAATACTGACATGAATAGAGAGTCACAGTAGCGGAGTTGTTATTGAACTTGCTTCTTAAGGCTAGTGGTCTGGGTTCAGTTCCACAAGAAGGCGTGGAATATTTTCAGACCGTAACACGGCTCTCAGGTCGACCCAGCCTCAATTTGGTACCAAGAAAAGCACTGGGAAGTGAATGTGACCGGTATGATGTTAACCACATCACCCATTGTGTGCAGACAGTCAATGAAAAATACGGGTCTAACACCGTATCACCCTATATACCACATGGTATAAAAGGGTTCCTTTATTTTTTTCTTCTTTACTGACATGAATGCAGACTCTAAATATGCATTCCTTTGTTCTTCACTCCAACAATAACAGTGAAAGGGGAGATGTCATCACTATAGTTGGAACTCCAAGCAGGAAAGCTGCACCAAAGCATGTATGTGCTGTCATAGTAGTTCTTCTTCTTTGAATGCTATATATCGACCCCTTGAAAACCACTCTGTGTGATTTGTATGTGATTCGAGCCTAAGAGCGATTGTACGTTGTGCCAGTTATGCACCTACTAGTAGGCCAGCACATCTGATTTCTGCGCTGCTTTTTATTTACTAGGGTAGCATCCCAGGTGCCTACAGTAGTCGCCTCTTACGACATGCATTGTAGGTCACAGTGGTACTATTCTTTGCTTCCTTGCGGGCCCGGCACCACACGAGCAGCCATAGTAGTGAGTTGTGTAGCCAAATTTGATTAGCACAATATGGTTTCTCTCTCTCCCCAACTTAGTTTCATATTTTTCATATCTAAACTAAATCAAAGCCTCATATTTTCCATTTAATCCTCAATCCTAAAGCCTCATGTTGTCCTCTATGTCCAGTTCAAATCATGCAATTGTAATGTTTTACAGAAGAATGCTGAAAATTCAACGGACAAAGAAGAAAACAAATGAAGAGTTTTTAAATCAGACCTGCACACAAAGAAACCTTATCAAAAGAATAAGAATCAGACAATTAAGGTTCTTCGGGCATATAATGCGAAGAGAAATGTTTAGAATATTTTGTAACAACAGGTATAATTCAGGGGAGGAGAAATAGTGGAAGACAGATGGAGAAATGCTGGATGGCCTGACATCATGGTTTGACACAAGATTGATGTCAGAACTGATTACATGCACCAAGCAGAGAGAGTTGTGGAGAGACATGATCGCCTTCGCCGATAGGCATGGCACTTGATTGATTGAATATATTTTTTCTTGTATCCTTTGCTTGAACTTGATAATGGTCTTCAAATGGTAATTTAGCCTGTTTTTGTGCTTTGTTAAACCATATTACCCCTCACGTGTTAATATTACGTATTCAAGATTGGGTAGAACGATCATGCTTCAGCTAACACTAAACAAAATTTATGATTCACCCAGGATTGTTTGTTCATAATTAATGAGGTTTTACCTTATTGAAGCACAAATATCCCAGTCCTCATTGGCCACAGAGTAACACTCCACTGTACACATGACCATATTCTCATCTTGTCCTCCTACTGCATACAGTTTTCCATTATGTGCAACAACTACAAAGTCTTTACGAGCCTCGTTCATGGACGGAAGTTCATACCAAGAATCAAATCTGTGAATAAAGTTAACACCAATTTATATATATATATTAATATTATGGGAGTCTCCCGAAGGGAGCATTGTAACACTGTGACCTACAAAGCATGTCGTAAGAGGCGACAAGAGGTAGGGCCTAGAGCAGCTACCCTAGTAAATAATAGGCATCACAGAAATTGGATGTTCTGGACTACTTGTAGGAGCATAACTGGCACAATGTACAATAGCTCTTAGGATCAAATTACATACAAATCACAAAGAGTGGTTAAGAAGTAGTTAATGTGGAGCGGTCAAAGAAAAGAAATTATGGGAATCTGCAACAATATATATATATATTCCTCTTGTACTTTTATATATTACATAGGGCCGGCAAGTAACTTTTCCACATGACTCTGTCCTGGGCAACTAGCTCAATCTCTTCTATAGAATTGAGTCTGATATTTCTTGCCTCTTTCAGCAAAGTTTGTTTCAGGGTTTCTCTTAGGTAAACTCTTTCTTAAGGGGGGACTCTGGTCTGGAAACTATTTTCTTTGCTTTGGTATTAATGTAGAATTTGTATAACAATTTTGAAAGATTATGACTTAGAATAGTAGAAAAAATTAGAAAAAAAAAAGTCAGCGCGTTGCCATGGAAACAATACAAAATGGCCGCTAAGCACAAAATTTCAAATCCCTAAGGCTCTGAAGTTAATGAATATAAATGAATTCTGTTTTCACTCTAAGGTGCGCAATTGTAATATCTACAAAATTACTGATCCTTTTAGGATATATTAAATATTACATTTTTATGAATTTTTGTGTAAACACACCCTCCAAAAACAACTTTTTTTGACCACATTTTGAGGAATTTTACCAAAAATTTATAAAAATTAAATATTTAATATATCCTAAAAATCATGTGTAATATTTTAGATATTACAATTGCGCACCTTAGAGTGAAAACAGAATTCATTTACATTCATTAGATTCAGAGCCTTAGGGATTTGAAATTTTGTTTTTGGCTGCCATTTTGTATTGTTTCCATGGCAACACTTTGACATTTTTGTTTTACTAATTTTTTTCTACTATTCTAAGTCATACTCTTTCAAAATGCTTATACAAATTTTATATTAATATGAAAACAACGAAAATAGATTCTTGATTTTCAAGACCGAATTCCCCTTAAACCCTTTGCCTCCCACTTCAATGCCTGTTTTAGTATTCTTTGATCATTTCTTCTCAAGGTGTGCCCAACATATCTCCATGTTCTCCTTCTTATAACAGTTGCTACTAATGGTTGACCAGACATTTCTCAGATTTCATCACTTCTGAATTAGTCCCATTTTAAGTTCATTGTATATATATTAAGGGAGTCAGCACCAATTTATATATATATATATTTTAACATCGGAGTCAGAACCAATTTATGCTTATTTTAAAACTATGGAAGTCAGCAACAATTTATGTCTCCTGTAACATTATGGGAGTCAGTGCAGCATTGTTTAGTGATATGGATGCTTTTTATTTACTTGTCCAGAAAAAAGGACTTATTACGATGTCTCAGTCTGTGGTATCTGTGCTCTTTGGGGTGAGACATCCATTTTCAGAATTATAATATGGGAACTGGACTCCCCTACTCACTTAGTCAGACTGCAGTGATGCAGTCTGTTACCACACCCAATGGTCTGTAAAGACTACAGCACATTTTATTTTCTGGTGGGGATAGAAGAGTGAAGGAAAAAATTAATCCTGATAATCATGTGTTGAAAAATTGAAATTGAGCGGATACCAGTCTCGCTGGGGGTCTCTATAGCAAAGTGGTTAGGGTGTTTGTCTGTCGTTCTCAAGATTGTGGGCTCGAATCCTGATAAACTCACATGTGCAATTTTTTTCATGAAACCCCTTAGGATTGTTGCCAGAGCTACTGAGTTTGTGCAACACCCACTGAATGTCTGCAGACAGTGATGAAGTCACATGGGGAACCCAGTGCAATTAAGCCAATTCTTTGCCTTTAGACCCTTTTCCCCAGTCTCACTGTAAACGCATAATAAATGTCCTTTTCCCCAGTCCCACTGTAAACTTGCATAATAAATGTCCCTTTTCCCCAGTCTCACTGTAAACTTGCATAATAAATGCCCCTTTTCCCCAGTCTCACTGTAAATTGTGAACTTGCATAATAAATGTCCCTTTTCCCCAGTCTCACTGTAAACTTGCATAATAAATGCCCCTTTTCCCCAGTCTCACTGTAAATTGTGAACTTGCATAATAAATGTCCCTTTTCCCCAGTCTCACTGTAAACTTGCATAATAAATGCCCCTTTTCCCCAGTCTCACTGTAAACTTGCATAATAAATGTCCCTTTTCCCCAGTCTCACTGTAAATTGTGAACTTACATAATAAATGTTCCTTTTCCCCCAGTCTCAATGTGAACTTGCATAATAGATGTACCTTTTTCCCCAGTCTCACTGTAAACTGTGAACTTGCATAATAAATGTCCCTTTTTCCCCAGTCTCACTGTAAACTGTGAACTTGCATAATAAATGTCCCTTTTTCCCCAGTCTCACTGTACACTTGCATAATAAATGTCCCTTTTAGGGAAAAAAAAGAAGAGTTACACGTAATTATTTATACAGGGTGTTCAACTTAAAAGCAGCCCCAGTGATAAAAAGAAATTTCCCAGGTATGCATTGCATCTTGTCTATTTACTATTTAAACCAGTTCTGACTAGCTTGTCTTACATCATATTTGTTCATCTCCCCTTCTCGTACTACAATTGCACACCATCACACAACCTTGACCTATACTACGTCATAACTGAACCTTCTCATTTCCATACATATATGCCAGATTAGCTCCATTCACAGGCTGCTTTTATCTTGAACACCCTGTACCATGTATGCAGAGATGAATAGACCAAACCCCAAGGACAATATAAATCTGCTACAAAGAAAAGATCAAAGCACTATCTTTCAGTTAAGAACAGGACATGTTGGACTGAATTACCACCTACACAGAATAAACCCCACACACCTACCACACTGTAGAAAGTGCAGTCACTCATGTGAGACAGTACAGCATATCTTGCTTGAATGTCCTGGACTGCATAAAGCTAGACAAGAACTCCTCCCACCACACCCATCTGTTCATAATACCCTTTATACTAGTCTCCCACAATTACAGAACACATGCAGATTCTACAAACTGGCATTGGCTGCCAAGAGTGAAAACTTGCAGCTCTGGTTAGAAGAAGAAGAAGAACACCCTGTATTATCCTATATGATAAAACAAGTAAAAACAAAGAACAGTAGTTGTACAAAAACAATATGCAGCGACGTTTTGACCAAAAGGCTGTTATCAAGCAAAAGATACAGCAGAAGGGAAGAATTTCACTTCTTAAATGGCAAACATAACTACAATTAGACAATACATCATTTTCTTGTTTACTTTAGAATCATCTTCATCGCACATGTCCATAATTGCTCCGATCTCCTCCCAAGCATGTATCTCAGTGTGTTAGGTTAACAACTCACGTTCTGTGTTAATTGATGTATCTACTGGGTTTTCTCTGTGGTATTTTCCGTCTTGCCGCACCTATCGGTCGGTATGCATAACTTGAAACCGAGAATATCCTTTATCTTCGTAATATCTTTAGACAATAAATCTTTTAAGGCCCTCCATATAGGGATTTGAGAGCTGTGGTAGCGTAGTTGTTAGTGAACTCGCTTCTCAAGGCTGGTGGTCCGAGGTTCAACTCCGCACTGGGCGCAAAATTGTTCCCGGCCGCGACGGCTCTCAGGTCGACCCAGCCTCCAGCCTCAACTGGGTACTAGACATGCTTTGGGAAAGTAAAGGCGGCCGGTGTGATGCTGACCACATCACACATTGAGTGCCGATGGTCAATGAAAAATACAGGCCTAACACTGTATTGCCCTATATACCACAAGGTATGAAAGGGTTCCTTTACTTTTACTTATATAGGGATTTATTGTCTAATTGTATAGTTATGTCTGCCGCGCTTAAGAAGTGAATTTCTTCCCATCTGGTGTATCCTTTGCTTGATAAAAGACTTTTGGTTGAAACTTCACTTTGTATTGTTATTATACTTTGTAAAGCTATAGGACTTTGTTTTCAAGTGTTTGCCATTGCTACATAGTTTTACTACAGCCATCCCTTATATCAATAATCACCCGAGTGGTTACCAAATTTGGGGTGTAAAGAATAGAACCACTGTTACCTGCCATGCATGTCATAAGAGGCGACTAAAGAGGTTTGGCTGAAATCGGATGCATGTGTCCGCTAGGGAATGCTAACCCGAAACAAATGCTTGCAGAAAACGGATGCACCAGGCCGTAAGGCGCATAACATGGTGCAACGACCCCTCACAATGAAGAATGGGATAACGGATTCTACGGTCGCCAATCTGCCTCTGCGATTTAGCCACGCAGTAAGAATGTCAGACCTACCATCACAAGGGTGGCCAAAACTTACTGCGGGAAGAGGTCAGCACAAACGGGAAGCAGAAATCATAGGAAGTATATCCTACAGAACTGCCCCAGTATGCAGACTTGAGAAGAAAGAGGTGGCCCACTTACACTAGCATCCGAGACAAACTCTATGGCGTGGCTGATAATCTGAGGCAGACGGCTGCCTTTATTAGAGAATCCGAAATTTCAATCTAGTGAGAACGCAAAAGAAGAAGAAGATATCAATAATAAAGTAAAACATCAGGACAAACCTTGGATCAAAACGAAAACATCGCGCTGTTGCTATCTCATTGTTCTCAGTGCTGTCATATTTCCCTCCGCATGCATACATAAAATTGTCCAGCACAGCCACACTAGGATTGAACAATGGAATGAGTGAATCCTTCAGAAACCCATGATGTTTGTTGTGGAAGGTATAGCACTCTAAGTTCTGAGCGTGAGACATGATTACACTCGGATGATTTGATCTAACTTGTGTGCGGCTTGACTGCAACATTGGTTGCTTGCTGGTGACTATGTGGTAGTCCTTGGCTTCTGTCAGTAGATCACTGCACTCCTGGTTTACTCTCATCATATCTACTTTACTCACCTGAGAAAAATAAAGAACATTAGAGAATTTATACATACTAATTCTACCTATATCCTCTTCGTGTCCCTATTGACACATAAGACTTCCACAAGAAACTTCCACTGTTGCCGTTCTGCTGCCTTTCTACCAGCCGTCTCCCATGTCAGGCCACACTCCTTCAACTCTCTCTCCACAGTTCTTCTCTGTTTCCTTTGGACATCCAGGCCTTCTCTTCCCATCCGCTGTCCATCTGAGAGCTGTCCTAGCCAATGCCCCCACTGGCATACGACATACATGTCAAAACACCTTCATCATCGTCTCTTAATGATGGTCTCCAAGGATGCACAGTCTGTTTGTTTCAAAAGCTCCTCATTTGTTATGGTATTTGGCCAGAAATTTTGTAGGATTCTTCTTAAAAATTTATTCTGAAATGTCTCCAACTTGTGTATTATGTGTTGAATCCTTTTACAGCATTCACTACTGTATAATAGCACTCCCATACCTACTATTTATGCCAACATAAATATTTTCATAAGACACAGAAATGAACATAAAAATTCATAAACAAACTAACATTGAAAACAGTTGTACATGTGGACAGGCAAACCAGACTGAAGAGCACATACTTCAAGACTGCCCACAATATGATACACTGAGACAAACTCACAGGCCTAACGAAACAACACTCGACAGAAAACTACACGGATATCCGCGAGAGCTACAAAAGACAGTGAAATTTATACAAGAGACAACATTGAATATATAGACAATATTTCAAATGACCGAAAGAAAAGAAGGAAGATGGTTGGTTACTTCAAAAATATGGACAACAAAAATTCCAAGTTCAAAATATACAAAAATGTAATAAGACTATTCTATTGTTCTATATGGATCCAAAACCTGGAACACAAAACTAGATAAAACATTATTACAGACCTTTGAAAACAGTGTCTTTAGATGAATCTTTGGGCTCAACAAGGATGAAAATCTGGCCAGCAATGGCGGAATGCGGGAGGGCCATTCAGAGTCAGGACTGTTTGATTCTGAACACAACTTTGCTAGCGCATTTCCGCCATGTTTGGTCAGGTATTTTCCAATTTCGTTTGCCGAGCTACTGAGTTAGTGCTTTAGCAACGCTGTGAGCTATGAATGTTACATGGAATGCTTTTGCTGTGTCAACCGTGCGTTTGTTGTGTGTATTCAGAAAATGGCGGACAGCGGTTATGTCGAACAAGCTCAATCTGCTGTATGCAGTTATATTTGCGGGTGCAGAAAGCTGGATTTTGTCGCGATTGATGTTCCCTTCGACAAGAATTGCAATTCAAGTGATGAACAGTTTTGTGTTGCTTCATTAGCGACAGCCATATGCATTTTATGCGGAGTAGGTTGCTTTTTGTGGTGGTACGCGGCTGTTTCATTCTGGAATTAGTTCACATAGGAAACATTTCACAGTTGTTAGCATTTCGTATGATTTTCATTGGCACAGGAACAGAGCAATTATGGGGTGACCCGTTGCAGTGAAGTTGGAACCGTACTTATGAACTATGAAAATGGTGGAGAATGGAAAATGAGAAACAATGGAGATATAAAAAAATCAAATATTAATTACCACCATTATACTTCTGACACATTTACATATCTGGGAAGTGTTATCAACATTCAAGGAGGCACAGATGTTAGGATTAGAATACAAAAGGCAAGATTAGTATTTGCCATTCTGAAGAACATATAGAGCTCAAGAATGATCAGGTATAAAACTCAGATAATGATATGTAACTCAGACAGACAGCACCATACATTTTCTTTATTAGGTTAATGAACTTGAGAGGGACTCTCTGTCTCAACAGCTTCAATATTGTATCATAATCAGTTTGGACAATGTTAATTCAATGTACCAACGTGCATTCTGAGTGATTCATTGAGTATGATCTGAAAGGCTGGTTCGGTGCGAATTCAATTAACTGAATCCTTACAAGCGTCAACAATGTGCAGAATTCCACTTATCTACATTCCGGGGCACATGGGTGTCGTTGGCGGTGAGAGAGCAGACAGGCTGGCTGGCTCTGCCACCATATCAGAGGGTCAGCCAATGGATAGAGCTGACTTAAACGCCCTCATAGAGTGTGGCCACAAAGAGGATTTTCATTTAAACTAATCCACGTCAACTACTAGATTGCAAGAGCTGGATTGAAGATTGGAGTGGCCAGAAAAGAACTGCACAACAGGTATATGAGTAGGCTCATCAATGAAAACCGAACTGGTACGGTCAGTCGCTGGACACTGTTGGAGATATTGCAAAGGAGATTGTAACACCTATGGACATGTCCAGAGTGCAATGAAGATATTCGAAACTGAAACCAACCTTCTCCACTAGCTCTTCTCCAGCCAATAAAGGCAGTCTTATATTCTTCATCAGCTCAGCTAGATACTGTGCTCTCTCAGTTTTATCATGGTCTATCCACTGTAGAACAATAGTAAACAGTCTGTACTCTGTCGGTACTCTCAGGCTGTTGTCTTGCAGCATAGTGGCTAGCTGTGTGTGTGTCAACTTGCTGAACTGCTCTGAGGAGCTTACAATCTGAAGAAAAGAAGAACAATAAACCGTGAATGAAATTGTTTGAGATTTACTTAATTGTTCAACAGGGTAAAGATATGAAATTTTAATGTTTGCAGCTGTTACAAAATAAACAGCAATACACAATAAACAGCAACACAAAATAAACAGCAACTGTGGTTACTGCCTGTAATACCGCTTTTTAGAGCGATGTAGAACAGGGGTGGGGGACATGATTCTGTAGAATTTAATGGCCCCATGGCTAGTGCAGCCACAACAAAACTGTCCAGGTTCTGATTTTTTTCTTTATGGCCCTGACATAAAAACCTCTGTGGCCATACCAGGGTTTGAACCAGTGCCATTTGTCCAGACTCTCCATGATTGCAGCTGTAAAAAGAGTGTAGAACTTGTTTATATAAAAATCATGGCATATCCTAAAGGACGCAGCCATCAACAACAGTAAACTAGTTGATTTTCTAGGCACCACTTATACGTTCAGTAGTTTGCATTGCTTTCTGAATGGTGAGGTCTATTTTTACCTTTTGTAAAATCCCACGGAAACGAATATGCTTCCAAACTTGCCCACCGTGGGGTTTGAACCAGGTACGCTTGGGTTCGTGATCGAGCTCACTACTGCTTGAGCTACAGACACTTGTTTATATAAAAATAATAATTCCTCTCGTACCGTTATCGTTACATAGGGCCTGCAAGTAATTTCTCCATACCACTCTATCCTGGGCAACTCGCCCAATCTCCTACATGGAACTGAGACTGATATTTCCTGCATCTCTCAGCAAAGTTCATTTCAGGGTCTCTTTAGGTCGACCTCTCTTTCTTGAACCCTTTGCATCCCACTTCAATGCCTGCTTTGATATACGTTGATCATTTCTCCTCAAGGTGTGCCCAACATATCTCCATCTTCTCTTTCTTATAACAGTTGTCACTAGTGGTTGACCAGACATGTCTTTGTTTATATACTATGTATTTTATTGGAGAACATTGCTAGGTTGGTAGTTTTCTTTGACAGATAGCTGCTGATGTGATCAACATCACACTGCCTGTCTTTACTTTCAAATGTGTCTCTGGTACTTACTTGAGGCTGGGTTGACCTGAGAACCATTTGCAATTGGAAAAATCTCACCCCAACTGGGGATCAAAACAAGACCCCTCATCTATCACTGCACTAACCACTGCTCAGTGGCAGTAACTTCGTCTATTTCTTCTTTTTTGCGTTCATTCTTTACGACCAATTTGAATCACTCTTTGTGATATGTTTGATCTTTGCCAAAACGTGTATACATTGCACATTGGTTGGTAAGCCCCTAAGAGCATAAACTTCTACACATGCATCCGATTTCAGCCAAATCTCATTAGTCACCTCTTACGACATGCGTGGCAGGTAACAGTGGTTCTATTCTTTACACCCCAAATTTGGGCCCCGGTAACCACTCGGGCATGTGGCAGTAACAAAATGAGAGCTGAACACTTACTACAACAAATAGTCCTAACTAATAAAGAACATATGAAGCTTACATGTCAGTTATCAGTACTATTGTAGAAAAGTCTCTAAAGATATCGACTGCCTTAGACTAACCATGGCGTTGTTCAAAAATAAAATGTAACAACATTTAATAGTGTACACAGAAGAGTTTCTCAAAGCGTAACAAGTTTCCTATTAAATAAAGACAAAAAGAGCCTAAAACTAAAGGACTGACTTTCCATATGGCTCAGTCTGCCTCCTGCAAAAATAGCATGTGACCTGTCGAGACTATAGCACAAAACAGGAACTCCGTAGCTCTTGCAAAAATCCTAGGGATCTCTAGAAAACAATGCACTTGTGGATAATCTTTACACTTACTTAAAAAGTGCTTTCTTTATATAAACTGAAAGCCCGTCTGCCCAGCGTGTTCATAGCGCGTTGGACTACGGGTGACTATCCCTCTGTGTGTGCGGGTTCAATTCCGGAATGGCAGAAAAAGCCACATATTCCCCAGATTTACGGTGTTTGTGGCACCGAACCGAAGGGTTATGATGTACATGGCACCGAGCCGAAGAGCTCAAGTGCTTCTGGATCTAAAAAAAAAATATATAAACTGAAAGAGTTTACTCACAAAAATGTTCATGAATAGTAATAGTTTCAGTAAATAGTATCAGTTTTTCAAGATAAATCATAGTGCCATTTCAAATGAATAACATCATTTCTTTGACATATATAAAACTATATCTCTGACATTCCCCCGATCCAGAAGCACTTGAACTGAAAGCTCTTCGGCTCAGTGTCATGGACATCGTAACCCTTCGCTCGGTGCCACAAACACCGTAAATTGGGAACCTGTAGCTTTTCTGCCAGTCCGCGGAGTTGAACCCGCACTTACAGAGGACTAGTCACCCGTAGTCCAACGTGCTACGAACACACTGGGCAGGTGGGCATATCTCTGACATAAAGAATAGTACTTCTTTCCCTTCAAATATAGTAACTTTCCAGCTAAATGAAAAAAATTTGAATCTACAAGGAAACAGAAGTCCTCTTAACTCCTTGTGGACCTCACACTAAGTGACGTTTTTACTCCAAAAAAACATATGTGCCCTGGTTCGCTAAGAGTTAATGAAGAATAGAATAATGGGTTTGAAGATTGGTGTGGCAAGAAAAGAACGGTACAACAGGTATACGAGTCGGCTCATCAATCAAAATAGAACTGGTACTGTCAGTCGCTGCACGCTGTTGGAGATATTGCGAAGGAGATCGGAGCACCTATGGACATGTCCGAGTGCAATGAAGATATTCCAAACTGAAACTGAAGAATAGAAAACTGGAATGGAAATAAGTCAGATGAAAATATAACTGAAAATATAACTTGAGACTCAGAATGCAGCAAATGAGAAGACTGAGGTTAGCGAACTAAAGCAAATCAAAATCATACTCCACATCCAAGTGGTTGCTATGGTAACCTGCTGCCTTACTGAAGTCTGGCAAAGACAGAAGAGATCAAAGATTGAACACAAATCCTTATTTAAAAATGAAATGCTGAAAATGGATGTGTTGGTTTGAATGATAGAGATATTATAATGTAGCCTTGTCGCTGTCTGCAAGACAACATGACAAAACATCCTTTTTTAGGACAAACAAAGAACAGAAAAAAATGTGGCAGAGTGGATTGAAAATTATGGTCTATGTTCTAGAAGTATTAACACTTTGCTGACCAGCCATCCTGAGCATTACTGTCTCCCATTACAAGGGTGTTTGCAGTTTTCTTACAAAATAACTGTTTTTAAAATTAAATTCATAAAAATTTAAAAAGCGACATACAGTCTCAAAATTTTCGGAGCACCATTATGAATGGTTGTAACATCCGAAAAAATATTTTATGTAAATTTGTCGCATAATTATGAGGCGGCCATCTTGATTTTGTGTGGCTATTTATAGAAATTATAGAATATGTTTAAAAACCAGCCACTTTTCCTAGTTTTTAGTGAGTTTGTTCAATTTCAAGGCAATAATATGTTAGGGACATGGTTATCAGTGAATAAAACAAGCTAATTATGAGTACTGGTTTAACGATTGACAACATATTTCAACATAAAAACAGACATAAGTTTGAAAAAAATGCAAAACATTTTAATTTTCTTTTGAGTGTATTGTTTTTATGCGGCATCTCACAATAAGTGTTTGTGAATGTTAAATGAATAAACTACACCTCTAGTTATAGTCTTATCTGCTTCCTTCATGAACTGGGGTTTATATTGTAGCTGTATGCCTCTGCAGGAGTTTTTGCAGGGAACGTTGATAATCCTCAACTGTGTGGTATAACTTGATGCAGAGTGTCAAGCATAGAGGTAAACATTGAAATTTGGGCAGCATATGCAAGTCAGGCTTCTTTTCCCTGCAGCTGTACACAATTTACAGTCTAGTCTGTATCTTGGGTTTACATATTTGCAATGAAATGACACTCACTAAATCATGATCTTGCGGACATGAAGGCGTCACATTTTGTTGAAGAATAGCAGGTTCGAGAAAAGTAATACTGACATCCTGCCTAAACTTCTTTGATGTGATAGTTGTTGTGGAGCTTGCAGTGTTGTAGCTTATGTGCCAATTGAACTGAGCAGTTTCATCTATGAAATGATATAATAGCAGGTACCACTTATAGGATCTGTGTGGGTTGGTCGAAGTGGTCGACTTCCCCCATACCTTTATTTTATTTTTCTGCAAGTACTGGCTTCTTGGTTATTATGAATTTTCAGACTGTCTTGTCCATAACACCATTGGAGTGAACAGTAGATATGTGTCATGCCAGATAACTGCCAGCATAAGTTTATCTTCTGTTGCACAAAACACAGGTTGATCTGTCGTGTTAATTTCAGTTGCATTTTCTTCAGGAAAATTATTCCTGTTTTCAGGTACTGTTCCACACGCACCTATCTGCATTTATTTCAGCTCTTGAAATAAAGCTGGGCTTGAATGCAAAACTGTTACAGTAGAGTACATATCCTTTGTTTTTGTATCCATAAAGATCTTTCACAAACTTGGATGAAACACAACCATAGATGATGATACCTGACACAATCTTAATTATTACATCAGTAGTCTGAGACTGGTGGTTTACAACACATTTCCATATCAATCTGAAGGCACACTATGAATCCTTAAATTTCAAATGCACCAGTCTGGTCACAAGTACGATTTTTGTACATGACACTTCATGTGTACTGATATATGTGATTTTCACAGTACCTATTCACTTCATCAGTGATCAGATCTATGGCAGTATCAGGAAAATAAGCTTGAAAGAAATCAATGGGCATATGATATACCGCAATACCCAGTTACAGTTGCGTCTGACGTGACACATCGGTCACACTACTCACACACGATGTTATTCGTATAGAAGAATAATGTCAAGCTCAAATAGTTCGTTTTGAGAACTATTACTCCATCTCCATAGATTATTTACATGTGCAATTCTGTTCTGGTCTCTTGTACCACGCCCACTTCTTACTTCAGATGTACCAACATCAACCCTATCGTGTAATTCAACATGTTTGTCACTACTGTCACATGCGGTATTATTCGCAGATACATCTCTGCTTAACCTTGCGGTATCACTTTCGTCACAATATTCGCTGGCAGAGTCAGAATAATCTATGTTATAAGTCTAGTTTATGTTATCAGACATTATAAAAATACTGGAAGTGTACTTGTAACAAAGTAACAATTTTTCACAAAACATTGCTTCAAAAGGGTCTAACTTTCGATATCCGGCAGCCATTTTGGAATAATAAAATGCCCGGATGACACGTCAGCGCTAAAGTTATCAATACTGCCGTCTGTTTGCATTCAACATGTTTGAAATTGACGATCGTCGGTTGGTCTCTAAGACTTTTCCGGCAATTCGACGACCGTCGAATTTGGTCTAAAGTGTTAAGTGAGTATGCATGAGATAGAGTGTTAATCCAACCTCAAAGTTGTCCATCATATACTGTAACGCTTTAGCTTGTGTTGATGTGAGAGTGTACATTTGTGCCAGGTTGAGAATATCTGTACAGTTGTATATTGTGAGTGCCATTTCCAAGTACTTGCTGCACAGTTCTACTGCCACACTGACCTATGAGAATAATATATAGAAAATTACGATAGACATTACATATAAAGATCTTTCAGAAATAAAGCAACATGTGGTGTCTTCTATCTGGCAACATGAGGGGGCGTCGGCTACTGATTAATCAAGAAGAGCAGGCTGGAAAGTCCCTGTCCAGGCAAAATTCATTAGAAATGATTACAAATAGAATCCCTACATATCTTCACCACAATTACATTGGGGACCCTTGCTGGTGCTACGGAGTTTGTATACTACAACAGAGATTTTCTTGTGTAAGAAAGAGATCAGCGCACACATGGTTACTCACCGAAGTGCAATGATGATGATCCTACCAATCAATCAAAAATAAATGTTTTAGGAAAATTCTGTGAATCTTTTGGCAAGAGATGATTGCAAATGAGGAACTGTGGAAGAAAACTAATTACTTACCATGATCAAAGGAAAAAGATAAGAGACAGCTTGATATTTGTAAAATGTCTCCAGTCATTTGGCAAAGACAGATCTCTGTGATGTACAACAGACAGCAAGCTGAAAATTGATCGTTCGAGTGAATGCAAATGTCGGTTCGCACAGGTCATCGCTTGGTACTCTCTCTGGCGAAAATCACACATAGGTCACACAGAGTGGTCAACGAGTGGTTGTTCTAGAGCAATCGCGGAATTGGCTCTTTGGACTATAATCACATGCAGATTGTGCTTTGTGATCAATAAGTAATGTTTTTAGAGCGTCTACTATGCTAGAAATGAGGTGGTTTTTGCAGTGGTGACCAACAGATCCTACCTGAGTACGAGTCTATGCAACTCTAAGCATAGCACTACACACCTAGAGTTGTTGGAGGTGTCTGGGTCTGCAAGAAAGCCGGGTACTCTCCCCCACACACTATAGGAAAAAGGGTGAATCTCATACTTCCTGGGGGTTTGACAACAACAGAGACAGGTTTTACCAAGGGAAACCTGGAGAAGATCTAGTGGAAAGGGAAATAAAAGAATGTGGACTGATATGTGTGATCTGAGCCTACAAGTAGGCTAGCACATTCCATTTTTGCAACGCTTTTTATTTACTAGGGTGGCTTCCTTAGGCCCTACCTTAGTTGTCTCTTATGACTTGCCTTGTAGGCCGTAGTGTTAGTACTCTTTGCTCCCTTGAGGGCCCCGGCAACACATGGCAGTACTCGCTCTATCTAGAATTCTCTTTCTGACTTCCATAGACAACAATTTGCTGCAAATAATGACCTTCACTTTCTGAAATGATGTCTTTGGTCTACAGGTAACCATATTGACAGTGAGAATACCAGATTGTTTACATTCAAATATTAAGATCTTAACCACTCAAGTCATCAGCATCCTGAATTTCTCTTACCTGGAGATGTGATGCTGCAGATAAAACTTCTTCAACATTATCTGTGGTCAGCTCCAGACAGCCAGTGTAAGCAAAGTCTACAACAACAGCCAAGCAACCGGCATTTACTCCCTTCAGTTCAACAAACTCTTACCTGGAGATGTGATGCAGCAGATAAAACTTCTTCAACATTATCTGTGGTCAGCTCCAGGCGGCCAGTGAAGCAAAGTCTACAACAACAGCCAAGCAACTGGCATTTATTCCCTTCAGTTCCACAAACTCTTACCTGGAGATGTGATGCAGCAGATAAAACTTCTTCAACATTATCTGTGGTCAGCTCCAGGCGCCAGTGTAAGCAAAATCTACAACAACAGCCAAACCGCCAGCAGTTACTCCCTTTAGTTCCACAAACTCTTCCTGCTTTCGCATAAAGCCAGTCAGCATGACCGGGAAGTAGTCACTGCATGCAGCCATCACTGCACGGTGAACAGGAATGCGCTATAAGTTTGAGATTTGAAAGAAAACAACACAAAATGTTCTAAATATAGCTTTCTGGCACTTTCTTTCTAATCACACATCTAAAGTAATCATGTTTATTTTTTATTTCTTCTTTTGTCGTCACACTGCTACCAGGTTGTTGCCCAGTTTTGTGGTTTTTTGCTTTTGTCTTGCACTGTTCTAGTGGCTTAGGTGATAATTATTTTTGTTTTTTTGATAGGATTCTGCTATGCCATCTAACCATCTTTTTTCGTTGTTTTTCACCTTCTTTCATGATGTTCTGTTGTAGAAGACACTGTATACTGTGGAGTTTGGCTGCATTCTTATCTAGTGGTCGAACCACTTCATTCTTGGTTATTGGTTACTAAACTGACGTCATTGCACTCCGGGCAAACCCATAGGTGCTCAGTCTCCCCAACAGATATCGAAGAGTATGCATACTGATGGTTCCTGTGGCTCGCTGATTAAACACACCTCTCACTCTGCCTCTCAGGCATCCAGTTCGACTTGAACAACAGGTAATTCCAAACTGCTTAAATCGCTTGATCAATTCAACATCGATTTTAGTGTCCTCATCCAACAGAGAATCTCGAAGAAACCGAAGAATATCCCCCTTATCCATCTTCAACTCCCCAACAATCGTGCTGTTGATGCAAGCCTGTCTGCTCTCTCATTACCGTAAACACCAGCATGCCCAGGACAGTATATCCACGTAAGCCGCTGGAGGTTAGAAACTTCTATAGACGACATCCACTCATGCCGAAACCTGCCCTTCTGGATCTTGTGAAGCATCGACTGAGAGTCAGATACAACAACTGCCCCAGTAAATGAAGTCCCAGAAATCCAATGGAGGGCAGCAGTAGTGGCCTCAACCTCCATCCTCATACTAGAAGTAGTTGTCCTGTATGCCCCACTTCGCTCTGCAACAACCTACCATGCGCATTAGCCAAGAAACCCCAGCCGGATTTCTCACCAAGTTTAACCGACCCATCGGTATATAAACAACATCATCATCCCTTGCATTATCTTCTATCAGCTGCTTAACTCTGAGATCAGCCTTCATGTTGCCCAATCTCTACATTCTCTTCCAAGAGTAATGATAACGTTGAGATAGTTCATCATGCTACCATCTGTTGGGATCCATTCTTCCCTTTTGGTAGAGTCGCAACCGTAGTCACCTGGCCAATCGTTCTCTCAGCCTGGGCCATCCACGACATGCCACGCTGATTCTCGTGCCCTTAACATCATTAGTGTTCTTGTGTAGTGGATGTCTCTTATCCGAGTAACCCGCATATATGCCTTGGTTTGGCGATTGCATGACGGGAGCGTAGTGACAGAGGCCAAGCATATATCTCATCTTCACAATGGGGGTATCTCTAGTGCAACCCAGAACTATACGCATACCTTCATTCTGAACCCGTTCAGTCGTTCACATTGTGATCTTGATATAGTAAAATTCCGAGTCCGTAATCTACCACTGACATTACCAGTCGATCGAACAAAGGGCAAGTAGTCTCTGCTCAAGGTGTGCGGCCACCATAACTTTGAGAGCCGCAAGACCACGCTTGCACCGTTGTATCGTCTGTTCAATATGGTGTTTGAAAGATAGACTACGATCAAAGGTTATTCCAAGATAGCGAAGCCTGTCTCTGCGATCGATGGTATGTTCATCAAAGATTACACAGGGTAGGTCAGCCTTGACTATGTGATTATTCAACGAGCACCACAACATACACGCTTTTCAGGATTGACCTGAGAGTGAGACTCTCTACACCAACCCGAGATGGTATGCAATGTTTTCTGAATGTCGTCAACCATCTCTTGTCTATCTGACCCAGTCCTATATATTAAGATATCATCTGCAAATGTCAATATCCGACCCAATCCGGTTGGCTGAATTTTAGCTACATTTGCTGTGTAAATATTAAACAACACGGGTGATAGAGGAGAACCCTGGGGTAATCCGGGCATATCTGAGCAGGATCCGATGTCCATGTTCCTAAGCGAGTGCAACGGTTCTCTCCATTAAAGAAGCAGCTATCCAGTTTACCAGCCAAGGATTAACTTTACATTTAATCAAAGCGCACCATTATTGAATAATTCACCTTGTTATAAGCATCCTCCAAGTCGATGGCCACAGCAACAGTCTCTTGCTTGGATTGGAAGCCTTCATAAACATCATATGCAAACATGCCAGCATTGTCCCATGTCCCTTTCATTGGCCGATAGCTACCCAAAGTGTCAGGGAGAATGTGGTCATTCTCCAAATGACACATTACCTTTCTGGCCACTATCTTCTCTAGTAATGTGCCATATACATTTTGCAAGGTGAGTATGCGGTAGCTGCTAAGCAATTTAGGATCCTTCCCATGTTTGTGGAGCGGTCGTAAATAATTATGAAGCCAATCCTCGGGTACCACAGCATTCTGTACACTTTTATTAAAATCCACCACAACTGCATTAATAACAGTCTCGTCCAGCTGTTTGATGTGATGATATTGGACACCATCAGGCCCTGGAGCGGTGCTGTGGCTTGCCTTGAGTGCATTAACAACATCCTCCTTTGTTATTAAGTCAATGTAAGGTTCTCCAGAGCTAGTAATATCACGAAGAGCACTTATGATATTATGGCGGTCAGTTTTATCACCTTTTTCTGTCTGTTCCACGAAAGGATGAAGGAACCCCTGCCCTTTCTGCATCTGTTGTCAGACGGATCCTGGAGAGTCACGTAAAGTAGGAAAAGACTGGCTGGTATTCCTCCTGTTCATTTTGCGATGAAACTGCCAGAATTGATATAGAGACTTGTCGCCACAGACTTGCGTTATGAAAGTCTCCCATAACCCACTCTTTGCCTCACTAGCCAATACTTTGAAATCCCCAGTGGCTTTGTGGCGAATATCAGACTTTTCAGCCACATCACACATATTTCTAGGTCGCTTCTTTCGTGCTCTCTGCCATGACTTTGTAGCAGCCTCTTTTTCCAGCCATGCTTTTCAACATTTTCATTCCACCAAGGTGGTTGCAGGAAAGGAGTCCTAGCAGTCTTCTTTCTGGCAGTCTGTCGCAGTATACGTAATGGGTTTCGTGATCAGAGTGGCATGGCGTGTACTGAAAGACAGATTTGGGTCTTCTGTGTGGCAAATTATTGGCCTTATTAAGAAGAACAACGCAGGGAGATGATCACTATCTTGAGCCCCAAGAACATTCCATCGAGCAAAAGTAGCATCAGTTGTGGAGATCAGTGCCAGATCAATGACACCATCAGTGTTATCAGGTCTAGAAGCTAACCGAGTTGGGCGGCCGTCATTCAATATCGTCAAGTCAGAGTTTAGTAGAGCAGAACTCAAGCGTGCCCTGTCTATTCTCGGTAGCGTTGCCCACTCCTTTGATCGTGCATTGAAATCCCTGCTATGAGAAACTTTGTGCGTGGTACATCTGAGAGTTTCTCAAGGAAATCCCAGTTATCTTCAATATTTCATTCTTTGTTTCTCAATGTAATTCAAGCTAGGTTCTGTCTCAACTTTCTCTCTGATACTGGCGACTCCATCTTCTCTGGTGCTATGTGTAACTTTTCATAGGCACCGCATTTCACAAGTAGTTAACTTTTGCGACTGTGCTTTGCTCATTGTCCATGTTTGGCTCTGGTAACACAAAGTAGACATGAAAATGCTGTTATCAAGCTGTCAGTGAGATGTTTGGCTGCCTTAACAATGGGGCTAGCTCGTAGGTTACAGCATTTGCTTTCAATAAGTGAGCAATGGACAATCATTGCAGATTACTATCTTGCAAACAGAATGAGTCAATGCATGCATGTATTCTACATTTCTGTATCTATTTTATGCATCTCTCTAAAATGCTTTGATACAGACACCTCATACTGAGAATCCTTGCAAAATAACCAAAGTAACTGCAACAACTCAAGAGAAACTAGCATAGCTGAGAATCGTCGTACTGCTGAGGCAGAGAGAAAACGAGCTGTACAAAAGACAGAACCCCACATGTCCAAACATGATTATATATACCCACCTATTGTAGAGGATTGTGTTGCAGGATTGGACTCTAAACTCACCAGAGATGTGCCTAAACACTTATCTGGGGCTGTTGTCAATCTTGCGACGACAGCTATTATTATCCTCTGTTTTGTGTGACAGTCTGAAGTTGCATAAACTACCCAACCCCTAGTTACTTTTAACGTTTGACATGTAACGTTCTCTGCACAAAGGTATCTAGGAATTCAAACAGGGAGTTTAAACTATTCACTTCTACTAGTTCCTTTCTGCCCTCAATCTTCACCATCTTCTAACTTACATCTCGGACCCTCACCGGTGCTACATAATTTGTGCCCTGCCGCTGAGATCTTCCTGTGTAAGAAAGAGATTGGAGCACACATGGTTACTCACTGAGGTGCAATGATGATGGTCATATCAATAAAGCAATCAATTTAAAAAATATATTTCTTTTGTTTGTGATATTACTTAAGAAAATGTATAGAATAACAACAATAAAATGACAATTTTTTCAGTCCAGACCTCTCCATCTGCTATAAGAGTGTAGTCACACAGAGTGTTGGACTTGCGCAACTCTTGCAGACCATGCAGCAGCGCACAACAGTGGTTTTCTGTTGAGCAGGGCATGTAGTTAGGTACAGACTTTTCATTTGTGCTTGAAGATGGTCCTGGCTTGTCCTCATTACTTGCTCCTATAAAATCAAATTTAATATACGTTGAAAGATAAGCACGAGGCTGATCATTTACTTCCTGTACATATTTTTAAAATGGGAAAGTATAGTGTGTATTTACATGGCATTCACACAGTATATGTAACAACCATTTTCCTAAGCATGTGATAAAATAGAAACCTGCTATCTGTGCGCATGTTTAGGTTGGAATGTAAACATAGATGATGAGGTGAACTCCAGAATATCCATGGCTAGCAGTTCGTTTGGTAGATTGTACGCCAATGTCTGGCATAGGAGTGGTATCAATCTTCAGACCAAGCTAAATGTATACAGAGCTGCAGTGATCCCAGTACTGCTATATGCCAGTGAGACATGGACTGTTTACACCCGTCATGCTAAGAAGCTGAACCATTTTCACACAAATTGTCTAAGAAAGCTGCTGAAAATCAAGTGGCAAGACAAGATCCCAGATACCACTGTTCTTGACAGAGCTGGTATTCCCAGTATTAACAACATACTTATGAAACACCAACTTCGCTGAGCGGGACATCTCGTCCGCATGCCTGATCACAGGATGCCAAAGATATTATTCTACAGTGAAATGTCGAGTGGCAAACGCTCCCGAGGGGCCAAAGAAGAGATTCAAAGACACGCTAAGTCCTCTCTAAAATCCTTCGAAATCAAGATTGATACCTGGGAAAAAGCTGCACGGGGCCGAACATCCTGGCGTTCACTCCTACGAAAAGGTGCAAAATCCTGTGAGGCAGCACGTCAAGCAGCATCAGTACTGTGTAGACAAAAGAGAAAGGCCAGTGCACACGAGTCCCAGACTGTAGCAACAATCTCATGCCCACACTGTCCACGACTCTTCAAGGCACGCATCGGACTGACAAGTCACCTACGTGTTCATTGACTGATATTACATTTTGTTTGTTGGATGAAGTAACTATGTGGTTATAATCATATTTGATTGCGAACATTATTATTATTAGGTTGGAATCACATGATTAGTAAAGAACTCTCAAAGTCCCTCACGTTGTAAAAATGGATGTGAATGTTCTAGGAACGTGTGTGCATTCATTTCTGCTTTCATCTTGAAAAAAACTGGCTCTGAAACTTTTTGAAATGCTGCAATCAGATTTCACATAGCTTTGCCCAAGTAGATTACAGACATCTGAGTGATATTCCCATTCTAAAAGTGGTGGCTGATCATTTGAAGAAGATCTGTGTCATGGCAGACTCAAACATTGACCAGAATGCGTCACTTGTTCAAGAAATCATAAGCTCTATCGGATATCTATCAGAGGGGTTGCATAAGGTGTACGAATTTCATTTGGCACTTGCAAACAAATCTTCCCTATCATGACAATGCCCCTGTTCCCAGGTCTTTGAGGAAGCGAGCACCTTACTTCTACATCACAAAGACACCCCCCCAAATTATTGTAATTCAGGTAATAACCATATTTGCTTCATCTTTCTTACACAGAAAGATCTCAGTGCGTGCACAAATTCCTTAGCACCTGTGAGGGTTTGAATGTAATTTTAAGGACAGTGAAAATTTGTATGAATTTCATTTATAATTTGTATTAATGATTTTTACCATGGCAGTGGTATTCCAGTCTATTTATAACAGTTTTTTAAAAACACTGCGACAGGCTCCATTATGTGCTCAAGAGCACAGAACCTATGTCTTATCATTTGTCTCTGATAGGACTAGGGTCTTGATCTCACCTACATTGAGATCAGAGATCTCTGGGAAAATAACCTGATTACCCCACAACTGAAATAACCGAGTACTTCTAAAGTGAGAAGTGAGCAGCGTACTTCACTGACAGAGACCACCGATGACATAAATCTAATATGATGAAGTGAAGAGGTTTGTCTGGAGAAGATGTATGAATAACTGAGGAACAGAGCACCCAGATCGCCAGAAAGATGATGCATGTTACCTGCTCAAAAGAAAAGAACAAGTCAAAGTCTTCAGACAGCACAGGTCACAACAGACTGATGGGCCATCTGTTCAACAAGCTAAAGACAGAAATTTATTAGTTTGACTGTGGCAAAGACAAAAATAAAGTGCGCCCCTAAAGTAATTTTGAGGAGTGTGAAAATTTGAAAGCACTATTTTTAATTGATATTAGTTATTTTCTGGTACTTCTTTACAGCTTGGTGTCTGAAGCGTCAATCATACCCAGCAACAATCAGGCTGACCTTTAAGTCTGGAAACACATAATAAGAACTCATACATAAAAACAAACATATGGACAAGGAAACCACTAGTATAAGTCTCCTGGGTGCCCGAGTAGTTACCGGGGTCGTTCTTGGCAAAGATCAAACATATCACAAAGAGTGATTAAAATTGGTCATAAAGAATGAACGCAAAGAAGAAGAGTCTCCTGGGAGAGACTGAGCAATTATGGGTCTGCCCTGAGTGCAATGGCGATCTAGTAACCAATAATCAATGGACAAGAATGTTCTATGTAAACAACAAAAGAATTGTTGGACGCACACACAGAAACAAACATATAATTCAAAAGTAATAAATAACTGCAACAGAAAAAATATATCACAGCAGAGGGAGAACTCTGATGTCTAACACACTTGAAGAAATTTACCTTGAGTGTCGGGCATTTTAACCATACTGTCACATGTATTTTCTAGAAACCGCAACCGTACACTTGAAGTATTTCGGGTAGCATATTGAGCCTGCTTTTTTGGTGATAGAGGCATTTTTCCCCAGCTATTTTCTCTGCAATTCAAATGGGTAAAATGGGTCTAAATCTGAAATGACTAATCTTTCATAATTGTCACTGCTATGTTTTGGTGATGTCTCAAATCAATTCCAAAAGAGATAAAACATTGCGACATGGACATGAGTTATAATTCTAAAGGACAAGGAAGACATAAATTCTTTTGTACATTCATTCTGCAAAGATAAACTGTAGTAGTGCTGTAATTCTCATAAAGATGTGAGATGTTTAGTCAACACTTAAACATCATCACCACTCCTCAAACTAATTAGTCCATAAGTCGCCCGAGTGGTTACCCGGGCCCAAATTTGGGGTGTAAAGAATAGAACCACTGTTACCTGCCACACTTGTCATAAGAGGCGACTAAGGAGGCTTGGCTGGAATCGGATGCGCATGTCCTAAACGTGTAGAAGTCTTAGTCTAGCGTTTAGAGGCCTACCAAACCAATGTGCAACGTATACACGTTCTTGGCAAAGATAAAAATATCACAAAGAGTGATTAAAATTGGTCGTAAAGAACGAACGCAAAGAAGAAGTCCATAAGTTCTCGGATATCTTCCTCGGCATGTGGTGACTAACAACAACATCACTGTGTTGACTTACTATTCTTCTTTGGCTTCCAGTGCAGCATTACCGCTCTTGTTTTGCTACAAACTTTTTGATTTGATACCATAAATAGTAAGTCATTTTTCTAAGATTAGAATGGCCACGTTTTACTATTGTTTCAAAGATTTCAATGTTTGGAGAAAAGCTGTAGCTGTTAATCATTTGTTGTTCAAAAACAGATGCAATTATTGTATGATGTGCAAGTTCTGAATAAATGAGCATAAATAGATAATCGGCTCACTACAGTCGACGTCGTATTATACTATACTAGTTTTAATATAATATCAATACTTTCTTCTTTCTCTTCTAGTTCGTTTCCCACATAAATAAATGTAGGTTAAAACATGACCGCAATGTTATGTACAGCTATATAAGCTCACAGCATAAAGCATTCACCATACTATTATGATATGTCCAAGACTGGGGTGAAACTATATGTTGGAGTGCTCAAATGTATTAAGTTTGATTTCTGAGTCATTTTAAACAAGTCTTCTGTCTGCCATATTTGTCAGGGGAAGTAATTCTAATGTGTTCGTCGTCTGTAGGTGAAAACAATTTTGTGTCCGAAATTTGATCGTATAGATATGTATAGCTAGAAATGTGCTGTCCATCGTTTTTAATATAAAAAGGAGTATAAAGCCGAAGGATTAACTTCATTGCACCGGGTTTTACCTCATCTGGCTCGGTCCCTCTCCGCAGAAATGGCACACCGTCTGCAGAGAGTATTGCACAAAGCACGCACTCCGTAGCTCCAGCAACAATTCTAGGGTTCTCTGAAAAAAACTGAGCGCGTGAACTGAAAGGCGCGGTCGGGATTCGAACCCACGACCTTCGACTCACAAGGCAAAGGGCTTAACCACTTAGCTACATATACATATATTGGGGCTCACACAATGATGGTTTGAATCGATCAAGCGATTTAAGCAGTTTGGAATTACCCGTTGTTCAAGTCGAACTGGATGCCTGAGAGGCAGAGTGAGAGGTGTGTTTAATCAGCGAGCCACAGGAACCATCAGTATGCATACTCTTCGATATCTGTTGGGGAGACTGAGCACCTATGGGTTTGCCCGGAGTGCAATGACGTCAGTTTAGTAACCAATAACCAATAACAATGATGGTTATGGAAAGGCGGGCGCCGTGTCATATATGCAATACTCATCATCATTGGCCTCTTTGTCTCAGGAGACAATAGGTGTTGCGTAACGTAGTTCTGCGCTGAATCACAACGTTTCATGTGGCTGTAATGGCCTATTCTGGAGTGGCAATCCTTGCCACAGTTGCTGCATGTAAAACTGAAGACTAGAGCCGATGCATGGGATGTTCTCTGTGCTCTCTTTTGCCTCCACATGTGATGTTGTTTTCTTCTTTCCTTTTGAGCCGCCCCTCACTGCCGCTAGCCATGCTTGCCTGTCTTTGGCCAGCCACTCCCAATGTTTTTTGTCTATGCCGCATGAAGTTAGATTGCTCTTGCAGGTGTCAATGAAGCGTAATAATGGGCGCCCATGCTGTCTAGCACCAGATGCGAGTTGACCATATAGAATGTTCTTTGGGATTCTATCATCGCTCATACGGCACACGTGTCCCAGCCATCTCAGACGTCGTTGACTCAGTAAAGTGTGCATGCTTGGAATGCCAGCACTGTTCAGGACTTCTATATTGGAGATGTGATCTTGCCATCGGATGTTGTATATTCGCCTGAGACAATATGCAATACTACTGTTACTAATAATAACAATAGTAATGCTAATAGAGCTAAGATGCGTCGATTTCTCCAGCAAAAAAGAAAAGGATTGGGTTAGGTCGGGATGCAGTAGGCCTACTAGTAGTAGAATGGTACAAAATAAAACACGATTGCAAAAGTGGGAAGATCGTGTTCATTGAAGTGCTAAAAAAAAAATCGACAAAAATCCCCAGAAAAAATAGTTTTTCTTGAAATCTGATTAACATTAAAGCAAAGGGAGTAAAATAGGGCTCAGTGAATGTACGACAAGGCCGCCATGGCGCCAGCGGGAACCACGTTAGATCAGCGCTGCTATAGAACATATAATATATACCGATTTATAATTTTCACTTTGTACTTTTACAAATTCTTAAAAGAACAACAGATTAAATGATTTGAACACATGCCAAGAATGCCGTTATCGCCAACAACAGAGAGAGAGAGAGGAGTTTCAGGGCTGTGAATCCCACTCGCTGACCAGATTGAAAGAGATGGGTGTCAATATTGTGCAGCCCGAAAAAACGGCATACTAAATATGCAAAGAGATTGATTAATCAACATCGAACTGGCGTGTTGGGTCGCTGGACGCCGCTGGATTTGCTGAGGCGGAGATCGGAGCACCTATGGACATGTAGGGAGTGCTATGATGATAGTTCTCATATAACTGATAACTGAGAGAGCCATACAGAAAAAAAGTATAATGAGTACAAACAAGAGGAAGACCAAGCAAAAGATGGAGCCACGGCATCAATAACAGCCTTACGAAAATGAATATCAGCTTACAAAGTGTCTTAAAACAATCACACACAAGATCGCTACGCCCCCAACACTTCTATAAAGAAGTAAATGGTGGTGGAAGAGAAGAAGAAGAAGACTTAAACATTTAAACTTTTCGTGTCTGGTGAAGTTTTCAATTCTGTGCCACGTTTACAGCATTGCATGTTGTGCGCACGCATTGTTATTTATGTTCACTTGTGTAGTGTCGTCTATCAATATGCTTATTTACCGATCCTCGTTTATCTTGGCAGCATCCTATCCAAAGCCGCAAACACAGACTCTGAGGTCAATACCAGGATACCCAAATTCAGTGCTACATTTGGAAAACTGCGTGTTACTGTGTGTGGGCGAAAGGGGATCACAAAACTGAAAGTTTACAGTAGCGCAGTGCTCACTATCCTGTTGTACGCTATTGAAACAGCGACACTATATAGCCGTGATCATCGTAAATGTATACGATGGCCGCGGTATACGAGACACGCAAGAAAACTAAACAGCTTTCAAATACGTTGTTTCCCAGACTAAAGCGACGTGGTCCATTTTTTCATTTTACGAATACTTTATTGGTTATTGGTTACTAAACTGACGTCATTGCACTCCGGGCAGACCCATAGGTGCTCAGTCTCCCCAACAGATATCGAAGAGTATGCATACTGATGGTTCCTGTGGCTCGCTGATTTAACACACCTCTCACTCTGCCTCTCAGGCATCCTGTTCGACTTGAACAACGGGTAACTAAAATCGATGTTGAATCGATCAAGCGATTTAAGCAGTTTGGAGTTACCCGTTGTTCAAGTATTTTACGAATACACCACTACATGGGCGCCCGCAGGGGGCAGGGGGCACTTGCCCCTGGATTGATTGAAAATAGTCAAATAATGTTACTTTTGGTTATATACATATATTGTGTTAATAAAAATTTGGTTGCTACAGTATGCCCTTCATTACTACAGTGTCCTGTCCGTTCGTTCACCATACAAATACGCTACAGTAAATTAAAACTACATTAAAACATTACTAAAATATTTTGCCCCCTAGAAAATTTTCTGCGGGCGCCTCTGCACCACTATACACCTGTTACGGATTTCCGACGTTAGGTTTCCGATCCAATATTTCGTATTCCATACTTTCTTTTTTCTTTTCCTAATCCTTTTTGTATCACAGCGTCGGTATTTTTTCCGATCCAGAAGCACTTGTGCTTTCTGTGCTTTGGCTAGGTGCCATGGACATCGTAACATTTCGGTTCGGTGCCACGAACACCGTAAATCTGGAGAACCTGCAGCTTTTCTGCCAGTCCACCGAATTGAACCCGCACTCACAGGTAGCTTGTCACCCGTCGTCCAACGCGCTACGAACACGATGGGCAGGCGGGTACAGCGTCGGTATAAGAAGAGATTTCTAGAACGAGCCCTTATCTACGCGTCATAAATAGTGTCTTTCGTCGCCTCTGTTATCTCTGCTACCTCCCTTTTGCGAGCCCAGCCTTTTGCTTGTATCTATTGTATCGGAGTAACATCGCTCTTTGTGGTGCAGTCTGTTGGTAGTCTTCTTATGTGTCCGAACCTTTAATTAAAAAAAAATGAAGTTCAGTACTGACGTTGTACCCACTTTTTTCCTGATGTTCTCATTTTTCAACCGGTCTCTTCTTGTTACACCCAGCATTCTGCGTAGACACTTCATCTCTGTCGTGACTAGTTTTCTTCTATCGTTTGTTGTCAGCACCCAGGTTTGATACTGATAGCATAATGTGGGTAGAAAGATTGTGTTGAACATTGCTCTTTTGTGTTCATGGTGACATGTTTGTATTTTAAAATTGGCGCGATTTGTCATATCATTTCTTCTTCTTCTTCAGCGATCTCTGGTCATGCGCTTAATTTACTGTGGACCACAAACTGGGCAGACAGCTTCTGGTCTGTCAGGTTTCCCCAAAGCTTAGTTTTCAGGTCGACTGGGTGTGGCCACATGTTGCTTCTCAGCTCACACAGAAGAGGACAGTCTTGCAGGATATGCTCTGGTGTCTGTTCTGCCTGCTGACACTGGCAGAGAGCTGTTTGGCTTATTTCTAGTCATATCATTTGATTTGCTTTGTTGCATCTGTGCTGGATTTCGTTAATTATTCTTCCATTTGTGGAAAAAATGTTCCCATAGGTATGTAAAGTCTATGACTTGTTTGAATGGGCTACTGCCGATGGTGATATTGGTAGTGTTTTCTTCTCTAGCGAATATCATATTCTATACAAATATCACAAACCTCAGTGGTATCTCATTACGTTTTGAAATACAATTCCATTGGTTTATTATCTCCGTAGCGACACGAAGGCTCCAGATCATAGATTCCCAAACTTTTTCCGTCCACCGCCCACTTTACACAACATAAACTTTGTAACGCCTCCTTCCACACAAATAACATTTTGCCAACGCCCCCTCCCCAGATATACATGCTCTATTTTCTCTTTGACATCGTAAATTAATATATATTTATGTCATACATGGTCAATTTTCAAATGGTTATATACATGAAATAGAAAATTGATGAAAACACGGATCGTGTAAGACGGGCATAAGATGAATTTAAATGCAGAATTCAAATTTTAAATGATTATTCAATCGCAAAATCACGAAAATAATTTATTTTAAAATATTTATTATTAATTTCTTCTTTAAGGAGCCACCATAATCGCCTGAACACCCCCCCCAAATTCTTCTGAACCCACTATCGCCCCCTAGAACGCTTCAGCGCCCACTGGGGGAGGCGGTACCGCCCACTTTGGGAAACGCTGCTCCAGATTGATCGTCTCAAGTTTCGTTCCTAGGTGGGAGTGGAAAAGACGATGTTTGATATTGCGAAATTAGTGTCCCCCGCATATTTCTACTTTTCTCTTACTTTTATTTTCATTATCGAAAGAACTTTAACCTTATTTTCAGTTTGATTGAGCAGCAGTAGGGTAACGCTAAAGTAATATGTCTTAGTTCTAGAACACTTATTCCAGGGGCGGCTCGTCATTAAGGGCCAGTGGGGCTGGGCCCCACCCAAAAATAATGTGTAACGTTTATTTATTATTTTATAAATTAAAAAATAACAACCCAGATCCATGATTGTTCCAAAAATATATTTGTCTGGCCCCACCAGTCACGAGCCGCCACTGACTTATTCTTATATAAGGGTATCGCCCGTGGTGTGCCGGGGCCCGCAAGGGAAGCAAAGAATAGTGCCACTGCTACCTACAAGGCATGTCGTAAGAGGCGACTAATGTAGGACATGGGAAAGCTACCCTAGTAAATAAAAAGCATCGCAGAAATCCGATGTTCTGGCCTACTTGTAAGCACATAACTGGCACAAAGTACAATACCTCTTAGGCTCAGATCACATACAAATCACACAGAGTGGTTAACACGTGGTCGATATGGAGCGTTCGAAGAAATAGATATAAAGGTATGCAGTGGCGGCTCGTTGTCATTTTTGTTGGTGGGGCCAGACATTTTATTTCCAGATAAATCATGGTTTTTGGTTGCTATATTTTAATTTATAAAATAATAAATACACGTTATACATTATTTTTGGTGGGGCCCGGCCCACTGGCCCCTAATGACGAGCCGCCACTGAGGGTATACATGTTTAAAGTTCCCGTTGCTAGCTGATAACACACGTTTCAAAGTTGTCATCACAGCTGACATTTCTATATGCCAGTAAATGCTTGTTTATGTGATACCATACATACGTGTCTTTGTCCTGAGACGTCCATTTATTACGAATCACCGCTGCCTTCCTCGGTTTTCTCCAGTTCTGATCTGATCCGCTCTGACCAGATCAGATTTGTAGGTTTCCTCACATTACATGCTAGCAGTGGCGGCTCGTCATTAAGGGTCAGTGTGGCCGGGCCCTACCAAAAATAATGTATAATGTGTATTTATTATTTTCTGAATTAAAATATAACAACCCAAAACCATGATTTTTCAGAACATTTTTCTGGCCCCACCAACAAAAATGACCACGAACCGCCACTGCATGCTAGTATGTACGAGTATTGTAACACGAAATCTTATCTCTTTTATTTAACCCTGGTTTGCCTAACAGCATCAAGATTAGAATAGATTTATAGAAAGGTCTTTTGTGTGCGCTTCATAAATAAAGTTTATCAACCTGAAATTACGCAATCAACCTGTCCTATTTAGAATCTGAACCATTCCAAATCTATACAACGCGATTATCAAGCTATAAATATATCTCTTTAGGGTCGGTGCCACACACTTTATGTCTTATCAAAGTCGAAAAATGTGATAGACCGTGACCTAAGGTTCATAACGCTTAAAACACATGATCTCTCATTAAGTATACTTCGTGTGTGAACCACGTGGAGATAAAATGAAAATAATTGCGTTTACTACATGTTCCAACCCGCTCAGCGATGATAACTGATGTTGTTTTGAGTATAAGTGTTACAGAAGAGCCCTCCGTATATCATGGACATAGAAGAGAACAAATATATCTATCCAGAAAGAACTCAAATTCAAAGAAAACCGGCTGATGCTACAAATAAGAAAGAGAAGATGGATTCAGGATGTAGCTAATGTGGTGAACATAACTACTGCGGAGGCAGGACATCTGGCCTATGAGAGAGAGAGAGAGAGAGCAATTTCGGAGGACTGTTAGAGTGACAAAGTTTTGCCCAGGACAAGCGATTTGATAATGACGATGATGGCGGTAATAGGAAAAATGTGGTGGACAAGACAGATATCGATAGCAAGATAAAAAAAAAAGTTATGAACAACATAACTTCATGGCAGACGAGTACTGCGATAGCGTAGTAGGAAGTGCACTGGCTTCTTAGACGTGTGGTAAGTGTTCAATTCTATAGAGAGTGGAATTATTTTCGACCATAACGGTTCTTGTTCAAGATGGCGGGACGTGTTTTCTTCTAGCTTGGCCAACAAACTGTTGATCGTCGGCCCGACAAGTCGTCATCATAAAAATTCACCACTGTTGGAGAAACAGAGTTTAGGCTCTAAATGATAACTTTGAGAATAAATGTCTTAGAAGAATATTGAACCTCAAATGGTCAGATTTCAGACCCAATACACAAATAAGACAAGAGACCAAGCAAGAAAATGTATCAAATTTTATAAGAAAGCGCCGCTGGAACTACATCGGCCACACACTTAGAATGGATGAGAGAAGACTCCTTACCAATCCCTCATATGGACACCAGAGGGAAAAAGAAAACGAGGAAGACCAAGAGAGACTCTGCGTAGAACCATCACCAGAGAAGGCTCAACGATGGGCCTAGTAAACATCAAAGACTTAAAACAAATAGCAACGAACCGCGAGACATGGAGAGCTATGACCTCTGCCCTATGCGCCGCCCACAGGCCCAAGAGGAAAGACTAACTAATAACGGTTCTTATGTCAACCCAGCGTCGGTGGTACCAGAAAAGAACTATGACGGGAAGGCAGCAGGTATGATGTTGACCACATCCTACATCGTGTGACCAGTGGTGGCTCGTGATCATTTTTCTTGGTGAGCCAGACATATATTTTCGGACAAATCATGGTTTCGGTTAGGATATATTTTAATTTATAAAATAAATACACGTTACACCTTATTTTGGTGGGACCCGGCCCCACTGGCCCTTAATGACGAGCCGCCACTGCGTGTGACAATGGTTAATGGAAAATATACTGACCAGAATGTTGGAGAATGACAAAAATAGATATGTCAAACTCTCCACCTTGCATACAGCTTTTATACCAAAGATTTTATACGTATTCTGGCCAGATCTATCTATAACCAAAGAGCTGCTTTCACGATGTCAACAAAAGAATATGAGCATATCACCCAAAAGAGATGCTGGAGATGGATCGGGCATGTATGGAAACCAACTCTGTCATGAAAACTGAACTGAGATGAACACCGAGGGTAAACGAAAATGTTGAAGACATCAAACGACCTGGAAGAGAACAGTAGAATAGGAACTCAAAGAAATTATTCACAGCTGGAACACAATACAGAGGATGGCTAAGAATAGAGAGGGATGGTGTGCATTTGACGATGCCCTAAGCGCCAGAGGCGTCACAGGCTAGAGAGAGAGAGAGATAGAGAGAGAGAGAGAGAGAGAGATTTGTTAGCTCTGCTAATCAAGATGTAGATTTACTTGTATTAACCACAAATATTAATTACTGTTTTAAAAAACAAGCTGGGCCAAATTAATTTGTGTTCCCGCTTACACTCCTCCGGTGCATGTATACATTAAGCTGTAGATTAAATGTTTTTAATGTTACCGATATTTGTGGAATGGCATATTGTTTTGTAGGTAAATTAATGCACTTTTCATGCACTATAACATTTTAGGGTCTTAGCGATTTATTGTCTGATTGTATATGTTATGTGTGCCATATAAGAAATCGGAATTTCTGAGCTTTTGGTGTATCCTTTGCTTGATAAAGGCCTTTTGGTCGCAACGTATCTGTATATTGTTTTTGTACTTTGTATAACTACAGTGCTTTGTTTTTCCATGTTTCGTCTACACCATAATAGAATGCAAAAAGAATAATTTAAGAATCGGTAACGATCAAAATGTGTTGGGTAAGTTTAGAACGAATTTGAAAATGAAACAAATAATTGTTCAACCTGCGGCACCTGGCCAAACGGGACAAAAAAACGGGCGCATTCAGCGACACTTGGTAGTTAATATTAGTCGGTTAGATGATAACAGACAACAATCACCGTGCTAAAATGGCTAATTAACGAGTATTTGTTGCAAAAGTAACGAATTGTTGAAATACTTGAAGGTTACCTAAACGCACATCACTACTGTGTTGTAACGTCGCAATAAATGAGTTTCTGTGTGCATTTGTGTGCTACTAATACTATCGATTCAAGGGCAGATTTCCAGTAAACCATGCACCAAAGACCGGCCCACCTTTGTTGCATTAACAGTACGATTTACACTTAGTACTAAACTTGAAATGCCACATCACAAATTCAAATAAATGTGATACAACAATGTTTTAATAAGACAAGCTTGAACTTTGGCCCTAATAGGTTAACATCCTGTTCGCTAAAGCAAACAATGATTCCTAGCAACACATGTTCGATTTAGCACTCGACTAGAAATTAGATTGCGCACTTTTATCAGAACAGACATTATCACTAGAATTGTCTATGGCACTGTTGTCACAGACTTCTTAATAGTAGAAGAATTTTGAGACAACTATTTGTTAAAACTCGATTCATTTTAAGATTTTTTGCTCAGGAAAAGGAAATGAACTCGACCAAGAATGCGATCGCAATATTGGTCATCGGAATCATTTCTGTCTCGGTGATTACAGCAGCACTGTGTCCGTATCAGGTAAGATAGTTCATAGTTCATAAGTACGGTTCCAACTTCACTGCAACGGGTCACCCCATAATTGCTCCGTTCCTGTGCCAATGAAAATCACACGAAATACTAACAACTGTGAAATGTTTCCTGTGGGAACTAATTCCAGAATGAAACAGCCGTGTACCGCCACAATAAGAAACCTGCACCGTATAAAATGCATATGGCCGTCACTAATGTAGCAACACAAAACTGTTCATCACTTTAATTGCAATTCTTGTCGAAGGGAACATCAATCATGACAAAATCCAGCTTTCTGCACTCGCAATATAACCGCATACGGCAGATTGAGCTTGTTCGTCATAACCGCTGTCCGCCATTTTCTGAATACACACAACAAACGCACGGTTGACACAGCAAAAGCATTCCATGTAACAGTCATAGCTCACAGCGTTGCTCAAGCACTAACTCAGTAGCTCGGCAAACGAAACCGGAAAATACCCGACCAAACATGGCGAAAATGCGCTAGCAAAGTCGTGTTCAGAATCAAACAGTTCAGATTCTGAATGGTCCTCCCGCATTCAGGTAAGATATAAACAGTAAAACTTCGATTAACAGTCAGTCTCTGTTCTCCGTCATCGTCTAAGAAAGACACAGAAGGAGATTACAGATTATTTTAAAGTAACGTAGGCAGTGGCGGCTCGTCGTTAAGGACCAGAGGGGCCGGACCCCACCAAAAATAATGTGTAACGTGTATTTATTATGCAATGGATTAAAATATAACCTAACCCAAAACCATGATTTTCCCGAAAATGTATGTCTGGCCCCACTAATAAAAACGATCACAAGCTGCCACTGAACATAGGTTAGTATTACAATACATTTCTATACATTACTGCTCCTATATTCAAACTTATATTGCGGTTTATATTGATATATTTTGTCAAATTAAATACAATATGTATGTATTATTCACTTTTAGAGGATTTTATTTTCATTTCGCCCAAAGCCCGCAGTGAAATCACATTACTATACTTATGTATTAAGAAATTACTGTTATCCATCTATTTGGTTATCCGTCACAGACCTTGTCCGGACGGTTAATCGAGGTTCTACTGTAATATAATCTTTGGTAGCATGGTAGCCCACAATTTGAGGCTAAGAATGAAATATCCTGGACATAGTGACAGAGAATTGCGGGAGTAAAAAGTTAAATAAGAACAGCAAACACAGAGCGTGGGGGAAGGGAAGAAGTAGGTCTAGGGCCCGCTAAGTGGAGCAAAGAATAGTACCAGTACGACCTACAAGGCATGTCGTAAGAGGCGACTGAGGTAGGGGCATAAGGAAGCTACCCTAGTAAATATAAGGCGTTTAAAATCGGATGTACTTGTAGATGTATAACTGGCACGACGTACAGTCTCTCGTAGGCTCAGATCACATACATATCACAAAGAGTGGTTTAACAAGTGGTCGATATGGAACATTCGAAGAAGAAGACCATTTTAGAATCTGAAGTCAAAACGGCCCTAAAACAACGCAAAAGAAAAAAGACAGTAGGAATAGATCGTATTACAGCAGAAATGTTACTTGCATGTAAGACAACAGCAATAAACTGGCTGACCAGGATTTTTAACACAGCTTGGGAGACACAGGAAGCACCAGCCAACTGGCAGAGAGCAATTATAGTCCCCATATGGAAGACCAAGGGAGGCAAAAGAGATTGCAAAACAAGCATATCTCTCTTTTAAACCATAAAGGAAAAATGTTTGCAAAAATATTGGAGCGAAGAGCGAGACAGATATTAGAGCCCCAGTTATGCAATAGATAGTTTGGGTTTAGAAAGGGTAAGAGCTGCACAGACGCAATATTTACACAGACCGTGAGGTATATTTTCTCAGTATGATGCAAGTCTTCGAAATGCCGCTCTCTATATGTTTTTTCTTTAAAATAACCGTCGATTGTGATTTTTTAAAAAAGCTTACGAGCTACCGAAAGCGCTTAGGCAAAGACGTGCGATAAATCATAAATCATATACATCAATATTGGAATAACAAAGACCAATATAGAAAAGTGTTGCGTAAAGATTTTAAATTATTGAATGGTTCAAATTGTATTTTGATTTCGCTGCTTATGTCGCCCCCTAGCGCCGCCGTCTGATGCAGCCGTCTCTCTGTATTATAACACGGCACGGCCCTGTATTTAGACTAAGACAGATCTGCGAACAACCAATCGAAAACGATCAAAGTAAGAATCTTTTAGTTAATTAAGAGAAGACATTCGATAGAGTAGACATGAGAAAATGATGGATAATCCTTGAAGAATATGGCGTCAGGAGACAAATATTAGCAATTAATTATTGCAAGATAGACACGTTTATAATTAGATAACATATTTGCAAGGCAGAAAACTTGACGAATAAAGAGTATATATCAGCGTTTCCCAAAGTGGGCGGTACCGACCTCCCAGTGGGCGCTTAAGAGTTCTAGAGGTGGGGGCGATAGTGGGTTCAGAAGAATGTGGGGGTTGTTCAGGCGATTAGGAGTCGGTGGCTCCTTAAAGAAGTAATTAACAATACATATTTTAAAATAAATTATTTTCGTGATTTTGAGATTGAATAATCATTTAAAATTTGAATTCTGCATTAAAGTTCATCTTATGTCTGTCTTACATGATCTGGGCCGAAAAAGTTTGGGAATCTATGGTATATATGAACGGCAGAAGAGTTGTCTTGTACATAACTTTCATGAAAGGGAGAAGAGTTGTCTTGTACAGAACTTTCATGAAAGGGAAAAGAATTGTCTTGTACAGAACTTCCATGAAAGGGAGAAGAGTTGTCTTGTACAGAACTTTCATGAATGGGAGAAGAATTGTCTTGTACAGAACTTTCATGAAAGGGAGAAGAGTTGTCTTGTACAGAACTTTCATGAAAGGAAGAAGAGTTGTCTTGTACAGAACTTTCATGAAAGGGATAAGAGTTGTCCTGTACAGAACTTTCATGAAAGAGAGAAGAGTTGTCTTATACAGAACTTTTATGAAAGAGAAGAGTTGTCTTGTACAGAACTTGCCTGAAAGAGAGAAGAGTTGTCATGTACAGAACTTGCTTGAAAGAGAAGAGTGCCCTGTATAGAACTTGCCTGAAGGAGAGAAAATTGGTTCTGTATAGAAGGTGCATGAAAGAGAGAAGAGTTGCCTTGTAAAGAACTCGCCTGAAAGAGAAGAGTTGCCCTGTATAGAATGTGCCTGAAAGAGAGAAGAGTTGTCTTGTGTAGAATTTACTTAAACGAGAGAAGAGCTGACCAGAAGAGAAGCTAGTTGAAAAAGAGAAGAGGTGATCAGTATATCATTTATTAATGGACAAATAATTCGTGCAATTCAACTTATTTTGGTTTTCCAGCAATGCGCATGTCTTGACAAGAGAATGATTTGCTTCAGCCTAACAAATACACCGCCACTGACAGGAAATAATGTCTTAGTTATTGAAGACTTAATTTTGTCTGTAAGTACAGAGTTCAACAGCTATAGTTCGTTCCAAAATTCATGAACACACTAAGGTTTAATTTGTACCAAATCTAACGGCTGGATAACAGTAATTTTTTGCATGCAGTCTTATATACCTTTCGATCTTACGAATTCATGTTTAACTAATTGATAGGTAGCTTAGTTGATGAAAAAAAATGTGTTTTGTTATATAATTTTACATAAGCACAACAAAATAGTAATCAAAGTTTAGAATTTACAGTAATACACAAAATGGTGGCGAATGTTTGCAAAGGCGTATCAATATTATATATTATAAAAAGAAAGGTGACGTAGTGAACAAATGATACCTTCCACTTCTATCAATGAAAATAAATGGTGTGTGCATACGGCAATGAAGTCGTTAGGTTACATTCTGAACAGATTAATTCTACGGGATTCCCGATTTTCACTTGCGCTGAATTGGACTGTGAAGCACTACGATTGTCAAGTTTTAAAATATTTACGCATTTGCGCTCTTCACAATCCATAGTTCACAATCCATAAACTATGGATTGTGAAGCGCGCAAATGCGCAATTATTTAAAAACTTAACAATCGTACTGTTAAACTTCAACATGTATACTAAATCAACATCGCTGTTATTTTAGTAATAACATATCATGAAAGTCTTACATCACTAAATGTTTGGGTGGGCAAAAAATACTTTAGGAAGGTCGTTACTGTTACCTATATAAAAATATAAAAATCAATCATTTCTGTCAAGTGAATGATTTTATATCGGTCGGTAAAGATGTTCACGAATTTTGGAATGTAACTACAGATTAGCATTACAATTTTTTGACAAGTAATATGGATGTTTATGATCCAATCTCTTCTTGTGTCAATATAAGAATGTGATCGTTCGAGAAGTTAATGGCTAAGGGAGGTAAATATGATAGAAACGCTTATTAAAGTCTAGAGCACAGAGCAATTATCATCTTCATCATGGTCATATTCATCACCACTACCACAATCATCAACACCATCACCACTACCATAATCAGCACCACCACCACCATCACCACTACCATAATCAGCACCACCACCACCATCACCACTACCATAATCACCACCAAAATCAGGTGTAATTTTTGCTGACCTTGACATTCGCGCAACTCAACAAATCTGTTTCAAGAGTTGTCTCGCCCGAGTGGTTACCGGGCCCAAATTTGGGGTGTAAAGAATAGAACCACTGTTACCTGCCACGCATGTCGTAAGAGGCGACTAAGGAGGTTTGGCTGAAATCGGATGCATATGTCCTAAACGTGTAGAAGTCTATGCGTTTAGGGGCCTACCGAACCAATGTGCAACGTATACATGTTCTTGGCAAAGATCAAACATATCACAAAGAGTGATTAAAATTGGTCGTAAAGAACGAACGCAAAGAAGAAGAAGAAGAAGAGTTGTCTCGCAAATATCGAAAATATATTTATTATCATCATCACCGCTATCATCCCCATCATCATCCCCACCATCACCATAATTACAACCATCACTACTGATGATGCTCGTCCATCACGGGTGATGATGACCACACAAATTTTCATCCAAGGGAATGTAGTTGCGCTATGTTTGTCTGTGTGTGCGTAGATGACTAGTGAGCCCGATACGGGCTTGAAATGTTCTTGCACAGTGTGGGCAAGATATACTTGCACTTGTGGGAAGTTTTACTGCCTTTCTTTTTTGACGTCTTTGCTCTATCCGTGCTGTTCTATCTGCCTCGCAGGCCGAGGAACCGTGTCGAAGAAGTGTGCGCCAGGCTGATCTGTCTTGAGCAGCATTCTCCCAGTTGTTGACATCTATGCCAAAATATTTAATCGAGTTCTTGAGTGTATCTTTGAATCGATTTTTCTGGCACCCCTGTGAGCGTTTACCACTTTGCAGCTCACTATAAAAGAGTCGTTTGGGTATTCTGCAATCTCGCATTCGAGCCACATGTCCTGCCCATCTTGTCTGGGACTGCATCAAGATTGTGTATATGCTGGGAGAGCAGCTCTTTTTAGGACCTCTGTATCTGGGATCATATCCTGACATTTGATGTTCATTATTTTCCTAAGGCAGACTGTGTGAAAGTGGTTTAGCTTCCTTGCGTGTCTCTAATATACAGTCCAAGTTTCGCATGCGTGAAGAAGGACTAGGAGCACGACAGCTCGATATACCTTCAGTTTTGTGGCTTGGCCAATACCACATCTGTGCCAGACATTTCTATGTAGTCTGCCAAAGGTGCTGCTAGCTTTTGAGATTCTGGTATTTATTTCATCATCTATGGTGACATTTTGGGACAGTGTGCTTTCAAGATAAGTAAATCTGTCCACTACTTTCAGTTTCCTGCCGCTTGTTGTAATATTTGGTTCGGCATATACTTTTCCAGGAGCTGGTTGGTACATGACTTCAGATTTCTCGGTATTGATGGTAAGACCAAAGTTGGAGCAGGCTTGTGAGAATCTGTTCATGCTAGTCTGGAGATCTGCCTCAGTGTTGGCAGTGAGGGCACAGTCGTCAGCAAATAAGTGATCTCTGATGGTATCAGACTTTACTTTTGTTTTTGCATGAAGTCTCCTTGGATTGAAGAGTTTTCCATCTGTACGATACTTGATATTGACACATATGTTACCATCTCTGAATGCATCTGTCAGCATGGCAGAAAACATAATGCTAAACAGAGTTGGTGCAATCACACAGTCTTGTTTGACTCCATTCAGGACGGGAAAAGGCTCTGATAGCTCGCCTTGGTCCTGCACTCTGGCATGCATCCCTTCATGCAGCTGCTGCACAATCTTGATGAATTTTTCTGTACAGCCATATTTAGCCATGATCTTCCAGAGACCTTCTCTACTGACCGTATCAAACGCCTTGGTCAAGTCGATGAACACTGTGTATAGGTCACGATATTGTTCTTGGCATTTTTCTTGCAGTTTCCTTGCCGCAAATACCATGTCTGTGGTCCCACGATCTTTATGAAATCCCCACTGGCTTTCAGGCAAGAGTCCTCTGTCTAGATGAGCCGTGAGGCGGTTCAAAAGGATTCTGGCAAATATCTTTCCTGCAACACAGTAAGATATCTACCATCACTACTACCATCATCATCTCCATCATCACCATAACCTCACTATCATCCCCCAATCACCATCATTAACACCGCCACTAATATCATCATAACCATCATCCCCACTACCATCATCATTATCATCACCACTGTCATCACCATCATCATCATCACCACCACCCCACCTCTCATTACCATAAACATTACCATCACCATTATAGTCATCAGTTGATGTTCATCTTAGTCGTTATATCATTGTTACATTTTAATCTTCTTAGTCCTTCTATCATTGTTACATACTAATCTTTGTCTAATCCTTCTATCATTGTTACATGTTAATATTCTGAGTCGTCCTATCATTGTTACATGTTAATCTTCTTAGTCCTATCATTGTTACATGTTAATCTTCTTTGTCCTTATTTCATTGATACGCTCCAATATTCTCCGTAAATATCTTACTGTGTGATCCTGACATATGTTTCTTGAATAGTTCTATCATCGATCTGTTTCACAATTTAGCATGTTTATTGTGATCAATTATATAACAAATATGAATTCAAGTTGATGAATTTACATTTTATTTGAAATTTTATTTTAGCTTGAAAATGGTACCAGCATACGTAATAACGGTCTACCCCCTGGTCTGGTCAAGATTGAAATTCGAGACAGCACCTTCGTCGACGTATCTGATGATGCATTTATAAATTCTGCAAATACTTTAAACGAACTGTCTATCTCTGGTACAGATTTCATCCAGCTACCAAGAGCATTACTACAGTTAACCAACCTCACAAGTTTGATTATTAAATTTGCAGACAATATTAAAGACTTTGCGAATTATAATGCTACTTTGGGGAATGATACACTGAGTCATATTGCGATAACTCTGCGTTCTTTTATATTAGAAGATTTATATTATGATTGGCCAGCTTGGTTTTCGATCTTTCACTCGCTACATAAATTTCATATAACGGGTAGCTTAATTGAACATATTCCTGACGATGCATTTAACTCAGTGAACGATGTATTAGAAGATTTAACGATTTCTTACAGTATGTTAACGGACATACCAAAAGCTTTATCAACTCTGAGAGTTTTAACATCTCTCGATCTCACCGGCAATAATTTCACAGATGTGAACGGTAGATCAGAACTTGAACAGTTGTCTATGTTTCCTTGTGCGACTACACTTTTGATTCTAAAAGCGTCATCGGTGGAACTGACTTCAGTTCCGAACTTATCCAACATGACTACTTTACGTGAAATTGATCTAAGTTGGAATTATATATCACGAATCCCTTCTAGTGTGTTTCCATCAACACTTCTAAATCTGAATATGATGAGAAATAGAATAACGGAGATCATGGAATCACCTTTCGAAAACAATGTTCACTTAGAGACGCTCAATTTGGCAAATAATCCCATATCAACTATATCAAATTCAGCTTTCTCACATTTAGTATCGCTCAAAGTTCTTGATCTGTCAGAAACAAGTTTGATCCAAATACCAATGGCACTAACTTCATTGATGTCATTGAAGAACTTGATATTTCTGAACACGCCAAGATTAGAGTGTCCTTGTCCACCAGATGTTAAGTTGATCGACTGGTATGACGCACGTAACGACACTTGTATAATAAATGGTACTTGCAGAAATGGCAGCACTATTCAAAATTACTTGAAGGATTCGTGCCAGACAAAACCACCCACAACACCAAAAGCACAACAAAGCACCACTATGAGAATACTTCTCACCACCACACAGAAAACCAAACAGTCCACCTCTCATAGAACACTTCTCACCACCACACAGAAAACCAAACAGTCCACCTCACAGAAAACACAACAATCTACCACAAACAAAACACAGTCACCTACCACACAAGCTACGTCACCGCTTACAACAAAAGAAACAAAACCATTCACCACAGAAGTAACGAAATCACAGACCATCCAAGAAATAAAACCTATTACAACACAAGAAACACAACCCATCATAACTCAAAACACAAAACCATCTACTACACAAGATACAAAAACATCTACTACTCAAAGGAAAACCCAAACTACAGATCAGACCATTACAGATACTACTGACACTGCAAGCGTTAATGAACACATGTTCTGCACCATTGTGCTTCTTGTGTTGGCCTCGTATATTTATTGTTTCTAACTAAATAAACATTATGTAATATGTTTTGAATTATGTAAAATTTTAAAGGATTAAAGGCACACAATTTGACTTCACTGCACAACGTATTCCCATATTAGTCGGACTCTCTCTGCAGAAACGGCACGCCCCTTGAAGGACTGTTAGGGTGGCAACGTTCTGCTCAGGACAACTATTTGATGATGACCTTAGTAATATATGTCATTGTTTGCAGCCGGTATCACAGTAATATATATCATTGTTTGTAGCAGATATCACAGTAATATATATCATTGTTTGCAGCCGGTATCACATTAATATATATCATTGTTTGTAGCAGGTATCACAGTAATATATATCATTGTTTGTAGCAGATATCACAGTAATATATATCATTGTTTGTAGCAGGTATCACAGTAATATATGTCATTGTTTGTAGCAGATATCACAGTAATATATATCATTGTTTGTAGCAGATATCACAGTAATATATATCATTGTTTGCAGCCGGTATCACATTAATATATATCATTGTTTGTAGCAGATATCACAGTAATATATATCATTGTTTGTAGCAGGTATCACAGTAATATATATCATTGTTTGTAGCAGATATCACAGTAATATATATCATTGTTTGTAGCAGATATCACAGTAATATATATCATTGTTTGTAGCAGATATCACAGTAATATATATCATTGTTTGTAGCAGATATCACAGTAATATATATCATTGTTTGTAGCAGATATCACAGTAATATATATCATTGTTTGCAGCCGGTATCACATTAATATATATCATTGTTTGTAGCAGGTATCACAGTAATATATATCATTGTTTGTAGCAGATATCACAGTAATATATATCATTGTTTGTAGCAGATATCACAGTAATATATATCATTGTTTGTAGCAGGTATCACAGTAATATATGTCATTGTTTGTAGCAGATATCACAGTAATATATATCATTGTTTGTAGCAGATATCACAGTAATATATATCATTGTTTGCAGCCGGTATCACATTAATATATATCATTGTTTGTAGCAGATATCACAGTAATATATATCATTGTTTGTTGAGGTATCACAGTAATATATATCATTGTTTGTAGCAGATATCACAGTAATATATATCATTGTTTGTAGCAGGTATCACAGTAATATATATCATCAAATACACTATATTAAAGATTGAAGACTGAGACAGTTCATCATCATCATCAAATAGCTTGTCCTGATCAGAACTAGCCACCCCCACAGTCCTCCGGAATTTCTCTCTCTCATAGGCCAGATGTCCTGCCTCTGCAGCCGTCATGTTCAAACCATCAGTTACATCCTGAATCCATCTTCTCCGTGGTCTTCTTCTTCTTCTCTTTGCCGGTATGCCTCCTTCCATGATGGTCTTCTCCAGCACTTTGTGCCTTTTATATGTCCAAAATATCTCAATTTTCTCTTTCTTATTTGTAGCATCAGCCAGTTTTCTTTGATTTTTGAGTTCTTTCTGGATAGATCTATTTGTTCTCTTCTCTGTCCAAGATATTCGAAGGAATCTTCTGTAACACTTATATTCGAAAGCACGTATATGTTTTTCCACTGCTCTATTAAATGTCCCTGAGATAGTTACTGCTGTAAAAGTTAGATTTAAAGTAACAACATAATGGAGACAGTTACTGCAGTCCAGGAAAGCATGAAATAATATAAGAATTAAGATTCATAGAGTTACTTTTTTGTCTTTCTCTAATCCTATTTTACATCACAGAACTAGGATAAGAAGGATTTCTAGAAAGGGTTCTTGTGTGGGTTTCGTACATGGTGTCTTTCGTCACCTCTGTTATTTTTGTGGCCCACCTTTTGAGTGGACAACCAACTGCCGTGTATCCACAGTATCTGAGTAGCATTGTCCTTTGAGATGTACTGTCCTTGGTAATCTGCTTATATAACCACATTATTTAATTTATTGTTTCGTGATGAAGTTCAGTATTCGTGTTGTACTCACTTTTTTGTTTTACTTATTCCTTCATTCATAAACCGGTCCCTTCTTGATACCAACACTCTGAATAGATATTTCATCTCTGTTGTGAGTGGTTTCCTTCTATCATTTCCTGTCAATGTTAACTGATTAAGTTACTGAGTTTTACAAACTTGCAGCTTTAGATAATGGATAGAGTGGTACATGATCAGACACTGTTTTTCTTAAAGAAAAGATATTCAAATTTGGTAGTTTCGAAACGACTACTACCCGAGTCTTAACATTTGATAGCGAACAATATAGAAAACGAACACAGTTAAGTACACGTAGAATAGATGTCTTGCATAATTTTATCTCATTTCATGATTCAAAATTATTAATTCCTCTCGTACCGTTATACCTTACATAAGGCATGCAAGCAATTGCTCCATACCGCTCTATTCTGAGCAACTCTTTCAATCTCCTCCATATAATATAGACCGATATCTCTCGGGTCTCAGCAAAGTTCTTGTCATGGTCTCCTTAGGTCGACCTCTCTTTCTTGAATCCTTTGCATCCCACTTCAATGCCTGCTTTGATATTCGTTAATCATTTCTCCTCAAGGTGTGTCCAACATATCTCCATCTTCTCTTTCTTATAACAGTTGTCACTAGTGGTTGACCAGACATGTTTCTGATCTAATCATTAATTATGAATTTGTTCAATTTTAAGTTCCTTATTTTTCACAGACATCTATTTTCAAATGCATTCAACTTGCTTTCTATATCTTTAGTCATTTCTCAACTCTCGCTGGCATATGTTAGGATTGATACAACATTTGAATTGAATTGTTCCAAGTTAAAACCTATTGGACGCGACTAGCGTGGATGTCTTCTATATAGAAAACTCAAACATTTGTGTGTATTTTATGTTAGGATAGATACAACATTTGGATTGAGTTGTTCCAAGTTAAAACCTATTGGACGCGACTAGCGTGGATGTCTTCTATATAGAAAACTCAAACATTTGTGTGAATTTTAAAGACAAATCTATTATACTTATCATGCAGATTGTATCCGCAACAAAGGAAGCCACAAGTTTACTTTGATGGAGTTTTGTTTGAGGTTTCCTGAAATATAATACTATATCTGCACAGCTGAGAAGTCAGGCAAAATCTTTGAAGCAAAATCTCCACAGAGAAATTTCACAACATTTTACTGTATTTATTGCTTGCATACAACATTTTGACACGCATTTTAAGTTGAGACATTATATATATTTTTAAATATTATGTTTAATTTCTGAACATGAAAATGTTATGTTTAGTTTCTGACAATTAAAATTTTATGTTATTTTACTGAACATGAAAATGTTATATTATGTTATGTTTCTGAGAATGAAAATGTTATATTTGTTTCTGAGAATGAAAATGTTATATTTGTTTCTGAGAATAAAAATGTTATATTTGTTTCTGAGAATGAATACTAATATAATCGCATGTTCTGAATGTTTCTGAGAATGAATACTAATATAGGCGCATGTTCTGAATGTTTCTTAAAACATAAAACGAATATGTATGTCTGAGACAATATAAATATGCTGATAGACAGACAAGAGCCACTTTTGGCTGTTGTGTAATGATGTACGCTTGCTTGGTTAGGACATTTAATAAGGCATGGTTAACTTTCAGGGATTAGTTCTACAGGGGGATAGTTAATGGTAGAAGTGTAAGAGACAGTTTTCAAAGCTGATAATAGTTTGATTAATAGGATGATTGATTGATTGATTCATTGAATCATTGATTTCAGTAGCGGCTCGTGATAATTTTTGTTGGTAGGTCCAGACATTTTTTCCAGATAAATCATGGTTTTGGTTGCTATATTTTAATTTATAAAATAATAAATACACGTTATACATTATTTTTAGTGGGCCCGGCCCCACTGGCCCTTAATAACGAGCCGCCACTGATTGATTTATTGATATAATAATTTATTGATTGATTGAGTAATTTGGTAGAGGTATAAGAGATATGTGAGCCTCTGTAACGCGGTAGTGAGCTTGATCACAACCCAAGCGTTCCTGGTTCAAACTCCGCGGTAGGTAATTTGGAAGCAAATTCGTTTCAGTGGGATTTTTACGAAAGGTAAAAATAGACCTCGCCGTTCAGAAAGCAATGACAAACTACGAAACTTTTAAGTGGTGCCTAGAAAAATCAATGACTCGTTTACTGTGGTTGATGGCTACGCCCCGTAAAACATATGCTACGATTTTTTACAATTTTTAAGAGATAGACAGACTTAATCTTGGCTTGACAATATTTTTTTTTTCCGATCCAGAAGCACTGGAGCTTTCAGCTCTTCGGCTCGGTGCCATGGACATCGTAACCTTTCGGTTCGGTGCAACGAACACCGTGAATCTGGAGAACCTGTGGGTTTTCTGCCAGCCCACGGAATTGAACCCGCACTCACAGAGGGCTAGTCACCCGCAGCCCAACGCTCTTCGAACACGCTGGGCTGGCTTGATAATATCAAGAGCTGGTCAAGCCATGACGTCTTCACACTTGTTGGAAAAGTTGAAGACCGAGGACTATGACGAACGTTTAATGCTGAATCCTCCACCACGACACATCTTCAACGTTCTTCTTCTTCTTCTTCGAACGTTCCATATCGACCACTTGTTAAACCACTCTTTGTGATTTGTATGTGATCTGAGCATAAGAGCGATTGTACGTTGTGTCAGCTATGCATCTACAAGTCGGTCAGCAAATCCGATTTCTGTGACTATTTTAATTTACTAGGGTAACTTTCCTAGGCTCTTACCTCTGTCACCTCTTACGACATGCCTTGTAGGTGGTAGTGTTACTATTCTTTGCTCCCATTGCGGGCTCTGGCAACACATGGGCGACATCTAAAACCGAAATAGGTTATGTGCAATATTATTATTATATAGAGGCTGTTATACAGAAGAATGTCAAGAATATAGTTGGGGAGGGGGTTTACAGGGGACAAATGAGAGAAGAATGTAGAGAATACAGGGGAGGGAGAGATACAGGAGACACATGACGAGAGTAGAATGTGAAGAATACAGTAGGGAGATAAAGGAGACACATGACGAGAGTAGAATGTGAAGATTACAGTAGGGAGATACAGGAGACACATGACGAGAGTAGAATGTGAAGATTACAGTAGGGAGATACAGGAGACACATGACGTGAGTAGAATGTGAAGAATACAGTAGGGAGATAAAGGAGACACATGACGAGAGTAGAATGTGAAGAATACAGTAGGGAGATACAGGAGACACATGACGAGAGTAGAATGTGAAGAATACAGTAGGGAGATAAAGTAGACACATGACGAGAGTAGAATGTACACAAAGAAAACAGTTAAACGTAGGCAAGATAAAAGTAACAAACAGAGTACATCGTGACAAGCAATAAAATGAATGAGAAAAGAAACAGATGACAAGAAAAAATATACTAGACAACTCCTTATCTTGTCATGAAATGTTGTAAACAACCAAATATTTTAACAAAACTATTTAGGGGAAGTTGTAGAGTTGAGATGTTAGTCTCTTTCACATGTAATAATAGGCAATTTTTCATACACAATTCATTTTTTTTTTTACTATTATCTTTGACCAGAGACCGCCGATGATAACGATGGAGATGAGGTGTCTTAGAAAAGCTGCAGGTGTGACAATAAGAGACAAAATTAGAAATGAAGAAATCAGAAGAAGGATGTAAAACCAGTCATGCAATTCATAAAAGAACAACAGATTAAATGGTTTGGACACCTGACAAGAATGCCCTGGTATCGCCTACCACAGAGAGCCACACAGAAAAAGTATAACGAGTACAAAGCAAGAAGAAGACCACGCAAAAGAAGGAGCGACGACATCAAGAACAGCCTTACAAAAATGAATATCAGCTTACAATGTGCCTTAAAACAAGTACACACAAGATCACTAGGTCATCCCCCCTTTCCAACACTTCTATAAAGAAGTAAATGGTGAAAGAAGAAGATAGGTGTAAGGGGGAATGAACGTGCTGATAGGCTTGCAGGTATGGTTACTGTACAAAGCGGGCGAGCAATGGACCAAGCTGATATTATAAATTCCCTCAGGGAGAGAGGACGTGTACATGATTCATGTAATAGCGGTGAATCCACAACTCTAACCAGACTGTAATAACTCCAAATCAAGTGGTCTAGCTAGACAAGAACACTATGCTGGTAGACAAAGAAGAATAGTAAACCAACACAGAACCGGGGTCGTTAGTCGCCACACGCTGAGAGACATACTGAGGAGAGATAGGAGCACTTATGGACTAACTGGTTCGACGTGCAGTGACGATGATCCGACGACTAAACTAATATCCTGTACATGAAATCATCAACATTGTTAATATATAGCTAAATGTTAATAGATAACAAGACAACATTAGTTAACAGGAAATGTTAACTAATCAGTAAACAATTGTTGGAAAACTGTAAACAAACACGATTATAGGTCACGATCACAATTTCTTATCTGTTAAAACTTACTGAACTTTTATATCTTATCTTTTTGAAACTTATAAATTATTGAAAAATGCATGTTAATTGTTAATAGTACGAAGAGCCATTCTCTTGTCTGTGTGTACAGTGTCAATGGTAATGTACTTGTTGTTGTAATAATGACTTTCTGCTAGCTCTTTAATGGAATTATGTGATTGTATTAATATTGTGATAATAAATGCCATCCATCACAAGCGATGATGACAACAGACTCAGACGTGTGCTGCTGCACTCTCTGGTGTGTGCTGAGGTGACTGTAGAGTCAAATCCTAGAACACAATCCCCTACCACAGGTGGGGCATACAAGATCAAGGTTAGACATGTTGGTGTTGTGTGTTCCATCTTTTCGCTCGGCTCTTACGGCACAACGATTCTCAGCTATGTGAGTTCCTCTTGTATTGTTACAGCGCCACATTTGCTCGATCTTGTGCAGGGAATTCCCAGCACGTGTTGTCTATATCGAAGCATTTCAGAGACACTTTAAGAGTGTCTTTAATAAAGCGTTTTTTGTTCTGTCCACCAGCTGAACGTCTGTCCCCTTCAAGCTCGCTATACATCAACTGTTTTGGGATGCTTTTATCAGGCATTCGAGCAACGTGACGGGCTCATATAATATTGCAATAATCTGACTTTGGTTATCACTGTCTTTTCTTTAGTCTTGTTTATTCCAAGTAACTGTAGTTGTGTGGGACGGATTAGCGTAATGCATAAGCGTTCGCTTATAGATTCGAACACAAGAGGGTTGTAGGTTAAATCTCTCACTCGACGTTCCACACATGAGGAAATGAATTGGACCCCCTACCTCCTGCACACAAGGAACTAGAGATATGAAGTGACAGGGACTTCATACCCTAAGGTCTTAAAAGGCTATGGGAAATTTTATTTACTAACCGATGTTGTAGTTTTAGACACGAGCATCGCCCGAGTGGTTACCGGGGCCCAAATTGGGGTGTAAAGAATAGAACCACTGTTAACTGCCACATATGTCGTAAGAGGTGACTAAGAAGGTTGAGCGTGGGGCTAGCTATACCACACCGTAAAAAATACTAGATGGCTGCAGAACGGAGAGCAAACCGAGTAAACGCTGGCTGAAACCGGACACATCGCCGAAGGATAAGCACCAGAGTTCCAAATGTAACGTTAAACACACCAATGCTAAGGCTGCATGCATCAGATTTCCCCATTAATAGAATTTATTAGGAGGTCTGATACATCGGTCTGGGCAGTTATCGCGAGAGAGAGAGAGAGAGAGAGAGAGAGAGAGAGAGAGACGAGAGGGTATAGAGTTGGTTATTGTTGAGCCTATGTAGTACATTCAAATACATTTTTTATATCGATATCAGTCTCATTTCATTTAATTCAATTATGCAGTACTATATTATATATGAGCATAAAAGGAAACAAATTCAAGAGAAGTGATGAAATCAGAAAAAATGTATGGTCAACCACTAGTGACAACTGTTATAAGAAAGAGAAGATTGAGATATGTTGGACATACTTTAAGAAGAAATTATCAAAGAATAGCAAAGCAGGCATTGAAGTGGGAGGCAAAGGGTTCAAGAAAGAGAGGACGACCTAAGGGGATCGTGAAACGAACTTTGCTGAGAGAGGCAAGAAATATCGGTCTCATTTTCATGGAGGAGATTGAGCGAGTTGCCCAGGATAGAGCGGTATGCAGACATTGCTTGCAGGCCTTATGTAACGCATAACGGTACGGGAGGAATTATTATTATTATTATATCTATCGTTACACCCGAGTGATTACCGGGGCCCAAATTTGAGATGTCAAGAATAGAACCACTGTTACCTGCCACGCTTGTCGTAAGAGGCGATTAAGGAGGTTTGGTTGAAATCGGATGCACGTGTCCGCTAGGGAATGCTAACCCGAAACAAATGCTTGCAGAAAACGGATGCATCAGACCGCAAGGCTCATAACATGGTGCAACGACCCCTCACAGTGAGAAATGGGATAACGGATTCTATGGTTGCCAATATGCCTCAGAGATTTAGCCACGCAGTAAGAATTCAGACCTACCATCACAAGGATGGCCAAAACTTACTGCGGGAAGAGAATGGGGAAGCATACATTTTACACTAGCGTCCAAGACAAACTGTATGGCGTTGCTAATATCTGAGGCAGCTGCCTTTATTAGAGAATCCGAGGTCCCAATCTAGTGAGAACGCAGAAGAAGAAGAATATCTATCGTTAAAATGGTAGTATATTTTACTTGTAAGCGTCAGATTTGTACTAAGTTACTTAAAGTTAGACTATATATAATGTTACCTTTATTTATACTGTGTTTGACTTAATCTTCAAGGTCTCATATTTAAACGTTCAGTTTCAGGAAATAGAAAGATGACTTCAGTTAGAAACCTATCCAGTATTATTGTTCTTGTGATAATCTATTTGACATCTGTCACGTGCAAGACTTGTCCATATGATGTCGCCGTAAGTACACAAGTTTTCTTCTTCTTCTTCTGCGTTCTCACTAGATTGGGATTTCGGAATCTCTAATAAAGGCAGCCGTCTGCCTCAGATTATCAGCTACGCCATACAGTTTGTATTGGGTGCTGGTGTAAGTGGGCCACCTCTTTCTTCTCAAGTGTGCATACTGGGGGCAGTTCTGTAGGATATAATTCCTATGATTTCTGCTTCCCGTTTGTGCCGACCTCTTCCCGCAGTGAGTTTTGGCCACCCTTGATACACTAGTTTTAAGAAGTACTTTGTTTGTGATAAGAATGATGGTCTTAATGATGAATAATAAATCAAATCAAATTATTTTAAGTACAATATCAAAATCATCATCAACATCAGGTGCCGTGCTGTCTGGCGTAGGTGATCATAGATCTCCACAAATCTCTGTCGTTGGTGTCTGCTATCAACTCAGATGTTGACGCTCTACCGTATCATGAAATCAGGCTATCTCTGTCTTCCTCTGTCTCGTCTACCCTAGATTTTACCGGTTGTCACAATGTGTTCTAAACCTCCCTTCTCATCACATGTCCGAAAAATGATGTCCTCCTACAGCTATTCTATGATTATCTTTTAAAGAGCTAAAAATGCTTTCACAATACATTGAGAACAGGTCTGGTATCAAAATACAGTATAACAGAATAATGCTATTAGGGGTTTTATTATTGATCATTATAAAGAAGCGATATAAACTTGGACAGGTATATTATAGTATTACATAAGCAAGGAAACATAGATGATTAACTATCAAAAACGTTTATTTGTCCTAGCTTATCTTTTTTTTTTCCCGATCCAGAAGCACTTGAGCTTTTCAGTTCTTCGGCTCAGTTCCATGGACATCGTAACCCTTCGGTTCGGTGCCACGAACACCGTAAATCTGGGAATCTGTGGCTTTTTCTGCCATCCCGCGGAATTGAACCCGCACACACAGAGGATAGTCACCCGTAGTCCAACGCGCTACGAACACGCTGGGCAGACGGGCATCCTTGCTTATCTAACATCCTAGTATATCTGTCTTTATCTACACCGCATGTTTGCTCATTATTATCCTCGCCTCCTCATGGTTTTCTCCGATCTGAGTCGTTCTGTCCCCAGCAGATCTGTATGTCATCACCTCATCATTATAATGAGCGGCTTGTACACTGTTTTGTGTGCGTATTCAGAATGTATTTACTTGAGGGATATTTCTCTCTCGATCTCCGCTTAGACTGAGGAACCAGACTTTCTCATGAATTCTGCTGTTATCTTTAGGGTCTCCGTCCCTCCGTACAGCTTCTCGCGAAACTTTGTATTATCGGGCCAGGTTTCGTTTCTCAGAGCTGCTAGCAACTGACAGACTTGCAGTATGATCTCTGCCGTCATGTCCGTCTTTTCACAGTGGCACAGGCTAGGAATATTTCAATACTTATTTTTCAAACAAGACAGTATTTATTATATTTTTAATGTAGAGCGTCTTTTCTTGGCTAGCGAATGTTTTGTGACCTGGTTTTATACAACTCTTTTATTATGTGAGAATTATCAGCCAAGACAACATATGGCCTTTCAGCATAATCGAGAAATTGGAAATTAATGTTGATAGAAGTGCAGACTTTTATATATGTTTGATAGAACAATGTAAGCTTTATTAAAGTTTACACATTTCTCTGAGTCCGTGGTTATTTATTGATGAAAATTGTCAGTGGCGGCTTGTGATCATTTTTGCTGGTGGGGCCAGACAAATATGTTTGGAAAAATCATGGATTTGGGTTGTTATTTTTAATTTATAAAATAATAAATACACCTTACACATTATTTTTGGTAGGGCCGGCCCACTGGCCCTTAATGACGAGCCACCTCTGAAAATTGTTGATAATACTAATATTCATTTTCGTGAAAGTTAGTTTGAAACATAATACAATGTTCTCGCATGTGGTGCTGTTTTTAAAAATGTGTTCTAGTGGCAAGACTATGTCGGTGGTAGAGCAGGCTAGTGGTGTGATTCTGTGCAGTGTCTCTTTCTGATTATTGTTTTCTGTTGCATAGGCTATTCTAGAGCTTTACATAACCTTTATAACATTTGTTTTGTTAATATATAATTAATTTTTTTTTTTTTTCAGGAGTGCAGTTGCATCTCAACATCTGTCACGTGTTATAAGTTGCAGAGTATCCCACCACTGCAAACAGGAACTGACGTCAGTGAAATCGAAGAAGCAACATTTCTGGTAAGCTAAGAGAAACAAAAAAAAAGGATTTGTTGGCTCTTATCTTATCTTATCTTAACCACATTTACGTGAAGCGGGGTGGGGATAGTTAGTTTTCTCTCTTGTGCCAGGTGTGTTGCGCTTGACGTTGTCAGTCCATGCTTTCGCAGGGACTATGAGATGTTATCTATCCATCGTGTTCTTGGCCTGCTTCGTGCTCTGCGCCATGAGTGTCGATTATTGTAGGCACGTGATGGTAGTAAATGTGGTTCCATTCTCAGTATCATTTGTTGGTTATATAAATTAATTTTTCAATTCTGTGTTTGCTGGTACTTAGTCTAACCGATACTTTCGTTTTAATTCACCTCAAACAAAGGGAGACCATGGTTCTCTGGGGTTCCGGGAGTTTCAGGAGGTGCCCGTGATTCCCAAGAGCAAAAATGATCGTGAGATTTATTCCATTACCGTTTTTTTTGGGTTTCTGTTTGCAAAAAAAACCCAACAATGCTACTAGCCTTGTCATGTGCGAATGTTGATATTTCAATGAAATTCATGAAATTAACTTCTTTACTGATGATCAGTAATGAATTGATTGATTAGCCAAACAGTTTCAGACTTTTCCGCAATCAACAAATAATTTGTGACCTACATTTGAGAAATTACTTTCCCTGTCCTTAAAATTGAATGTCCTACAGGATGATAATTACATGTTAAGAATAGCTACAACATATCCAAAAATAGCGTACCCTTTCTAAAAAAAGCTACACTCTTTGTTTGGAGTGAATTAAAACAAACGATAGTACCGACTAATCCTATGCAGCGCGTTGACAAAATGTTATCAAACAGAAGAACACATTTGATTGATAGTGTAGTGGTTTCGGTTTTCTGTCTTGAGCTGCTCTAGTGACTGATAATTACTTTTGTCATCTGACAGAATTCTGCTGTCCTCTATCCATCGTTTTTGTGGTCTTCCTCTCCTAATGTTCTGTTGCAGAAAATGCTGCACACAGTGGGATTTGGATGCACTCTTATTAAGGGACCGAACCACTGCATTCTGTTTCTCAATATAGTTCAGGCAAGGTTCTATCCCACTTTTCTTTCTTATGCTGATTGTGGTGACTGTCTTTTCTTGTGTTGTTGGTAACTGTCTTTTCTTGTGTTGGTGGTGACTGTCTTTTCTTGTGTTGGTGGTGACTGTCTTTTCTTGTGTTGGTGGTGACTGTCTTTTCTTGTGTTGGTGGTGACTGTCTTTTCTTGTGTTGGCGGTGACTGTCTTTTCTTGTGTTGGCGGTGACTGTCTTTTCTTGTGTTGGTGGTGACTGTCTTTTCTTGTGTTGGTGGTGACTGTCTTTTCTTGTGTTGGTGGTGACTGTCTTTCCTTGTGTTGTTGGTGACTGTCTTTTCTTGTGTTGTTGGTGACTGTCTTTTCTTGTGTTGGCGGTGACTGTCTTTTCTTGTGTTGGCGGTGACTGTCTTTTCTTGTGTTGGCGGTGACTGTCTTTTCTTGTGTTGGCATTGACTGTCTTTCCTTGTGTTGTTGGTAACTTTTCGTAGACATCTCATTTCCAATGTAGTTATTTTTTGCGGCTGTGCTTTACATGTTGTCCATGTTTGGTTCTAGTAACACAGAGTAGTGGCGTCTGTGGCTAAGGGTATAGTGACTCGGTCTATTAGCCCCGACGTTCTGAGTTCGAATCCCGCTGCGGACAGTTTGGTTGTAAATTGTTTCTCGTGGATTTTTACAAAAGGACAATGGCACCACCCATTCAGAAAGCAATAGCAATTTACTGAACGTAATAATGCCTAGAAAAATCACAAACAGCGTTATAAAGCTGGGGTTGATTCGCAAAGTCCTGTAAAGGATATGCAATTAACTTTAATTTTAACACAGAGTAGGAATACAAATGCTGTTGATCATCTGTTGTTTAGGAATCAATCAATCAATCAATCAATCAATCAATCAATCAATCAATCAATCAATCAATCAATCAATCAATCAATCAATCAATCAATCAATCAATAAATCAAGCAATCAATCAATCACTCAATCAATCAATTAATTAATCAATCAATCTGGGAGATGTTTAGATGCCTTAGCAATAGCTCGCTGGTAAGTTACAGCATATGATTTTCTCACTTGATCCCCTATCTCTGTGTCTAGTCTGCCCTCGTCTATGAATATGCTTCCTAAGTATTTGAATGGTTCCACTACGACGGTTACATATATTTTGGAGGATTGTAAAAATGTGTAGGGATGTTATTTTAGTTTGTATTAATCATTTTTAACCGGCCATCTGCTTTTTAGCTTGCTCTTATCGAAGTGCAGCTCTCAATGGCTGACTTACGTGCTCAACCTGAACACAGGACCTACTTTATATCCTTCCTATCCGATATTACTAGGAATTCGATTTCACATAATGATCAGGTATCAATGAAAAATATCTGATAGTTTCACAAGGAAATCAAACTGATAACTTTCAGAGTGTGATGTAAGGACCTTATCAGAACGTCACTAGACACACTTCCTCCTTTCCCATATTAGAAAAACAAAATCAAGCAAATAAGGTGGAATAGTCACGGTACTTGTAATAGGTTGGTCCTTCTTCTCTTGGTTATGGTACAGACGAATGTGAAAGTGGTGTCAGAATGGCTGTTGAGTGATAGAGATCGTGTTCCTTGGATTAGTCAAATGTTTTGTAATATGTGCTTTCATAGCAGTTGAAGTACTGAGGCTGGCATAATAGTTATGCTCTTTCTTTTTACGGGGTATTCACATTGACATGTATTAAACATACACTATTCACGCTATTTATATGTATTAAACATACATTATTCCCGCTATTTACATGTATTACACTATTCCCGCTATTTACATGTATTAAACATACACTATTCACACTATTTACATGTATTAAACATACACTATTCCCGCTATTTACATGTATTAAACATACACTATTCACGCTATTTATATGTATTAAACATACACTATTCGCACTATTTACATGTATTAAACATACACTATTCGCGCTATTTACATGTATTAAACATACACTATTCCCGCTATTTATATGGTCTGGTCTTCCCTATCCTTTCCTATGTCCATCTGTCTCGGTCGGCCATCTTGATTCTATCTTCTCGGACTTCTGTTGTCAACATACGTCCAATTCTTAAGTGCTGGTACTTCGTCGCATTCCTACTAATCGTCTGCAACATTTGGTGTGCAACTGTCTGCTACATGTTAATCTTAATGTCCATTCTTTGTACTATTCTTCATCTCAGTATCAAAGAATGCAAGTATGGAAGTATGCCAGTATGGAAGTATGTCAGTATGGAAGTATACCAGTATGGAAGTATGTCAGTATGGAAGTATGTCAGTATGGAAGTATGTCAGTATGGAAGTATGTCAGTATGGAAGTATGCCAGTATGAAAGAATGTCAGTATGTCAGTATTCCAGTATGGAAGTATGTCAGTATGTCAGTATGGAAGTATGTCAGTATGGAAGTATGTCAGTATGGAAGTATGTCAGTATGGAAGTATGTCAGTATGGAAGTATGTCAGTATGGAAGTATGCCAGTATGGAAGTATGTCAGTATGGAAGTATACAGAAACACTCTGTCACTGAGGAAGAAATGCAGACTTACATGGACAAGTTCTCAATGGCCTGTGATAGGTTTGGCCTCACCATTAACACCAAAAACAGAGGTCATGTTCCAGCCCGCCGCTAGAGAACAGTATTACGATCCAGTCATCAACATTAAACACCAGCGTCTCCAGTCAACGGACAACTTTGCTTATCTTGGCAGCCTCCTATCCAGTTCGGCAAACATAGATTCTGAGGTCCACAATAGGATATCCAAAGCCAGTGCTGCGTTCGGAAGGTTACGTGTCACTGTGTGGGAACGGAAGGGGATAAGCATAGTCACAAAGCTGAAAGTTTACCAGGCCATAGTGCTAACCACGCTGCTGTACGCAAGCGAGACATGGACAGTGTATAGCAGACACGGAAGAAAATTAAACCATTTCCACACAAGCTGTCTACGCAGAATACTAAAAATAAACTGGCAGGACAAAATTCCAGACAGCGAAGTCCTCACAAGAGCAAAGATCCCAAGCGTCAACACCCTGTTGCAGAAGGCCCAACTGAGATGGGTCGGTCACGTTTCTCGAATGCCTGATAAACGCATCCCAAAACAGTTGATGTATGGCGAGCTTGAAGGGTGCAGACGTTTAGCTGGTGGACAGAAAAACGCTTTAAAGACACTCTTAAAGTGTCTCTGAAATGCTTCGATATAGACAATACGTGCTGGGAATCCTTGCGCAAGATCGCCAAATGTGGCGCTGTAACAACAAAAGAGGAACCCGAATAGCTGAGAATCATCGTATTGTTGAGTCATAGAGAAAACGAGCAGCGCGAAAAGACAGAGCACACAACACGCACATGTCTAACCTTGATCATGTATGCCCCACCTGTGGTCGGGGATTCTTTTCTAGGATTGGACTCTACAGTCACCTCCGCACACACCAGAGAGGTGCAACAGTACACGTCTGAGATTGTTGTCATCATCGCTTGCGATGGACGGCTATTATATTATTATATGCCAGTATGGAAGTATGCCAGTATGGAAGTATGTCAGTATGAAAGTATGTCAGTATGGAAGTATGTCAGTATGAAAGTATGTCAGTATGGAAGTATGTCAGTATGGAAGTATGTCAGTATGGAAGTATGGAAGTATGTCAGTATGTCAGTATGTCAGTATGGAAGTATGTCAGTACGGAAGTATGTCAGTATGGAAGTATGTCAGTATGGAAGTATGTCAGTATGGAAGTATGTCAGTATGGAAGTATGTCAGTATGGAAGTATGCCAGTATATCAGTATGGAAGTATGTCAGTATACCAGTATGGAAGTATGTCAGTATGTCAGTGTGGAAGTATGCCAGTATGGAAGTATGTCAGTATGGAAGTATGTCAGTATGGAAGTATGTTAGTATGGAAGTATGTTAGTATGCCAGTATGGAAGTATGTCAGTATGGAAGTATGTCAGTATGGAAGTATGTCAGTATGGAAGTACGTCAGTATGGAAGTATGTCAGTATGGAAGTATGTCAGTATGGAAGTATGTCAGTATGGAAGTATGTCAGTATGGAAGTATGTCAGTATGGAAGTATGTCAGTATGTCAGTATGGAAGTATGTCAGTATGCCAGTATGGAAGTATGTCAGTATGGAAGTATGTCAGTATGTCAGTATGGAAGTATGTCAGTATGCCAGTATGGAAGTATGTCAGTATGTCAGTATGTCAGTATGTCAGTATGGAAGTATGTCAGTATGTCAGTATGGAAGTATGTCAGTATGCCAGTATGGAAGTATGTCAGTATGCCAGTATGGAAGTATGCCAGTATGGAAATATGCCAGTATGGAAGTATGTCAGTATGGAAGTATGTCAGTATGGAAGTATGTCAGTATGGAAGTATGTCAGTATGGAAGTATGTCAGTATGGAAGTATGCCAGTATGGAAGTATGTCAGTATGGAAGTATGTCAGTATGGAAGTATGCCAGTATGGAAGTATGTTAGTATGTCAGTATGTCAGTATGCCAGTATGGAAGTATGGAAGTATGTCAGTATGGAAGTATGCCAGTATGGAAGTATGTCAGTATGGAAGTATGTCAGTATGGAAGTATGTCAGTATGGAAGTATGGAAGTATGTCAGTATGGAAGAATGTCAGTATGGAAGTATGTCAGTATGTCAGTATTCCAGTATGGCAGTATGTCAGTATGTCAGTATTCCAGTATGGAAGTATGTCAGTATTCCAGTATGGAAGTATGTCAGTATGGAAGTATGCCAGTATGGAAGAATGTCAGTATGTCAGTATTCCAGTATGGAAGTATGCCTATTTCCTTCTGCATATTTATATAGCTATTGACTATCACTAAAGAATTTACTGTTCAAACATTAAACAAAATCTTTCAAGCGGAACTTATGTTCTCCATGACTTGATTTGTTTGAAGTGAAAACACTAGAACGTGTACCTTGTATTTGTTTTACCTTGATATTTTCGATACTATTTTAACCGTATCTTTTCTTGCATGTTTCCAACAGGGTGAAAATATAAACAGTATACCAAGCAACGCTCTACCCCCTGGCCTAATTATTCTAGAAATTTCAGACAACCAGCTGACGAACATCTCTGATGATGCCTTTCTAGCTTCCGCTGATTCGTTACGTGTATTGAGCATCACCAACGCTCAATTTCGAAGACTGCCAACAGCTTTACTTAAGTTAAACAATTTAACTAGTCTTGTACTAGATGAAACAAAGATTGAATTCTGGGATACTGTTATTCTACAACACATTGCTACTTCCCTTACTAGTCTTACACTCACATTTACAAATGTAACACAATGGCCAACCTGGTTGACCTTATTCCATTCACTTACAGAAATCACAATTGAATACGATTTCATAACAAATATCCCTGATAATGCTTTTAGTTCCTTAAACAACACACTTAAAGAAGTCAATCTCGGTTACAATCAGTTGACACAATTACCAAAAGCGGTGTTAGGTCTCCATAATTTGATCTCGCTTGATCTTAGTGGTAACCGCTTCACAGATATAGCTGGCAGGGCAGGAATTGAACAGTTAAATCTGTTTCCTTCAGCATTGACGCTTCAAACGTTAACTTTCAAATCTGCAGGATTAACTACCATTCCCAACTTTTCAAATCTAACAAATTTAAAAGAGATTTATTTATCGAGAAATCAAATTTCAGATTCGACAACAGGTTCCATTCCTCTATCTGTATCTACTTTAAGTCTGTCTTTTAATAAGTTAGCATCTGTACCAGATTTTGTTGCTAATCTTTCTAACCTTTCTTATTTAGACTTGTCATTTAATCTAATAATAGAGATTAACTTTGACTTATTTCCTCAGAATTTGACTAAACTTGACTTGAATTATAATAAAATAACTAAAATCTCTGATAGAATATTCACAGTAGGATCAGTTTTAGAAACATTAGATTTGTCTTTGAATCCAATATCAACGATTTCACCGCAAGCGTTTAGTAACCTGACATCACTTGTTCATCTTTACCTCGACGGTACAAATATAACCCAAGTTCCTCTGGCTCTGACATCGCTGGACAAATTGAGAATATTATCTGTTGGTAGTACTAGCTTGGCGTGTCCATGTCCACCTTCCATATTACTGGTACAATGGTATCAGTCATTTAATGGACATTTGTCGTTTTTCGGTTTTTGCGAAGACCAGCAAGCGATTGATACATATTTAAGCTCTTCATGTCAGACGTCACCATCTATTTAAAGAAACGGATACTAGTAGCTGATCAGGAGCAACTATACGAATCAATGGGGAAAACGCAATCAACTGATATATACAACCAGGAGATGGGGACACAAAGAGGTGTAGACATGATTTAGTCATGGCCAACTCAAAGTAAGACATACTAGCTTAGTCGGGAAATCGGAAATACTTTTTTGCTGAGGGTTGACTTTTATATATGTTTGATAGAAAACTATAAGCTTTATTGTAATATTACTCAATTCTATGAGTTGATGTTTTTTTTAATTAATGAAAAGTGTTAATAATACTGGTAGTCCATTGTGGAAAAATTTATTTATAACATAATATAGCCTTATTCTTGCACGCAGAGTTGTTTTTAGAAATGAATTCGTCTTTATCTAATAAAACGGAGGGTCACGTGACATGAGTAGTCTGATTTTCGAGAATTTTAATGTGAGCTCATAGGTATCTTATGTTATTGTGGGCCATGGATTTATTAAACTGTCGTTTGGGGGAAGGGTTCGAATCCCTATACATTTTCCTTTATTGCATTGAGTATAGATTTAGCTGTCAGAATGGGTGAGAACTAAACCACTACGTTTGGTAATGGTAAATTGTTTTGTTCATGAGGTCATTAATACTTTTTTTTACTGTCTATTTATTTACTATATTCATTGACTTTCGTTCTTCTCCTTGGATTCTAAAGAAAAAATTCTTTATTCATTTGTTACATTTGATAACTGAACATTCTCTCTCTCTCTCGCGATCACCTCCCAAACCGATGTACCAGACATACCCATAAATTCTATTCATGTGGAAATATGATTCATGCAGCCTTATCATTGGTGTGTATACGCTACATTTTTAGCGCTATTTGGAGCTCTGGTGCGTATCTTTCGGCGATGTTCCCGATTTTAGCCAGCGTTTACCGGGTTCACTCTCTGTCAGCCTTTAACTATACCCAACCGACCTGCAAGGCATCAGGTTGATTTTCTGGGTTTTACTCCCGTAGCCTTTGCTTCTTCCGAGGCTCCCACAAGGCAGTGGGGATATTTGTCCATAGCTGGGGGACTGAACATTCAAGTCAGCATCATCGTTAAATAGCTTGTCCCTAGCAGAACTTTTCCACCCCAACAGTCCTCCGGAATTTCTCTATCTCATAGGCCAGATGTCCAGCTTCTGCAGCCGTCATTTTTAAACCATCAGTTACATCCTGAATCCATTTTCTCTGTGGTCTTCCTCTTCTTCTCTTTGCCGGTATGCCTTCTTCCAGGATGGAACATTCAAAGACTTATAAGAAACTGAATTGCAACATGGAGTTTGTTACTTTCTGATATTTGTTATTTGCTGCAGAGCCGATGTTCAAGCAACATTCGTTAATTAAAAAGATTAATAAATACAATTCCTACAAAATATTTTCACCATCTTCTAAATTACATCGAGGACCCTCGCCGGTGCTGTGGAGTTCGTGTACTGCTGCTGAGAGATTAAGAAATCAGAACATATCGGATCAGATGTAATGAATCGTGTGAAATAAAAGACTCAAAAATGTATACAGATGGGTTTGTGGTACGATTTTATCAACGTGAAACCTCGTTTATAATATAATCTCAATGTACAACATCTGCTGAGATATACTGTAGCACAGTATCAGAATCGATGGGTTATATGAGAGACCAACATAGCTGACTCATGCTAAATGTGGAAAAAAATGGATATATATTTTGACTTGTGTGTTGAAATAATTATTAGTTTTTTGTTTGGTCGAGAGAGTGGCGTCTGTGGCTAAGGGGATAGTGACTCGGTCTATTAACCCCGATGTTCTGAGTTCAAATCACGCGTGGATTTTTACAAAAGGACAATGCCACCCGTTCAGAAAGCAATGGCAAACTACTGAACGTAATAATGCCTAGAAAAATCACAAAAAGCGTTAAAAAGCTGGGGTTGATTCGCAAAGTCCTGTAAAGAATATGCAATTAATTTTTAACTTTGATCGATTGATTTCAATTCCGTTACTACATGTTTGATAGCTTCGTCTTCTTCGTCTTCTTCTTTTGCGTTCGCACGCTATAAATTCGGAAGTAGCCATGGGTCCAGGTGTGGCTTTTCTGACTGATTTTTGAGTGAAAGTCTGCTTACTGTTTTATTTATTTCCTCGCCATACAGATGGACCTTCTCGTCTCTAGATGTATATTTGATAGTACATTTATCCTTTCCATGCATTAATTTTCGAGTTGAATATTGTCGTGTTTGCCACTATGACTTACACAGTAGACGTACAAGTCAATTTACGACTCTGACAATACACACACCGTTCACAGACAGACAAGGAGAGACTATCATCTTCCGACTCAGGATAGGCCATAACAGACTGAACAAACACCTACACAGGCTACGATTGTCCTCATCCCCTCTGTGCCCCTGTGGCACCGCTAGACAAACCACAGAACATGTTCTGCAAGACTATCCCTTGTATGTCGTCCCAAGAAAGGAATGCTGGCCCTACAACACAACACTACATTCAAAACTACATGACACCAGAGATGAGCTCCAGACAACAGTCGATTTTATCATAAGAACGCGTCTAACGGTATAATCATCAAAACTACATGACACCAGAGATGAGCTCCAGACAACAGTCGACTTCATCATAAGAACGCGTCTAACGGTATAATCATCAAAACTACATGGCTGGAGATGAGCTCCAGACAACAGTCAACTTCATCATAAGAACGCATCTAACGGTATAATCATCAAAACTACATGACACCAGAGATGAGCTCCAGACAACAGTCGACTTCATCATAAGAACGCGTCTAACGGTATAATCATCAAAACTACATGGCACCAGAGATGAGCTCCAGTCAACAGTTGACTTCATCATAAGAACGCATCTAACGGTATAATCATCAAAACTACATGACACCAGAGATGAGCTCCAGTTAACAGTCGACTTCATCATAAGAACGCATCTAACGGTATAATCATAAAAACTACATGACACCAGAGATGAGCTCCAGTCAACAGTTAACTTCATCATAAGAACGCATCTAACGGTATAATCATAAAAACTACATGACACCAGAGATGAGCTCCAGTCAACAGTTGACTTCATCATAAGAACGCATCTAACGGTATAATCATCAAAACTACATGACACCAGAGATGAGCTCCAGTCAACAGTTGACTTCATCATAAGAACGCATCTAACGGTATAATCATAAAAACTACATGACACCAGAGATGAGCTCCAGACAACAGTCGACTTCAACATAAGAACGCGTCTAACGGTATAATCACCAAAACTACATGGCACTAGAGATGAGCTCCAGACTACAGTCGACTTCATCATAAGAACGCGTCTAACGGAATAATCATCAAAACTACATGGTACCAGAGATGAGCTCCTGACTACAGTCGATTTCATCATAAGAACGCGTCTGACGGTATAATCATCAAAACTACATGACACCAGAGATGAGCTCCAGACAACAGTCGATTTCATCATAAGAACGCGTCTAACGGAATAATCATCAAAACTACATGACACCAGAGATGAGCTCCAGTCAACAGTCGACTTTATCATAAGAACGCATCTAACGGTATAATCATCAAAACTACATGACACCAGAGATGAGCTCCAGTCAACAGTTGACTTCATCATAAGAACGCATCTAATGGTATAATCATCAAAACTACATGACACCAGAGATGAGCTCCAGCCAACAGTTGACTTCATCATAAGAACGCATCTAACGGTATAATCATCAAAACTACATGACACCAGAGATGAGCTCCAGTGAATAGTTGACTTCATCATAAGAACGCATCTAACGGTATAATCATCAAAACTACATGACACCAGAGATGAGCTCCAGTGAATAGTTGACTTCATCATAAGAACGCATCTAATGGTATAATCATCAAAACTACATGACACCAGAGATGAGCTCCAGTGAATAGTTGACTTCATCATAAGAACGCATCTAACGGTATAATCATAAAAACTACATGACACCAGAGATGAGCTCCAGACAACAGTTGACTTCATCATAAGAACGCGTCTAACGGTATAATCATCAAAACTACATGACACCAGAGATGAGCTTCAGACAACAGTCGACTTCATCATAAGAACGCGTCTAACGGTATAATCATCAAAACTACATGGCACTAGAGATGAGCTTCAGACAACGGTCGACTTCATCATAAGAACGCGTCTAACGGTATAATCATCAAAACTACATGACACCAGAGATGAGCTCCAGACAACAGTCGACTTTATCATAAGAACGCGTCTAACGGTATAATCATCAAAACTACATGACACCAGAGATGAGCTTCAGACAACAGTCGACTTCATCATAAGAACGCGTCTAACGGTATAATCATCAAAACTACATGGCACTAGAGATGAGCTTCAGACAACGGTCGACTTCATCATAAGAACGCGTCTAACGGTATAATCATCAAAACTACATGACACCAGAGATGAGCTCCAGACAACAGTCGACTTCATCATAAGAACGCGTCTAACGGTATAATCATCAAAACTACATGGCACCAGATATGAGCTCTAGACAACAGTCGACTTCATCATAAGAACGCGTCTAACGGTATAATCATCAAAACTACATGGCACCAGAGATGAGCTCCAGATTTCATCATAAGAACGCGTCTAACGGAATAATCATCAAAACTACATGACACCAGAGATGAGCTCCAGACAACAGTCGACTTCATCATAAGAACGCGTCTAACGGTATAATCATCAAAACTACATGGCACCAGATATGAGCTCTAGACAACAGTCGACTTCATCATAAGAACGCGTCTAACGGTATAATCATCAAAACTACATGGCACCAGAGATGAGCTCCAGATAACAGTCAACTTCATCATAAAAACGCGTCTAACGGTATAATCATCAAAACTACATGGCACCAGAGATGAGCTCCAGACAACAGTCAACTTCATCATCAGAACGCGTCTAACGGTATAATCATCAAAATAGCGATCGCAAAGAAGAAGAAGAAGCTAGTTCCTAGCAGAACACTGAATGCGTTAGAGGTCACGAAACACGCATGTGTAGCTGTGAAACGAACGAATAGTAATTCTCCACTAACTCCTTTGCCCCTATGAGCTGATATATCGGCTCCCAGTAATTGTTAAGATGACGGAAAACCAGTATACTGGCTTATTTCAGTATGCATTGTAAAATGTATGAATGCGTGTGGAGATAGAAGAACGTCACGGAGTGAAAGGGCTAGTGGACACTATACATGTAATGGTTTAACTCTTAGAGAACCAGGGCAAAAGCCATGTATTTACAAGCCATTTGTTTTTAGAATAAGAAACACCCTTTAGTGTGGCTCCTTGTAAAAAGGCGTCCAACCCAAAGCCACATAGTGTGGCGTTTGGCCCACAAGGAGTTAAGATGTTATATACGAAAAAAGAACTTAGTTAAATTTATCACACCGAGCCGAAGAGCTGAAAGCTCAAGTGCTTCTGGATCGAAAAAATCAAAACAAAAATCAATCAAATTGTCCAGTTCATAGAATACAGATGTCAGTGTTTGTGGAAATGAAGATCAGTATATTAAAGTCAATAACAACCAAAATGAGATTTTCTGTACACTTTTCTTTATTTTATCATTCATTCATTCAGTTGCATGTGCATGACGGAAGTACGCTATCACATGGAGTTGTTCTACCCATCAATCGTCTATTGTCGTTCCCCAGGTAGATGATGGAATTGGTTTTCCACTCTTGCTGTTAAGCGTAGGGATGGGAGCTTTAATTTGTGTTCCAGGGCCAGATGTGTCGCCATGGTTGTGTTATATTCGTGTTTATGTAGTGTTGTCTTGATATTGTATACCCATCTTTTCTTGGTCTTCCTTAGCTCTAGTACCTGATATCTTAGATACCTGATATCGGTAGCGTAGTTGCTAGTGAACTCGCTTCTCAAAGCTGGTGGTCTGGGTTCAACTCCCGCAGTGCGCGTGGAATTTTTCCCGACCGTGACGGCTCTCAGGTCGACCCAGCCTCAACTGGATACCAGACATGCTCTGGGAAAGTAAAGGCGGCCGGCGTGATGCTGACCACATTACCCATCGTGTACCGACGGTCAATGAAAATACAGGCCTAACACTGTATTGCCCTATATACCACAAGGTATGAAAGGGTTCCTTGATTTTTATTTTTACTAGTGATAAAGTAAGCAAGTTCTATACAAACATCCCCATTATTATCTTTGTATACAAACATTCCCATTATCAGTTATAAGTTATATGAGGACTATCATCATAGCACTCCGGACAGGTCCATAGGTGCTCCGATCTCCGCCTCAGCAAATCCAGCAGCGTCCAGCGACCCAACACGCCAGTTCGATGTTGATTAAACAATCTCTTTGCATATTTAGTATGTCGTTCTTTTCGGGCTGCACCAATATTAACACCCATCTCTTTCAATCTGGTCAGCGAGTGGGATTCACAGCCCTGAAACTCCTCTGTTCGGAAAGACTCTCTCAATGCGTGAAGAATGTCACTTCGATCCATTGCAGCTCCTCTGATATTGTAGCTAAGCCAGCCAATCTATCAGCTCGTTCATTACCCCTAACTCCTGCGTGCCCAGGGACAAAAATAAAGGCGATTTCTCTGATCATTGTCTGTACCAGTACCTCCACCCAGTTGCGTCTCACCATACCTGATTCGACTTTACGAATCATGCTTATGGAGTCACTGAGTATGAAAACACGAGAGTAATTGTGAGATGCCAACCAGTTCACCGCCTCCGTAACCGCCCGAACCTCCATTGTCAAGCTACTTGTGGTTGTTGCGTAGGCAACACTGGCCTCTCTTATTATTTTTCCTCCTGAGCGTGCTGAAAAGCCCACGCACAGCGTTGTTGGCGAATGACTGAGTCATCGGTGTAAATAACCGCATCTGTATCATTGATGATGTCATTCAAGAGGGCCTCCACGTTTAGCAGTGGTAGATTATTTTGTTCGCAGTTTTTCTTAATAGATGTAATAACGGTGAAAGCAGTCTGAAATTGAGGCGGCACAGCAACCCATTCCTCTCCTGTTGCAATTCCGGAAGGATCACATATTTTCCTAAGCGTATCTTCCGCCTGACTCAGCCATGATCTTGCCTCTCTTGAGTCTACACCCTTTCTCCTTAATGAGTTCTTCATGGAGAGGATGTTCCTTGTTTGCATTGATTCTTAGATATGATCGAACCCTCCAAGTTTCAATTCTGTTAGCAATAGTTGGGAGATCAAGAAGGAACAATTCCCATTATATTGTTTGCATACAAACATTCTCATTATATTGTTTGCATACAAACATTCCCATTATATTCGTTATATACAAACATTCTCATTATATTGTTTGCATACAAACATTCTCATTATATTCGTTATATACAAACATGTCCTTTTCTATTCAATTCTCTCTATACTGACGATGACTCTGCGGAAAAGAGTACTGCCGTGCTATGTTGAACCAATACTTATGTATGAAAGCGAATCATGAACAATGAACAAGCAATTACTAAGATCGTTGGAAGCCACAGAGATGTGGTCTTGCAGAAGAATGTTGAAAATGCTATGGACATCGAATCAAACAAATGATGAGGTTTTAAATCGAGTCTGCACACAAATAAACCGTATTAAGAGAATAAGAATCAGACAATTAAGGTTCTTTGGGTATATAATGCGAAGAGAAGGCTTAGAACATTTAGTGATAACGGATAAAATACAAGGAAGGAGAGATCGTGGAAGGCTGAAGGAGAAGATGTTGGATGGTCTGATATCATGTTTCGACAAAAGATCTTGTCAGAAATTATTAACTGCATCAGGAAGATAGAGTTGGGGAGATACATGATCGCGTTAGCCGACAGGCATGATACTTGATTGAATACTAATATGTCAATTAAGTTCTATTATACTAACATGTCAATGCACATTGACATATGGCAAAATGGCGGTTATGTATAAAGATATGTTGTGAATAACACAAACAAACACATATATTTACAAAACAAACATGCTGCATGTGTAGGTGCGTCACTAGTAGTCTCTTCAGGTAGTTCAGTGGTGGTTGTTGTTACATCAGAAGAATTACGCAAGTAATGGGAAATAGATTCACCACTACTGCAATTGCCTGAAATTTCAAGACCAAGATCAAATGATTTAAACCAAAGAACCAGCTCTGTTGGAGGTGGGCAAGGACATGATAATGATGGGGTCTTCAACATGCTGATAGAGCTACAGCTTACTAGTTTTGCCAGCGCAAGAGGAATTATGGTCAAACTCGTATCTTGGAGATACAAAATTTTCAAGTTCACCAAATTTGTAAAAGCTAAAGGTGGGATTGTAGTTATGGGATTAGAATTCATATACAAAGTATGTAAATTAGAAATGTTTGTTGAAACTGCTTCGTGGAATTGGGTTATTTTGTTTTTACTTAAATCTAAGTAATAAATTTCCAAAGGAAATACATCAAAGTTAATCTCTGAGATCTGATTATAAGCTAGTATTAAGAATTCAATGGAAGTCATAAGAGAAATAGCAGGAGGTACTGAAGTTAGATAGTTATTATCAAGTTCAATTCTATACATCGAAGATGGGAATGATCCACTGGTACTGTCTGCGATTTGGTTAAAGCTAAAAAATATACTACTTAAATTGATAAAATTGGATAAATCTGGGACTACTTTCAGGTTTGTTGATTCAAATAAAAGCTGGTGAAGTGTGCTACCAATGGGATATAAAGAAAGCTGTTTGATTTCAGCTGCAACATCCCCATCTGTTAAGTTATTATAAGAAACATCAAGAAAAGTTAAATTTGTTAAATATGACAAAGCTGCTGGTATTTTAGTTAAACCACTTCGCTGGAGTCTGATCTCTAACAGTGTGTCTCCAGACGAACTTAAAGCGCCAACAGGAACATCTTTCAGAAAATTATGGCTGAAGTCTATTTTCTTTAGAAAATAGAAAAAAGAGGACCAGATTGGCCATGGTGACAAACCTACATTCTGAAGAACAAGTTCTTCTAGTCTCATTCCAATGTGCTGTAGAATAGCGTCGTCCCATTGTGAGATAGGGGTGTCAATAATAGTCAAACTTGTTAAATTATTCAGTACTAGTAAGGCACCTGGAAGTCTGCTAAGTCCTGCATTTACGATTGATAATGTTGTCAAGGTGAAGGCTGAAGTATCAAAAGCGTCATCAGAAATGCTAGTTAGTGGAAGGTTCTTAAATTTTAAAGTGAAGAGACTTGGGGGTAGACTGTTATTAGGAATAACGTTGATATGACCATCCTAAAATAAAAGAAAATAATATTAGAAATTATTGTTCAGAAATGTCAATTATAAAACAACGTTTAAAAAAAAACTGTCGTTACTGACTATAATACCGTTTTTTGGGCGGTGTAGGACCTTGGAACATTGCTGACAAATGACGGGAATGATAAAAAAGAAATTAAAAGAAGGCTGAGCATTGCTTTGCAAAAACTAAAAGGACTAACTAACCTATGGTAGGGAACTAACATAAGAACAAAAATAACGTGTTTAAGAGCTTGCTTTTTTCCCTTGGCAACATATGGTTTTGAGACATAGAACATTGACAAAGCGGCAGAGAAGATCATTAATGTCTTTGAATGTAAATGTTACAGAAGAGTACTCAGAATATCATGGACAGAGAAAAAACGCTTCTGTTCTGCAACAGCTTGATATTAAAGAGAGTTGGCTATTACAAAGCATAAGAACAAGGAAAATTAAATATTTCGGACACATCAAATGATATGAGTGCCTGGAGAAATTAATTTTGGAAAGATGGTGACTGGAAGAAGAATGAGAGGAAGACCTAGAAGACGATGGGTGCAGGATGTCATTGACGATCTGAGAATGACTGCTGCTGACTCCGGCCAACTTGCACAGAACAGAGAGTTTTTCAGGACTGCTGTTATAGGAACCAAGTTCCGAAAGGGACAAGCTAATTGATGATGAGGACCGGAGGGACACGAATCTGTTGAATTTAATGGCCGCATAGCTAGTACAATCGCAGCAAAACTGTTCAGGTTAGGATGTTTTTTATGCCCTCGACAGAGAAAAACTCCTTGGCCATACCGTGGTCTACTGGTCTGTAAGCGCTCAAATTGCACAACGAACTCAAGTTCTATGACGCAAATTACATAAAAGTCACACAGAGTGGTTTAACAAGTGGCTGATGAAAAGCGAACAAAGACGAAGAAAAGACAAATATATATATGTAAAACGTTCCAACATTGTAGTAATAAGATACAAAATAATAATATTTTATTTATGACTGCAAAATGTGAAATTCTATCACTTGTATGAGGACTTGGTTTTGGAAGTCAACCTAAAAGGGTTAACAAAACAAGAGATATGAAGTAGTGTCATATGAAGTAGTGTCATATGAAGTAGTGTCATATGAAGTAGTGATACCATAATGTCATTGTTCGTGAGAAATAGACACATGTTTTCAATGTGTGCTTTTGTATGGATTCCTCCTAACCTCCATAGGCTCACGTGGATCTACGGTCCTGGTCAAGAGGGTGTTCACGGTAACAAGAGAGCAGACATGCTTGCATCGAAAGCTTTGATTGCTAGGGAGTTTAGGATGAATAAGGGGGGAATGTTCTTTGATCTCTTGGCGACCTACTGTTGGATTAAGTACTTCTTAATTGACTGTGCGATTCAGACAAAAATCAATAATGCAATTTCTTCTAATGAGGTCTTAGAAGAGGGTTTACCACAGGGCTCATCCCTAAGTTGCACCCTCTTCCTCATATACATCAATGATCTTGCAAGTCAGATTATGGCTGAAAAAGCGCTATACGCAGACGACCTGGCTATTTGGCAAAGTCATGAGGATGTGGAAAGTGGAGCACGTAAACTTAACGGAGACCTAAGAAAACTCCATGACTACTGCCTGACATGGAAACTAAAGATAAACTGTGCCAAAACAGTGTATACCATCTTCACTATTAGCCACAACGTTGCCAAACAGAATATCACCTTGAATTTAGACAATCACCAACTGCTAAGAGAACAACACCCCACATATCTTGGGTAACACTTGACCGCAAGCTTAACCTGAAGAAGCATGTTGTGAATGTAAAGAACAAAGCATTAAGAAGATTACAGCTATTGAAGAAGCTTGCTGGCACAACATGGGGATCAGACAAAGATACTCTGAGAGGCTTATATCTTGGTTACATCCGCTCTGCAATAGAGTACAACAGTGCTCTTCTAACAACTTGCTCCACGACAAATCTTGACTCCCTGGACAGAGTACAGAACAATGCCTTACGTATAATCAGTGGAGCAATGAGGTCAACACCAACCACCGCATGTAAAATACACACAAATGTGGAACCTCTTGGGCTGTGTAGGACAAAGCTGCTGTTGAAGCTTATGAAAGGAGCAAAAGAATGAATCAAGATCACCCCAATAAACTACTTGTTGAGAAGTGACAACAGAGAAACAGAAGTAAACAAAAAGTCAATTCTCCACCACGTCAGTGAAATCAAAGACAGATACCACCTTCCAGAAACAAGACAACAGCTGCAGAGAGTAATAGCAAACTTACCACCACATACACTCTTGAATACACCTGAAATTAGAACAAAATTGATAGATGAAGCAACTAAACGCTCCGACCCAGTCAGCCTTATGATAGCATCTCAAAGAACCATTGATGCATATCCCCAAGAATGGGTACATGTCTATACTGATGGATCTGCATTTAAAGCCACCATCAAAGCAGGTTGAAATGAAAATCGTGGCATAACCCAAAGGACGTAGCCATGAACCACAGTAAACGAGTCGTTGATTTTCTAGGCACCACTTATACGTTCAGTAGTTTGCCATTGCTTTCTGAACGGTGAGGTCTATTTTTACCTTGTGTAAAAATCCCACGGAAACGAATTTGTTTCCAAATTTGCCCACCGTGGGTTTTGAACCAGGTACGCTTGGGTTCGTGATCGAGTTCACTACCGCTTGAGCTAGAGACGCTCACCAAAGCAGGTTACGGAGCATATGTACAATACTCAGACATATCATCCGAAGAGCTGTTTGGTGCATGCGGGGAGATATGCTCCAATTATGAGGCTGAAATTCATGCGATAGAAGCAGCTTTATATCACCTGAAGACCGTTTTCGATGCCTTTCCATCCAAGGCAATAAAACATCGTTATTTTCACAGATTCAATGTCTGCCCTTCAAGCTCTAGAAGAGGGTGGACATTGTAAATCTGAACCTCCCATATAGCCCTAGATATTATCAGACTTGTTACATCACATGACATCAAAATAGCTATGCAGTGGTTCCCTGGACATTCAAATACACCTGGAAATGACAAAGCAGATAGGCTAGCCAAGGAAGGGTAAACACAAGAACAACCAATCACAGCAACAACTCTCCATACAGCAAAGCAAATCCTAATGAGATCAAATAAAGAAATTTGGCTGAACAGATGGGCCATGGGAAACACAGGAAGAGAGGTGTACAATCATATGGCCAGCACTAACCTTAATGACAACATCAACCACCTTACAAGAAGAGATCAGAGCATCATTTTAAGACTCCGAACCCAACACATAACACTTAATAATTACTTGAACAGAATTCAACTGCAACACACTCCAGAGTGTCAGCTGTGTGCACATCATCATGAAACCGTTCACCATCACCTCTTCAGGTGTCAATCGCTAGATGATGTCAGGAAGATCCTCCTTCCTCCAAGGTCAGATAAATGTAACACATTATACGGAACAAAAGAACAACTTACAAACACATGCATATACCACTACATAGCATTGGGCCGAAGGGCAAGAACTCAAGTGCCGCTAGATCATCGAAGAAGAAGAAGAAGAAGGGTGAGGACACTAAAATTGACGATGACTAAATCCAGCGATTTAAGGAGTTTGGAATTACGCATTGTACGAGTAGATCTGGATGTTTGAGGCGCAGAGAGAGAGAGAGAGAGAGAGAGAGAGAGGATTGTTTAACCAGAGAGCCATATGAACCATCAGTATGCATGCCATTCGACATCTGCTTAGGGAGATTAGCGTGCAGAGAGAACATTCTATGTATCAGCTCCGGTTTCACCTTCAGTAACTGTGGCAATTATTGCCACTTCAGAATAGGCCATTACAGTCACAAGAAAAGTTGTGATTCAGAACAGAACAAACTATATGAAACAAAACCTATTGTCCCATGACATAAAGAGGCCAGTGAATGATGATGTCGACTAAAGTCAACAATAATATTAACTCTTTGTATGCGCAGACTAAAATCATGATTTTACTAACTGTTCTTCACAATAAAATTATATATTGAAAGAGGGATGCAAGTCATGGACACACAGATCGAGAAATCTCTGAAGACAACAGAAATATGGTTTTGCAGAAGGATGATTAAAATGACTAATGTTGATGTGTTGAATGAGATCAAGACACAGACGAAAGCTTATCATCAATATAAGAAAGAGGAGTCGTCATTTTTCGGACATGTGATGAGGAGGGAAGGTTTAGAACACATTGTAACAACTGGTAAAATCGAGGGTAGACGAGGCAGAGAAAGATAGAGAGAGAAAAATTTGGATAGCCTGATTTCATGGCACGGTCGAGCGTCAACATCTGAGATGACAACACACACCAAAGGCAGAGATTTGTGGAGATCCATGATCGCATACGCCAGCCGGCACCTGATGATGATGATAATGATTGGAGGGAACTCTACCAAAATTTCGATAAGTGTTTTATGTTATGTAGCAGAAAAATATTTCATATTTCAGAATGTGCAGAGATGAAAAGGTATATTTTGTAAATTAATTTGTTGTATTCTAACTGTTGGACTCAACGCCCTGCATTCCTATGCTTCTTAGTACTTTCTCTTCTCATGCTATATATTCTATATGTGTATATGTTAAATTTCTAATTTCTAAGATGGTTGGGACATGTGAGAAGAATGGAAACTTGTCGCATACCAAAACAAATGTTGTTCTGTGAACTTTCGGAGGGAAGAGGCACCAGGGCAGACCACTGCTCAGATATAAAGTTTTCTGCAAGGCCTCAATGAAAACTTTTCTATAGGTCCCAGCACATGGGAGGGACTAGCTTATGACAGAGTTGTGTGGAATGTCAAATTGCGAAAGGGCGCAGTCTTTTGAGAAGAGACTTATAATAATAATAGCCGTCCATCGCAAGCGATGATGACAACAATCTCAGACGTGTACTGTTGCACCTCTCTGGTGTGTGCGGAGGTGACTGTAGAGTCCAATCCTAGAACAGAATCCCTGACCACAGGTGGGGCATACATGATCAAGGTTAGACATGTGCGTGTTGTGCTCTGTCTTTTCGCGCTGCTCGTTTCTCTGTGACTCAACAATACGATGATTCTCAGCTATTCGGGTTCCTCTTTGTTGTTACAGCGCCACATTTGGCGATCTTGCGAAAGGGGTTTCCCCAGCACGTATTGTCTATATCGAAGCATTTCAGAGACACTCTGTCATCAGCTAGTATTGAGTGTCTTTAAAGCGTTTTTTGCCTTTAAAGCGTGTATTGAGTGTCTTTAAAGCGTTTTTTCTGTCCACCTGCTAAACGTCTGCCCCTTCAAGCTCGCCATACATCAACTGTTTTGGGATGCGTTTATCAGGCATTCGAGCAACGTGACCGACCCATCTCAGTTGGGCCTTCTGCAACAGGGTGTTGACGCTTGGGATCTTTGCTCTTGGAGGACTTCGCTGTCTGGAATTTTGTCCTGCCAGTTTATTTTAGTATTCTGCGTAGACAGCTTGTGTGGAAATGGTTTAATTTTCTTGCGTGTCTGCATACACTGTCCATGTCTCGCTTGCGTACAGCAGCGTTGTTAGCACTATGGCCTGGTAAACTTTCAGCTTTGTGACTATGCTTATCCCCTTCCGTTCCACACAGTGACACGTAACCTTCCGAACGCAGCACTGGCTTTGGATATCCTATTGTGGACCTCAGAATCTATGTTTGCCGATCTGGATAGGAGGCTGCCAAGATAAGCAAAGTTGTCCGTTGACTGGAGACGCTGGTGTTTAATGTTGATGACTGGATCGTAATACTGTTCTCTAGGGCGGGCTGGAACATGACCTCTGTTTTTTGGTGTTAATGGTGAGGCCAAACCTATCACAGGCCATTGAGAACTTGTCCATGTAAGTCTGCATTTCTTCCTCAGAGTTGGTAGCGAGGCGCAGTCATCAGCAAACAACAGGTTTGAGATAGTTGATTCTTTTACCTTGGTGGAGGGTTTTAACCTCCGAAGATTGAATAGGTTACCGTCTGTCCTGTATCTAATCTTTACCCCATGTTCGTCGCCTTCCAAAAAGACATCCGTGAGCATGGCAGCAAACATCATGCTGAAGAGTGTTGGGGCCAGTACACAGCCCTGTTTGACGCCGTTGGTGACATGGAAGGCTTCCGACAACTCCCCTTCGTCAAGTACACGTGCCATCATGCCCTCGTGAAACTGTTGGACGATCTTGATGAATTTCCTTGGGCATCCAAATTTTCCATGATCTTCCATAGACCCTACCTGTTAACGTGTCGAAAGCCTTTGTCAGATCGACAAAGACCATATAGAGTTTACGGTGCTGCTCTTGGCATTTCTCCTGTAGTTGGCGAGCAGCAAATATCATGTCTGCTGTTCCGCGACCTGACCTGAAGCCACATTGGGTCTCAGGGAGTAAGTCCTGTTCCAGGTGATCGATTAATCGATTGAGGAGGACTCTGGCCGTATTTTGCCAGCGATTGACAGGAGGAGAATCCCCTGTGGTTATCGCAGGCCTGGCGGTTTCTTCCGCTTGTACAGGTGACAATAGTGGCATCCTTTAATTCCTGGGTGCACATTCGTTGCACCAAATGGATGTAAATAACTCTGTCAATTTAGCATCAACGTGGGCCCTCCTTCTTTGTAGACTTCGGTTGGTATTGAGTCGCACCCGGTGCCTTCCCGCTGGACATCTGGCTTATTGCCTTCTTGACCTCTGCTAAGGTAGGTGGAATATCCAGCTTGGCATTGATTGGGACCTGGGGCATGCGCTCTATGGCTTCATAACATATAGTGGATGGATGGTTGAGGACAGAACGGAAGTGTTCTGCCCAGCGATTTAGTATCTGAGGCTTGTCAATTAGTAGCCTTGCTCCATCTGCATCGAGTATGGGAGTGGGTGAGATTGTTGAGGTCCGTAAACAGTTTTTAGGGCATCGTAGAAGTGTTTGAAATCATGTCTGTCTGCATATATCTGGATTTCATCAGATTTTTGGCTTAGCCATGCGTCTTGTAATTTCCTGATTCTCTCTTGAGCCCTTCTACGAGCATCCAGGAAAGCTGTTTTTTTTGGATGATGATGATGGGTCATTTTGATAGGCTCTGTATGTCTCATGTTTCGTGAGAAGGATAGACTTGATTTCTTCGTCATTTTCGTCAAACCAGAGACTTATGTATGAGCTGAACGACAAAGAGAAAAGGAAAACTCAGAAGTTGCACAGTAAACACTTGCCAATTGACCGTCTGTAAAGACGAAAAAAGGCTATATATAAATTTCATGTTATATATTTACTTGATTTTTTATTTTTTCTTATTTTTTCACTTCTAGTCTTTCTGCATTTATTTCGTTATTCGTTTTTAGTCGCAGATTTTCATTTATGACCGTTTTAATATCTCTGTCGTAGTCTATATGTAGTGTGCTGTAAAAGTCGTCACCCCTGTTGTATCGTTTGCTTGATAAAGGCTTTAAGTCGAAACGTTGCTATGTATTGTAATTGTTTTTGTATTTTGTAACACTACAGTACTCTGTTATTACGTGTTTCGCCATTTTACATAGTTTTACTTCAGTCTTTCCCTATATCGATATTGTATTCTACACAAAATTATACACAATGAGCATCTCTTCTTCTCACTCATGATCACCACTTAGACTGGTGTACCAGAATGCCCCATAAATCTCATTCATGTGGAAATCTGCTTCATGCAGCCTTAGCAATTGGTGTGGTTCATGACATCTTTAGCGCCATTTGGAGCTCTGGTCCTTATCCTTCCGCGATGTGTCCGGTTTTAGCCAGTGTTTACTGGGTTCGCTTCCATCAGCCTTTGGCTGTCCCCAGCCGTCCTGCAAGGCTACAGGTTACAATGAGCAGAAAAAGAATCATATGAATAATTTGGTTTCTGTTAACTCTTTGGGTTTGTAAGGTTGCTTGATGTATTCTGTGAGTTAACTTGCACTTACTGCCTGTGTGTTTCCGTGGCTCGCAAGGAGAGCAAAGAAAAGTAACACTGCGACCTACAGGGTGTTCAAGATAAAAGTAGCCCGATTGGCATGTTTTGATTTGTCAATCGGGCTACTTTTATCTTGAACACCCTGCTTGTCGTAAGAGGCGACTGAGGTAGGGGCCTAGGAAAGCTGCAATAATAAATAAAAAGCGTTTGCCAGAAATCGGATATGCTGGCCTACCTGTAGGCGCATAACTTGTACAACGTACAGTCGCTCTTAGGCTCGGATTACATACAAATTAAAAAGAGTGGTTGTCGATATGGAACGTTCGAAGAAGAAGAAGGAAGATTACTTACGGTAAATGTGGCTTCAGAAACAAGCAATATTTCACTTCCTGTTTTCAATGTTGGCATATCAGTGACATTTGTACAAACAACTTTTTTTCCGATACATGTGCAATTCTGAGGAATAAAAATGTACACTATAGTAATAATAATGTATGTCAAACTAGCACTTTTTTGTTTTTCAATCAACACACACACGCATCCATACACATACACACACAAAGTGTGTGTAGCTTAAACTGTAGTGAACTCGATCATACCCCAAGAGTACCTGGTTCAAACACCATAGCCAGTAGTTTGGAAGCATATTTGTTCCCTTGCAATTTTACGAACGATAAAAACAGATCCCACTGTTGAGAAAGCAATGGTAAACTAATGAACGTATAAGTGGTGCCTAGAAAATCGATGACTCGTTTACTGTGGTTGATAGTGACGTCCTGTAAATGTTATGCCAAGATTTTCATTTCATCAATATTTATATATTCTCTATATTATTATTATTATACCTATTATAAAAATGAGTGTATGTATGTATGTTTGTTACCTATAGACTCGGAAACTACTGAACAGATGTAGCTGAAATTTACAGGATATGTTTGTTTTGATGTCGGATGCTACCTGTCACAGTTTGAAATAGGTAGCGCTGAAGCTTTCGAAAAATCTAAAAATAATAACACGCTCATTTCATCGAGAGTTTCTAACAAATCTCCATTAACGTTTCCGACGAAAAACGCAAATTTCATCGAGAGTTTCTTCCGGAAGTTTACAGTATGCGCATCTACACGATTCGATGACGTATGATTCAAGTCAATATTTCAAACAAGCCGTTAAAGTCAATATTTCAAACAAGCCGTTACAAGCTGAAGGTTTGTTTCTAATCATGATCATAGATACTGCAAATCATATTTTAAGTTCCATCTATTCCATCAATGTTTGTTAGCTATGTTGGCAAAAATTGCTCTATATTCGATTAAACCAAACAAAACTACGATCCGAGAAATACGTTCATTTGAGGGAAGCTATTGACCGGCATTTCTATAAATGGCAAGATCGTTATTTTGCCATCAACGTTTACCTGATGTACAATGTACACGTTATATGTATGAATATTACCCAATATTAGATTACACGACAGAAACGGGGTTACCATTTATTATTTTGTAAATCAATCCATACCATTGACCGCTATAGCGGCGTGCAATTCTAAATTAGTACAACCATTTCGCAATAGGTGGCGCGCGATTAGTGAGTAGTTTGGACAAATGATTTATACAGTTTAACTGATTTTTCAAAACATATTACGCGCATTTCTTTGCATTTATATGTTAATATATATAGTAGATATGCATTTCCTAATAGAATTTAATCAAATGCTAATTTTTTTATTTATTCCAGCGAAACTTCAACGAATTTTCCACACATTTTCAATTATGCCTCCCAAACGAAAAGCTATTGGTCCATCTACACCTAGATCACGAAAAAGAAAGGCATTACTAGCTTCACAAACAGATGAGCAACGGGAAGCAAGACTGGAAACCGTTCGAGTTCGCCCCTGCTGAAGCCCGTTCGTCTGAAACAGACGAGCAACGTGAAGCAAGACTAGGAACCAATCGAGTTCGCACTGCTGAAGCCCATTCGTCTGAAACAGACGAGCATCGTGAGGCAAGACTAAGAACCAATCGAGTACGCACTGCTCAAGTCCGTTTAGCTGAAACAATCGAGCAACGGGAAGCAAGACTGCAAACCGCTCGGATACGCACTACTCAATCCAGACGAACACTGCACGCTGATTTAAATCTAGGTGCTTTCCATTACAATACAAATTATGATTATAGTCTTCATCCAAATGTGGTTATTGGTAAAATGGATAGATTATGCGTGTATTGCAGTGCCGTCAAATTTAAGAATGAATCACCAGGAATGTGCTGCGCGGGTGGAAAAGTGAAATTGCCAGTATTACATTCGCCACCCGAACCATTATCAACATTGGTAGCAGGTGACACAAGCCAATCAAACATTTCTGGCAAACATACGCAAGTACAATTCATGTTTCCAAATGACATCGTTCGGTGCAACAAATATCGTGCGTGAGAATTACATGCCCACATTCAAAGTTCAAGGGCAAATTTATCATCGTGCTAGCTCACTACTGCCACTGCCCGACGCAGATTACAAATTTCTTCAAATTTATTTCATGGGAAACAATGATGAACAAATTGATCAACGTTGTAGATTCAATACGCGTGCAAAACGAGAAATAGTCGCTGCATTACAAACTTTATTCGATCAACACAACGAATTAATTCGATTGTTCAAAACTGCCCTGCAACAATTACCAGCTGATGACTACCGAGTTGTACTTAGAGCAGACAAAACACCTGTTGGTCAACACGAAAGACAGTACAATGCATCAACAATTGATGAAGTGGCGATCGTTATGGTTGGCGAAGAATTTAATTCGCGTGATATAATTCTTCATCGCAGAAGTGGTGATGTTCAGCGAGTCTCAGAAACTCATCGCTCCTACGACGGATTACAATATCCGATATTATTTTGGCAAGGAGAAGATGGATATCATTTCAACATCAAATTGAGAAATCCAAAAACAGATGAGGAAACGAATAAGAAAGTTAGTGCTATGAATTATTATTCATATCGAATAATGATTCGTGAAAACGCTGAAAATCATATCTTGAAATGTCGACAATTGTTCCATCAATACATTGTCGATATGTATGAGAAAATCGAAACTGAGCGACTCCTCTACATTCGATTAAATCAAACCAAGTTGCGTTCAGAACAGTACATTCATTTACGTGATGCAATTGTTAATGATGGCAATGTGAATCCTAATGAATTGGGAAAAATGGTCATACTACCAGCCACATTTACAGGGTCCGCGGCACATGCATGAATACGCACAAGATGCAATGACATATGTTCGCGCCTATGGCGCATACAATCCAGAAAATAAATCCAGATTTATTTATCACGTTTACATGCAATCCTTCGTGGGATGAAATTAAAGAACTTTTGTTAGCTGGACAATTATCATCGGATCGTCATGATATTACTGCGCGTGTATTCAAACAAAAATTGAAATCTTTAATGGATTTCATTGTCAAGCAGTGTGTTTTTGGAGAGACACGCTGTTGGATGTATTCCATCGAATGGCAAAAAAAAGAGGATTGCCACATGCACACATTTTGATTTGGTTGATCGAAAAAGTCACACCAGATCAAATTGATCAAGTCATCTCAGCAGAAATACCAGATGTCGACATTGATACAGACTTATTTGAAGTCGTCACCAAAAACATGATTCATGGTCCATGTGGCTTACTCAACAATAATTCACCATGCATGTCTGATGGAAAATGCACGAAAAGATACCCAAAAGACTTACATGCCGATACTATCACTGGCAATGACGGATATCCTCTCTATCGTCGACGATCAAATGAAGATGGCGGAAAATCCATCACTGTAAAAGTGCGAAACAATGATGTTGAAGTTGATAATCGTTGGGTTGTACCGTATTCACCGTTACTCTCAAAGACGTACAAAGCACACATAAATGTTGAGTATTGCAATTCGGTGAAATCGATCAAGTACATTTGCAAATATGTCAACAAAGGAAGCGATATGGCAGTTTTGGAGTGGCAAATATAAATGCATCCATCGATGAAATCGAGCGTTATCAACTGGGACGCTACATTAGTAGCAATGAAGCAGTATGGCGCATTTTATCATTTCCAATTCATGAACGACATCCAACAGTTGTTCATTTGGCAGTGCACCTTGAAAATGGACAGCGCGTGTACTTCTCAACAGATAATGCACATGCACGAGCATTGTCACCATCGCCAACAACGTTAACTGCATTTTTCTCATTGTGTAGAGATGATATATTTGCAAAGACGCTACTTTACTCTGAACTGCCAACATACTACATGATGCAGCAGCGAAAAAGTTTCAACGTCGCAAACAAGGTAAAGTAGTTGAAGGACATTCCAATTTATATTCGACCAATGCGTTAGGCCGTTTGTACACTGTTCATCCAAACAATGCAGAATGCTTTTACTTGCGATTACTGTTAATCAACAAACGTGGACCAACATCCTTCCAAGAATTGAGAACAGTTAACGGTCACGTATGTGCTACTTATCGTGAAGCTTGCCAAGAATTAAATCTTCTTGAAAACGATGCACATTGGGACACTTCACTCGCTGATGCATCCAATACTGCACGACCACAGCAAATACGCACATTATTTGCAGTAATATTAACAACGTGCATCCCATCCAATCCAAAAGAACTTTGGGAAAAATACAAAGACTACATGAGTGAAGACATCCTACATCGCTTGCGTGCGACGAACCAAAATCCTGACATTCAATTCACACCAAACGTATATAATGAGGCATTGGTTTCAATTGAGGACATATGTTTGGCAATCACTAATAAAGCACTGGTGCAATTGGGAATGGATGCGCCAGAACGATCTGCAAACAACCTTTTCGATTGTGAGTTGGAACGAGAAACACACTTTGATATCAACGAATTGAGTACATTTGTTCAAACGAATCTTCCAAAATTGATTCCGGAACAACGCATAGCATATGACAGAATTATGCATGCAATTACAAGTCAAAACGGTGGATTGTATTTCATAGATGCGCCCGGAGGCACAGGCAAAACGTTTCTCATTTCACTTATTTTGGCAACCATACGATCACGAAATAATATTGCACTGGCAATCGCATCTTCTGGAATTGCAGCAACTCTTTTAGATGGTAGCCGAACAGCGCATTCAGCGCTGAAATTGCCATTGAATATGCAAATCACTGAGACACCGACATGCAATATCAACAAAAATTCTGCAATGGGTAAAGTACTCCAATTATGTCAACTCATTATATGGGATGAATGTACTATGGCGCATAAAAAGCATTAGAAGCGCTTCATCGTACACTGAAAGATTTGAGAGGAAATGACCAGCTCTTCGGTGGCGCACTCATTTTATTGTCTGGCGATTTCCGGCAAACCCTACCAGTTATACCAAGATCAACACCCGCTGATGAACTTAATGCATGCCTGAAATCATCAGTTTTATGACGACACATACAGAAATTGACTTTGAAGACCAATATGCGTATACAACTACAACATGATGAAACCTCTGAACGTTTCGCAAAACAATTGTTGGAATGGGAAAATGCCAATCGATGATTCCACACGATGTATCACATTGCCAACAAACTTCTGTAACATCATAGCGACCACAGACGAATTGATTCATAAAGTTTTCCCAAATATTGCACATAATTACAAAAATCATCAGTGGCTCAGTGCACGTGCAATATTAGCAGCAAAAACAAGGATGTATATGCCATGAATTTGAGCATTCAAAACAAAATACCAGGCGAAGCGACAACGTATAAGTCCATCAATACTGTAATGAATCAAGACGAAGTTGCCAATTATCCAACTGAATTCTTGAATTCACTTGATTTGCCAGGCATGCCACCACATGTTTTAACATTGAAAATTGGCGTGCCTATCATTCTTCTCAGAAACATTAATCCACCACGACTTTGCAACGGTACTAGACTTTTAGTGAAAAATATGATGAACAATATCATCTAAGGTACAATTTTAAATGGAAAATTTAAAGGAGAAGATATACTATTGCCACGCATCCCAATGATTCCAACAGACATGCCATTCGAATTCAAACGCTTGCAGTTTCCGGTGCGACTCGCCTTTGCAATGACCATCAACAAATCACAAGGACAATCACTACAAGTGTGTGGACTACATTTGAAAATCCCCGCTTTCACATGGACAGCTATATGTGGCCTGTTCAGCGTCGGAAAACCTGATTTATTTGTGTATGCACCAGATGGAAAAACAAAAATATTGTATATCCAAAAGCACTTCAATAAACAGACTTGAAATGAAACGTTAAATTGTAAGTTTTTTTCTCCAAGAAAATGAACAAAAGGACAATGATAAAACAAATAATTACTACATATTGTTATAGCAAGTTTCCTTTAAATTCATTTTCTGTTGAAGGCGTAGCATCGCGCGCAGGGTACAGCTAGTATATATATATATATACTGTATAAGTTCTTCCATCATTTTCAGACATGAACTTGTATACTTCTCAAGTAGTTAGTAGTCAATTGTAGTCTTTGTCCATCTCCATACAACTTGTCTTGGACTGACGTGAACTTGTATACTTCTAAAGTAGTTAGTGGTCAACTGTAGTCTTTGTACATCTCCATACAACTTGTCTTGGACTGATGTGAACTTGTATACTTCTAAAGTAGTTAGTGGTCAACTGTAGTCTTTGTACATCTCCATACAACTTGTCTTGGACTGACGTGAACTTGTTTACTTCTCAAGTAGCTAATGGTCAACTGTAGTCTTTGTAAATCTCCACATAGCTTTATTTTGGACTGACGTGGCGGTTGGAAATGTGTCTTTCCTCTTATCCTTGTATGTTGGACATTCTTGCAGGATGTGTGTCTCAGTTATCTTGCCTGTGTCACATGTACACATGTCAGTAAAGACTACGTTGTACTTGTTGAGCATATATATATATATATATATATATATATATATATATATATATATAGGTACATGTACGTGTAAGTCTAATGTCTATTGTCTCCTCCCAAGTAGATGATGGAGTGTTTGTGCACCCGTGCCGTTAAGCGTAGTGGTCGTAGAATGTATTTGAATTCCAGGCCAGATGAGTCGCCCTTGTATTAAATCCGTGTTTATTTAGTATATTCTTGATATTGTCTATCCATCTTTTTCTCGAACTTCCCTTGGTTGCATAACCTGATCTCTTTTTATTGTATGCTGTTATTGGTGGTTGGTTGTATTTCGTTCTAATTAAATACCCGAACCATTGTTTTTGTTGTCTTTCAATGTATTCGGTTCATGAGACTATGCCCCACTCTGCTTCTGATGTCCTCACATGTAACAGTACAAATATTCAATGGTAAAGAAAATATTGTATGGTCTGTTTAGAAAAGATCGGTTTAGAAATGAAGACATCAGGAAACAAGTGGGTACAACATCAATATTGAACTTTATCAAGAAACAACAAATTAAATGGTTCGTCACCTAAGCAGATTACCAACAGATAGTACACCTCAAAGAGCAATGCTAATCCGCTACAGTGGATACGAAGCAAAAGGCCGGCCAAGCAAAAAGTGGACCTCAGATATAACAGAGGCGACGAAAGACACTATTTATAAAGCACACACAAAAGCTCGTTCTATAAATCTCTTCTTACCCTAACACTGTAAGGCAAATCAGGATTGGAGAAAAGACAGATACAACAATAACAAAAACAACGCTACAACTCACTGTTCAGTATATATATATATATATATATATATATATATATATATATATATATATATATATATATATATATATAGGAACTGCAGTAAAACTATTTGATTGGCAAAACACGTAATTACAAAGTACTGTAATTTTACAAATTACAAAAATAATGACAAAATACAGCAACGTTTCGACCAACAAGGCCTTATCAAGCAAACTCCTGTTTGTTCGTTTGCTTGATAAAGGCCTTGTTGGTCGAAACAAGAATACACTAAATAAACGATACAACTTGTTGGTCGAAACGTTGTCGAAATTTTGTCACTATTTTTGTAATTTGTAAAACTACAGTACTTTGTAATTACGTGTTTTACAACTCACTGCCACAACTATACACACTTCATATAATCCTCATCACAGAATAGCCCCTAATCGACTCAGCAAAACTCTAATTTTATCTAAGAAATAATCTTTTGTCTATCGTCTATCCCCAGATGGATGATGGAATATATTGTCCACCCCGTGGTGTTAAGCATAGGGATGGGAGCTGTAATTTGCGTTCCAGGGCCAGATGAGTCGCCCTTGATGTGTTATATCCGTGTTTATTTAGTGTGGTCTTGATATTGTCTATCCATCTTTTTCTTGGTCTTCCCTTGGCTCTAGTACGTGATCTCTTTTTATTATATGCTGTTATTGGTGGTTGGCTGTATTCCATTCTCATTAAATGTCCGAACCACTGCACTTGTTGTCTTTCGATGTATTCGATTCATGAAGTTATGCCCATTCTGCTTCTGATGTCATCGTTTCGTAGTATATCTTTCCTGGTCACCCCTACTGTCTTCCTCAAGCATTTCATTTCTTCGAAATCAAACAATGAAAATTAATTATTTCACTTACTTCGTAAGGACATATCGCTGCCGCAGTCCAAGACACACAAACAGTACCCAGAAACAGAAGAATCAGAAAATGTCTTGTAGAATCCATCTTGGTATTTCCTTGAGCTGGTCAAAGTATTTTTACCTGTACGTCAAAGTAGAAGAAGAAAGACGATATGTTAGTCAGTCTGTGAAAGATTGAGATAGATCAAATTCGAAATGTTGTTTGAAACCGCAAGCCCCCGGTAATATAAGGCTGAATAGATTAGCTGACAAATTGGAAATTCCTGTTAGATGGGGGCTGGTTTTTGCATATGTTTGATAGAACATTGTACTTTTATTTTGGAAATTTTGCTCAATTTTATGCTTTCATGGTTATTTATGGATGAAAAATGTGAATAATACTGATATTCCTTAGCTTTAAACTTAACTTGTAACATAATATAACCTTAATTTAACAAGTTATGTTGTTTTAAAAATGAATTAGTCTATATATAACAATACTGGAATTCGATGATCACGCAACAGTTGTGGTCTTATTTACTATAATTTTTACCTGAGCCGTCGGCCGTATGTCTATCGGAGGCTACGTTTGAAACACAAGTTTTTATACATACGCTATCCTGGAATATGTTGTTTTGTTAATTTCATGAAAAATAACTAAATTCTCTGTAAATTAGCATCTCATATGCTACAAACTTTAATTTTAGATGCTTGTTCATTGTCCCTTGTGAAGGAGAATAATGTAAAATTGAAACGCAATATAATGTGAGATCAAACATATTATTATATGTCAACAGTTGAAATAACTATAACAGTAGTAGCCTACAAGTCTGTTTGGCTCTGAATGTGTTGTATGACTGATAACAACTCTTACAGTTATCACAAACTCATGTCATTTATCTGTGTATACAAATATTGCTGATAACCGATACTGAATCACATAAGATGAGGGTTGGGCTACATTCGGTGGTCTGAGGATTGGGTGTGGTTTGCGGGCCGTACTAAAAATAAATTTCACGAGAGATTAATAATGATAAGGGATCCCACAATAAAGACATAAATGACTACATGAATTATCATCATCATCATCAAATAACATGTCCCTTCCAGAACTTGGCTCCCATAGCAGAAGTCCTGAAAAACTCTGGCACGTTGGCCGGTGTCAGCAGCAGTCATTCTCAGATCATCAATGACATCTTACACCCATCGTCTTCTAGGTCTTCCTCTCATTCTTCTTCCAGGCACCATTCTATCCAAAATTAACTTATCTATTCAGTCATGTCGTTTTATGTTTCCGAAATATTTAATTTTCCTTGATTTTATGTTCTTTAATAGCCACCTGTCTTTAATATCAAGCTGTTGTAGAACAGAAACATTTGTTTTGTTCTCTGTCTCACATCCATATGTTGCCAAAGGAAAAACAAGGTCTCCTTTGTAGAATCAAGAAACTTAGAATCAAGATCTGAAGCCTCTTGATATTGTCTATCCATCTTTTCTTGGTCTTCCCTTAGCTCTAGTACCCGATCTCTTTTATTGAATGCTATTATTGGTGGTTGGTTTTAAACACTTGATTTTTAATATTATGTCAGTTCCATTTCATAGGTTAGTTAGTTCTTTTAGTTTTTGCAAGGCAATGCTCAGCCTTCTTTTAATTTCTTTTATAGCATTCCCATCATTTGTCAGCAATGCTCCAAGGTATTCAAAGTTGTAGAATCTTTCTATTTTGTTGCCTCTGACACATATATTAGCCATCAATTCTGTTTTATCAGTTGTAAATATCTTCGTTATCATTGTATTGAGATTGACGATAGATTAAACAACAACATTACACTATAACATGATCTATTGCTGATCTGAAAGTTGAATTAGTTGTATATAATATTAACACAATATTGTGCCAAGAAGATCTTCTTCTTCTTCTCTGTGTTCGTTCCTTACGACCAATTTTAATCACTCTTTGTGATATGTTTGATCTTTGCCAAGAACGTGTAAACGTTGAATATTTGTTTGGTTGGCCCCTAAACGCATTTAGGACATTCTACGTGTTTAGGACATGTGCATCCGATTTCAGCCAAACCTCCTTAGTCGCCTCTTACGACATGTTGGCAGGTAACAGTGGTTCTATTCTTTACACCCCAAATTTGGGCCCCGGTAACCACTCGGGCGGTCAAGAGGATGATAAATAATCTGTCTATTGTCTATTGTCTATTGTCTATTCCCAGGTGGAAGATGTAGTTTGGCTGTCCACTCTTGCCGTTAAGCGTAGGGATGGGAGCTTTAATTTGCCTTCTAGGGCCAGATGAGTCGCCCTTGTTGTGTTGTATCCGTGTTTATGTAGTGTGGTCTTGATATTGTCTAGCCATCTTTTTCTTGGTCTTCCCTTAGCCCTAGTATCCGATCTCTTTTTTTTGAATGCTGTTATTGGTGGTTGGTTGTATTTCATTCTCATTAAATGTCCAAACCACTGCATTTGTTGTCTTTCGATGTATTCGGTGCATGAAGTTATGCCCACTCTGCTTCTGATGTTCTTATTTCGTAGTTTGTCTTTCCTGGTGACTCTCACTGCCTCCCTCAAGCATTTCATTTCACATGTGGTGAGCTTTCTGTGATGTGTTGCTGTAAGAGACCAAGTTTGGCACTGGTAGTTGATAACAGTGATACGCTCATGCTTGTTTCGATTTAACAAAGCGTATTGTATTATAATATATCTCTAGTCTGTTAAACCTCTGGTACTTAGTTCAGCAACAAATGAACACCATTCTTTTCTATTCCTGGTCGTCTTCTGTATTGTGTTCCAGTTGTTATTCATGTATTTCATCTCTTGTTCTACTGTTCTCCTCCAGGTCGTTGTGGGTCATTCATGTTTTTGTTTACCTTCTGGTGTCCATCTTAGTGCCGTTTTCGTGACAGAGTTAGTCTTCATGCGTATCACATGTCCGATCCATTTCCAGCGTCTCTTTTAGATAAGTCAAGATGGAATCATCAAGAAAAAAACGGTATAGGAACGAAGACACTAGGAAAAAAGTAAATTCAGCGTCAGAGCTGAACTTCATCAAGACACAACAAAGTAAATAGTTTAGCTGTATAAGCAGACTAGCAATAAACAATGCGCTTCAAATGGCAATGCTACTCAGGTACAATGAATACGCGACAAAATGTTGTCCATGCAAAAAGTGGAGCACGGCAATAACAGAAGCAGTGAAAAAGTATGAAGCACAAACAAGAGACATTTATTGAAATTTCTTTAAAAATGATTTTTAATTGAACCCTACTCGGAAGTGTCACAACGAGTGGGCCCAGTACGATTGACCGTGTAAGCTCTGAGTGTCATTAATCTTTTGAATGAGAGCACTCAGAGTTTGTTTAAGTGGATTTTATTGCGCCATTTGAAGTTTTTTTGAAAGCTCCCTCACTTTGTACACGTTCAAGTGGTCACTATATTTTGATCTTAGCTAAAAAGCTTCGAATCGATGCAGTCTCTTTTGATCCTGACGGTGTGAGGCAAATCAGGATTAGAGTTTTTAAAAAAAAGCCGAAGGATTGACTACATTGCACCGCGTTTTACCCCATACGGCTCGGTCCCTCTCCGCAGAAATGGCCCAAAACACGAACTCCGTAGCTCCAGCAACAATCCTAGGGGATTGTCTTAAGGGAAAAAAACAACTGCACTTGTGAACAGAATTACCGCGGTCGGAATCGAACCCACGACCTTCGACTCACAAAGCACAGGGCTTAACCACTTAGTCACAGAGACCCTCCAGGATTATTTTTCTCTCTCAGCATTAGAGAATACATATAACATACTTAAACAAGATTAATAAGAGAACATTGTACATACCAGTGTTATTTGTGCTATAACACAACTGTGTAATAATTTAGTAATACTAATCCAGGTTGTAACACACACGGTGCATGGTTTAAATACTTCACAATTATAGATAAGAGAAGACCGAGATAACAGCGCCCTCTATTCCTTTATAAATATCATGTTTAATTTTTGTGGTTTCTAGTTGTCTTGACAATATTTTCTACATCAGGATTGCTATGGCTGGCTGTGGCCAGTAGGATTATCTGAGGATCTGTTTAGGAGAGTTGAATTTGAGAAAGATAAAAGTTGAGGCTCTGTTTAGGATAATTGAATTTGATAAATATTAAATCAGAGGTTATAATAATAATAATTCCTCTCGTACCGTTATACGTTACATAGGGCCTACAAGTAATTTCCTCATACCGCTCTATCCTGGGCAACTCGCTCAATCTCTTCCATGGAACTGAGACCGATATTTCTTGCCTCTCTCAGGAAAGTTCGTTTCAGGGTCTCCTTAGGTCGACCTCTTTCTTGAACCCTTTGCATCCCACTTCAATGCCTACTTTGATATTCGTTTATCATTTCTCCTCAAGGTGTGTCCAACATATCTCCATCTTCTCTTTCTTATAACAGTTGTCCTTAGTTGTTGACCAGACATGTCTCTGATTTCATCACTTCTCCTGAATTCGTTCCATTTTATATTCAATATTTGCCCGAGTGGTTACCGGGGCCCAAATTTGGGGTGTAAAGAATAGAACCACTGTTACCTGCCATGCATGTCGTAAGAGACGACTAAGGCGGTTAGGCTCAAATCGGATGCACATGTCCTAAACGTGTACAAGTCTATGCGTTTAGGGGCCTACCAAACCAATGTGTAACGTATACACGTTCTTGGCAAAGATCAAACAAATCACAAAGAGTGATAAAAAATTGGTCGTAAAGAACGAACGCAAAGAAGAAGAAGAAGATATTCAATATTTTTCGCAGACATCTATTTTCAAATGCATTCAACTTGCTTTCTATATCTTTGGTCATTTTCCAACTCTCGCTGGCATATGTTAGGATTGATACAAAATTTGAATTGAAAATTCGTAATTTAGTTTTAATACTATATAACTTGCAGTTCCATATTTTATTTAGACTTTTAAAAGCTGATCAGAGGTTATGTTGATGAAATTAGTAGTCGCATTGAGAAGGCCTCCACTGTTATGTTCAAATTAGCAAATCGTGTATGGGAAAATATGGCACTCACAAGAAACGCCAAGACACAAGTATATAAGGCTTGTGTTCTCATCACTCTGCTGTATGGTAATGAGACATGGACAACATATGCTTGACAAGAACATCGCCTCAACACCTTCCACATGCGCTGTCTCAGGCGAATATACAACATCCGATGGCAGACCACACATCCAACATAGAAATCCTGGGCAGTGCTGGTATTCCAAGCATGTACACCTTGCTGAGTCAGCGACGTCTGAGATGGCTGGGACATGTGTACCGTATGAGCGATGATAGAATCCCAAAGAACATTCTATATGGTCAACTCGCATCTGGTGCTAGACAGCATTGGCGCCCATTATTACGCTTCATTGACACACTACAAAAGAAATAATCAAAATCAATAAATTAACAGATGTCAACACACAAGAGTCATATCTTCAAAGAGTCACAGATAATTTTGTTAAACTAACTGAAGAAAGCAAGTCAGTAGAAGAAGAATGGACAGTATTTAAGAGAACTTTATTAGAAGCAGCCAAAGAAACATGCGGAACAGCAAAATACAGAGGTACCCGACCAAAAGCACAACTTGGTGGAATGACGAAGTAAAACTAGCGGTAAAGGAGAAAAACACAGATACAACTTATGGGCAAAAAAAACATCAAAACGACCTCACTGAGTATAGAACAGCTAGAAAACAAGCCAAGGAGATAATAAAGAAGTCTAAAATACAAGCATGGCAAGATTATGGCGAAACATTAAATTCAGACTACAAAAATTCAACAAGACATTTTTACAAGAAAATTAAAGCTATGCGGGAAAGACAAGAACAATATGACCCAACTGAAACTATTAACGATGAAAACGGCCAAGCTCTTAATGATCCAAAAATGATAATGAACAGATGGCGACAATACTTTAGTGAACTTCTCAACCTACAACAAGAGGACCAACCGAACACTCAAGAACACACAGTAAATGTAACTTCAGAAGTAGAACCAAGCATAACACTATCAGAGATCAGAAATGCTGTAAATATGGCCCCACCTAATAAAACACCAGGCCCAGACAATATCCCGGCCGACCTAATCAAAGCAACTAAAGAGGTAGGAATCAGCTGGCTCCATAGACTATTCAACCAAGTCTGGATCACACAAGAAACACCAGAAGATTGGAGGAATGCTACAATTGTTCCCATCTGGAAGAAGAAAGGTAGCAAGAGGGACTGTACAAAGTATAGAGGCATAGCGCTACTGAGCCACACTGGGAAAATATTCTGCAAAATACTTGAGAAAAGGCTCCGCCACATCATCGAGCCACAGCTTAATTAATAACTCCCAAATGGGATTCAGGAAGAACAAAAGCTGTACAGACGCAATATTCGCCCTCAGACAGTTAGTAGAAAGGACTATCGAATCCGACAAACATTTACACGTTGCATTTGTAGATCAGGAAAAAGCGTTCGACCGCGTAGATAGGCACAAGTTGTGGAAAATACTAACAACCTATGGGGTTAATGAACACCTAATCAACCTTTGCAAGAACATTTATACTGACAGCCAATGTACGATTAGAACAAATACAGGATTATCAGAAAAGTTTCACGTAGGGTCAGGAGTAAGACAAGTTTGCGTACTATCCCCGCTGCTATTCATCACGTACATTGACCACATTTGTAAAATAGCTAACACCACCGAAGGAAACAACCTCGGAGAACTCTTAAATGAATTTCTTTTGCAGACGATCAGGCAATCATATCAACAACAGAAGAACAGCTACAACAACACATCAACAGACTCCAGTTAGCATGTAACGAATACAACATGTGAATTAACATCGACAAAACAGAAGTAATGACATTCGCCAGAGAGGAAAACACTACCAACATCTCCATCGATAATCATCTACTAAATCAAGCAAAGATTTCACATACCTGGGGAGTATTTTTTCAGCAAATGGAAGAATAACTAATGAAATTCAACACAGATGCAACAAAGCAAATCAAATGATAGGGCAAATGGCGCCAATTTTAAGATGCAAACACGTCACCATGAACACAAAAAGAGCAATGTTCAACACAATCTTTCTCCCACATTATGTTACCAGTGCCAAACCTGGACGCTGACAACAAACGATAGAAGAAAACTAGTCACAACAGAGATGAAGTGTCTACGCAGAATGCTGGGTGTAACAAGAAGAGACCGGTTGAGAAATGAAGACATCAGGAAAAAAGTGGGTACAACATCAGTACTAGACTTCATCAAGAAACAACAAATTAAATGGTTCGGTCACGTAAGCAGATTACCATCAGACAGTGCACCCAAAGAGCAATGCTGCTCCGATACAATGGGTACAAAGCAAAAGGCCGGCCACGCAAAAGATGGACCTCAGAGATAACAGAGGCGACGAAAGAGACTATCTACGAAGCGCATACTAGGGCCCGTTTTAGAAATCTCTTCCTGACCTGACGCTGTGAGGCATACAGGATTCGAGAAAGAAAGAAAGACACATGCAAGCGTGATCTAACTTCATGTGGCATAGACAAAGAACATTGGGAGCGGCTGGCCAAAGACCATGGCGAGCAACAGTGAGAGGCGGCTCAAAAAATTTAAGAAGAAAAAAATCATCGCATGTGGAGGCAAAAGAAAGCGCAGAGTGCAGAGAGAACATCCTATGTATCAGCTCCAGTCTCCAGTTTTACCTGCAGCAACTGTGGCAAGGATTGCCACTCCAGAATAGGCCATTACAGCCACAAGAAACGTGATTCAGCGCAGAACATACTACGTGACGCAAGACCTATTGTCTCCTGAGACAAATAGGCCAATAATGATGATGTTTAGAAGAGTTTAATTTGAGAAAGATAAAATTAGAGTGCTCAGTTTAGTAATACAAACGATGAACACATTAGTTCTACTTGGGAGGAGGGGGAAATTAAACTGTCCTAATTTCGTAAGATATGACAAATCAGTCTCTGTGACTAAGTTGTTACACCGTTGCCTTGCATTCTGAAGGTCGTGTACTCGAACCCGTTTTGTTCTCGAGTGCATTGTTTCTAGAGAACACTAAGATTTTTGCATAAGCTAAGGAGCTTTTGCTTTGTCTAAGACTCTTGGCAAGGGGAGTGTCATTTCTACGGAGAGAAACCAAGATATATTGGGTGTACATCCGGTGCAATGAAGTCGATGCTTCATCTCTAGGCCCTTTAGTCCTAAGTTCACTTTGCCATCCATGGGGAGATAACAAGTAAACATTTCACAATATATATAAAAAAAACTAATATCTTATCAAATATTGAAACTGAACACGCGTTTGTTTATCTTTACATTGGGATCATGTTCATTTTGAAGATTCTCTTGAATTGTTACCCCGTTTACTTGATTGATTGATAGGACCAGGGGGTTCCTTGTGGCTAAGTGGTTAAGCCCTTTGCCTTGTGAGTCGAAGGTCATGGGTTCCAGTCCGGACCGCGCCATTCTGTTCACGAGTGCAGTTTTTCCAGAGACCCCTAGGATTGTTGCTGAAGCTACGGAGTTTGTGCTTTGTGCAATACTCTTGGCAGGTGGCGTGCCATTTCTGCTGAGAGGGACCGAGCCAGATAGGGTAAAACCCGGTGCAATAAAGTCAATCCTTCGGCTTTTAAACACTTTTAAACAATCATTGCACTTCGGTGAATAATGATGTGTGCTTCGATCTCTTTTTTATACCGTAAGATCTCAGCTGTAGTGTTAAATTTAGTAGCATCGACAAAATTCCCAGATATAGTTTTGAAAATAGGTAAAAACGCTCGTATTGCTTGGCTAGGCGATTGGTGTCGTGAGAACTAGGGTAAGTGGTTCTAGTCCCGTGTTTGTCTTTTTGTTTTTTCGGAAGCTCTTAATACCTGTACCCTGTTTATTTGTTGATCATTTTGAAAATACAGAACCTTTTTTGTTTAGAAATAAAAAAAAAATCTTTTATTGAGTTTTTCCCAGGCAGCGGATTTGAGATCTATTCTTATCTACTTTTGAGATGAACAGACTGGATTACGGAAAGATAGATTTTGTACTGACCCTCTTAGCCACTCTGAGAATCACCGTAGAACACAAAATGTAATGACAGACTCCACTCTAGGTGTGGTTTTGTTGATGTCGAAAAGGCATGCGACAGCATAGCTATAAAAACAATGGCAAATATCATGAAACACTCCGGTGAACAAGAGAAGACTGTTAACATCATCCAGCAACGGTATAAGGGGTTTGCGTTTCAGGTTATCAACGATGGAAGACAGTCCGAGGAGTTCCAGGTTACTACGGGTGTTTGACAATGATGTCTGCTGTCCCCTCTCCTCTCCTTGGTGCTACTTGATTGGGTTATACGCACAGCATATGCCAGGTCCGGAGAAGACATTCAGTGGACACTAATGTCAACATTAGAGGACCTGGACTTCGTAGAAACGTTGCTTTGCTCTCACACAGACTACAAGACATGCAGAAAAAAGTGGATGCCCTGGCAGAAATAGTACAACGGTTGGATATTAAAAGCAACTAAGATTAGACAAAAGTACTAGGAAGCAACAACATACAGCAAGACCCCATATTGATTGAGGGAAGAGAATATGTTGGTGAATTTGTCTGCATTGGATGCAAGATCAGTCAATCAAGAGGTAAAGGTGAGTATATTAATGACAGAATTAGGAAAGCCTCACATGCCTTTGCTATCCTGCACACAGTCTGGAACTCTACTGCCATCTCCACTAAAACAAAGCTCATGATACGTACTAAAAATGATATATTTATTCATGTTTACATTTATATTCATTCTTCCCTGTATTCAATGACTTCAAGTGAACATACCTGTTGAACAAAAGTAAGTAAAGGGACCCTTTCATACCTTGTGGTATATAGGGCAATACAGTGTTAGGCCTGTATTATTCATTGACCGTCGGCACACGATGGGTGATGTGGTCAGCATCACACCGACCGTATTTACTTTCCCAGAACATGTCTGGTACCCAGTTGAGGCTGGGTCGACCTGAGAGCCGTCGCGGTCGGGAAAATTCCACACACGCTGCGGGAGTTGAACCCGGACCACCAGCCTTTGAGAAGCGAGTTCACTAACAACTACGCTACCACGGCTCTCACCTGTTGAATACATCCCTCGATTTGACCCATCCAAGATTTTTCTCTTTTAACCTATTTCCTTTTCGTCTCTTTATTTCCTCTTTATTTCTGTAAAAATTAGTAATATGCTGCATTTCATTTGGAACTCAATGGATTAAGGGAAACAATATTATCTAGTCAATCAAGTGCCATGCCTGCCGGCGTAGGCGATCATGTTTCTCCATAATTCTCTCTCCATGGTGCAGTTGATCAGTTTTGACGTCAATCTTTTGTCGAACCACGATGTCAGACCATCCAACATCTTTTCCTTCTGTCTTCTACGATCTCTCCTTTCACTTTTTAATATTACCTCTTAAAAATAAATGTTAATTTGTTGTTATGTAATATAAGGATAATTTCAATAGTATGAGAAAGTTACTGACATCCAAACAAATTACAAACAGGCTAAATATGAGAATGATCAAATGCTATATATATCCTATATTAATATATGGCTCGGAAACATGGACAATGAACAAGCAGTTAGAAGACATAATTGATGCATTTAAGATGTGGATATATAGAAGAATAGACAGAGTTTCATGGACAGAAAAACAGATAAATAATTAAGTTTTAGGAAAACTAGGCATGAAGAAACAATTATTAAGAGAAATAAAATTCAGACAAGTAAAGTATTTTGGGCACATAAAAAGACATGACACCATGATAAAACATTTACTAGAGGGAAAGTTGAGGGAGAAGAGCAAGACAGAGATAAGTGGGAGTGAACCTTTAAGAAATGGACAGATTACAGTCTGGCAGTGTGCAACACCAAGGCGAAAGACAGAGGATGCTGGAGATTCATTGCAGCCAACCTTCGATGTGGAGACGGCACCTGATGATGATGAATGTAATGTACGTGAACATGACGTATTATCTGTTTAAAAATAATAACGCACATTACACAAAACAAGTATCGTAATAATTAGACGAAGTAACTCAAATCCATAATGCCATCATAAAAATCTTTCTTCATGTAGCTTGTCCTGTGTAGATCGTCTCTATCTCTTTCTCTCTCTCTCTCTCTCTCTCTCTCTCTCTCTCTCTCTCTCTCTCTTTGCAGGCAGCCTAAAAGACCAGGTCCAAACAAAACCGTTCGAAAATTATTCAGCCTTGTTACCATGTTTATGTTACCATTCCGTGCCGCACCAAGGAAAGATCGAGTTGTGGAGAGACATGCTCGTCTACGAAGGCATTCAGGTAACTTGATTTATTTCCTGCTGAATCTATGTACACAAGATACACAAAGGATCAGATTTAGAACAGAGGGATTTATAAACTTCTTCTTTTCTTTCCGTCTTTCAATCTATCTTTCTTTCTTTCTATCGCTTATAAACAAAGCGATAAACTGTGTTCCGAGAGGCGTGCAGCTTTGGAAGGAATCTTATTCGTACGAAATATTACATCCATATACTGGCTGTTGTCTGTTGACAGTATGCTTACGCCGGACTGGCTAGAGAGATAAAAACATTGAGCAATGAGGCCGATCGTTAATGTTTGTGGACGCTAAAAGAATAACCGTGCCAAGTTATGATTATTTGCGCAGCTTGCTCGCTACATGCAGTTTTGAAGCTGACCTATTATCAGTCGCTACACGACTGGTTCGCTCAATCTAGGCGGGGCCTATTAGAGAAATCCAAAATGGTAGCTTATGTTCTTTTGCGTTGCATTGCTCATCATCATCAGGTGCCGTCTCCACATCGAAGGTTGGCTGCAATGAATCTCCAGCATCTTCTGCCTTTCGCCTTGGTGGTGCACACTGCCAGACTGTAACCTGTCCATTTCTTAAAGTTTCCTCCCACTTATCTCTCGGTCTTCCTCTTGCTTTTTCCACCTCAACTTTCCCCTCTAGTAAATGTTTTATCATGGTGTCATGTCTTTTTATGTGCCCAAAATACTTTATTTGTCTAAATTTTATTTCTCTTAATAATTATTTCTTCATGCCTAGTTTTCCTAAAACTTGTTTATTTATCTGTTTTTCTGTCCATGAAACTCTGCCTATTCTTCTATATATCCACATCTCAAATGCATCAATTCTGTCTTCTAACTGCTTGTTCACTGTCCATGTTTACGAGCCATACATTAATATAGGATATATATAGCATTTGATCATTCTCATTTTTAGCCTGTTTGTGATTTATTTGAAAGTCAGTAACTTTCTCATACTATTGAAATTATCCTTGGCCATTCCTATTCTCTTTTTAATTTCTGTTATACATCTGCCATCATCTGTTATCAGCTACATTGCATTGCTACATTTATGGAATAATTTTTAGCATTTCTTTACTTGACACTACTTGTCTATACAATTTCAATCGTCTAAAACAATACATTTTCTGTTATTTTTGTTCTGAAAATGAGAAAATAGATTCTTCTTCTTTGCGTTCGTTCTTTACAAGTAATTTTAATCACTCTTTGTGAAATGCTTGATCTTTGCCAAGAACGTGTAGACGTTGCACATTGGTTTGGTAGGCCCATAAGGTCGTCCGCACATGAAACTGTCGGACACCGTGCCGCCGGCGCTGCAACACTTGTGCTTATGTAATACAGACCCGCACGGTGTCTTTTCCAAAAGCCACGTTCGTTGTTGAAGACAGTTTCACGTGCGAGTCCCGTAATATTATCTATGCCATTATCTGCAAGCGGTGCAACAAGGCCTATATTGGGAAACCGGCAGGAGACTCAGTGACCGATTCGCCCAACACTTGCGCGATATACGCCAATGCTCTGTGACCCCTGTAGCTGCCCATTTCAATGATACTGACCATTCAGGAGCTTACGATGTCCAGGTCACAGCCATCCGATCATGTTCCTCTGATGATCGTAGTCGATTTGCTCTGGAGAATCGGTTGATTTCTTTGTATGGTACCTTGCGACCACGCGGGCTCAACGTATTACATTCTTATGCTTCTTAGTACTTTCTCTTCCCATGCTTTGTAATCTCTATGGGTATATGTTGCATGTATTACATTCTTATGCTTCTTGGTACTTTCTCTTCCCATGCTTTATAATCTATATGGGTATATGTTGCATGTATTCAAGTTATATATTTACTAGATGTTTCATTGTTTCTTTTCTATTTCTAGTTTTTATGTGTGTTTTTGTGTTACATTTATTTCGTTATTCGTTTTTATTCCAGATTTTCCTTAGCTACGTTGGTATTTGGTCGTCCATTTGTGTTTCATTTTAATTTGTCACTCCTGTTTGTTCGTTTGCTTGATAAAGGCCTTGTTTGTCGAAACGTTGCTGTTTATCGTCACTGTTTATGTATTTTGTAAAACTATAGTACTTTGTTTGTACGTGTTTCACTATTTACCAAGTTTTACTGCAGTCTTCCCCTATTTCAAATTTAAGACATCACATCAAATTTAAGACATCACATCAAATTCAAAACAGCACATCAAATTCAAGACATCACATCAAATTAAAACATTTGGACATAACAATGTTGTAGCAACTAAACAACACATAACAATATTTTATTTACATCATCAAGTTTTACAAAAACATGCATTGGAAACAAAATATATCACATACACAAAAACATTAACAACTTATCTCAAGTAATGTTGTTACATTTGCAAGTAAAAAATATCTCAAGTAATGTTGTTATATTTGCAAGTAAAAAATATCTTAAGTAATGTTGTTATATTTGCAAGTAAAAAATATCTCAAGTAATGTTGTTATATTTGCAAGTAAAAAATATCTTAAGTAATGTTGTTATATTTGCAAGTAAAAAATATTTCAAGTAATGTTGTTATATTTGCAACTAAAAAATATTTCAAGTAATGTTGTTATAACTCCATCATATTTGAAGTAAAAATATGTATTTGTAACTAATTAGCTCACACTAAAACATAGTTGCAACAAAGCATATCTCAAAATGATACACTTATTGGGGGACTGCCTAGAGTAGTTGATAGTAGCTCGGCCTGCTAGCTGTGAGACGCCTCATAGCTCGGGTTCGAACCTACTGTCCGGCATTTGTTCGAGTCCCCTGGTCTTACTCAGGACGATAACGTGAGTACCTCTGAAGTCGGAGAAAATCTGCCTGTATGGCGAGGGAATACTAATTACGAGTACATTGAGCACACGGCTGCCAGTGTAAAGTAATTTACAATGTGCACGCTGCTGCCATTGTAAGAAATTGGAAAAACGGATTTTCACGCAAAAATCAGTTTCAGAGATGAAACTTCGTCTGAGTTGTGAGACGCCTCATAGCTCGGGTTCGAACCTACTGTCCGGCATTTGTTCGAGTCCCCTGGTCTTACTCAGGACGATAACGTGAGTACCTCTGAAGTCGGAGAAAATCTGCCTGTATGGCGAGGGAATACTAATTACGAGTACATTGAGCACACGGCTGCCAGTGTAAAGTAATTTACAATGTGCACGCTGCTGCCATTGTAAGAAATTGGAAAACGGATTTTCACGCAAAAATCAGTTTCAGAGATGAAACTTCGTCTGAGTTGAAAGCGGACGAAAGAAAAAAAAATATCTCAAAATGATTTAATTCAAACATTAACCTCCCACCTCAGTACGGTTTCTGGGGTGGAGCCATGAGAAGAACAACCAAGAGAAGAACAACTGTCTCCTTTCGCATGTCGTAAAAAGCAAGTAAGAGTGGTAGATAGTAGGGCCGGCGACCCCGCATTGTGAAAAAGTTGAACAATGTTAAGCTAAGGCAAGCAACTATAGAAAATTAGAAAAAACGCAAACTTCCATGAAGATACATATGGAGAACGTGAAAGGCACTCGATTGAATTGAGTGGAAGTTATTTGTCTCTGCATTATGGGCTATTGGACGTAGCGAGGATTGGTCTCATCACTCTCATCACTGGTCTCATCACTAAGACATGGACTTCCCTGGCGAAAGCATCGTCTGGTCGAATGGATTAGAGCGTGGCTTCAAAGAGTGTGTCTTAGAACAATCTCTAATTCATTGGGATCAGTTATCAGTTATATGAGGACTATCATAATAGCACTCCGGACATGTCCATAGGTGCTTCGATCTACACCTAAGCAAATCCAGCAGCGTCTAGCGGCTCAACACGCCAGTTCGATGTTGATTAATCAATCTCCTGGCATATTTAGTATGTCGTTCTTTTCAGGCTGCACCAATATTGACACCCATCTCTTTCAATCTGGTCAGCGAGTGGGATTCACAATCCTGAAACTCCTCTGTTCGGAAAGACTCTCTCATTAGGTGAGGAATGCCACTTAGATCCATGGCAGCTCCCTCTGATATTGTAGCTAAGCCAGCCAATCTATCAGCTCGCTCATTACCCCTAACTCCTGCGTGTCCAGGGACAAAAATTATTCGTTGGGATCAAAGAATACCGAATACTGAGATTACACCACGCACATTCATTAACAATATCAACCAGGAAATAAAAAAGAGGAGATGGAAATGGTTTGGACATTTATTAACTCCAACAAGTCGACAACTAAGATGACAAACCTTTCTGACAGAACCAATTTTCACAACAAACCATATCGTAACAAAAATAATCCATACTAACCTACTTTGGTGACGTTCGTGCTTAAGGGTTAATGACTTGGTCTATTAACCCCGACGTTCTGAGTTCGAATTCGCTGCGGACAGTTTGGTGGCAAATTGGTTCGAGTAGATTTTTACAAAAGGACAATGGCACCATCCGTGCAGAAAGCAATGGTAAACTACTGAACGTAATAATGCCTAGAAAAATCACAAACAGCGTTTAAAAGCTGGGGTTGATTCGCAAAGTCCTGTAAAGGATATGCAATTAACTTTTAACCTATTTTATTTTCCAGTGTTTCTATGGTATCAAATTGGGACCTGGCTGATATAAGAACTCTGTTTCAGTTGTGGAATTGAACCCCGGACCCCTTGTCTACGAAACATGTGCACTAGTCACTAGGCTATCGAGGCTCTAGTGTACGTATCCTTTTTCTTCTTCTTTTTCTTCTTCGAACGTTCCATATCGACCACTTGTTAACCACTATGTGTGATTTGTATGTGATCTGAGCATAAGAGCGATTATGAGTTGTGCCAGTTATGCGACCACAAGTAGGTCAGTACATCTGATTTCTGCGACGCTATTTATTTGTTAGGGTAGCTTCTTTACTCCTCTACATTAGTCACCTCTTACGACATGCATTGTAGGTCGCAGTGGTACTATTCTTTGCTTGCCTTACGGGACCCAGCACCACACGGGTGGTGTGTAGACACTAAGAGTTAAGATTGCAGTAGACTAACCACCCACATATTGCTCTGAAATGAAATCGGGGAGGAAAGAGAGATAGGGGAAGACACAGAAAGACATGAACACGTACTGTAGACAGAAACCAAAAAAAATAGGTAAGGAATGCTCTAAGCAGGCTTGCATAATAGATCTGTTTGGAATAAATTTATTGATACTTGCAAAAACAGTTAAGAAAATAAGGAGAATTATCTACAATAAAAATATGTATATTGCAATGAAATATCTGGCATACAAAATTATTTGCAACAAAACATCTCACATTACGTTCTTGTACTTCTAATAAATATCTCACGTTTAAATAAGTTTGCATCCTAGTCTAACAAAAGAAAAGTTGTATGGTTAATTTCTCATTGTTAACTTCTCAGTGTTAACTACATCTCACTGTCAAATTCTCAATGTCAACTTCCCAATGTTAACTTCTCACTGTCAAATTCTCAATGTCAACTTCCCAATGTTAACTTCTCAATGTCAAATTCTCAATGTTAACTTCTTATTGTTAATTTCTCAATATTAACTTCTCTATGTTAACTACTTCGCAATGTTAACTTCTTAATGTTAATCTCTCAATGTTAATTTTTCAATGTTAACTTCTCAATATACATTTTTCAATGTTAATTTCTTAATTTTAATATCTCAATGTTAACTTCTCAATGTTACTTTCTCAATGTCAATTTCACAAGGTCAAATTCTCAATGTCATTTCCTCAATGTTAACTTCTCAATGTTAACTTCTCAATGTTAATTTCTCAATATTAACTTCTCTGTTAACTAATCAATGTAAATTTCTCAATGTAAATTTCTCATTGTTAATTTGTAATGTTAACTTCTCTGTTAACTTCTCAATGTAAATTTCTCAATGTGAATTTTTCAATGTTAATTTCATAATGTTAATTTCCTAATGTTAACTTCTCTGTTAACTTCTCTGTTAGCTTCTCAATGTAAATTTCTCAATGTCAATTTCATAATTTTAATTTTTCAATGTTAACTTCTCAATGTTACTTTCTCAATGTTAACTTTCCAATGTCAATTTGTCAATGTCAATTTGTCAATGTCAATTTCTCAATGTCAATTTCTCAATGTTAATTTCTCAATGTTAATTTCTCAATGTTAACTTCTCTCTTAACTTCTCAATGTCAATTTCTCAATGTTAATTTTTCAATGTTAATTTCACAATGTTAATTTCTCAATGTTAATTTCTCAATGTTAATTTTTCAATGTAAATTTCACAATGTTAATTTCTTAATGTTAACGTCTAGTACATTGCAGCCAAACAGTAGGCGTCAATAACGATCTGAACACAGACAACCAGAAAAAAATTTCATTAATAATTATTGCATTATTACCATAATTTGTATCTGTCATATCACAGATAGCATATGGGATAACACAGATGGTATATAATATAGTAATGATAAAGAGAAGATTCCTCTCACGGTCTGGATTTTGGGGGACGTGCACAGCTGGGGTTTGAGGTTGGGTAGAATAAAACGGGGATGAAATAACCATGTTAGCCTGGGCTATTTGTTGTTGAGGTGGATATTGTTGTGGTGTATATTGTTGTGGTGGATATTGTTGTGGTTGTTGGGGTAGATATTGTTGTGGTTGTGGTGGTAGATATTGTTGTGGTTGTGGTGGTAGATATTGTTGTGGTTGTGGTGGTGGGTATTGTTGGGATTGTGGTGATGAATATTGTTGGGATTGGGATGGTGGATATTGTTGTGGTTGTGGTGGTGGATATTGTGTTGTTGGATATTGCGGTGGTAAATATTGTGTATTTGAGATGTTATGTTCTTGATTTCCATCCTTGTAGCCCTGGTTGTTTAACACGTTGTAATATTCAACAGGTTGGGATGTTTGCACAGGCTGTGCAACTGCTGCCCCGTTCGTAAAATACTGATTAGGCGCGCTGGTCGTGTTGTGTGTAGAAATGACTATACCCTGTGTGTTGCCATGGTAACCCACAACCTGGTTAGTATGCTGTAAAGGCATCAATTGGACACATCTGATAGAAATAGAAGCTATTAGAGACAATACCACAGGTACAACAACAGATACCGCGTACATAGGCTTCCGCTTATCTTGTGTATAGCCTACAATACAGTAACCGTAGAAAAAGTCAGAAAAAGAAGACTCAATATGTATATTAGCCATTGTTACTGGGAGTACAATTATTAAACCAAGTACCCAAGGTACAGAGCTGTAAGCGACGGACTTTATCATTCTGCTGACAGTAATCTCAACTTGGAGTTGTTTTTTATATCGATGAACAAGTTCTACTGCCATTACGACCATCCCTATACCAAACACAAAATGTATGAGAAAAAACATGTATACAAACGCCGTCTGGACTGTACCACAAGATAGATCTGAAGCATCGTTATAATATATCTTACTATACACAACAAGCGGAAATAAAGCTAAGAAAATGTCTCCAATTGCCAGCGAGATCACTATAAGGCTCCTAGGAGTGTACACGAATCTACCAAGTGATACTGTCTTGAAAATCAGGAAACTGTTTGTTAGGATAATGCTAACGGTCAAAAAGACAGACATAAATTTGTCTGCTGTAGAAAGAGCATCGTAATCAATGTCATCAATACCATCCATGATGGCAGTTATCAGTTATCACTGATGTAGTAGTTTTTATGTTATGGTAGTTATGGTGGCGTCTGTGGCTTAGGGGATAGTGACTACGTCTATTAATCCCGATGTTCTGAGTTCGAATCACGCTGCGGACAGCTTGGTTGCAGGTTGTTTCGCGTGGATTTTTACAGAAGGCACCACCCGTTTAGAAAGCAATGGCAAACTACTGAACGTAATAATGCCTAAAAATATCACAAACAGCGTTGAAATGCTGGGGTTGATTCGCAAAGTCCTCTAAAGGATATGCATTTAACTTTTAGTAGTGTTTACAGTACACTTTTATTGTATTATGATGAATATGTTGTGTATCCAAACTACTGCAATTTTAAACTGGTAACAATTATTTCTGAAGAACCTCTTTCAATAAGAATCATCTGTCTTGACTCCTGTCACAGAAAGAAAAAATAAAAACAAAAATTGTAGCAAAAAAAACCATTAAATAAAAATAAATTAGATGTTATAAGGACTCATCATCATTATCCAACAGCTTGTCCTGAACAGGACGTTGTCCACATACTAGTCTTTCGGAGTTTTATGACATAAATATATTAGTGTATTCATAGACACATCATACGACATGAGTGTATAAAGTTAAAAAGTTAATTGGATATCCTTTATAGGACTTTGCGAATCAACACCAGCTTTTTAACGCTGTTTGTGATTTTTCTAGGCATTATTACGTTCAGTAGTTTGCCATTGCTTTCTGAACGGGTGGTGCTATCGTCCTTTATGTAAAAATCCACGCGAAACAATTTGCGACCAAATTGTCAGCAGCGTGATTCGAACTCAGAACATCGGGGTTAATAGACCGAGTCACTATTCCCTAACCACAGACGCCCCCCATGAGTGCATAGAGACGATAATTTTGGAGGGAAGGATGTCTGGAAGAAGAATGAGAGGAAGACTTAGATGACGATGGGTGCAAAATGTCATTGACGATCTGAGAATAACTGCTGCTAGCGCCGGTCAACTTGCACAGAACAGAGAGTTTTTCAGGACTGCTGCTATGGGAGCCAAGTTCCAGAAGAGACAAGCTACTTGATAATCTTCTTCTTCAAACGCTCTATACTGACCACTTGTCAACCACTCTACGTGATTTGTATGTGATCTGAGTCTAAGAGCGATTGTACGTTGTGTCAGTTATGCGCCTACAAGTAGGCCAGCGCATCTGATTTCTGCGCTGCTTTTTATTTACTAGGGTAGCATCCCTAGCGCATTCAACAGTCGCCTTTTACGACATGCATTGTAGGTTGTAGTGGTACTATTCTTTGCCTCCCTGCAGGGCCCGGCACCACACAGGCGCACTTGATGATGATGATGATTCATGTAGTCATTTATGTCTTAAATTGTGGGATCCCTATTTTGTGAAACCTGGGTTCAACTGCTCCATGTTAAGTTTTACACCATATATATGTCTACGGTAATTTTAACAATCACAAATATATGTGGTGCACCCTCATATGTTGTCTATGTGTAGCCACATGCACGTTATCAATGTGGTTAATGGCTAATCCAGCCTTGTATGCACATAATATTGAAACATATGGAGAGATAAGAAGTTTCTCTCTCTCTCTCGGAATCATCGCTTGGACTGATGTACCAGATTTTCTCATAAATTGTCTTATTCAGGTGGAAATCTGATTCATGCAGCCTTAGCGTGCGTGTGTTTCGTCACATCTTTAGCGCCATTTGGAACTCTGGTGCTTATCCTTCGGCGATGTGTCCGGTTATAGCCAGCGTTTACTAGGCTTGCTCTTCGTCAGCATTGGTCTGTCCACAGCCGATCTGCAAGGCAGCAGGTTTGAGAAGTTTCAAAGTTCTGCATAGAACACGTTAACAGTTGTATTGTTGATCATGGACTCGGCCTCAGTGGGGAAACATAGAAGTTAAAAAAACGTTGGCAGGAATAGAGGTTGGATGTCAAGAACTGTTAAAATTCGTTTAAAACCAGCAATCCCCCAGTTTTAGAAATGGGTATAGAAGATATTGGCGAAATTGTCTACATTGAAAGCTAGATCAGATAAAACAGGAGGTACAGGTGATGACATTAATGCTAGGATAAGAAAAGTCCGACAAGCCGCTGCTATCCTGCATACAGTGTGGAAATCTACTGCTATCTCCACGAAAACAAAGCTCAGGATATTCAGCTCAAATGGGAAATCTAGGTTGCTGTATGACTCGGAAATGTGGCGAGTCATTAAGTTAAATACAAATAAGATTCAGACCTTTGTCAACGGATGTCTTCGTTAGATTCTCAGACAGAGATAGTATGACAGAGCTGCAAACATAGATCTGTGAATAAGAACATGATAGGAACCTTTGATAACACAGGTTAACAGAAGAAAATGGCGATGGGTCGGGCGGAAGACACAGTTGAGGGTCACTAGAAAAGCACTTGAGTGGAATCTGCAAGGAAAACGCAAAAGATGACATTCTAAACAGACCTGGAGACGAAGTCTTCTTGAGGAACTAAAAGGTGCTTGATTATCCTGGAGGACCATAAAGAAAACAGACAGAGACCTGAAAAAGGGTCGAACAACTGTTGATGCCCTATGCTCCGCGAGGAGTGAAGAGGAACAAGTCAAATTAATCAGAGCTTTAGAGCGAGCAATTAGAGACAAAACTACTCACTACAAAAATACGACATGTCAGAGTAACAACGACAAGTAGGAAAAGCTTTGTGAGAAGATAGAACGAGAAAAGTTACTGAACCTGTTACTTACCTTCTTGATGATATGTCCACTACTTATAACACTTTTTGTACTATACATAAATGACTGAGAAGTCAGATAAATGACCGAGAAGTCAGTAAGTAGTCTTATATATAGTGGTGTTCCACTCATTAGTAGAAGATAATAAAAAAATTATAATATATGCAATACGAAGCTGTGATAACCATGGTAACGAACTATGACCGACATTCATCGTGCCTAGGTACTGTTTGCAAGGAAGAAGCAAATATTCAGCCTCAAACTGATGTGTCAAGATACACGTTGATAAAATACAGAGATCATGCGCATTACGCATGACTAAGTTATCCTATCGTTATTAAATTGTAATGTTTACTAGAACAGCAGTGCAGTCATGTGGTGATATAATTGAATAAATAGATCGGCAAAAAACACCCTTTGTTATATCACAGCCAACTCTAAACTCATAAGGCCAGCGGACTCAGGTAAACATTCTAGTAAATAAGACCACAACCGTCACGTGACTCGCATTCCAGTATTGTTGTATATAGATGAATTCATCTAATAACCAACACAACATGCTAAATCAAGGTTATATTATGTAACAAGTTAAATTTAACAATAAGAAATATTGTATTATTAATATTATTCATCAATAAATAATCATAAACTCATAGAATTGAAAAAGATTGCCAAAAAGCTTGCAGTGGTCTATCAAACATATACAGAATCCAGCCCCCGACTCAAACTAGGTCATGGTTTCCCCAGTCAGTTATGCGTCCTAATATTAGAGTTGGCTATGATTATAACTACGTCACATGAAGATGGATACATTATGGTACAAGCTTGAATACAGGAATATGAACATGCGACCACTCAGATCTGTAGTTACTCACTGCTCAAACATCCAAACATAGACATGGCAGGCAATAGACAACTGATACATTGCATATTTAAACCAACTCTAATTTATCAATGAAGCGAACTTTGCTGAGAGAGGCAGGAGACATCGGTCTCAGTTCCATGGAGGAGATTGAGCGAGTTGCCCAGGATAGAGCGGTATGGAGAAATTACTTGCAGGCCCTATGTAATGTATAACGGTACGAGAGGAATTATTATTTATTATTATAATTTATCAATGTTTCTGTAGCGTCTAGGTTATGTGTTCACCTCTCGTGTCAAAGGTAACCGGTTCGCTCCCTCGTGGAGCCATCGGCATATTTTCAAGAGATCCCTGATCTCAGTGTACTCAGTTGTTAGCAGTTATATTTTCAAGAGATCCCTGATCGAGTTTCTAGACCTATCGGAGACGGGTGATAAAACGTAGGCACCTGTGTTCAATTTGAGCACGTAAAAGAACCCTTGAAAATTCAAAATCATGAAGAGCAGGCTGCAAATCCTATGCCCGGGCAAAATTCATTAGAAAAAATAATAACAATAAAAAAAAAACCCCTTACAAAATATCGTTACCATCTTCAAAGTTGCATAGGCGACCATCTTCGGTGCTACGGAACTCGTGCACTGTCGCTGAGATCTTCCTGTGTAAGATAGAGATTGGAGCACACATGGTTAATCACCAAAGTGGAATGATGATGGTCCTACCAATCAATCAACTAATCAATAATTCAACCATTGTGAATCATAGTCCCTATCTAAATCACAAGAAAGAAAGATCACAACATGTGAAATGAACTTTTCAGAACAGTCTTGAATGTTTTTGAAGATGAGATAGATTGAGAAATGAGAACATTAAAAATGTTGTTGGAATCACACCATGCATGTAACATATTAGAAGATAACAAATACAATGGTTAGGTTACCTAATGAGAATAAAACTAGATCTACTATAGTTCGTTCCAAAATTCGTGATCATCTTTACCGACCGAAATAAAATCATCCACTTGACAGAAATTCTTGATTTTTACATTTTTATATAGGTAACAGTGATGACATTCCAAAAGTATTTTTTGCCCACCCAAACCTTTAGTTCTGTAATAATTTTATTATATGTTATTACTAACTTTACCGCGATGTTGATCTGGTATACTTGTCGAAATTTTACAGTACGATTGTCAAGTTTGTCTATAACTAAGCATTTCCGTGTTCCAAATGCAATTCAGTGCACGTCAAAATCGGGAATCCGTGGAATTAATCAGTTCACAATGTTTCCTACCGACTGTCATTGGCGTATGTACGTGTACGCAACATTTACTTTCATTTATAGAAGTGGAAGGTATCATTTGTTCACTATGTGACCTTTTATAATATGTAATAGGAATACGCCTTTGCAATCATTCGCCACCATTTTGTGTATTACTGTGAGTTTTAAACTTTGATTATCATTTTGTTGTGTTTATGCAAAATTATATAACAAAAACTTTTTTGCATCAACTAAGCTACCTACCAATTAGCTAAACATGGATTCGTAACGTCGTGAGGTATATAAGATCAGACTGCATGCAAAAAATGACTTGTATCCATCAGATAGATTTCGTACAAATTAAACCTCAGTGTGATCACGGATTTTGGAACGAACTATACAACTTCGCGCCTATAACAACCGTCAACCCAGACGCAGAGCAAGAGGAAGACTAAGAACCATATAGATAGATAATATCACATATATTCTACGGCATCAAAGACCAACAATAGCAGATGCAACACACCTGGCACAGGAGAGAAAACTGAAAATCCCTACGTCGCTTCACGGAACATGTGCATAGGACAAAACAAGGCACATACAAATACAGGAATATAAACGTGCGAAAACTCAGATCTGCAGTTACTCACTAACTATTTGTCCCTAAGGTTTGCATCTGTATTATTTATCTTCTTCGAACGCCTAATATTGACAACTTGGTAAACCACTCTTTGATCTGAGCGTAAGAGCGATCGTACATTATGCCAGTATGCGTCTACAAGTAGGCCAACACATCCGATTTTTGTGACGATTTTATTTAGTAGGGTAGTTTCACTAGGCTCCAACCTCAGTCGCCTCTTATGACATGCCTTGTAGGTTGCAGTCTTGCTATCTTGAAAAAACCTGGCCAGCAATGGCGGAATGCGGGAAGGCCATTCAGAGTCAGAACTGTTTGATTCTGAACACGACTTTGCTAGCGCATTTCCGACATGTTTGGTCGAGTATTTTCCGGTTTCGTTTGCCGAGCTACTGAGTTAGTGCTTTGGCAACGCTGTGAGCTATGAATGTTACATGGAATGCTTTTGCTGTGTCAACCGTGCGTTTGTTGTGTGTTAGTGTGTATTCAGAAAATGACGGACAGCGGTTTTGACGAACAAGCTCAATCTGCCGTATGCAGTTATATTGCGAGTGTAGAAAGCTGGATTTTGTCATGATTGATGTTCCCTTCGACAAGAATTGCAATTCAAGTGATGAACAGTTTGGTGTTGCTACATTAGCGACGGCCATATGCATTTTATGCGGAGCAGGTTGCTTTTTGTGGTGGTACGCGGCTGTTTCATTCTGGAATTAGTTCACACAGGAAACATTTCATAGTTGTTAGCATTTCGTATGATTTTCTTTGGCACAGGAACGGAGCAATTATGGGGTGACCAGTTGCAATGAAGTTGGAACCGTACTTATAAAGTATGAAGTAAAGTATACAGTCTTGCTATTCTTTGCTCCCCTTGTGGACCAAGGCAACACTCGGGAGGTCTCCCCCCCAAAAAACGGACTATACCGACACGCCCCCCATATATTCTATTTGCGGATTTCTTATCAACAAAGTCAAATTCGCTGTTTACAAAAATCTTATCTTTTCAACACCACCACTTTATTTGTTCAAGAATAAGTCTGCTAATTATTATAGACTGTGCCTAGATCGTCCTCAACACATCTTTACGTGTCATGCTAAGTACTACGAACCTCACATAATATCTCCAAACACTTATTTACTCAAACTGGAAAAATGTCCAATGTCTGAATTCTCATTTTATCAGTTCAAAATATAATATCAAAGTAATTAAGTCTGTCTTTGCCATAACATCCACTTATCCCCTACATATCTAAAGTGGTTCATGTTACTTGACGAAACACGTACAACCGTAGTAAGGTTAGATAGTCCTGCTAAGTGCACAAACAGTACACAGCGACGTTTCGATCAATAGCCTTTTATTTCATGACAAATATGAAACGGGAAATATATATTGTTACTAATACATCATAGACGCAGTGAGAAAATTTATTTCTAACTGTCGTAAATTATTAAATATGTGACCAAACTCCCCGAAATAAATGTACAAAACTAGGAATTGGGAGTTGAAGAAAAAAAATGTAAACATACAAAATAATCATAAATTATATACATTGAAAATATGGAAATCGTGGCATATCCTTTACAGGACATAGCCATCAACCACATTAAACGAGTCGTTGATGTTCTAGGAACCATTTATACGTTCAGTAGTTAACCATTGCGTTCTGCATGGTGAGGTTTATTTTTTTATTTCGTAAAAATCCACGGGAAAATTCGTAAAAATCCACGGGAAAATTCGTAAAAATCCACGGGAAAATTCGTAAAAATTCGTAAAAATCCACGGGAACAAATTTGCTTCCAAACTGGAGTTTGAACCAGGCACTCTTGAGTTGTGATCGAGCTCACTACCGCTAAGGCATAGACGTCCACACATTTAACACATACGCCTATATAATGGAGCATGGGACTAGACAGTATTATGAAGGATAGAAATGTATTGCTTCAAGTTCAAAAGGTTGAAAGGTATCAAACGATTTTCTAGAACAACTGACTCCGATCATCAGAAGAATAAGATCGGATGGCTGGGACCTGGATGTCACGAGCTCCTAACTGGTCAATGTTATTGAAACGAGTCTCTAACGTGGTCTCATAGTGTTTGCGTATAACATACCTCCCAGCTGCTGGTATATGTTATTGAAATGAGCGGTTACAGGCGTCACAGAGTGTTTGCTTATATACATGCTCCCAACTGGTCAATGTTATTGAAATGAGTGGTTTTATGGGTCATACAGTGTTTGCGTATAACATGAGCTCACAGCTGGTCAATGTTATTGAAATGGGTGGCTACATGGGTCATACAGTGTTTGCGTATAACATGACCTCCCAACTGGTCAGTGTTATTGAAATTCGTGGCTAAAGTAGTCACAGAGTGTTTGCGTATATCATGTAATTGTTAGCAGAAATCGTAACTAGACGCTCTGCCAGTATCGCATATAAAAGACTTTACAAAAATAAATGTACAAATGATAAGAGTAAATAGCATCGAACACACCACCTTCAGTACTCAGGGGTCTCTGTGGTTTAGCGGTTAGGTTCTCGTCTCTCATGCCAAAGGTACTAAGTTCGCTCGCCATCTGCCGAGAGTATTGCCCAGCGCGCGAACTCCGTAGCTTCGGCAACAATCCTAGGGGGTCTCTGGAAAAAAAACTGTGCTCGTGAATAGAACGGCGCTGTCCCGATTCGGACCCACAACCTTCGGAACACAACGCAAGGTCCTAACCACTTAACCACAGATACAGTGCTTTCCACTATAAGGTAACATAAAGCAAGTTGAAAACTTACGTTCATACCATAAGGTATATTAAGAAATTCACTGCTTCGTCCGTACTTTTTCTTTGACCAACAGCACACGATGAGTGATGTGGTCTTCTTCTTCTTCTTCTTCGAGCTTTCCATATCGACCACATGTTAACCCCTTTGTGTGATTTGTATGTGATCTGAGCCTAAGAATGATTGTACGTTGTGCCAGTTATGCGCCTACAAGTAGTCCAGCACATCCGATTTCTGCTCTGCTTTTTATTTACTAGGGTAGCTCCCTAGGTTCTACATCAATCGCCTCTTACGACATGCCTTGTAGGTCGCAGTGGTACTATTCTTTGTTTCCCTTGTGGGCCCCGGCAACACACGCGAGGAGTGATGGGGTCAACTTTACACCAAGCGTCTTTATATTATTCTGTTTCTCTGATGCCCCAAGGAGACTGTGTCGACCTGAGAGCAGTAACAGTCGGAACACAATTTTACCAACGCTAGAGAATTTGATCCTGAAACTGCTGGTCTACGAAGCAAGTGCACTATAAACGACCCTATCGCCACTCTATCTTCTTCTTCTTTGCGTTCGTTCTTTACGACCAATTTTAATCACTCTTTGTGATATGTTTGATCTTTGCCAAGAACGTGTATACTGTATACGTTGCACATTGGTTTGGTAGGCCCCTAAACACATATATTTCTACACGTTTAGGACATGTGCATCCGATTTCAGCCAAACCTCCTTAGTCGCATCTTACGACATGCGTGGCAGGTAACAGTGGTTCTATTCTTTACACCCCAAATTTGGGCCCCGGTAACCACTCGGGCGGCCACTCTATCTACATTTGATAGATTTGGCATAACCTCCGAAGAAATGATCAAAGAATACCACAAAGCAGGCATTGCAGTGGGAGATAAAGGGAAATTTATTGTCTCATTCTATATGTTCTTTACCGTGTACGAAGCGAATTCTTCACTTCTGTTGTATCTTTTCCTTGATAAAGACCTTTTAGTAGAAACGTTGCTGTGTATCGTTTTTGTATTTTGTAAAACTACAGTACTTTGTTTTTACGTGTTTCGCCAAGAAAGAGAACGCCATAGGGAGACCCTGAAACGAACATTGCTTAGAGACGTAAGAAATATCGGTCTCAATTCCATAGAAGAGATTGAGCTAGTTGCCCAGGACAAAGCGGTATGGAGAAATTACTTGCAGGACCTGTGTAACGTATAACGATAAGAGAGGAATTACTAATATTATTATCTATATTTTAATATATCTGGGTAAGCCTAGTGTACTGTAATCTTTTGATAGTATGTTCATAGAGACGGTAGAATCTGTACATACATGACACTTCAAGATAACCAGTTATGCTGACGTTTAGCTCATTTTTAAAATATATCTTATTCAGATTGTGGGACGGATTAGCGTAATACGTAAGAGTTGTCATATCAACTCGGTCACAAGAGAGTTGTGGGTTCAATCTCACACTCGACGTTCCCCACGTGAGGAAAGATATTCTCTCTCCTACCTTCTTCTCACTCACTTTCTTTCTTTTTCTTTACTCCAATCCTGTTTTGTCTCACAACGTCAGGATAAGAAGAGATTTCTAGAACTAGCTGTTGTGTGCGCATCATAAATAGTGTCTTTTGTTGCCTCTGTTAACTCTGAGAGCCACCTTTTGCGTTGCCGGCCTTTTGTTTTGTATCCGTTGTATCGGAGCAAATTTGTTCTTTGAGGCGTACTGTCTGTTGGTAATCTGCGTATGTGGCCGAACCATTAAATTTGTTGTTTCTTGATGAAGTTCAACACTGATGCTGTACCCACTTTTTTTCGGTTGTCTTCATTTCTCAAACGGTCTCTTCTCGTTACTCCCCCACACTTCATCTTTGTTGGGACCAGTGTTCTTCTATCATTTGATATCAGTGTTCATGTTTGGCACTTATAGCATAAAGTGGGGAGAAGGATTGTGTTGAACATTGCTATTTTTGTGTTCATGGTGACATGTTTGTATTTTAAAATTGTCGCCATTTGTCATATCATTTGATTTGCTTTGTTGCATATATGTTGGATTTTGTTAGTTATTCTTTCTTTTTCTGACTAGACTTCTGTTCACTAGGGTCTAGAAAAGTAAAGTGACAGACACTTCATATCATAATTTGCTGACTAGGCTTCTGTTCACTAGAGTCTAGAAAAGTAAAGTCACAGACACTTCATATCATAATTTGCTGACTAGACTTCTGCTCACTAGAGTCTAGAAAAGTAAAGTCACAGACACTTCATATCATAATTTTCTGACTAGGCTTCTGTTCACTAGAGTCTAGAAAAGTAAAGTCACAGACACTTCATATCATAATTTTCTGACTAGGCTTCTGTTCACTAGAGTCTAGAAAAGTAAAGTCACAGACACTTCATATCATAATTTTCTGACTAGGCTTCTGTTCACTAGAGTCTAGAAAAGTAAAGTCACAGACACTTCATATCATAATTTTCTGACTAGGCTTCTGTTCACTAGAGTCTAGAAAAGTAAAGTCACAGACACTTCATATCATAATTTTCTGACTAGGCTTCTGTTCACTAGAGTCTAGAAAAGTAAAGTCACAGACACTTCATATCATAATTTTCTGACTAGGCTTCTGTTCACTAGAGTCTAGAAAAGTAAAGTCACAGACACTTCATATCATAATTTTCTGACTAGGCTTCTGTTCACTAGAGTCTAGAAAAGTAAAGTGACAGACACTTCATATCATAATTTGCTGACTAGGCTTCTGCTCACTAGAGTCTAGAAATGTAAAGTGACAGACACTTCATATCATAATTTGCTGACTAGGCTTCTGTTCACTAGGGTCTAGAAAAGTAAAGTGACAGACACTTCATATCATAATTTGCTGACTAGGCTTCTGTTCACTAGGGTCTAGAAAAGTAAAGTGACAGACATTTCATATCATAATTTGCTGACTAGACTTCTGCTCACTAGAGTCTAGAAAAGTAAAGTGACAGACACTTCATATCATAATTTGCTGACTAGGCTTCTGTTCACTAGAGTCTAGAAAAGTAAAGTGACAGACACTTCATATCATAATTTTCTGACTAGGCTTCTGTTCACTAGGGTCTAGAAAAGTAAAGTGACAGACACTTCATATCATAATTTGCTGATAGCTTCTGTTCACTAGGGTCTAGAAAGTAAAGTGACAGACACTTCATATCATAATTTGCTACTAGGCTTCTGTCCTAGAGTCAGAAATGTAAAGTGACAGACACTTCATATCATAATTTGCTGACTAGACTTCTGCTCACTAGGGTCTAGAAAAGTAAAGTGACAGACACTTCATATCATAATTTGCTGACTAGGCTTCTGTTCACTAGGGTCTAGAAAAGTAAAGTGACAGACACTTCATATCATAATTTGCTGACTAGACTTCTGCTCACTAGGGTCTAGAAAAGTAAAGTGACAGACACTTCATATCATAATTTGCTGACTAGGCTTCTGTTCACTAGGGTCTAGAAAAGTAAAGTGACAGACACTTCATATCATAATTTGCTGACTAGGCTTCTGTTCACTAGGGTCTAGAAAAGTAAAGTGACAGACATTTCATATCATAATTTGCTGACTAGACTTCTGCTCACTAGAGTCTAGAAAAGTAAAGTGACAGACACTTCATATCATAATTTGCTGACTAGGCTTCTGTTCACTAGAGTCTAGAAAAGTAAAGTGACAGACACTTCATATCATAATTTTCTGACTAGGCTTCTGTTCACTAGGGTCTAGAAAAGTAAAGTGACAGACACTTCATATCATAATTTGCTGACTAGGCTTCTGTTCACTAGGGTCTAGAAAAGTAAAGTGACAGACACTTCATATCATAATTTGCTGACTAGGCTTCTGCTCACTAGAGTCTAGAAATGTAAAGTGACAGACACTTCATATCATAATTTGCTGACTAGACTTCTGCTCACTAGGGTCTAGAAAAGTAAAGTGACAGACACTTCATATCATAATTTGCTGACTAGGCTTCTGTTCACTAGGGTCTAGAAAAGTAAAGTGACAGACACTTCATATCATAATTTGCTGACTAGACTTCTGCTCACTAGGGTCTAGAAAAGTAAAGTGACAGACACTTCATATCATAATTTGCTGACTAGGCTTCTGTTCACTAGGGTCTAGAAAAGTAAAGTGACAGACACTTCATATCATAATTTGCTGACTAGGCTTCTGCTCACTAGGGTCTAGAAAAGTAAAGTGACAGACACTTCATATCATAATTTGCTGACTAGACTTCTGTTCACTAGGGTCTAGAAAAGTAAAGTGACAGACACTTCATATCATAATTTGCTGACTAGGCTTCTGTTCACTAGGGTCTAGAAAAGTAAAGTGACAGACACTTCATATCATAAGATCTGAACAGATTACGGACAATTTTATTTTATTTTTTATTATTCAGATCAGACATTCAAACAAAGTAAAGTCTATAGAGAACCAGGTGTACTGACTTTCAATCCAGTTTTTTACATATTTATAATTCAGTTCAGAATTTCATCAACCAAACAAATCTTAAAAAGAACAAGATAGACCAATCGCTAGTTACATTTCGTTTTTAGGTTTATTTCGCTACAGTGATTAACAGATACAGTGACATGCTACAGATTCTCCAATTAATCTGGTTCTTCTCGGATCACCGCCCAGACCAATGTAACAGATCTCTCATAAATTCCATTCATGTGGAAATCTGATTCATGCAGCCTTAGCGTTGGTGTTTTTTTTTTTTTTTTTTTCCAATCCAGAAGCACTTGAGCTTTCAGCTCTTCGGCTCGATGCCATCGACATCGTAACCCTTCGGTTCGGTGCCACGAATATCGTAAACCTGGGGAACCTGTGGTTTTTCTGCCAGCCCGCGGAATTGAACCCGCACTCACAGAGGGTTAGTCACCCGTAGTCCAACGCGCTACGAACACGCTGGGCAGGCGGGCATTGATGTGTTTTACGTTACATCTTCAGCACCATTTGGAGCTCTGGTGCTTATCCTTCGGCGATGTGTCCGGTTTCAGCCAGCGTTTACTCCGTTCTGTAGCCATCTATTGTTTTTTTTATCGTGTGGGGTTTTCTAGTCCCACGCCCAACCTCATTAGACGCCTCTTACGACATGCGTGGCAGGTAACAGTGGTTCTATTCTTTACACCCAAATTTGGGCCCGGGAACCACTGGGGCGTAATGTGGTTCAGTCTTATAAGATTTCTTTAAAAAGTTTCTTTAAGATTTAAAAAAATTATATAAAAACTTTTAACATTTTCGAAATTATGTCAAGGCTCTTGCCTGTACTACGGAGTTCCTGTACTGCCACTGAGATCTTCCTCCTTCTAAGAAAGATATAGGAGAACACATGATTATTCACCAAAGTGCAATGGTGATTGGTTTTCGTCTTCTTCTTCTGCGAACGCCCGTTGCCAATTCAGGCCGTAGTCACGACGCCTGGTATTGTGCTTCTGAATGATTTTTGCGTGAGGCTTGTTTATCATTTGACTGGTTTCCCTCACCATAAAGGTGAGCTTTCGCTGTCTTCAGAGGTAAATGTTGATTGTTATATAAATCATTCTTATTAAGTAATCAGGTCGCGCATCTTAAAACACTTGGGAAGCACAGGGAGTTTCTGTGACGAATGCATAAGACGTTTAACTTGTGTTCTGAATGTTGTTGGTCCGAATCCGGATTGCGTCGATAAGTTCACATGCTCATTTTTTTCCAGAAATCCTTAGGATTTCTGCTGAAGATATTGAGCTTATGCTTTGTGCACATCTCTTGGCAGATGGCATGCCAATTTAGTCAGGTAGTGACGGAGCTACAGTAAGAGACTCGATGAAATGAAGTAAATCTTTCATCTTTAGATCTCTTAAACTTGAGACGTTCTCACGAAATAAAAGAAAATACAATTCAGGAACAGGCAACGATAAATGAAACATTACCCTAGGAATACCACCTTGGCCTTGTTACAGGAGATAAGCGTGTTCATGTGTTCTGCCTACGCTACAACACAAAGATAAGCGTTATCATTGAGCTCTGAACAAAGACAACACGGTTAATATTATCATCACAATCCTTGATACAAGGTGTGCTGCAAACTTTAGAATGTTAATACTTTATCAAATCAATGTTTCTAGAATGACTTTTACACGATATATATATATATATATATAAGAGAATGTATAAGAAAAGACAGAGTCACCAACATCAACATAAGAAAGAAAGTTGGCACAGAACGTGGCTTGAATTACATTGAGAAACAAAGAATAAAGTGGTCCGTCCACTTAATAAGAAAGTAACCAAACTCCAGTGTATACAGAGTCTTCTACAACAGAACATAGGGACAGAAGGTGAGAGTAGACTACGAAAAAGATATACCGGAATACTGTCGAAAAGCAAAAAATAAATATCACCAAAGCCATTAGAACAGAGCTAGACAAAACAAAACAAACTGCCTATGAAACTTTCTACAACAGAATATCAGGAAGGAAGGCGAGAGGAAGACCGAGGAAAAGATGGATAGATAACGTAGCTGAATTCTGCCAGGGGACTAAGAAAACCATCAAAAAAGTCACCAGAGAAGCGTAAGACAAATACATAAAACCACGACACTGGGTTAACAGCCCGGTAACAGTGTGCTGACAAAAAAAAAGAAGACAAAAAATAACAACACTGTGCAACAACCCGGTAACAGTGTGAGGACAAAAGAAGAAGAAGACAAAAAAACAGCAACAACAACACTGTGCAACAACCCGGTCACAGTGGGACGACAAAATAAAAAGAAGAGAAAGTAGATAATAGTTTAATTTCCAAAGCTTAAATGAGAATAAATTATGAAAGCCCTGTTACAAAAAAAACTCAATGTCTGAAAAGTTCTTCAATCGAGGGAGTGTAGTAAAACCTGATAAACACGTTATCAAATCTCAATGTTGATGTTTCACGCAGTGACTAACAGTTTGGTTATGGACAAGGCGTCCAATGATAGCGGACATTTTTTGTAGCGTCGATCTAGATATCCTTTATAAATACATCATCAACTTATTGCCAAGATTGTGGTAAGAGAAATTATTATTATTTGTTAAATTTAGATGTTAGAATGTTAATGTAGTGTCAACCAAGATGATATTTTATTTACATGTTTTGATTTCTAGTGTTCCCATAGGTTGTTTACTCGTTAACGTCACATCATTCATCGAAAATTAGCACCTGACTATGTCTGTGATGTCTAGTGTATGAGAACAGTCTCACTTCCGTCTTCTGTTCTGTTTTTTTTGCTTGTTAAGTGTAGTCTGATCGAAATTTGTTTTTATACTTTGTAAAACTATATTACTTTGTTTTTTTTCGTGTTTCGCTGGAGGATTATATCAACAAGTCATTGAATGTATTCATCATCATCATTTAGCTTGCCGTTATCGGTACTTGAATCGCATGATATCAGCTCTACACGCTTCCCTGTCCTGTGTGAGGTGTCCAGCTTCTGTCGAAGCCATACTCAATTCATCTATGATATCATGCACACACCTTATTCATGGTTAATGATATTAAACATGATATTTTAATAAAAAAAAGAACATTAAACATGACATGGGAGGAGGTGGTACATATTTCAAGATTTTGACACTTTTTCAGCCATACTGTGATGAGAACGACTTACCGGAAATGACATGCATGACACAGAATCCTTTCACTCTATAATTGTATTTACTTCTGATCGTGTTTATATGGCAATGTATTTTGAAAAAGCCAGTATACTTCCTTTGCAACATCATAAACTGTACTTTGAGACAGTATATCAGGTTTACAACATCTTAAACTGTACTTCGAGATAGTATATCAGCTTTACAACGTCTTAAACTGTACTTCGAGATAGTATATCAGCTTTACAACATCTTAAATTGTACTTCGAGATAGTATATCAGCTTTACAACGTCTTAAACTGTACTTCGAGATAATATATCAGCTTTACAACATCTTAAACTGCACTTTGAGATAGTATATCAGCTCATAAGTGCGAAATAACAGAACAATGTTACCAGAAATACATTGACCTAAGATCAACAAAGAAACGGCAGAAACAAATTTCAGAAAAGCTTCATGATAATAATATTACTATCGAATATATTTACTTTGTATCGTTTGTATTGTTGTCATCTTGTGAATCTGAAAAGGCACTCTTATTCTTCTTTGCGTTCCTTCTTTACGATCAATTTTAATCACTCTTTGTGATATGTTTGATATTTGCCACGAACATGTATACATTGCACATTGGTTTGGTAGGCCACTAAACGCATATACTTCTACACATTTAGGACATGTGCATCCGATTTCAGCCAAAAAAGGTAATAAATGTAGCACCAAGGCAGAGCTTTGATAGATTTGTAGGAGGAAGGCTACCAAGTGGCACCTAGTGAACCAGAAAATTAGCTTAGTTTGTAGTGGTAGATATTTTATCAGTAGAGACTTAGTGTTTGCAAGCCGATGATACTCACTAAGCAGAATGGCAGCGCTTGAACGAGACACTGACGTAGGGAAACTAATCGACGCAGTTTTGTGTAGTAACGGCTTAGAGATCAACAAAAACACTGGAGTGAAGCGGACGTGTTGTGTACATTGTCTTAGAGACCAACAAACACACTGGAGTGAAACGGACGTGTTGTGTACATTGTCTTAGAGACCAACAAACACACTGGAGTGAAGCGGACGTGTTGTGTACATTGTCTACATAAATAAACATGTCTACATGAATTCTCCATGTTTGTTAAATATATTTGAAGTTATGAATGAAAGCCATGAGTAAGGAAAAAGAGTCACCATCATCTAATAAGAACATCCTGCAATTAGAACTAAAATGAGGACATGACAATAATAACATCAGCAATCGGTGCTAAAATAAGGACATGATAATAATAACATCAGCAATCGGAGCTAAAATAAGGACATGACAATAATAACATCAGCAATCGGAGCTAAAATAAGGACATGATGATAATAACATCAGCAATCAGAACTAAAATGAGGACATGACAATAATAACATCAGCAATCGGAGCTAAAATAAGGACATGATGATAATAACATCAGCAATCAGAACTAAAATGAGGACATGACAATAATAACATCAGCAATCGGAGCTAAAATAAGGACATGATGATAATAACATCAGCAATCAGAACTAAAATGAGGACATGACAATAATAACATCAGCAATCGGAGCTAAAATAAGGACATGATGATAATAACATCAGTACTACAACATATTAGAAATGGATCGCCACTGCTTTATATAAATATATATATATATATACTAAACAAATGAATGTATCTAAAGATGAAGATCAACCCTAGGAAGAAAATGAAACAAAGATAAAGACAAGTTGTGGAATGTGGACCAAATCCCCAAAGGTACCGAACCTAGAAATAGGAGCTACAACAAATTAACCATCACACGAATGTATAACCGCAAATCAAAGCCTTAAGGAACCATGAGAACAAACTCAATATAATAAACACTGTGCTGGGTAAATAAAGGACTGGATCTCGGATTTGCAACTCTAACGTTCCGAAAGAAAACCCCTTAGTAACCAATATTGGCTAAAACAAGCACCCTGTGCGAAAAAGGGGGATACTACAACAATTCCTGTAGGAGTAAAAGGGGGATACTATAATAGATTAACCCCATCCTAACCACTAACCCCTATAGAGGCATATAAATGTACTTTTATATCAACATAAGCGATATAGTAGTATTTTACATATAACACCTTCTTTCTTCTTGTTTTTATTATAGCTATATATAGCACGAAAAACTAGCTGATAACAGAGTTGTGTGCAAAGCCAAATTGCGAAAGGGCGCAGTCTTTTTAGAAGAGACTTATTTATGAGCTGAACGACAAGAGAGAAAAGCGAAAACTCAGAAGTTGTCATAGTAAACCACTTGCCAATCGACCGTCTGTAAAGAAGAAAAAGGCCATATATGTATAAAGTGCGAAACAAACATATATAAATATATATATATATATATAAACATATTGAATGATATATAGCCCGTGTATTGCCGGGGCTCCCAACTGGAGCAAAGAATAGTAACACTGTGACCTACAAAGCATGTCGTAAGAGACGACTGAGGTAGTGGCCTAGGGAAGCTATCATAATAAATAAAATGCGTCGCAGAAATCGGATGTGCTGATATACATGTAGACGCATAACTGACACAACGTACAATGTTGTCCTTGGATCACAATCTTAGGATTGTATCACACACAAATCACAAAGAGTGGTTAACAAGTGGTTGATATGGTGCGTTTGAAGAAGAAGAAAGAAGGATGATATATATATATATATGTATATGAAAAAAGTATATTGAATGATAAATATATTAATATGAATCCTACTTTTAGCAACGTCAACACACACTGTTTGTGTGACAAAAATGTTAATGTGATGAAACAAATGTTGTCAGAAGTCAATAAGTTCATAATATGAAATTAGTTAATTATTGTATTGAAAATTGTGACATATCCTTTACAGGATATAACCATCAAGTACAGTAAACGAGTCGTTGATTTTCTAGGTACCACTTATACGTTCAGTAGTTTGCCATTGTTTTCTGAATGGTGAGGTATATTTTTACCTTTCGTAAAAATCCCAAGGAAACGAATTTGCTTCCAAACTTGCCCGCCGCAGAGTTTGAACCAGGTACGCTTGGGTTGTGATGGAGCTCACTATTGCATTGGTTATTCCTTATATCTATTTCCCATAATTTCAGCTTTCTCAGACGAGAATGAACTTGACCAGACGTCTCATCATGTTCCTTCTGGGCGTGGCATATTTTAGAATGACAGCTGCTACGACCTGTCCTTATCTTGCACCGGTAAGTTCAAATTAATCTTTATTGAGTTATGTGTAGAAAAACAAGAAATTGATCATATAAAATGTTACTAACAAGTAGCTTTGATATGTTATAAAATAACACTTTGACTTCCGTAGTAAACAACACAATGTAGCCAATTTAATTTGTGCTCATCTTTTCCAGTTTGCAGGTGTATGAATAAATTAATCTGTAGTTTTGTTATTTACAATCAACATTCTATGATTTACATGCAATTGTATCATCATCATCATCATCAGGTGCCGTCTCTACATCGAACGTTGGCTGAAATAAATCTCCAGCATCCTCTGTCTTCCGCCTTGGTGTTGCACACTTCCAGACTGTAACCTGTCCATTTCCTAAAGTTTCCCACCCACTTATCTCTCGGTCTTCCTCTTGCTCTTCGCCCTCAACTTTCCCCTCTAGTAAAGATTTTATCATGGTGTCATGTCTTTTTTTATGCCCAAAACACTTTATTTGTCTGAATTTTATTTCCTTATTAGTTGTTTCTTCATGCCTAGTTTTCCTAAAACTTGTTTATTTGTATGTTTTCTGTTCATGAATTGTATAGAAACATACATTTACATCTACTATAAGAAATAAATTAAGAGCGAATAGCGATAAAAGTGCGATACGGTGAATTTGTAGCCAATTTGACATTGCAACAAATCATGACGCATTTTGCGGCACATTGTCAAACGGGACAGATAAATGTACGCATGCTTTGGCACTTCGTAGTTAACATGTTAAAGAAGGTCTTCTGATTTTGGAAAATTCTGTATGTAGCGTTACTAATATATCATTGTTCTATAGAAACTATCAGACTTCACATCGATACATATACAAGAAAACCCACATATTGCTGTCACATTCTCCGTACAACTAAACGTGACATGACATTTGCTTGAATAGAAGTATTAGCATGACGTGTTGTGTCTCGTTAAATTTGCCTATTTCTTTAACACATTTGTTTTTGTATACAGTTGAATGAGTGATTGATTGATTGATAGGACCATCGTTATTGCACTTCGGTGAGTTACCATATGTTCTTCGATCTCTTTCTTACATAGGAAGATCTCAGCGGCAGTGCACAAACATCGTAGCACCGGCGATGGCCCAGATGTAATTTAGAAGATGGTGAAGATATTTTGTAGGGATTTTATTCTTTTAACTTTTCTAATGAATTTTGCTCAGGCAGCGACTTTCCAGCCTGCTATTCTCGATTTTTAACTGTCAATGATTCTTTTCATCATTAAGGTGCGTGTCATTTATGTTACGTTGCTCTCTTTGTAGCACATCTGAAATTCACTCTGTCTCTAGTTAGTTCACCCACTTCGTCGATGGTCATATTCATGGTTTCTTTAATATCTTGTAGCCATCTTCTTCTTGGTCTGCCCCTGCCTCTACGTCATGGGACCCTGCCCTCTAGTATTGTTCTTTCCAGGCCATCGTGACGCTTGATGTGACCAAAGTATGTCATTATTCTGTATAGTATGTTGTTTATCAGCCAATTCTCTTTAACATTTAGTTCTTTCAGGACATCAGTGTTCTTTCTTTTTCTGTCCATGGTATTCGTAGGATCTTTCTGTAGCATTTAGTTTCGAAGGACTGGATTTTCGTTCTTGTTTTTGTTAGTCCATGATTCACAACCATAAGTAGCCACTGGGAAAATGCATGCTCTCAATATTTTTAATTTTAATATTTTGCTGGTGCTTTGCCACATGTTCTTCATTAATGGTTCTTTTACATGTTCAAATTCAACACGGGACCTACGTTTTATCGTCCGTCTGCGTAGGACTAGGAACTCGATCTCACCTACACCGTGATCAGGGATCTCTGAAAAAATATTCTGATGCCTCCACTAGGAAGAGAACCGAGTATCTTTGGAACGAAAGGCGAGCACGTAGCCTCTACGCCACAGATACTCCCCCTCCCCTAGTATTACATTTGAAGAACTGCAACTACTGCTTATGTCATCAACTGTCATGAGCAAATCAGCGTTAGAAACAGTTGTCTGGGGAAACCATTTTTTCAGTTGATATACCTTATCTAAAAAAAAAAGTTCGCCAATACCACGTAAACTCACTGATAAGAACACAGACGTGTAACAGCAGACATTGAAGTGGGATGCAAAGGGTTCAAGAAAGGGAGGACGACCTAAGGAGACCCTGAAACGAACTTTGCTGAGAGAGGCAAGAAATATCGGTCTCAGTTCCATGGAGGAGATTGACCGAGTTGCCCAGGATAGAGCGGTATGGATAAATTACTTGCAGGAACGTATAACGGTGCGAGAGGAATAAATTATTATTATTAAAAAAATGTGGTACTCGTCTATGCACCTTTCACATAAAAGCAAGGAAGTGACCACGAGGCAGACCAAGAAAACGATGGAGAGATAACATTGAAGTAGATCTAGAAATAATAGGAATCAACAATTGGGAAGAGAAAATGTTAAGAACATATATACATTGAGGTTAGCAATATCTGCAGCAATGAAACTAAAATGTTAAGAAAACTGAAGAAGGTTATAAAAGCACAAATTAACCATAATTATTGATGGACAATATTGTTAATCCCACAAACAACAATCAGTTGCACCATCATCAAATAGCTTGTCCTGAGCAGAACTTTGCCACCCCACAGTCCTTCCAAATTTTTCTCTCTCGAAGGACATGTCCCGCCTCTGCAGTCGTCATGTTCAAATCACCAAGTCCATCTTTTCCTGGTCTTTCTCTTCTCCTCATGATGTTTTCTGCATATATGTTAAACAGACAAGGCGACAATATGCAGCCTTGTCTGACTCCATGCCCTATGTCCAATCAATCGGAAGTATCATCGCTTGTTCTGACAGCCGCTATTTGATTGCTATAAAGTTCTTTTATGATCTGTATTAAATGTAATAAAAATCTCATTTCTTCCATTATTTTACCCAATTCCTGATGTCATACACAATCAAATGCCTTTGAGAAACAACATTTTTATTTGTAATTTCAGGAATGTGTTTGTGATATAGAGAGTTCTACTTGCTACGGTAACGCAGCTGATGATAACTTAAATCTGGTAAATATCATATACTTGCATTTAAAAAAAATTCTTGCAACAAAATATATGGAAGTAAATTATGGTATATTATACAAGCAGTGGCGTTGTCAGTGGCATTGTCAGTGGCGTTGTCAGTGGCTTTGATGAAACGAGTAATCTAATGCTATATAGAGCCAATACTTTTATATGGCAGTGAGTCATGGACAATGAACAGACAAATGGTAAAAACATTGGAAGCCACAGAAATGTGGTTACTCAGAAGAATGTTGAAAGTTCCATGGATAGTTAGAAAGACCAAAGAAAAGATCTTGTCGGAGACAGATTCATATCGGAATATTATCAATCGAATAAGAGGCAGATAGTCAAGGTTTTTCGGACATATAATTAGAAGGGACAGTTTAGAACATTTGGTTACAACAGGCAAAATACAGGGAAGAGAGATAGAGGGAGACAAAGGGACAACATTCCTGACGGCTTGAAATCGTGGTTCGGCAATGGTTCGGTGACGGAGTTGATGGATTGTACCAAAGACATATCGATGTGGAAAGACATGACTGCTTACGCCAACCGGCACTGCCCTTGATTGATTGATTTGCAATCTTCATACCAACACTGCTACCAGTGCCAAACTTGGACACCGACAAAAGATCAAGAAGGGAAAATTATCACCTCTGAAAACAGCTGCATGAGGAAAGTGGTAAATAATACAACAAGCGACAATCTAAAAAATAAAGAAATTTGAACAGTCGGAACAACACATGTTAAACTCATTGAAAACCAGAGACTTAAACGGTTTGACCACTTGGTGAGAATGAACCTGTCTATACCAGTTACAAAAGCTTACAACCTCAACATGGAATCATCAAGAGAAAGGCGCAGAACAAGAAAAAGATAGATTGATGGAGTTACAGACACTTGACAATTCCACCATATCACAGTATATATCAAGCAACTGATTGTGCATTATCTTGGAAACGAATCATCTGCTAAACTTGCGATGCATAACGGTAAAAATGCAGAGACGGACAAAAGAAAAAAACAGATACAAGCTAAACATGATACGCATAACGGTAAAAAGCAGCGACGGGCAAAAGAAAGAAACAGATACAAGCTAAACATGATACGCATAACGACAAAAAAAAAGAGACGGATAAAAGAAAAAATAAACAATACTAGCTAAACATGCGACGACTAACTGGAAAAAGCATAGACGTGCAAAAGAAAGAAAAAGATACAAGCAGTAGAAAATTGAACCTTAGGAAACAAAGTACTACTGATTGAATCTTATATGAACTTGGACAAAGCATAGACAACAATAAAAAAAACTATAAGACCCGAGCAACGAGAAACATTGTCTCATAAACAGAATCATCTGACAGAAACTGAAATAGTTTAGTCTCATTAAACGTAAAAGTAGTTTAGATAGAATGTTTATGATCGGAATGGTTCCTGTAAGACGATACAGGGGACGACAAAGATGACAGAGGTAACAAGATATTAAGTTAACCTTTAAAAGTACAGACTTTGAACGTCTGTGGCTCAAGCGGTAGTGAGCTCGATCACAAACCAAGCGTACCTGGTTCAAACCCCACGGTAGGCAAATTTGGAAGCAAATTCGTTTCCGTGGGATTTTTACAAAAGGTAAAGATAGACCTCACCGTTCAGAAAGCAATGGCAAACTACTGAACATATAAGTGGTGCCTAGAAAATCAATGACTAGTTTACTGTGGTTGATGGCTACGTCCTGTAAAGGATATACCACGATTTTCATTAAAAGTACAGGATAATGAGAAACTGTTTTCCCCCGATCCAGAAGCACTTGAGCTTTTCAGCTTCGGCTCGGTACCATGGATATCGTAACTCCTCGGTTCGATGCCACGAACATCTTAAATCTGGAGAACCTGTGGCTTTTCTGCCAGCCCACGGAATTGAACCGCACTCACAGGGCTTGTCACCCGTCGTCCAACGCGCTACGAACACAATGGGCAGGCGGGCAAGTAACAGATTAAAGGCAGAGAGTCTCTCAGATGGTATGTGATGAGAACAAACTTCAACAAAGGACATGCTACATGAAGAAGAAAATGGCTAAATAAAAACATATTACCCTGTGACTTTCTCCTAGAGTAGTTATTTGAACAAAACCGCCCGTATGTTACCGGTGCTCTCAAGGGGAGCAAAGAATAGTAAACACTGCAACCTACAAGACATGTCGCAAGAAGCGAATGAGGTAAGCCAAGGAAGCTACCTAGTAAATAAAAAGAGTTGTGGAAATAGTATGTGCTGGCCTACTTGTAGGTGCATAACTGGCATAACGTACAATCGCTCTTAGGCTTGGATCACATACAAATCACAAAGAGTGGTTAACAAGTGGTCAATATGGAGCGTTTGATGATGAAGAAGATTACTTAAAAATCTATAGCAAGTAATAGCAGCCTTATCAACATCCTTATCGCTTACTTCAATATTCAGGCACATGATGATGATGAATTTCACATTTTCTTGCACAGTTAAGATTTTATTTGCATAAAAGAATATCAGAATTTCGTGATTGTAAAGAAACAAAAGCAAAAATCCAGTGGCGGGTCGTGACCATTTTTGCTGGTGGGGCAAGACAAATATTTATGAACGCCTCTGCATTAAACTATCAATCATGTACATTGTATCACTTGAAATGTAACATTTTTATTTTTATTTTCTATTCTTTTAAAGGGTTATCGATGTAAGAGCAGTAAGGTTTACTGTGATGGTCTGTTTGCTGTTCCAACTCTGGATACAGTAGATGCCACTACTGCTGTTGACTCAGTAGTATTTAATGTAAGTGGTACATATAAGTTTCTGAACCCTAGGGCCTGCAGTCGTACTATAGTTCGTTCCAAAATTCGTGAACACACTAAGGTTTAATTTGTACGAAATCTACCTGATGTATACCAGTGATTTTTTGCAAGTCTTATATACCTCATGACCTTATGAATTCATGTTTAAGTAATTGGTAGGTAGCTTTTTTGATGCAAAAATCGTTTCTTGTTATATAATTTTACATAAGCACAATAAAATGATAATCAAAGTTTAGAATTTACAGTAATACATAAAATGGCCGCGAATGTTTGTAAAGGCGTATCCCTATTAATTATTATAAAAAAGCTATGTGACAGTGAACAAATAATATCTTCCACTTTTATCAAGGAAAATAAATAGTATGTGCTTACGCCAATGATACTCATTCGGATATACTGGGAACTGATTAAATCCACGGGATTTCCGATTTTGACTTGCGCTGAATTGCACGTTTAGCACGCAAATGCGTAATATATAGAAAAACTTAACAACCGTACCGCTAAACTTCTTTATGTACACCAAATCAACATCGCTGTTATTTTACTAATAACATATAAATAAAATATTACAGCACTAAATGTTTGGGTGGGCAAAAACTACTTTAAGAAGGTCGCCACTGTTATCTATAGAAAAATGTAAAAATCAATAATTGCTGTCAAGTGGATGATTTTATATCGGTCGGTAAACATATTGCCGAATTTTGGAACGAATGATTTTATATCGGTCGGTAAACATGTTCCCGAATTTTGGAACGAACTACAGTTCTACATGTTCCACCTCTGTAGATGTCACGTCCTTTTTATTAGAACATTGTATTCAAAACAAAGTTAGACTACATATCTATACTGAACTGTTTCCCCATGCACTAAGTACTTCAATGACCATTTCCGCTCAACATTGTGGTTATTGTTTACAAAGTTTTAATATCATGCTCGCTGGCTGCGCCTTTTGATTTGGTTACATGTTTTTAATATACAACCTTATCTTATCTTATCTTATCTTATCGTAACCACATTTGCCGTGAAGCGTTGTGGATAGAGTTAGTTTCTATCTTGTGCCATGTGTATTGCGCTTGACGTTGTCAGTCCATGCTTTCGCAGGGACTCTGAGATGTTATCTATCCATCGTGTTCTTAGCCTGCCTCGTGCTCTGCGCCCTGAGCCCTGAGCGTCGATTATTGTAGGCACGTGATGGTAGTAAATGTGGTTCAATTCTCATTAGATGGCCGAACCACTTGATTCTTTGCTTCTCGATGTACTGTATGCATGGTATAGTACCAACGATACTTCTGATATTCTCGTTTCTCACTCTATCTCTCCTTGTAACGTTGACAGGTTTACATATATAACCATTTACCTAATTTTTGCTCAAGTTTTAAATTTTTATGTGCGGTGCATATCCTTCTACAATTCTCACTTTTAGTCTAAGTGATTTCGTATTGAGCAACCTTACATTCAGATGTTACAAAATAGATAAAAGGTAAACCGAAGAAGGTTAAACAATAAATAAAATAAACAAAGCAAAATAATACGAAACATAACACAATGCACTGAACGCATATCATTTATCAGTTACATGAGGACTATCATCATAGCACTCAGGACATGTTCATAGGTGCTCCGATCGCTGCCTCAGCAAATCCAGCAGCGTCCAGCGGCCCAACAGGATAGTTCGACGTTGATTAATCAATCTTTTTGAATATTTGCTATGTTTTTCTTTTTGGACTGTTGAAAGTATTATGTTATGTTATGTTATGCAATCGACGTCATGGCACATTGGGCATTCCCATTCGTGCTCTGTCCTCCATTGCAGCAGCCATCCCAAAGTCCATTTGCTCCCAGTACCCATGAGAAGTTGATTACTATATCTTCTCTCTCTACCACGAAGACGACACTGTCTGGCATGTCCAAACTTAACGCCTAATTCTTGAACTCGTTCCAGTGTCTGAGACCCGCCCATGTCACACAATTGAGAGCGTACCGCATTGATGATATCGGCCCTGTCCATGCTTCTGCCCACTTGAGTCGGGGCACTGTTTGCAAGAGAGTCAGCACGCTCGTTACCCCGCACTCCAGCATGTCCAGGCGTGTACAGCCAAGTCATTTTCTTGAGATGTGATCTCCGAATGCTGTCCACCCATTCCACACGCATACTTCCAGATTCAATCAGTTGAAGCATATTCATCGAGTCTGATATGATGATCGTATGGGTAACCTGTTGCTCAGCCACCCATGACAAAGCCCTGGAGGCAGCGGTGATCTCCATAGTCATGCTCGATGTCGTTGTCTCAAAAGCCCCGCAGTCCTCATGAAGTGTGCGACCGTTTCATTGTGCTGAGTAAGCCCACGATGATCTGGTGCCACACTTGACAGAGCCATCGGTGTAGATAATGATATCACCTGGGTGGGAGTGCTCATCCACGAGTGCAAGAATTTCCGCATTGACGACGCCCGGGGCCCATTCTCTACAGCGGCGTCCAAGTGTGCTGATAACCCTGGCGTAAGCAGTCATATCCTCTGATATAGGCATCCATTCGTCACCGTGCCTCAGCTCATCCAGAGTACAGACCTGTTTAATAACATCCTCTGCCTCGGCCATCCAGAATCGACCACTCTTCAATCGCCTTCCTTTATTCTCATTTATGGATTTGTGCAGAGGATGATTTGTGTCCGCAGAAACTCTCAGATACGCTTTTACCTGTGCGACTTTGCGTCTCGTGGCTATCGTTGGCAATCCAAGGACATAGCGCATTGCCTCACAAGAAGTGTCACGTGTGCAACCGAGTATAAGCCTCATCGCTTCATTTTGGATCCTTTCTAACTTATCCAGCGATGTTCTGCTTACTGTTAGAAGACCAAGGCCATAGTCCACCACGCTCAACACTAGTCCTTGATAAAGAAAGAGTAGCAGGCGTTGCTCAATATCCGCCCCGCCATAACTTTGAGAGCGGTTAGCCCTTTTCTTGCCTTTATGATTAAGTTCTCAACATGGCTCTTAAATGACAGGCTTCTGTCAACTGTTATTCCAAGATACTTTAGTGTTTCGCTTCTGTCAATGTCTTTGTTACACATGCTGACAACCGGGTAGGTGTCTTTACTATGTGAGTGTTAAGAGATAACCATGTTGAAAGTATTATATTTTTGCCTGCCTGCCAGCGTGTTCGTGGCGCGTTGGACAACGGGTGACAAGTGGAGTGCTGTTCAATTCCGAGGGCTGGCAGAAAAGCCACAGGTTCTCCAGATTTACGGTGTTCGTGGCACCGAGCAGAAGGGTTACGATGTCCATGGCACTGAGCCGAAGAGCTGAAAGCTCAAGTGCTTCTGGATCGGAAAAAAATTATCTTTCACAAGAAACTGAAGTTCCGTCCATGGAATGACAATAAAAATTGTTGCAATTTATGACTTCTAACAATTTCTTGTCTGTTTATTTTCAGACTGGAAAGATTGTCACAATAAACAAAAACAGTTTACCTACTGGGCTATCAACAATTCAATTTACAGACATTCCATTGACAGGCATTTCTGATGACATCTTTGAAAACTCCCTGGGTACACTGCATACTCTGCATATCGATGGAGCAAAATTTACTAAAATACCAACCACATTTTACCAGCTGAATAATCTGAGATCTTTGACGGTTATTAATACTCACATTGTTAATTGGGACATTAATAAGTTTTTAGCTATGTCGAGCTTACTGGTTTATCTCGACTTAACGAACACGAAATCTGATGACATAACAAAACTTCTTTCCACTCAGACCAAACTCAATTACTTAGATCTCAGTGGTAATACGGTAACTGACGTGAATGGAACAAAACTTGTAGAAATACCCACATATCCGTTGGTAAACACTGTTACTACTTTGAAACTTCGATCAATTGGACTAACTGTATTTCCAGACTTAACCAATTTTATCAATTTAGTTTCGATTGATTTAAGCGACAATGAAATACCAGACTGGACTACACATGCTCTTCCACGGACAGTGACCACGTTAATTCTTAAAGGCAACATGCTATCCTCTGTACCTGTGTACATCACTAACTTGCAAGCACTTAGTGTCTTAGATTTGTCTTCGAACGAGATCACAGAGTTTAAATCTGAAGATTTTCCTCTGAATCTAACTTCTTTAGATTTGAGTAATAATCGTATAAATGAGATCACAGACGCAAGTTTCTCCAAGAATTTCTTCTTGCAGTCACTCGACTTAAGTAAAAATCTAATATCTACAATCTCACAATCCTCTTTTAGGTCTCTTCACTCTCTAAGAAGTCTTATATTTAAAGAAACGATTCCAATTACTCTTCCTCTCTCATTAATGTATTTGACTAAACTTCATTCAGTGACATTTGACGTCGTACGGTGTCCTTGTCCAACACCATCAACACTTGTAGAGTGGTACATCTCTTATAATTTAACCCTTGGAGTTGAAGGTAACTGTGATAATTCCATCAGTCTTGAAGACTATCTGAACGGTTATTGTCAACAACCCACTCAAGCCATCACCATACCTAATATTGTTGATCACGCCCCTGCACCTATTACTAGTTGGGTTTTTAAATATTTGAGTGTGTTTCCACTTGTTGTGACATATCTCAATAGATTCTAGTTCACTACTTGTAACTTGTAAGGTAGAGTCTTACGGTTAAGCATATGTAAAAGTAACGATGTGTCGAAGATCCGCATCGGATACTAACATTAAGTTACAAACAATTGTATACGAAGGTGAAACTATATGCTGTAATCATAGTTGCCACATAATCTTTAACAAATGGTAACATTATAAATATCGAAATTGCTAGTGCTAGCCAAGTAGAAAACGATTGATCATAGTGTAACAGTTTCACTGTTATCCTAATTAGGGGTACAGTCGGGGTCAACCCACGACCCTTATTTTTACACGGGGCGTCCTTGAATACTATAAGTATTAAATTGTTTACCAGTCCAGTTGCTGACCAGTAGGGAGTTAAATTTATGAAAAGGGTTCTAACCCGAGATAGGCGAGGACTCTCGTAAAAATCGAGGATCTCGAACCAGAGAAGGGACAATTGGGAGCTTTTGGTTTGAACAGTAGGAGAGTTACAACTTGAGAAGTGAGGAGGTCGGACGGATACATTGAAGTACAAGAGAAATACCGTCGAGTTAGTGAGGTTTTCAGAGGAATATTCTGTTATTTGGGAGTTGAGAAATTTACATTTGAGCACCAGAGAAAGACAGACTGACTGGAGAAGTTGAGTAGAACGGATCATAATAATGTTTAAGTAGCAAGCGGATACTACTTTGATTTTTGAGAGAGAGAAACTAGAATGCCTTTAACAGTGATTTTAAATTGATTGGAACTGCTAAGAGCAACACTTAAAGTCAAAGAGAGATAGAGCGGTGAACTAACATGAAGTTGTTAACTAGTACACATCAATAAACAGCCATTTACCAGAGAAGAACAGCGAGGTTTTATATATGTACTGTGAACCAAGGCGACGAGATGCCGACCAGATAACTGACGCCTAGATGAACCGATGCCAGACTAACCGATGACCAGTGCCTGACGAACAGAGGACTGATGCCTGAAGACTATAGAAGCAGATGAGTAAGCGACCCGCTGACTGAGAAGACTAGCTTTCCGCAACCAAAGACGAGACCAGTAAAGTGCCAGAAGCATCCTATTTTTCCCTGAGATTGAAGGGAATTGTGAACGACCATAGTATCTCGAACATCAACGCCAGGTAATGAACTGTTATAAGTTAATGAACTATTTTATAGTGTGGACTGAATTCCTAAAAGGGACATCGGCGAAAAAACTAACTTTATTAATATAGACCGGCGAGCACAGAAGATAAGACATAATATTTCAGAAGGATTCAGGGAATTTGATAGTGCAAGTGTTGTTATACTCTCTCCAAGACAGAGAGAGATTGATATTACAAGTGGTTAAATATACTTATGAATTTTCTAATCAGCTATCTGTTGTAATTCCTTATACCTGTGATCATAGTCTGTTACAAGCGTCATTTTGTTGTTGTTGTTGTTATTCACTCTCCAAGAAAGAGAGAGAGTGATATTACAAGTGGTTAAATATACTTATGAATTTTCTAATCAGTTATCTGTTGTAATTCTTTATACCTGTGATCATAGACTGTTACAGAGACAAAATTTGGGGCCTTGTACCAGCTGGTCTGCTACAATAGAAGATATGTGAGCAAATTTCACTAGCTTTGTATACGTAATAACAAAGTACTGTAGTTTTACAAAATACAATAACAATACACAGCAACGTTTCGACCAAAAAGTCTTTATCAAGCAAAGGATACAAGAGAGGTGTTTCGCCATTGCTTCATAGTTTTACTGCAGTCTTCCCTAAATCGATAATACTAGCTTTGTATAAAGCGTATTCACAGAAGAAACGGCAGATGTTGGTGTTGTTTAGTTTAGTTTAGTTTAGTCGTCGGATCACCATCACTGCACGTCGAACAAATTAGTCCATAAGTGCTCCGATCTCTCCCTCAGTATGTCCATCAGCGTGTGGCGACTAACGACACCGGTTCTTTGTTGGTTTACAATTCTTCTTTGTCTGCCAGCATAGCGTTTTTGTCGAGCTACACCACACTTAACTTTGAGTTCTTGCAGTCTGGTTAGTGTTGTGGATTCGCCGCTATTACGTGAATCATGTACACGCCCTCTCTCCTTAATGAATTTATAATATCAGCATGGTCCATTGCTCGCCCGCTTTGGACAGCATCCATACCTGCAAGCTTATCCACACGTTCATTCCCCTTACACCTGCATGCCCTGGCACAAAAATAAAACTGATCTTTGTCAGCTTAGACCTCCCCAGTGACTCTATCCAATGCCTCCGAGCCCATCCTGTTTCAATCTTCCTGAGCATACTCATTGAGTCACTGAGAAAACATGCATGGATAAAAGTCTGTGATTCTAGCCAAATCATCGCTTTGGTAACCGCCATGATTTCCATAGTGAGACTGCTCGTAGTCACGGCAAAACCACCACTGTCTTCCTTCACAACATCACCTCCGACCTGAGCAGTGAAAGCCCACGAGCTCCGCACATGTCGAATCACCGAACCATCCGTATAAATGATTACATCATGCGTTCTCAGAAATTAATGCCTGAACCTCTGCCTCCACGACAAGTGGGTTGTGTTGTCTGCATTCTTTAGCAAGTTGGTGTTGTTTGCTTCGTTCTAATCAATCAAGTTAACCACTCTTTGTAATCCGTTATTTGTTCTTATCAATCAAGTTAATCACTTTCTGTGATCTATGTGGTTCGTTCTTATCAACCAAGTTACCCACTCTTTGTGATCTGTATGGCTGAGAATCTGAATCGACTGCGCCTGACTCCCTCCTTCATTTGGTCCCTATGGCATATACGACATGCACATCCGAACTGCGGCCCAGTGTATGTATATTAATAAATAGGACACACATTATAACATAAGGTTAACTATAAGATTTTATAAATAGAAAAAAACACTACAAAAATGTACATTAACTGGAATTCTACAGTAGCATGGTATCAGATTTGATTGATGTAAGAAGGCCGTCAGAATCGACACGTGCGAATTACAGACGATCAAATATACATAGGGTGTACAAGCCGTGGCCCGAGGGCTAGATACGGCAATGACTCAATTCTATCCGACCCACCGAAGATACTTGAAATTCAACATATTCAGGCTCATAAAATACTTTTATCATTACCTTCCATATATTTCAAAATAATCAAAAAATGCTGATCACAATGAAATCAAATGTATTTAAAACGAAAGTTCTTAAAGAGATTATTATTTAAAAAATAATTAAACTACAGAATATAACAGAACTTCTTTCGAGGATATCTTCACACCAAAAAAAAAAAAAAAAAACACTGCCGTGTGCTGTTCCTTTTATATATAATAGAACAAAGACACGTCAATTTCGTGGTGCATAGAACTAATTTATTTTGAAACCGTTTATATTGACATCGATAAGTAGAAACTTCATGAATACTAGCGTTCGTGACGACCTATCTATCTTTTCATATGATCTCAATGATCAACACAATGCTTAATGGCTACAGGAGGGAGCGAACAGAGCTCATTTGGAACTAGAAGTAAGCATCTAACCTCTGCGCTATATAGACACCCCCCTCCCCAACCCAAATTAGCTAAGCTGATATATAACAAACAATTTATCTGTCTTTTGTGAAAGCTTTATGTTTCACTGTGTTGTTATATTAGAAACAGTTATGTTTGACAGAGACAAGAAACAGCATAGAATATATAAACAGTGTAGGATAAACTGACACGTGTGGTTACCAGGGTCCAAATTGGGGTGTGAGAAATAGAACCACTGAAACCTGCCCCGCTTGTCGTAAGAGACGACTAGGAAGACTTTGTGTGAGGCTAGCTACCACGTCCCGTTAAAAAGAACACTAGATAGCTACAGAAACTACAACCAAGAGAATTCATAGCTCGCCACCCGAGCAAGAAGAAGGATCCCGCAAGGAGGGACTCATGAAGCGACCCGGTGAAATTCGCAAGGACGGAATGCAAGAAAATGGGGAAAGAGTGGAGAGATCTGGAAAAGATGACCTTGGATAGGCGGGTTTGGAAGGCCTTGGCTGCGGACCTATGCCTCCTAGGATGGGGGCGGGAGGGAGGGTGAAGAAGAAGAAGAAGAATAGGATACATATTTCAAGCGAAGGAATGGAAGGAAGAAAGTTGTCATTTCCTGAAATGAAAATCATGGAATATCCCAAAGGACGTAGCCATCAACCACAGTAAACGAGTCGTTGATTTTCTAGGCACCACTTATACGTTCAGTAGTTTGCCATTGCTTTCTGAACGGTGAGGTCTATTTTTACCTTTCGTAAAAATCCCACGGAAACGAATTTGCTTCCAAACTTGCCCACCGTGGGGTTTGAACCAGGTACGCTTGGGTCTGTGATCGAGTTCACTACCGCTTGAGCTACAGACGCTCGATGTCATTACCTAGGGATGTTAAAATATTATCAAGGAGAAACAATATGTACATATCTGTTAATATTCTTTTCCATATACCACAATAATAGACTTTTAATGGTTTTCATATATACAACACTCGTATTGTCTACACATGAGCTTGTCAAAACTTTCATTCTTGATAGAATGTCAGCTATTAAACATGACTTGTAAGAGTATGGGTTCACTTGAACTAACACGTCTTGTGACAATGTCAAAAATTGAGAAACATATTAACACACACGCATACACGCATTCCCTCACACACAAGCACGCGCCCACACGCACTTAACACACACACATAAATACACACACACCCGCACGCACACCCGCCCACACTCGCTCACTCACTCTCTCATATATATATAAAGGATTTGCTTTGAGTAGAATAGTTTTTCTTAACATTTGATGCTATAAATTTTGTAATAAAAATGTGCGTCTCTACAATGTGTTGTTTATTTTGTATAATTTTTAAAAAATAGTTTACATTGCAAGCTAATTGTAATTATTATTCTTGTGTTTGTTCTCATGAAATATTGTCTAAATCTGCAATGTTGTTTTTTGTGTATAACTTCGTTGTCTTTTGTACGAGGTGTGCAAAGAGGATCGTGAAACACGTACAAACAAAGTACTATAGTTTTACAAAATACAGAAACAGTGATAATAAACAGCAACGTATCTAATGTTTCTGATTGTAATATTTGAATGTTTTTGTAATCGTCCATTTGTAAGTGTTCTTTGAATTTCGTCACTCTTGTCGTAAAAGTAAAAAGTAAAGGAACCCTTTCATACCTCGTGGTATATAGGTCAATACAGTGTTAGGCCTGTATTTTTCATTGACCGTCGGCACACGATGGGTGATGTGGTCAGCATCACGCCGGCCGCCTTTACTTTCCCAGAGCATGTCTGGTACCCAGTTAAGGCTGGGTCGACATGAGAGCCGTCGCGGTCGGGAAAAATTCCACGTGGATTGCGGGAGCTGAACCCAGACCACCAGCCTTGCGAAGCGAGTTCACTAACAACTACGCTACAGCGGCTCTCACTCTTGTTGTATCGTTTGCTTGATAAAGGCCTTTTGGTCGAAACGTTGCTGTTTATTGTCACTGTTTCTATATTTTGTAAAACTATAGTACTTTGTTTGTACGTGTTTCGCTATTTTACCAAGTTTTACTGCAGTCTTCCCCTTTTTCGAAAGTGGATCGTGCGGGTTTCATTTGAGTGTTTTTTTTTCACTTTGCCAGTGAGTTTGTCTCAGTATGTCAAAGCTAAGACAGTCCTGAACTATGTTCTCTGCAGTCTGTGGTGCTTTCTACGTGTGCACACGGTGTATCTGCCACTCTTAAATTTTGTATACATGCGGCTGAGGAGTGGATTATGTCTTGTTCTGAGACGCACAATGACTAAGCTGTTCTAATCTGAATATATGGTTGATAGTCGTTTTTTGTTGGAATAAGAGACTTTCTGATCGAATTGATTATTCCTTTTTATAATAAATTACTGGCAGATTCGGTTGTTTATCTGCAGCACCTTTCTTAACCATTAGGTTTGCTGTCTCGATTTCTGTGTTCCCGGGTTTGTTCTCTAGACAGTTGCAGTCCCCTGCTGACGAGATCTGTCTTCCCGGGTTTGTTCTCTAGACAGTTGCAGTCCCCTGCTGACGAGATCTGTCTTCCAGGATTTGTCTGGAGTCGCGCTACTCTAGGTGACTTCAACCTTCTGTTGCCGTGCTCAACAACCCAGGGTTTTGTGCTGGGTGTGCTCCCTAGTTTAACCCCATATACTTAAGGGAAAGTATCGTAGAAGTAGAAGACAAGAAAGATAAAAAGGATGTCCTCCTCAAGGAAGAAAATAGAGAGGACGACGCTATTTGTCAGATTGCTGGGAGATGGGTTGGTTGCATTTATCACTCGCAGGTGGGCTCTGCGCGGTCACTTTATGAGGCCCCATCATGCTCCCCAACTTTTGGTCTGGCCTTTCACTTTCAGTCTGTTTGGCTTAGTTAAACCTGCTAGGAGTTAGACTTCTGGCGAAATAGCATGAAGGATGGTAAAGAGACATCAACCTTCCAACCACGATAAGGTAGGCTAATATGGAGAGGTGGCCTAGGGGTTAGTGACTCGGTCTATTAACCCCGACGTTGTGAGTTCAAATCATGCTGCGGACAGTTTGCTTGCAAATTGTTTCCGTTGATTTTAACAAAGGACGATGGCGCCACTCGTTCAGAAAGCAATGTCAAACTACTTAACGTATAAGTGGTGCCTAGAAAATCAACGACTCGTTTACTATAGTTGATGGCTACGTCCTTTATGATATGCCACGATTTTTCAATATGGAGGGACACACGTTGATAGAATACATATTGAGACATTACCAGAGAGTACCATACAAGTTGATAATAACAGAGCAGTTCACCAATTTCTGAAGCAGTTTTGAGTGCGCGGGAAAATTGAGAAAGTATGCTACGAATTGTCTGAGAAGCATCCGATTTTAAAAGACTAAATAAAATATGTAACTCAAAGTTATATAGTTTTAAAACTAAATTACGAATTTTGACTTCCATTGTTGAATTTTTTATTTTTTTCTCCGATCCAGAAGCCCTTGAGCTGAAAGATCTTCGGCTCGGTGTCATGGACATCGTAACCCTTCGGCTCGGTCCCACGAACACCGTAAATCTGGGGAACCTGTAGCTTTTCTGCCAGTCCGCGGAGTTGAACCCGCACTTACAGAGGACTAGTCACCCGTAGTCCAACGCGCTACGAGCACGCGGGCAACCCATTGTTGAATAAATCCTAACATATGCCAGCGAAAGTTGAGAAATGATTAAAGATATAGAAAGTTAATTGAATGTATTTGAATTGGTTATTGATTACTGAGCCAACATCGCTTCACTCCGGGCAGACCCATAGGTGCTCAGTTTCACATAAAGATGTCGAAGCGAATGCATACTGATGGTTTCTTTGCTTCGCTGGTTAAACACACTCCTCATTCTGTCCCTCAGACATTCAGTTCTACTTGTACAACGGGTAACTCCAATTTTCTGAAATCGCTAGAACGATGCAACATCTATTTTAGTTTCTTCATCCAAAAAGGCAGTCCTGAAACTTAAGAACTTCCCCCTTATCTATCTTCAACTCCCCGATAATCAATGCTGTTTGTGCAAGCATGCCCTCTCATTGCCGCAGACACCCGCATGCCCAGAATAGTAGATCCACGTAAGCTTCTGGAGGTTAGAAACTTTCGTAGACGACATCCACTCATACCAAAACCTGCCATTTCGATATTTCGAATCATCGAATAAGAGTCAGATACAACAACATCACACGTAAACGGTGTTGTCAGATACAACAACAGCACACGTAAACGGTGTTGTCAGATACAACAACAGCACACGTAAACGGTGTTGTCAGATACAACAGCAGCACACGTAAACGGTGTTGTCAGATACAACAGCAGCACACGTAAACGGTCTTGTCAGATACAACAACAGCACACGTAAACGGTGTTGTCAGATACAACAACAGCACACGTAAACGGTGTTGTCAGATACAACAACAGCACACGTAAATGTCAACATGTTTTATGGTCAACACTGTACTGACGTCTTTTACTTAGTGGCTCCCTGGCACGGAAATGAGGATAGACTGACATCACGTCTGTTAAACAACAGCACTAACCAACGACAATTCGCGCTACACGTAAATATATTTAATTAGCTACCTACACACACACAACCGGAAACAGGGATATGGGAAAGCATTAAATATTTCAACATAATTCAATGTGATATGAGTTTGGTAACCTCGCTTGAAGCGTCACAAGTATAATACCGCCCACTAGCAGTATCCTGTCTATGAGATAGTATAGAATATGTTATACTGTTTGCTTTTTCTAAACGTAGTTATGATAGTAATTTAGTTTATCGGACCTACAATCCAAATAAGGTAATGATACGCTTTACGGTAGTCTTCCTGTTTAGCAGCACGTAACGCTGCCGTTTTCTATGTCAAGACATAGAGAAAGAGAAAACAATTTAACATTTGCTACAACTCATCCTTGTGTTGTCTGGGCTCGGAAGAGAAGGAACGAATAGTAACAATGCAACCTACAAGGCATGACGTAAGAACCGACTGAGGTAGGGGTCTAGGGAAGCTACCCTAGTAAATAAAAAGCATCGCAGAAATCTGATGTGCTGGTATACGTGTAGGTGCATAACTGGCACAACGCACAATCATTCTTTGGTTCAGATCAAATACAGATCACAACAAGTGGTTTAACGATTGGTTGATATGGAGCGTTTGAAGAAGAAGAAGAAGTCACAATTGATTTCAGTACATCTGTGAGTATCCTTCACCAATATGTGCTCAGTCCCATATATATCTTAATGAAAGTGCCAGCGTTATATTACCTGCATGGAATATGGCTCGACAACATAAGCAGATTATCAACGGACAGTGCACTTCAAAATGCAAATTTACTCCGATACGGTGAATACAAAGCAAAAGGCCGTCAAAAAAAGTGGATCTCACAGATAACAGAGGCAACGACAGACATTGGAGAAATGAACAAAAACAGAAAAAGAATGTTAGAAGTAGCAAAATGATAGAGAGATATAGTGCACATAAAACAGAATCTAAAAACATTCGTTCATAAGTGTTTATGTTTGAAACTTTGTCGTACTTTATTTTTTAAGATATTGTTGCCAATTGTTGGTTACTAAACTGATGTCATTGCACTCCGGACAGACCCAGTAGTGCTCAGTCTCCTCCAACAGATATCGAAGAATATGCATAATGATGGTTTACGTGCCTCTATTCTTCTTCTTCTTTACGTTCCTTCTTTACAACCAATTTTAATCACTCTTTGTGATATGTTTGATCTTTGTCAAGAACGTGTATACGTTGCACATTGGTTTAGCAGGCCCCTAAACGCATAGACTTGTACATGTTTAGGACACGTGCATCCGATTTCAGTCAAACCTCCTTAATCGTCTCTAACGACATGCGTGGCATGTAACAGTAGTTCTACTCTTTACACCCCAAATGTGTCCCCCGGTAACCACTTTAAACACACGTCTCACTCTGTCCCTCCAGTTCTACTTGTACAACGGGTAACTCCAAACTGACTAAATCGCTGAATCGATTCAACATCTATTTTAGTGCTTCCATCCAATAGACACTCGTGAAGAGACCGAATATTATCAATGACCTGTGTCATTATAGTAACATTGAAACATAGAATGTAATGTATTATTTTCTTCTTCTTCTTTGATCTTTGTTGGATAAGATACGACAATAGTGGGAGTTTTTGACCGTTGCAGGACTAAGTGGGGTTACAATACTCCGTGTATGGGAAACTGTAAGAATTTGAGTGTGTTAGAAATATACTATCATCATCAAGTAGCTTGCCCTGAGCATAACTTTGTGACGTTAATAGTCCTTAGGAATTTATTTCTCATAGACCTGATGTCCTGGCTCTTCAGCCGCCATGCTGCTCGCCCAAGTGATTACCGGGGCCCAAAGTTGGGGTGTAAAGAATAGAACCATGGTTACCTGCCACGCATGTCGTAAGAGGCGACTACGGAGATTTGGCTGAAACAGGATGCATGTGTCCTAAATGTGTAGAAGTCTATGCGTTAAGGGGCCTACTAAACCAATGTGCAACGTTTACACGTTCTTGGCAAAGATCAAGCATATCACAGAGTGATTAAAATGGGTAGTAAGGAACGAACGCAAATAAGAAGAAGCCGCTATGCTCTAATCATCAGTTACATCATTAATCCATCTTCTCAGCGATGTTTCTCTTCTCCTCTTTGTCGGGATGTCTCCTTCAATAATGATCTTCTTCACCAGCCCTTCATATATTTTTATATGTCAAAAATACTTCAATTTTATCATTATTATTTGTAGCATCAGAAAGTTTTCTTTAGTTTAGAGTTATTTCTGAATAGATATATATGTTTTCTGTCCATAATACACGAAAGTCTCTTCTGCAACACTTATATTCGCCCGCCTGTCCAGTGTGTTCGTAGTGCGTTCGAAGACCCTTGTGAGTGCGGCTGGCAGAAAAGCCACAGGTTCTCCAGATTTACGGTGTTCGTGGCACCGAACTGAAGGTTTACGCTGTCCATGTCACCGAGCCGAAGAGTGCTTCTGGATCGGAAAAAACCCCCACTTATATTCGAAAGCACACATAAACTTTCCCACTACTTTGTTAAATGTCCTTGCTTCTTCTTCTTCTCTCAAATCCTGTTTTACCTTACAGCGTCAGGTTCATTTTGCATTTCAAAATTGGTGCAATTTGTCCGATGATTTTATTTACGTTTTGCACCTATGAAGGATTTCGTTAGTTGTTCTACCATTTGCTGTAAAAATGCTTCGTTATCTGTGGTGAAAGACTGAACATCTATGTGTCTGCCAGGAGTGAAATAACATCGGTTCGCGGTGAAAAACTGAGCCTCTATGTGTCTGCCAGGAGTGAAATAACATCAGTTCAGTATATAGTAATCAGTTTGATGTCACGTTGGTATGTTCTGCTTTTCATTATTGTCTCTATCATATTAAATGTTTACAATCGTCTGAGTGGTTACAGGGGTCCAAATTTTTGGTGTAAATAATAGAACCACTGTTACCTATCACGCATGTCGTAAGAGGCGTCTAAGGAGGTTTGACTGAAATCGGATGCACGTGTCCTAAACATGTACAAGTCTATGCGTTTAGGGGCCTCCAAACTAATGTGCAACGTTTACACGTTCTTGGCAAAGATTAAACATATCACAAAGAGTGATTAAAATTGGTCGTAAAGAACGATCGCAAAGAAGAAGAAAAGAAGAAATGTTTAAAACTGTAACAATGCCACCACTGCACACCTACATCAGATCTTCATCAGTAATGTTAAATGTACTTCGATCTTTAAGGACTTTTAAAGACAAAATATCATCCATCCAGCATAAAATTACACTTCTAAGTTAATTTTTTCCTCATCAATGTCAATGGAAGATGTTAGGGTCACCAGGAAAGAAAGACTATGAAATGAGAACATCAGAAGCAGGATGGGAATAATTTCACGTCCCAGATACATTGAAAGACAACAAATGCAGTGGTTTGGACATTTAATGAGAATAGAATAGAACCAACTACTAATGAAAACATACAGTAACAAGAGATTAGGTAATAGAGCAAAGGAAAGACCTGAGAAAAGACGGATAGACAATATAAAGACCAGACTAAATAAACGCTGATATAACACAACAATGGTGTCTCATCTGACCATGGAGGGAATATAAAGCCATACCCCCCTCCCCAATACTTAACGGCAGGAGTAGACAACAAATTCCATCAATCGCCTGGGAAAAGACAACAGACAAAAATGTTATTTCGCAATAGCGTCACAAGCCTATAGAAAGGATTTATATCTTGAGCCCACGAGATATTTATCAAATACGTGCAAAACGCGCAACCACTTAGCGCAACATTCACCTTGTCTATACTTGTTAGCCAACTATAAAAGTCCGCCAAAACCTCGAATTGTCATTCATTCTATATCTACACTAACGACAGCTTTAGTTGTTACAGTACAATCTAAGTTTGACTAAACAGGTAAGTTGAAAAGCGAATATTTAAATCATTTATACTCTAAACTTACAACTTTTAATTGAAAATAGATGTCTGCGAAAAATAATGAATATAAAATGGAACGAATTCAGGAGAAGTGATGAAATCAGAGACATGTCTGGTCAACCACTAGTGACAACTATTATAAGAAAGAGAAGATGGAGATATGATCAACGAATATCAAAGCAGGCATTGAAGTGGGATGCAAAGGGTTCAAGAAAGAGAGGTCGACCTAAGGAGACCCTTGAACGAACTTTGCTGAGAGAGGCAGGAAATATCGGTCTCAGTTCCATGGAGGAGATTGAGCGAGTTGCCCAGGATAGAGCGGTATGGAGAAATTACTTGCAGGCCCTATGTAACGTATAACGGTACGAGAGGAATTATTATTATTATTATATTATTGTAAAAAAAGAAATAGTAGTATAAAATAACCAATAGTTAAAGTTAATTGCATATCCTTTACAGGACTTTGCGAATCAACCCCAGCCTTTTAACGCTGTTTGTAATTTTTCTAGGCATTATTACGTTCAGTAGTTTGCCATTGCTTTCTGAACGGGTGATGCCATCGTCCTTTGTAAAAATCCACGAGAAACAATTTGCCACCAAATTGTCAGCAGCGTGATTCGAACTCAGAACGTCGGGGTCAATAGACCGAGTCACTATCCCTAAGCAACACACACCACCAAAATAACCAATAACCAATTGAAAATATGTCATCATTTTATTTGTGCTTTTGTGAAAATGTATAACTGTTTGTTTTGTTTTTTGGTTCGGTCTATTGTAATAAAAGAGGGTGAGGCTGTAATCTGAACAACACTGCACGAATATCAAATCATACGTGGTATAGATAGATACGAGCTCTTATACTGGAAGCCCAAAAACAATAATAAGCTAACATAGCTATAGTCTTTAGTCGCCCTAAGCTGAGGGACATCATTAGGAAGAGATCACTTTTGGACAAAAACAAAATGAATTACTTAAGCTGATCTGTAGACTAAACTATCGGAGCGCAACAAGATGGACAATACTGTATGATTGCTTGTTTGTTAGATTTTCAAAGAACATTTGTGGATTAACCATGATCTATTGACAAAATATGACAGTCTATCGCACAACGAGGAGCGGTAATCACAATAATGCATTGTTGGTCAACATTATGTTACCAATGCCAAACATGGCCAATAACAGCAGCTAATGAGCGGAAAATCATAACGACAGAGATGAGGTGTCTTAGAAGAGCTGCAGGAGTGACAATAAGACACAAAATTAGAAATGAAGAAATCAGAAGAAGACTGGATGTTAAACGGGTTTTGCAATTCATACGAGTAAAAAAACCTCCATATATTAAATGATTTGTACACCTGATAAGAATGCCCTGTTATCAACAACCACATAGAGATACACTCTCACAATTCAAAGATTTAAAGAGTAGTTTATCACAGTTAGTAGAACACTGAATTCAAAGATTTAAAGAGTAGTTTGTCACAGTCACTAGAACACTAAATTCAAAGATTTAAAGTGTAGCTTGTCGCAGTCACTAGAACACTGAATTCAAAGATTTAAAGAGTAGTTTGTCACAGTCACTAGAACACTGAATTCAAAGATTTAAAGAATAGTTTGTCACAGTCACTAGAACACTGAATTCAAAGATTTAAAGAGTAGTTTGTCACAGTCACTAGAACACTAAATTCAAAGATTTAAAGTGTAGCTTGTCGCAGTCACTAGAACACTGAATTCAAAGATTTAAAGAGTAGTTTGTCACAGTAACTAGAACACTGAATTCAAAGATTTAAAGAGTAGCTTGTCACAGTAACTAGAACACTAGATTCAAAGATTTAAAGAGTAGCTTGTCACAGTCACTAGAACACTAGATTCAAAGATTTAAAGAGTAGTTTGTCACATTCACTAGAACACTGAATTCAAAGATTTAAAGAGTAGTTTGTCACAGTAACTAGAATACTAGATTCAAAGATTTAAAGTGTAGCTTGTCACAGTCACTAGAACACTAAATTCAAAGATTTAAAGTGTAGCTTGTCGCAGTCACTAGAACACTGAATTCAAAGATTAAAGAGTAGTTTGTCACATTCACTAGAACACTGAATTCAAAGATTTAAAGAGTAGTTTGTCACAGTCACTAGAACACTAAATTCAAAGATTTAAAGTGTAGCTTGTCACAGTAACTAGAACACTAGATTAAAAGATTTAAAGTGTAGCTTGTCACAGTAACTAGAACACTGAATTCAAAGATTTAAAGAGTAGTTTGTCACAGTCACTAGAACACTGGACTCACAGATTTTGAAAGTTCCATGACACAGGTATCAAAGCACTGAATTCCAACAAACTGCATAATACTAACATCCTATTAAAGTGGATTTTTCATTCCATCGTTCTCAAAATGTTGATTCGATTTTCTGAAACGTGGGAATATTAGAAATGACTGCTGATGATATTCTGAACTTGTTCTGAAGCTGGCACCTTTAGTTGTCTTTAAGGGATCAAGCCTATATGGGTCACCTCTAACGTGCTGATATGGACTATATTCAGGTTTTTTCCATTATTGAAGGACACATGTGCTGTATGTGAACTTCAGCACCGACACTCTTAACAAAACGGATGTTAGGTAAAAAAAAGGTGACCGACTGATAAGAAGCCTGGCCCGTATTTGAAATTCTGTAAATACAGATAACAGAATTAAATCTGAAAAAATAATTGTAATCGATTGAAAATTGTGAAATGTGTTCAAGATAAAAGTTGCCCAATTGACTAATAAAAGCCTGTAAATTGGGCTACTTTTATGTTGAACACCCTGTAGTTTAGCAGTTTGTAGTGTGTGACATAAAGAGCGTCTGACCGAATGGATTAGATCGTGGGCTCCCATTCAGGAGATCCAGGTTCGACCCCTGGTAAAGCGAATTATTTTTTTATGTCCGGGGCATAACGAAAAAATCCTAACCTGACAGCGGTGATTGCACTAGCCGTGCGACCATTACATTTCTTAGGCTTATGTCCACCCTGTCCTACACTGCACTAAAAGTCATAACGGACACATTAAAAAAACATTGCGTTACAAGACATCAGGTTAAATACAAATAGGGTTCAGACCTTTATTAACAAATTTCTTCGGCGTATTCTCAGACTGAGATAAGACAACAGAATGCCAAACACAATCCTGTCAATAAGAACAGGAGAGAAACTCATTTTGAAACACGTCAGGAGGTGAAAAATACGGTGGGTCAGGCATGCCCTGCGGAACACACAGTCGAGTTCAAAAGTGTCCTAAGACTTGTTTGTTTGTTTAGTAGGGGATTAAAGCCTCTTTAAGCCGAGGCACGCCTCTTTCAACCTAAGGCGAACCTTTTATTGGTTACATCAGAGCGTGTAGACCAACAAACATTATGTCCTAAGGCTTTGTTTGTTTGGTAAGTAGGGGATTAAAGCCTCTTTAAGCCGAGGCACGCCCTTTCAACCTAAGTAAATAAATAAATAAATAACCTTTTATTGGTTATGCATTCGAGTGTGCTTAAAATATACAAACACTAGAGTTGAGCAGGCAAGGAAAATGAAAATGGAAAGTAGGATGTCCTAAATATATCTGGAGACAGAATATTCTCGAGGAACTGAAAGATGCTGAACTGTCCTGGGAAAAGATACAAAAAATAGCCAGAGGCTGGCAAAAATGGAGGACAACTGTTGAGACCCTATGCTCCACGAGGGGAAGAGAGGGATAAGTCTTCTTTTTCCCCCTTCGCCCCCAGGAAGACATATGTCCGCAACCAAGGCCTTCCAACCCGCCTATCCAAGGCCATCTTTTCCAGATCTCCTTGCAGGGTCCTTCTTCTTCGGGTGGCGAGCTATTACATTTTCTGGTTGTGGTTTCTGTAGCTATCTAGTGTTTTTTACGGGTGGGGTAGCTAGCCTAACGCCCAACCTCCTCTTACGAAATGCATGTCAGGTAACAGTAATTCTATTAGAGGGATACGTAGTGATTCATAATTCTATTTTTATAATGCCTGACTTTTTTGTATAAGCTCACCTGTATTCTATGTGATACAGTTGCTTTATTATTTGTTACGGTGTTTTATGATAGAATTTCAACACTTGTATATCAATCATATATTGATATTATTTTCTTCTCTCATCAGGTAGGGATATACACTTCATCATTCTCCAGAAGAACGATTCTAGAATTTGTTGGCAACGTCACCAAGTTGAACAAACACAGCATCTTTTATATAAAAACAGTTGATACTTTCTTGTAAAACATTAACCATGATTTTCGACATAGATGCTGATGCATATTATACATCAAGAAAAGCGTTGATAGTACCGTTCATTATATTAATTTTCCTGTTGAACTGTCTTTTAATTGTCACGATAATACGCAAAGGTGCGTTCTTATACAATTCACGAAGCCTTACAATAATCTCCCTGGCAATTGGAGATATAATTTTGGCTTTATTTCCACTTATAGTGTTGGCTAAAATGTTTTATTTTGATTACGCAGGCATGACTTGCCAAACATTTAGGGTATCTTTTGTATACTACGGATTTCTAATACATTTTGTGTATGCTGTAGGGCTGATTGTTCTAGCAATAGAACTGGCTTATCGATATAAGAAGCAGCTTAAAATTGCGAAAACACGCATTAATATTGTAAAGTCAGTCTGCTGCAGCGCAGTGCCATGGTTCCTAGGTTTGATAATCGTTCTCCCTGTCACGATGGCTGATACAGATGATTACATTTACATTACTTTGGATTTATGCTTACGGTATCCTGCCAAGAGGTTGAAAATGATGTACGGAGTATCTGTTATAATGCCTTTGTGTCTAGCTTTAATTGTGTGCTTTATAGTCAGGCATTTGAGAATGCTGCCAGTGCAGTACTTGGGACAAGTTATCGGATACCAGAATGCTCCCCAGGGTGTAGTCATTGCCACATACAACCAACAGTATCCAATGAGTGGTACTACAGGTACACAGCAGGTGTTAACAGCACCACCAAATTATAATTATGGCGTGAACCAGGACTCTAAAGTTGCACTACATGAGGTAAATCCTCTTATCGCACAATACCCCACACAGCAGCAGTTTCCTGTCGAAAACTACCCACCCGTTGCACACGCTGCACAACAGTATCCACCGCTTCAGTACAATCCACAACAGCAAATGTCCCAACCTAATGTGGTTCTTTCAGTTCCTGCTAATTCGACCCAGCCTCAACCTATAGATTTTTCTGTCTTCCAAAATCTACAGAGTGAAAAGAATGCGCTAGTTGCAGTGGCCACATCTTTGTTTTCATGTGTAATACCACTTGTTGGCTACACAATGGGAAGTGTTGGTTCTACCTATGGCGAGACTGAAGTTGACCTCATTCTCCAATCAACCTTCTTTTGGTTTTCATTACTCCGATCAATACTCACGCCGCTTATTTGGATGTTCTATTCCAGAAATTTAGTACAACAGACATAAGTCTTCACAAAAGTTCTCAAACCATGAGAGCAAGCAAATGTTTGAAATCGTGTTGAATTAGTTTAAGAATGTCATCATTGACCATGTACATGGTCTCAGAATTTTTACATTATTGTGCTACCAAATAATAGTACTGGCCAGTGGCGGCTGGTCATTAAGGACCAGTGGGGCCGGGCCCACCAAAATAATAATCACGAGCCGCCACTGGTACTGGCTACATGCGTACATAAGTAATCAATACAACACGTGATTCATTCATTTCTCCAACTTTCAGTGTTTTGATGAACGTATTTTTAACAACTGTCTCCGAACAATATTTTTGTTGTTCTTCTTATTCAGCATTTCAAGATTTTTAAAGTCATTGATATACAAATATTCCCCCACATTCATCTCTGTTCCTAGCATTCTCTTCCCATTTGTTGACTCCTAGTAACTACGATAACAAGATCACATTGTAAACCACACTAGCATATTCAGAATGAAGGCGTGTATATAGTCCTTGGCTGCACTAGAGATACTCCCATTGTGAACATGAGATGTATGCTTGACTCTTTGTCACCACCTTCCCAAACTGTTATCGCCCATATATGCGGTTATTGTCGGTAAGAGACATCCACTGCACAAGAATACTAAAGATGTGGATGCTTCAGAAGATTTAAAATCACAGATTGCGGTATCAGTGGATGTCTTCTATTGACGCTTCTAACCTCCAGAGGCTTGCGTGAAACTACTATCCTGGACATATGAGTCTTTTCGACAATGAGTGAACTGACAAAGCTTTCATCAACAGCATTGATTGTATGGGTTGAAGATGGATAAGGAAGATGTTCTTCAGTCTCTTCACGACTGTCTGTTAAATGAAGACACTAACATGGATGTTGAATCGACCCAGCGATTTAAGGAGTTTGGAGTTACCTGCTGTACAAGTAGAACTGGATGCACGGGGGCAGAGGAGGGGAGTGTGTTTAACCAACGTGCCACAGGAACCATCAATATGCATATCCTTAGACATCTATTGGTGAGACTGAGAACCTATGAGCCTGCCCGTAATGTAATAACGTCGGTTCTGTAAACTAATGACTCCTAGTATATCTAGATCTACTTCAATATGATATTTCCAGCATATTCACCGTCTGCCTTGTGGTCTCATTTTTTCATATATGCAATTTTACGTTGTTTTGGGCTATATACTTTTGTTGCCTATTCTACTTATCTGAATTTCTCATTATTCATATTTCAGCATACATTTCACTTTCCGCAAATTTAAAAAAAAAAAATCTTTGTCACAATTTTTTTTTCATGACATCTCAGAAATGTTTTTATCTGTTGTTCAACAGACACCTTATTCAATGTTTTTACTTATTTTGCATCTTCTTGATCTAGTCCGTATTTCCTGTTGAACTGGTACTTATATAAAAGAATTACATATCCACTTTACAAAAACAATTAAAAGAAGTCTATTACTTTGTGATTGGTTAGTTAGAATTCAGGCATGAACATATATATATATATGTATTATCATAATAGTTCTCAACATTTATCAGGTGGCGTCATCCTTGAAGATTAGAAAAGTCTTCCACACCTTCAACAAACCTTGTTTCCTCATTTTTCTCCACAGAATTAACTGTAATTTCTAACAAACAAACGGAAAAATATATTTCTACACTGAGCTTTATAACAGTACTACCTTCTAATCACAAATAACATTAACAGTGAGAAATGTAAACATTAAAGAAAATAGTTTTTAATAAGAAATTTGAGAACAATATCAAAATCTACGATTACAAATAACCTAAAGCTAACAATTTAGTCTCCAAATGTCAGTATGATGGTTGGCATTATTTAATCTCGATTATGTATGTTGTATCAGATTACAGCGACTATTTAAAGCAGTAGATGTACAAACTGTTTATGAAAAACAATGGTGTTCCTGGTTATTTAAGCAGTAGATGTACAAACTGTTTATGAAAAACAATGGTGTTCCTGGTTATTTAAGCAGTAGATGTACAAACTGTTTATGAAAAACAATGGTGTTCCTGGTTATTTTTTAAAGAAATTTTAAAATACAGTTTTAGTTGAAAAACATATTTTAAATGGGAAAAACAGATTCGTTTAAGACTTATTAAAGCAAAGCACCAAATCCACGATATTTTCATTAGGTTTGATCTCTTCCATGATACTGTTTAATGCTTCCCTGGGGAGGCACTTCTCCCATGTTGAGAACCACTTTAATTGAGTATCCTCTAGAAACTCACACTTTAGTAAAGTTTGGAGCAAAGTAACAAATGTACAATTATGTTTTCAACTACTTGTGGCTTATCAAAACCAAATGTTGTTCGCTCTATCAACTTGTTTTATGATTTTTGTGTTGTTATGATATATACCAAGACAGTGTGAGTACGATGTACCCAAGCTAGACAGCTACAGACCTGGCATATCCGAATTTTGGTAATGCATGGCTCCCTAGTTTGTGACATTCTTCACGCAAAATACTGTGCATCATCCGTTCATACTGGTATTCATTTGAAGTTTTCTTTAAAGCTACTATTTCTCAATCATTCCTTGTAACTTGTATTGGAATTCAATCAAATAACACAAACGATGCTGTTCTATACATATGACACAGAGAGATAGTTCCAGAACAGAGTCATGTCTAACCGATTTGGGATACATAATTTGTTCATCGCCACAAGGAATTAAGTGTTTTCACTCTGTCTTATTTTACTGTGACCGTACGAAAAAAAGTGCGCACAGAACATATATGTTTATATAATCATTACTGACGTTAGCAGTAATTAGCTGTAGCTCATATATTTATGTTGGAGACGAGACTGATTGGGAACATTATTGAGCCTCCCCAGGAATTATACGTATTTTCTCTGTACTTTTTTTATAATTCGCACGCAGTGTCGAAACATTAGCCAGTGCCAGAAATTAAGACCAGACATATCGAGTTAGACTGTCTGGGCGGCTGACTATTTGCTGTACACTTTTTTTTCCACGCTTACCTGGACCAGTGTTGCTGGCATTATTTCACAGCATCTGCGTCCCCTATCGTTTTCTAAGTCAGAGAAATCATGTAGTCGAAGCCACTCTGAGATGTTACTCGTCTGGTCTACGATCTAAATCTTATACCTCGCCAAACTACACTTACATTCAGTGGCGGCTCGTGATCCTTTTTTTTGGTGGGGCCAGAATCAAATTTTCGGGAAAAATCATGGTTTTGGGTTAGATTATATTTTAATTTATTAACTAATAAATACACGTTACATATTATTTTTGATGGGGCCCGGCCCCACTGGCCCTTAATGACACGCCACCACTGCTAACATTACTACTTATACTTGAATGTAGCTTCCCCGTTGATTCCAACTTAGTCCAACTACAGCTCTACAATCTTGTTTCCAGGACCACTACGGGAAGGTGGAGTGAAGCCTTTGTCAGTGTCAACTCACTGATTCTGGTACTACTTTGCCACAATTCATTGTGTCTATGAGCCCACATAACAAAATGAACTCTGTTATCTATTGTTAGAAGTGTTGTATCTTTAATCATATTTTACAATATTCTTTTTCTATTTGATGTACATGCTTAGATCTTTATTTGCATACTTATGCAATCTGGTTTCTATTCTAATTTGTTTATATGTAAAATAACTGGTTTAACTATTTCGCACAGACTGGACACAAATTTGATGATCAAAATTATTTGTATGACCATATTTTAACTCTTTTATATAATTGATCAAAATATATACAATTGTTTATAATATATATATATATATATATATATATATATATATATATATATATATATATATATATATAGTTTGTAAAACATTTTTAATTAAAGAGACATTCACTTATAGACGCACATAAATATTGATTTTCGATATGTTTTATTCCTTGTACTATTGTCTTTATGCCGTGTCAATATTTTGGACATATAAAAAGACACGAAGGGCTAGTGAAGACCATCATGGAAGGAGGCATACCGGCAAAGAAAAAAAGGAAGACCACGGGAAGATGGATTCAGGATGTAGCTGCAGAGGCAGGATATCTGGCCTATGAGAGAGAAATTCCGGAGGATTATTGAAGTGGCAAAGTTCTGCTCAGGACAAGCTAATTGATGATGATGTTTGTACATTTTTTGGTCTCTGAACCAAATTTTAACAGAACATTATCGTGTATACTGTTATATTTACTACATTTTTATTTTGCCATGTATATTATGTTATTTTCATTGCTTTTAGTTGCTTTCAAGTGGTATCTCATGAAAATATTGTTAAAATTCAGTATTCGCAAAATTATAATTTTATGCAAGAAGTTATAACGAAACAAATAAATAAGTGCATTATATAATAAAATAAATTGTAGTCTTGTGGTCAAGTTACTTGTTATTGTTTTGAATGAGAGTTGATCATATTTATTGTCGACTACAAAATGTCAACAAAAACGTTCCACATTGTATGTCTTCTTCTTCTTCACTCTTCGCCCTAGGAGGCATAGATTTGCAACCAAGGTCTTTTACTTCGCCCCTAGGGAGGCATAGATTTGCAACCAAGGTCTTTTACTTCGCCCCTAGGGAGGCATAGATTTGCAACCAAGGTCTTTTAAGCTCGCCTATTCAAGGCCATCGTTTCCAGATCTCTTCACTCTCTCCCCATTTTCTTTCACTTTACTTCAAATTTCAGTCTCCATGTTTCTCTGGGTCTTCCTTACATCTATTACTTCCATTGGAGAGCCTGTTCTCATTCATCGCCATCTTCTGTCCCTTATCTCTTGTTCCACTTGTCGTTCTCTCTCTCTCTCTCTCTCTCTCTCTCTCTCTCTTGTCTCTTTCGCGATCGTAATTTTTTGGTAATTTTGATCATTCTTATTGTAATATGTAAGCAGCTTTTGTCAAGAACGTATTTTTTCGTTACATCGTTCCACGCTATATGGAGCTATGGTGCTTATCATTTAGCGACGTGTCCGGTTTCAGCCATCGTTTACTGGGTTCGCTCTCCGTTAGCCTTTGGCTGTCACCAGCCTACCTGCAAGACAGCAAGTTGCTATTTTCTTTTAGGGTAGCGACCCTTAGACAACCTTCCTCCCGGATTGTTGAGCGCCATCTGCCCAGGTTACCTGTCTTTTTTTGGACTACTTGGTTTGCCTACAGTCCAGCTTTGTGCATGGTTTACTAGTCTTTGATTGTCCCCAATCTAACTATAAGGTAGTAGTAGTTGCCTGCGAGCGGAAACGCGGACTGGATTCAAGCCTCAGCTGGGCTTCCCAGTTTTTCTGCACATTTGGGTTGTCTACTCACCCTTACGCTTGCCACGCCCCTTCGTCGCTCCACGATCAGCGCCGTGCACGTCTGCCCACCTGTGGGCCCACCCGTTCATCGTTCGCATACGTGTTCGCTCTGCCCCGGTGCCAGCCCAACGTGTCTATTAGTTCTCTCAGTGCACACATTCATCGTGCCTCTAGACTGTCCAGACACGGAGCTCAACTTGGGCCCCCACCTTAGGACTCTGAGTTTTCACTCTATGTGGGAACACGTGCAACTCTGCTCGGGCCCCCACCTCCGGGCCCGAGTTTCTTCCCACGTGGATCCACATCTCTTCTCTGGATGCATCCCTCATCCCTTTATGTTTATCCGTTCAGCTTTCCCAATCGACCGGAAGAGATGTGCATTAATAGTAACTCTGGGATTCCGCTCGTCTGTGTTGCGAGCTGATCTCATCCAACGTGACTACGTCTGCATCACTACTTATACCATAGTAGCTCTCCCTCGATTTATACCAGCTTAGCAAGACAATACTGGGTGTCTGTTACCAGGGTCACCACGTGGAGGTGGGTAAGATCTTGATTAGTGCCAGCTCACTAATCCGGGCGCGGTGGTGTCCCTTTTCGCCTTTAACCCCACCTGCCGTTCTATCGCTCTATCCCACATTTCCCTGTTTGTGATCCTGTCATATCATCGTAGATGGAGTATCCTGCACAGGTATCTATTGATGATGTCTGCAACTTGTTGGTGTTCCCCTTAGTTGTTCTCCATGTCTTCTCTCTATTTAAAAGGACAACCTTGACATTTGAGTTTCATATTATCTTAGTTTTATTCCTGATCATTCTTGAACTCCACATTGTCTGTGTTTTATGTCATTTGTTGCCATTTTTTAAAGTATTAACATTTTGTTGTGAAACACTTTAGTAATACTGACTGTCATTCGATTTGAAGTTGGATTTCTTAACTTCTCAGTTTACTAAAGTACTACAACGTTCAACAACATTTTCCTGACACGAAGATACAACAATCCTTTGTTGATTCAGAATCAATAGTTTTATCCTTGTGTGTAAAACGGGACATGATGAGGATATAGATAGATAGATAAATAGATAGATCGATATATATATACATATATATATATATATATATATATATATATATATATATATATATATATATCATCATCACAGGTGCCGTGCCGGATGGCGTAGAATATCAAGGAGCTCCACAAATCTATATCTTTGGTGTTTGCTATCAACTCAGATGTTGACGCTCTACCGTGACATGAAGTCAAGCCATCCATAAATTTATCTCGCTGTCTTCCTCAGTCTCGTCTACACTCGATTTTAACAGTTACAATGTGTTCTAAACCTCCCTCCTCATCACATGCCCGAAAAATGATGACTGCCTCTTTCTTATATTGATAACAAGTTTTCTCTGTGTCTTGACCTCATTCAACGCCTCAAAATTAGTGATTTTAGCAGTCCATGAGATTCTCATCATTCTTCTGTAAAACAACATCTCTATAGCCTTCAGAGATTTTTCGTTCTGTGTGTTCATTGTCCATGACTCGCTTCCGTATGTCAGTATTGGTTCTATGTAGCAATGAATAACTCGCGTTCTGACCTCAACTGACAAGGACTTGTTGCATATGATGCTTCTTCTCAGGAACGATGTTTTCGATTGCTCTATTCTGCTCTTTATTTCTGATCGGCATCTGCCATCTGATGTTACCAGGACTTCGAGGTATTTAAATTGCTGCACTTGCCTTAGCTCAGTCCAATTTACTGTGATGGTGCATTTTGATCAATATATATATATATATATATATATATATATATATATATATATATATATATTATTTTGGGATAGTAATTACTTACTTACTTAATCCCGTCATGCCTAGTGACACATGGGGCTTCAGAAAGGACTTTCCATGCTCTCCTGTCCGTGCAACCTTCAGCGCAGAGCCCCACGTCAGAGATGCGGTGTCCAGTTCCTCTTCCATCATGCGCCTCCATGTTGTCCGTGGTCTGCCTTTCTTTCTCTTTCCCTCTGGTGTCCAAGTGAGGGCTATCCTTGCAGGCATTTCTTGTCTCATTCTCATAACATGTCCGAGCCATTTCCATCTTCTCTTTTGAGTATGTCATTCATTGCCTCTTGTCTTGTGTCTTGGAGTAGTTGGTTATTGGATATTTTTACTGGCCAAAAGATTCCCAAGATTCTGCGAAGACAAGAGTGGTGGAAAACTGACAGCCTGCTAGTATCTCCTTTGGTCATCCTCCAACACTCCGATCCGTAGAGCAAAACTGGCAAAACAATGCTTTTATAGAGTTTAAGCTTTGTGGTCCTATTGTAGATTTTGGACTTCCATACTGGTTTCATTCTGGCAAAAGCGGTTCTGGCCTTACTTAGACGTGATTTTATATCTTCCTCTGTGCCACCATTTAGTGTCAGTACGCTACCAAGATATGTAAACTGCTCAACCCTTTCCAGTGTTTCATTTTCTAACATTACTGGTTGTTGGATTTCACTGTTTGTCATAATTTTTGTTTTTCCTGTGTTTGTTTTGAGGCCTACTGTCTTTGCCGTGCTGTGAAGTATTGTACTTTTCTCTTGTATATGTTCATATTTGTGTGACACCAGGGCTATATCGTCTGCAAAGTCCAGGTCCTCAAGCATCTCGAAAGGGTCCATCTTATTCCTCTTGGTGCTTGTTGTTTTATGGCATTTTTAGCACCCAGTCAATTGTAATACTAAACAAAAGAGAGGACATTACGCATCCCTGTCTTACACCAGATTTTACTGGGAATATTTTGTTGGAATTCTTTAGGTTGCAGGAGAAATCTTTATAGAAGAGGGCTATGATGTTGACAAGCTTCTGCGGTACGCCGTATTGTCTCAGTATCTTCCATAGGCTGTCTCTGTGGACGCTGTCGAATGCCTTTTCAAAATCTATGAAGTTGATATATAGTCCTTTGCCACTCGCTACATTGTTCTAAAATGTTACGCAGGGTAAATATATGTTCATTTGTTCCTCTTCCTTTCCTAAATCCTGCTTGCTCCATTCGTAGACACTTGTCTACTGCTTCTTGTATTCGCATTATGACAATTTTGCAGAATATCTTACTTGGGATTGAAAGCAACGTGATTCCTCTCCAGTTATTGCAATCTGTTAGGTCTCCTTTCTTGGGGATTTTCACCACAGTACCCTAGTCCAATCCTTAGGCAATTCTTCTTTCTCCCAGATATCTGCAAACAATGGCTCTAATATGTTTGCAGCTAAGATGGGATCGATCTTGAAAAGCTCTGCTGTCATTTCATCATTTCCGGTGCTTTGTTGTTTCTCAGGGATCCAATAGCTTTTACTATTTCTTGCTTTTCTGGCAATTTGAGGTTGATATCAATATCCTGTGCGGCCGGTGGGATATCCGGTGGATGTTCAGGATCAGGTCTGTTTAGCACATCTTCAAAGTGGGATGTCCATCTCATATCCTGCTCCTGCTCTGTTGTCAACAGTTGTCCTAGACTGTTTCTGACTGGCATGTTATGGTTGTGTCTTTTACCTCCGCATAATTGTTTGGTAATCTTGTACAGTGTGTGCAGATCATGTACTTTAGCAGCCTTTTCTGCTATTTCTGCTGTCTTTTCCATAAATTTTCTCTTGTCTGTTCTAGCACTTCTTTTTACCATTTTGTTTAGTTCTGTATATTCTTTTCTTGCCTTATCTTTTGACGTTCTGATCTAATGCTATTGATGAGATTTTTTCTCTCCTTTCACTTTTGGATGTATTCTAAGGTCTGGCCACTTATCCACTCTTTATGTTGTCCTTTACTGGTTCCCAGTACCCTACTGCTAACTATTTTATATGTGCCTTTGATCGCATTCCATTTTTCTTGGATACTTTCAGTTGGTGTTGTGTCTGACTGCTCTGACAGGATTTGAAATCTGTTCTTTAGTTCCACTATATATTTTGTAGCAATCTCTCTGTCTTTTAATAGGTTAACATTAAAGTATTCTGTTCTTGTCTTGGCTTGTATATATGTTTTCTTGAGTTTGAGCCTGATCATGGCAACGACTAGGTGGTGGTCGCTGCCCACGTCAGCTCCTCTTTTCACCTTTACATCAAGTAATGTCTTTCGCCATTTGCTGTTGATCATAAAGTGGTCTAGTAATAACGACTAATTATTGACCCATGTGGATAAATAAAGGAATGGACCACATTTCTTGAGCCGCCCCCAATTAAAAAAGAGACACCTGATATGGGTCGCAAATTGAGAATACATTTTCTGAATGAATGAAAGTACAGTGCCAATACATTAACTATTTCTAACAAATAAATAGACGGGAAACTCTTAAAGCCTATAGAAGAAAGAAGGATTGAATGAAATTAGGTAATAGGTAGACAGTCAAACACATGACAGTGTAATATCAAGAGAAAGTTAAACAACAGCAATTATTTTTATTTTTTTCCCGATCCAGAAGCACTTGAGCTGAAAGTTCTTCGGCTCAGGGTCATGGACATCGTAACCCTTCGGCTCGGTGCCACGAACACCGTAAATCTGGGGAACCTGTAGCTTTTCTGCCAGTCCGCGGAGTTGAACCCGCACTTACAGAGGACTAGTCACCCGTAGTCGAACGCGCTACGAACACGCTGGGCACGCGGCCATCAAACACATAAAATGAGTCGTCGATTTTCTAAGCACCCCTTACACGTACAGTAGTTTGTCATTGCTTTCGAAGCGGTGAGGTCTATTTCTACTGCCCGTGAACAAATTTACTAGTTTAAACCAGGAACTCTGGGTTGTGATCAAGTTCACTGCCACTTAATACCTAGTTGACCAGGGCGATAAAAAACGCCCGTTAGTGTAGCACCTGGTAAAAAAGGCGTCCAGCCCAAAACCATGTACTGTGGCGTTTGGTTGACAAGGAGTTAAGCTACAGACGAACTCAACAGTACATGTGATAAAACTAATAAGTGAGTTATACATAATTCTCAACTTGTAAAAGAGATAAATGTAACACTGCATGTTGTTATCTAACACAGTCAATATAAAATAAATTAACGTGCGTTAACGCAATTACTTCCATATCATTGAAGAGCAGATCACAGTACGAACGTTACACAATTCAGACATTATTGATATAGGGGGAGACTGCAGTAATACTATGTAGCAATGGTGAAACACATAATAACAAAGTATTGTAGTTTTATAAAATACAAAAACAATGAAAATACAAAGCAAAGTTTCGACCAAAAGGCATTTATCAAGCAAACGATACAATAGGAGTGACGAATTTCATATCACACTGCATATAGACTAAAACAGAGACATTCCAAGGGTCATCAACGACAAATCTGTAACTAATAATGAAGAACGAAATAAATACAGAAAAACGAGAAGTGGAAAAAGTAGAGAAACAATAAAAAATCAAGTAAATATATAACTTTTATACATTTAACATATACACATATAGAATATAGAGCACGAGAAGAAAAATTACTAAAAAGCATATGAATGTAGACCGTCGAGCCCATGAGGTCGCATGGTACCATATAACGAAATAAAACGATTCTCCAGAACAAATCGACTACGAATTGCAGACATTGCGCAATGTTGTAAATTATCATCATAAAAAAGAGGAAGTTTTACTGCAGTTACATCTATTTTGTAAATTATCATCATACTGTACTTACGTGAACTGTCACAATTATTTATTGCAAGTTGTTACAATATAAATGGAGGACTGCAGTAAAACTATGTAGAATGGCCAAACACGTATATGAGTCATATATTTACTTGATTTTTTATTGTTTCTCTTCATTTTTCACTTCTAATTTTTCTTTTATTATTTCGTTATTCGTTTTTAGTCACTTATTTACATTCATTTTTAACCGTTGTAATCTTTGTCAAAGTCTATATGTAGTGTTCAGTGACATTCGTCACTTTTGTTGTTTCGTTTGCTTGATAAAGGCCTTTTGGTCGAAACGTTGCTATGTATTGTCATTGTTTTTGTATTTTGTAAAACTACAGTACTTTGTTTTTACGTGTTTCGCCATATTGTTACAACTAATTAGTAATTGTCCCAATCAATAAAAGTCATGATCTCAGAAGTTGTAGATTGCGGGAGATACTGACAATAAATAAAGCAAGCCTTCACGTAAAAGAAGTCAGAAAAGCCATACAATGTGCAATGACTACGCCTGAATTGATAGTGTGTGAACGTAAGAAGAATAAAGTCATACAGCGTTGTCTGTAAGTGGTTATTCTAGAGTGATTGATTGAATGATTGAATGCTTGGATCATAATCATTGCACTTCGATGAATAATCAGGTTTGCTTGGAAATCTGTATAACACAGGAAGAGCAAACATAATAGAAGAAAATATGTTTAACTGTCTCTCCAACATCAAATTGAAAATATTGATAGCAAATCTGACTAATTGCCTCTCCTACATCAAATTGAAAATATTGAAAGCAAATCTGATAACATTGGTTACACAAGTAACCAATAACATCAAATTAAAATATTGAAAGCAAATCTGTTTATCTCTGTTACATCAACTTGATGGCGTTAAAGGAAAATATTTCTCAACATCAGGTAAAAAAAATATTTCCAATGTGAGTGTCCTGTGAAGGTACTGATGGCGATCATACCAACTTTCACTCCTTTTATATAGGCTGTATTTTAAATTTCCCATTGCTTTTTCAGACATTAGGGAATGAAGTGCATGTCACTTCACATTTCTAGATCCTAGTGTGCAGGAGGTAGAAGGACCAATCTCTTTCCTCACGGGAAAAACATGGAGTATGGGATTGACCGACAACCTTCTTGTGACCGAGTAGATAACCGCAAGTAGAGCAAAGAATAGTAACACTGTGACCTACAAGACATGTCGTAAGAGGCGACTGAGGTAGGGGCCTAGGAAGCTACACTAGTAAATAAAAGCATCGCAGAAATCGAATGTGCTGGCCAAAATGGCCTACAAGAACAAATGGTTGAAAGATCACCCAGGTCATGAAAAGGAAGATGCATACCACCAACTAAGTAGAGAAGAAGATGTTGTCATTATTCGTCTACGAATAGGGCACAATAGGCTGAGGTACCATCTGTTTAACAAAAGTACAAAATAGGTCCTTCTGATATATGCACATGCGGCACCAGCAAGGTGACAGAGACACGCATACGGCAAGAATGTCCAACATACAGTGAACAGAGGAGAGAAAAGACATGGCCAATCCCCATACAATTCCTAAACAGGTTACATGGAGATGTCCAGTGGACCACTAACTACTTTAAAAGTATACAAATCGATGTCTGAAAACGTTGGAAGAAGAAGAAGATTGTGCTGGGCTACGTCTAGTCGCATAACTGGCACAACGTACAAACGCTCTTAGGCTCAGATCACATACATATCATAAGAGTGGTTTAACAAGTGGTCGATATGGAACGTTCAAAGAAGAGAAGGAAGATCTTAACTTGTCTTAATGAAAAATGGTTTCTTTCTTTACTTCCTTTCTTTCATCCTGATTTGTCTCAGAGCGTCAGGATAAGCAGAGATTTCTAGAACGCCTTATGTGTGCGCTTCATAAACAGTGTTTTCCGCCGCCTCTGTTATCTCTGAGATCCGCTTTTTGAAAATAATTATGAAAGTGTTTGTATGAATATAAACAAAACAAAAACAAACTGAGACAAAATACATCCAATTTGAAATCAATTTTTAACGCAGTAAAAATTAAATGTAATATCTACGTCAGCAAGCACAATTCAAGGAATATTGCTTTTTTCATTTTCTTTAAATCAATAAATTATTTAACATAAATAAATAAGTTAATATTTTTTGTTGATTAAAAATATAAAAAAAGTATGGACGAGATTTAAAAAATACTGGGTAAACAATGTATGTGTCCTTCGGGCTCTTCATCGAGCTGAGTTAGGGTCGACTAGTTTTAGGAAGGGTGAAAAGTAAAAATTAGTAGTCTAATGATGACCCGTAGAACACGCACGCCAATCCCATCTCTCAGTAGTATACACTGGGGAAACATTGAACTCGAGGTATATGGCAAAAGGGGCGCAGATTTGCATAAGGAGATGACTCTCCTATACCTTTTTATTATTGTATTGATACAAAACTGAAAGGAAATGTTAAGTATAAGAGAAACACGTACAAACAAAGTACTATAGTTTTACAAAATACAGAAACAGTGACGATAAACAGCAACGTTTCGACCAACACGGCCTTCGTTGAAAGCAAATTTTAAGTATAAGATGTATGTGTTGGCTTACGGCTCTGAAAGCGCATAACATGCACATCCAACTTGAACTCTAAGGGGCAAATCTACGTCTCTGAAGGCACCAAACAGGCACATCGAACTTGCACTCTAAGGGGCAACTCTACGGCTCTGAAAGCGCATAACAGACACATCCAACTTGAACTCTAAGGGGCAACTCTACGGCTCTGAAGGCGCATAACAGGCACATCCAACTTGAACTCTAAGGGGCAAATCACAGACCATCCACAAAGAGTGTTTTAACAAGCAATTAGTGTAGTTCGAGCGAAGAAGGAGAACATACTGAGGCTATATGTTTAAATTATTAATATGGCCATCATCATTGCAACTCCATGAATTACCATGAGTGTTCCAATTACTTTCTTGCACAGAAAGATGGTATCAGCGGTAGTACACGAACTTCGTAGCACTGGCAAGGGCTGTTTGTAATATTTAAAAATACTGATTATTTTACAAAAATGTGTTGCAATTAGTATTAATTATAGGGTCTCAAATGAGGTACTTATGGAGAGAACAAGACAGATTCCAGTGAACCAAGAGGTTAAAAAAAGACGCAGACGATGGATAGGGCACAATTTGAGAAAACTCGAAGGGAATATAGCAAGAAGTGTCCTGTCCAGGAACTCAAAGGGACAGCGAAATAATGTGAGGCCTAGAAATACATGGAGACGAGATTTGGAGGCAGAGATCAATAATATAAAGAAGAGCTGGAGGGAACTGCAGGAGATAGCTAGAGAAAGGAAGACTTGTCATGAGTTGGTTGAGGGCATATGCACCAATCCGGCTAAAATGTCATGACAGAGAGCGGCGTTTCATCAAAATTTATCTTTTTTCGTCTCTCAATGGTTCTTATGCTCAATGATCTTGAATTTACGTTTCTTCTTCTTCTTCTGCTAACATTCTTCACGGCCAATTTGATCATTCTTATTGTGATGTATAATTGGTCCACTGGCAAGAACGGAGTGATCTACGTCAGGACGATTGTGCGCCCATGGTGACTAGGCCCGCCTGTCCGTTTTCTGCCAGCTTTTGATTTACTAGGTGAACTTTCCTAGGTACGATCCTTTCGGATCTACGCCTTTTCGATCAACTTTGCCGTATATTTGGGCTTTGTGATCTACGCCAAGACAGTGAGTTACGCTGCTTTACCCGTTCTAACTGAGAAATATTTCTCGGGCTTGTCAGCTTGTCCTCGGACGAATTTACGTTTCGTTGTACTTCTCCGATATGACCTAAGGACTCGATCTCTTATACTTTGAGATCATGTATCAATGAAAACCATCCGCTTTATCTATATGAGTTGCGGACTTGTGTACTTTTGGAATGTGTAACAAACATTCCACCTCTCTACCACAGAAATTGGAATCTCCATAGCGAAGTGAATAAGCCGTTTGCCTGCCTTATTGACGGTTTATTTCAATGCGAACGATCGAAATGCGTAATGTTTTACATAAACTCGCTAGGATTGTTTTTATAGCTACAGAGTTCGTGTTTTGAGCAACACTCTCGACAGGTGGCGTGCTATTTCTGTCGATAGGGACGAAGCCATATTGGGAAACCAAGTGAAATGAGGACAATCCGTCGCCTTTAGTCTTGTTAGATCATAGAAATCACATTAAAAAATCACATTGAAATATATTTAAACAAACACATCGCCGCCTACACAACGTGTTCGTAGCGCGTTGGACGACGGGTGACAAGCTCCTGTGAGTGCAGGTTCAATTCCGTGGGCTGGCAGAAAAGTCACAAGTTCTCCACATTTACGGTGTTCGTGGCACCGAACCGAAGAGTTACGATGTCCATGACATCGAGCCGAAGAGTTACGATGTCCATGACATCGAGCCGAAGAGCTCAAAGCTCAAGTGCTTCAGGATCAGAAAAAATATATTTGAAAATAAAGCGTAACATAAAACATAAGTGAAACAAGTTGCAAAATCTAAGTGTGATATACTGATGAAAATATGCACAAGAAAACAACAAATTGCTCTGGATATGTGTAGAGACATGGCAGTTAAAAAGTTATATTGAAAACTAGTGGAAGAGAGGAAGAATAGTTCTTAACCTGTTAATATATTTGGCTGCAGTATATTTAAAGATGACGCAACGTCAATATATTTCAGTATACATTTCATTGTAAACGAGTCAGGAAGTTAAACAAAGAATGAATTATGTATGAATGAAAATTCTTTATTTTATCTTCTAAATTTGTTCTTAAACTAAATAGGTATTATTGTTTAACAATATGTATTATAGATCGCTTGATTCTGTTAGTTGTTTTCCACGAGGAACATAATAACGAAATGTTATTTAACAATGTCGGAAGTAGAGATTCTTTTATTGTTATTATTTTAAGTAATAAGGTATTCTTTTCATTTTAAAATTTGGCACAGGTTAAAAAATAAATTCTTAAAAGATATGAGGCAGAGAATTTGGCAGAGATTGAAAAATAAATTCTTAAATCATTTGATATTAATATGCCATTTTCAAATTTGGCACAGGTTAAAAAATAAATTCGTAAAAGATATGATATTAATATGCCATTTTCAAATTTGGCAGAGATTGAAAAAAAATTCTTTAATTATATGATATTGATATGGTAATTTTACAACAGCTAAACATTGCTGAGAAATAGTTGATACAGAAGATATAAATGAAATACTTTGGATATATGGAACGACATGGATCTCTGTATAAAATCGTTCTGGTGTCGGGAAAATTACGTGCCAGAGACGGGAAAACTCAAAGAGAAAATGGTAACAAGATGTCTTAGACAAGTTGAATATAAAATGAAACAGATGTTGGACAACTCACGCAGGACAAAGACGCATCTAGAAGTGCTGTCATGGAAGCCTGGCTCCAACATGGACGACATAATGAACAAGTACTTGGTTAGAAACGGCAAAGATGTAGAATAAGTAATAGCAGAAACGAGGCATATCCGCAAGACAAATTGAATACAAGATTTGAAGCACCATCATCACCACCAGGTAAAATTTAGGGGATGATAAGTAGTAGGATAATGTTGTACCATTACTGCATACGTCATTATTAGTAAAGTGCCGATGGATCTTTCTATACCAGTTGGACAGTTCCAACGGTGGTGGACACTGACAGGTGAGAGATGTGTTGGTCATTGTCAAAATCCTCAGGGCGTCCAGTGACTTAAAAGCAATGGGAACCTCGGTAAGGTGTGTGCTATCAAGGTGAAGTTCGTCAAGCATAAAGAGTAGTCTGAATGCGGTAGGTGAAATGATTGAGATGGGATTTGATTGTAGGTTGAGGATTATTATCTTTGAAGGTGTGGTGCCAGTTGAAGACGTAATCTCCGTAATTTGATTGTAACTTAAATCTACAAAGTAACGAACGAGTGGGAGCATATCGATGCCAATAATTGATATTTTATTGTAAGACAAATCTAAATGAAAAAGATTCTTCACGCCAAGAACAACACTAGGCACTGATGTGAGGATGTTATGTTGAAGTTGTAAATACTCTAACGAGGACGGAAGCGTACCTTTTTCTGAACTCGATATATTGTTGTATCCCAGCTTAAGTGTATCCAATGCTGTCATATTTGAAAGCCGGGGAAGTGCAGTCAAACCGATTGATTCTATCCATAACCTGGTTATAGTTTTTGCACAAGGCATTGAAATGAGCTGTTCAATGCCTGGTCTGTCATCTACGTTCTGTATGAAGTTATCGTTGAGATTTAGAAGAAGTAGTTTTGTGAGAATAGAAAATGCTTTAGAAATGTTGGTTAAACCAGCTTGTGCAAGACTGATACTGGTCAATGTATCTTTAGTGGTGTCAAACGCGCTTTCAGGAACATCCTTTATTTGGTTCTGAGATAAATTGATAGAGTATACAGAATGAAATATATATAGCCAACTGGGCCATGAAGACAAGCCTACATTAGTCATATTAATTTGTTCTAATTTATAAGCCAAGTGCTCTAGTATAGTGGTATTGTATTCAAGAATCTGAGTGTCAGAAATAGTCAATGAAGTAAGATTGTTCAGTCGGAATAGAGCGTTTGGTATGGTTTTAAATTTAGCATTTGTGATCGATAACTCATTCAATGTTTCAGCCACGTTGTCAAATGCATCTTCTGCGACATCAATAAGTAAATAGTCGCGAAACTCTAGAGCTATCAAACCTCTCGGTAGATTGTCTTTGCGTAAGCTGGTAATATTTCCACCCTACAAGAAATAAATATACAAGTAAATGTTTTATTAGTTCGATTTCATGAAACTGGTTTTAAAGATGTTTTTTTTAACATAGTTAAAATAATGTAGGAAGAAATACAGTTTAAAAAAAACCACATTTTCTGCGGAACCCGCAACATGATAAACAACTGATTGAAAGACAATATCTTATATACGACTTGAGAACAAAAAAGCAGTTCTATAGGTGAAAGAATGGCTTTATTGCACCTGATTTTCTCATATGGATCCGGTTCTGTCAACAGAAGTGGCACGCCATCTGATGGGAGTGTTGCATAGAGCACAAACTCCGGACTTTCTGCAACAAAATGCAAATGTGACTTGGCCCGAATTCGAACCCACATCCTTCTGAATGACAGGCAGACATGTTAACAACTACGCTATACAATACACAACCAATATGAGAATGATAAGACATGTTAACAACTACGCTATACACTACACAACCAATATGAGAATGATAAGACATGTTAACAACTACGCTATACAATACACAACCAATATGAGAATGATAAGACATGTTAACAACTACGCTATACACTACACAACCAATATGAGAATGATAAGACATGTTAACAACTTCGTTAATTCTCCGATATGCAAAATCTGAGCTGCATTTCGACCTGTCAACGACATATTCCTTTGGTCATCGTAAATATAAGACTGTATGCAAAATTTCAAACCAATACAACAGATACTTTTGAAAAAAATTGAACTTGACTGAGGGCAAACATTTGTAAACGGGCTATATCAATTGACTTACATTAGAAAACGAAAAAAAAGGGATTTATTTTCTAAAAGCAATAGTGAATGAAGAAGATGGGCCTGTGAATAAATTCATATACGTTTATGTTTCAAATTCTTCATTTTCTTCTCCAATCAATTTTGTACGCATAGAGATCAAAACTTTGTTAATGAATCAAGACGTTAACAGCAGGTCATAACGCGCGTTCCGGAGCCGTGTCTGAGATCTCGGGTCATTGAAGGCGGGTCACTTTTGCAGAAGATTTTCAGGAATGTGGAGACAATTTTGACATGCGCCTTGCTGAGTTTCGGTAACTTTTTTATTGGCAAGCGTCTTGGTCAGTTTGAGCAACTTTCTTGGTCAATTTGAGTAATTTTCTTGGCCAGTTTGAGTAACTTTAATTTTGACATACATCTTGGCCAGTATTAGTAACTTGGTCAGTTTAAGTAACTTTCTTGTTCAGTTTGAGTAACATTCATTTTGACATGCACCTTGGCCAGTTTTAGTAACCTACTTGGTCAGTTTGAGTAACTTCCTTGGTCAGTTCGAGCAAACTTTCATCTTGTATTTGCAATCTACAGTTGGTGGTTTGTTGGTTTATATCTAACTTTAGAATGGGATCTTGTTTGTAATTGCTAACTGTTCTTTGGCTCTATGCACATTTATATTTTTCTTTGTTAAATGTTTTTGATTATCTCAGTGAGATTATGTGGCAGAATGTTTCCTTTTGGAGCCTGTAGATGATATTATTAAGTAGAAACATAAAATAGTCTACAAGATCATATAACCACTTTAATCTCATCTCTATTTTTCTCTGTCACTTCTCATGTGTCCTATAAACTGGCGCAGGCGAACACAAAACTCCCTATTATGTTCTATAAAACGTCCTATTAAAGAACACTATTGTGACAGCAACAGCAATTCTGTTATAGGCATTGGAATCGCTGTTTGAGTTCAGTAAAAGAGAATACAACAACGAATATTACCTGAAACATTATTGTGTGAAAATCGACGCAACTGCTTAAATTTAGTAGCTCAATATCTGTTATGTTGAAACATATCAATGTCCAGTCTAAGGCTATTCCAAAAAAACAGGAAACATTTCTGAAATGATATAAAAATAAAGAGTTACAAATTATGTTTCATGATTTTTTGGGTTTTTATTTTGATTAATTTATTGATTGAATAGTTGAATAAAGTAATCAATTAAGTAACTGAATAGTTAATATCTCCATATAGACGATATTCTGCACATAATCTCCAATTCTTTCTACTATCAACGCTCTTGGTGCATTCCATAATACTGTTTTTTGTAAATTTATTAATTCTGCTCAGTTAAATTGCTATTTTTCTCATTTTCATTTATCACCGTTCTTTCCCTCCAGTATGTCCTACAGCAGAGTGTTCATTTATCACCAATCTTTCCCTGCAGTATGTCCTATAGCAGAGTGTTCATTTATCACCAATCTTTCCCTGCAGTATGTCCTACAGCAGAGTGTTCATTTATCACCAATCTTTCCCTGCAGTATGTCCTATAGCAGAGTGTTCATTTATCACCAATCTTTCCCTGCAGTATGTCCTACAGCAGATTGTAATAAACAATAATAAATTTCTCAGCTCTCACTGAATTATGGGTCATTAACAAAAACATCCGCAATTCATATTTTTCCTGCACAATTTTATTCATTTTCCCCATATTTTCTCAATACTTTTTTCAACTCTCTCTTCATGAATTATTTGATCTGCTGGGTTTTCATTGTAATTCTAAACGAAGGTCCACCTTATTGTAGTATCTGTTAAGTTTTCTGAAAGTATATAGTCTCCAACGCCATCAATTTGTCAGTCACTCAGTATATGTATGATCTACACCGAAGAGCATGTTCATGCTTTGCCCCTTTTCTGACGTTGGTGAGTGTTTTCAATTCCTTATTGTAATAAATCATTTCAACAATTTGTCAAATGTCAATTTCTTGTTTGATCACGATTTCTAGACTTGTATCGAATTTCTCCCATTCTTCTTCAAAATTTTCGTTAAAAATTCAGATGTGATCTGTAATAATTGAATATAAAAGCGTTGGGTGGTTCATCCGTCTCTTATATTTTTCTCATTGTTAAAGTACCTTCATTTCCTGTTTGTCCTCCGTTGGCTGAAGCCCTCTATCACAGTTTGAAGTATTTCTATGGGGATAGACTTCATGGCCCAGTGATGATCCGTGAGACCTGATTTTTCACTCTGCTTATCTTTACGAATTGTGTCTTGGAGGTTGTAGCCCAAGTTGCTATGCCATACTCAAGTACTGGTCAGACTCTTCCATTGTACAGCCTTTACCGAATGCTACCATCCTCAGCTCAAGTGGTGCCTGCTAGTTTGTTCCATATATTGAATACAATCAGACACATTGATAATGTGTACTCTTCTTTTTCTTCTTCTTTTTCAAACGTTGTATATCAACCACTTGTCAACCACTCTGTATGATTTGTATGTGATCTGAGCCTACGAGCGATTGTACTTTGTGCCTGTTATACGCCTACAAGTAGGCCAGCACATCCGATTTCTGTGCTGCTTTTTATTTACTAGGGTAGCATACCTAGGGCCTACATCAGTCGCCTCTTACGACATGAATTGTAGGTTGCAGTGGTACTATTCTTTGCTTTGCTTGCGGGCCCCGGCACCACACGTGCGAGAATGTGTATTCAATTAGATTGATTCTCAAAATGTGTGCACTAAGGGACTGTTTGGAAGCTACAAGTTCACACAGGAAACATTTCACAGTTGTTAGCATTTCGTGTGATTTTCATTGGCACAGGAACGGAGCAATTATGGGGTGACTCGTTGCAGTGAAGTTAGAACCGTACTTATGAACTATGAACTATAAACTACAAGGTTTTCTTACCTAAATATGTGAGCGCATGTGAGCGCGCCCGTGTGTGCAGAAATGTTATTTTCTTCAAATAACAGTTAATATAGATATAAGTACAGGACACAGACAGTCGTACATCATTGGTAACATATTTCTATTGTAAATGTAAATTCGTGGTACCGCGGACTGAGATCATTTGCTTATACTTACCCCGTCAATATCACAAATTGGTGTGGTTCCATTTAGCGACAAAGTTGTAATAACCAAAGTAACGAAAAGATATTTCTTCAAGCACATCTTGTCCCTTCAGCAAGAAGTCTGAAACATAGACACAAAATAATGATCACTTAATTTATAGATGGATGGCTGTTTCATCAACCGACAGTTTGTAACATAGAAACATAACTGAAACTAAATAGCAGAACCATGAAGGTGGTACAACTCTAGTTACTTCATTTAGGAAGTTTCCCATAAGTAGTACCATTCTAGTTACTTCATTTAGAAAGTTTCCCATAAGTAGTAACATTCTAGTCGCGATATGTCAGCAGAGGTCTCGGTGGCGTAGAAGTTAGGTACTCGTCTCTCTGCCAAAGGTACCAGGTTCGTTAACTCGTGGAGCCATCTGGATATGTTTTCAGAGATTCCCGATTTCAGTGTAGGGAGATCAAGTTTCTAGTCCTATCGGAGACGGAAGATAAAGCGTAGGTCCAGTGTTCAATTTGAGCATGTAAAAAACTCTTGGCAGTTCAAAATCGAGAAGATCAGGCTGAAAAGTCACTGCCTGTGCAAACTTTATTAGAAAATATTAAAAATAAACGTTCCTACAAAAATATCTTCAAAATTTCATCGGGAACCCTCGCGCGTACTACGAAGTTCGTGCACTGCAGCTGAGATCTTCCTGTATAAGAAAGAGATCGGAGCATACATGATTTTTCACAGAAGTACAATGATGATGGTCCTATCAATCAATAAATTAATATATATATATATTACTTACTTAATCCCGTCATGCCTAGTGACACATGGGGCTTCAGAAAGGACTTTCCATGCTCTCCTGTCCCGTGCAACCTTCAGCGCAGAGCCCCACGTCAGAGATGCGGTGTCCAGTTCCTCTTCCATCATGCGCCTCCATGTTGTCCGTGGTCTGCCTTTCTTTCTCTTTCCTCTGGTGTCCAAGTGAGGGCTATCCTTGCAGGCATTTATTTTATATATATATATATATATATAGACAAATTATGGTAAATACTAAAATATAACCTAACCCAAAACCATGATTTGTCCGAACATTTTTGTCTGGCCCCACCAACACAAATGACCACGACCCGCCACTGTAAATGTGTATAAATATATATGTATATAAATGTATATGTGTATAAATATATATGTATATAAATGTATATGTGTATAAATATATATGTATATAAATGTATATGTGTATAAATATATATGTATATAAATGTATATGTGTATAAATATATATGTATATAAATGTATATGTGTATAAATATATATGTATATAAATGTATATGTGTATAAATATATATGTATATAAATATATATGTGTATAAATATATATGTATATAAATGTATATGTGTATAAATATATATGTATATAAATGTATATGTGTATAAATATATATGTATATAAATGTATATGTGTATAAATATATATGTATATAAATGTATATGTGTATAAATATATATGTATATAAATGTATATGTGTATAAATATATATGTATATAAATGTATATGTGTATAAATATATATGTATATAAATGTATATGTGTATAAATATATATGTGTATAAATATATATGTGTATAAATATATATGTGTATAAATGTATATGTGTATAAATGTATATGTGTATAAATATATATGTGTATAAATATATATGTGTATAAATATATATGTGTATAAATATATATATGTGTATAAATATATATGTGTATAAATATATATGTGTATAAATATATATGTGTATAAATGTATATGTGTATAAATATATATGTGTATAAATATATATGTGTATAAATATATATGTGTATAAATGTATATATATATATATATGTCATGTTGCCATATTTTGATCTTCCGAAATGAGAACACTTCTCCTAAAATTAACATTCATTTAAATTGAGTTGTATTAAACTTTTCTGAAAACCTGATTTCTTTAGAAAGTCTTTCTTTTGGGACAATATCTCCATAAAATTGTCTACACTTGAAATGTTTTGAAGTACATTTTACAAGTAAAATTGACTTGATTGAATCCACACTAAGACGATTTCTCTCATTGGCCCCAATATACAGGGAAAATAGTCTTTTACGAAGCACAGTGTGCTGGAATAGCAAAGAAGAACTGTCCTGTCTTAACTATTTCAGAGTACATTTGACTACTTCTACAGTTTTCAATAAAGTCGCACTAATCTCTTATTACAATGGCACTTAATTTTTATAGGTGGATGCAATTTTCTTCAGATTGCAGTACTGATCACAACACTTTGAATCATCTATGTGTACACCTTTGTTAGTCAAAGATCTGATGGAAGATTCCACATTTTCCTACATGTTCCCAAAATCAAGCCAAATGAAACATGAAAATTCACTTAGTGGTTAGATCCACATCTTGAGATATTTCAAACATCCTTTATAAAATATTTGCCCATTATTATAAAACACTTTAAGTCTTCTTGGCCATCACTTTCCAACTTTTTGATCAGGTCTTTCACAATCAAAGGAATGCTGTATTTGGTTTTCTTCGTTTCAAAGTGTCTTGCACTGATGAGATAATCTTTATTCCATCAAGGAATTTCTTTCCCTTTCTATTTCACAGATGTGAGAATGAATCACACTGGTCACTGATTGAACATAGTGCCAGAAAATGTACCCACTCCTTATTTCCAATTTCTTACTCTGTTAGACGCATATTTTTCATTTTAACCTCACACGATGGGTGATGTGGTCAACATCACAACGGTCATCTTTACTACCCAGTCCATTTTCTGGTACCTAATTGAGGCTGGGTCCATCTGAAAGCCGCTACGTTCGGAAAAATATTCCACGCCCACTGTGGAGTTGAACGCAAGTCGCACGTCTAAGAAGCGAGTGCACTAACAACTAAGCTACTGTAGTTCTCATATCTATATATAATATTCATTGTTCAAAAAGTGTATAAAGACCAAGGGCTTATTACCATGCATCGGGTTTCTCCAGTATAGCTCGGCAGGGCCGTACGGTATATTTTCTCACTATGATGCAAGTCTTACAAATAGTAGCTTTGCGCTGTCAGATCAAAAGTCTTTCGGCGGGCGCTCAACAACGATGCACCTGCGCCAGAAAATGAAATCAAAAGATATCAAGTTTTTAGACAGAGGTTTAGATAGACAGTTTTTAGATAAATCAACAATCGTAGACATCAAAATCGGAATAACGTAGACCAAGACAGAAAAGCGTTGCATAAAGATTTTTAATTATTGAATGGTTCAAATGTATTTTTATTTCGCAGCTTATCCCGCACCCTTACCGTCCAGCCTGATGCAGCCACCTCTCTGTATCAAAGCACGGCACGGCCCTGTACATGTGACTCGAACCTACGCTTGGAAAATGTTGCCTCACCTGCAGAGAATATTTAGCAAATATTCCGTTGTTCCAGCAGCAAATGATCTCTGGATAAAAAAATGCAATCATGAACTGAACAAATCGATTCCGATTCTAACCTACGATCTTCGAAATGTATGGCAAACTGTTTAACCACTATGTCACAAATATCACAAATATTCATTATTGATTAGTTATGAAACGTTACTCACTTGCTATGTTAGCGGTGCTCCGTTTGTAATAAAAATACTTCTTAAATTCAATTATTAGAGAAGCTGCGTGGTCAAGAAATAACTATTTGGTTGCAGTAATGAGATGTTTTTGGTTACATATATGAGATGTTGTTAGATACACATTTAGTTGTGCTACTAAAAGTTATAGTTCTGCTAATTATAGGACTGGCTAAGATAGCGGTGAGATATGGTCCACATACTGTAAAGGTTATAAAAAACTGGTTGGCGATCGTTGGAAAGATTACAGCGGCAGACTGTTGTCATTATTTGTCATTATGGAGGGGGTATATAAAAAATAAACATTGATAAAACATAAGTAATGACATTCGCCAGAGAGGAAAGCACCACCAATATCTCCATCGACAATCGCCCACTAAATCAAGTAAAAGACTTCACATACCTGGGAGCATTTTTTCAGCAAACGGAAGAAAAACTAATGAAATTCAACACAGATGCAACAAAGCAAATCAAATGATAGGGCAAATGGCGCCAATTTTAAGATGCAAACACGTCACCATGAACACAAAAGAGCAATGTTCAACACAATCTTTCTCTACACATTATGTTACCAGTGCCAAACCTGGACGCTGACAACAAACGATAGAAGAAAACTAGTCACAACAGAGATGAAGTGTTTATGCAGAATGCTGGGTGTAACAAGAAGAGACCGGATGAGAAATGAAGACATCAGGAAAAAAAGTGGGTACAACATCATTACTAGACTTCATCAAGAAACAACAAATTAAATGGTTCGGCCACGTAAGCAGATTACCATCAGACAGTTCACCTCAAAGAGCAATGCTGCTCCGATACAATGGGCACAAAACCCCATTGAAAAACAAAATGAGCAAAAGGCCGGCCACACAAAAGATGGACCTCAGAGATAACAGACGCTACGAAAGAGACTACATATAAAGCGCATATTAGGGCCCGTTTTAGAAATCTCTTCCTGACCTGACGCTGTGAGGCAAACAGTATTCGAGAAAGAAAGAAAGAAGAAGAAAGATGGATGGGGTACACGTTATGCAATATTGTAACTTGTGTCAGAAAGTATCATTCTCAGTTTTTATCCAGGGTGGTGTATTTTCTGACACTTTCTAACTGTATGTTCCATTAGTCTTATAACTCTCAAGGCTGCTTGATTTAACATATTAACTGCTACGTCTAAAAAAACCGACTATGTTCGAATTAATTAATTTTATTTTTTAATGTCACATGTGTTTAAAGAAAGAGTCGAAAGCCGAATGGGGTCAAACCCGGTGCAATGAAATCAATTCTTCGGCTTAAAAACCTTTTTTAATGTGTTTGTACAAAGTAAACTAGTAGTATTATTTTTATATTTATAACATAAGATGATTGATATGTAGATGCACTTATGTACTTGTGTGATAAGATAACACTTGATGATTGATATGTAGATGTACTTATGTACTTGTGTTACAAGATAACACTTGATGATTGATATGTAGGTACACTTATGTACTTGTGTGATAAGATAACACTTGATGATTGATATGTAGATGTACTTATGTACTTGTGTGATAAGATAACATTTGATGATTGATATGTAGATGTACTTATGTACTTTTGTGATAAGATAACACTTGATGATTGATATGTAGATGTACTTATGTACTTTTGTGATAAGGTAACACAATGTGAAAGAACGAAGTTAAAACTGGTAATTATAAGAAGAAGTTGAAGTATATTTTGACCTAATTTTACAACAAAACAAATCATAGTTCCATCCGTGGCATATTGACAGACGGGACAGTAAAACAATTACCGGATGTGGCATTTGGTAGTTAATGTTTTAATGTGGCTGTTGGTACAGTGTCATGTGATCTGCAATCTTCTACTTCCGAGTAGTTTGATGTGTCTATCATACAACGTCATGACAGAAAGTAGTTGTAACAGATTGCTTCTATGTGCCTCTCATACACAACGTCATGACAGAAAGTAGTTGTAACAGATTGCTTCTATGTGCCTCTCACACAACGTCATGACAGTAAGTAGTTGTAACAGATTGCTTCTATGTGCCTCTCATACAACGTCATGACAGAAAGTAGCTGTAACAGATTGCTTCTATGTGCCTCTCATACAACGTCATGACAGAAAGTAGCTGTAACAGATTGCTTCTATGTGCCTCTCATACAACGTCATGACAGAAAGTAGCTGTAACAGTTTGCTTCTATGTGCCTCTCATACAACGTCACGACAGAAAGTAGCTGTAAAAGATTGCTTCTATGGGCCTCTCATACACAACGTCACGAAAGAAAGTAGCTGTAACAGATTGCTTCTATGTGCCTCTCACACAACGTCACGACAGAAAGTAGCAGTAAAAGATTGCTTCTTTCTAGCTCCTACATTTATGTCTTCAGGTCTTTATTTTTTTTCCCGATCCAGAAGCATTTGAGGTTTGACTCGGTGCCATGGACATCATAACCCTTCGGTTCTGTGCCACGAACACCTTAAATCTGGAGAACCTGTGGTTTTTCTTCCAGAATTGAACCGCACACACAAGGGGCATGTCACCCGCCGTCCAACGCGCTACGAACACCCTGTGCAGATGGGCCTTCATGTCTTTAACAGACTTCAACACAGAAGAAATGATGTTAATCACTGATTCCTTATGTAACGAAATCTCGTTTCCAGAAGCTCTCAGGAAGTATAGCCAAGTCACTACCATATTGCCGATACAGCAGTAGAATAACTGGTTTATGAGAACAAGAAAACGCTGAGAGACAGATGAATAGTCAACATAAAAGTAATAATACAATAGAACAAGCGTATATCAATCGATGCAGCAAACATAGTACAACAACGAGAGTTAACACTTTCCCGAGGTAACATAGCATACGTTGATTAAAGGGTTTAAAATGAAACGCAAGAAACATTTGAAAAAGTGATTGGTAGTCATTGAATAAGAACGATAAACAGGAAAATCACTGTTTCCTTCTAGCAAACGAAACAATATATTGTTTATATTTACAACTATTTACACAAATCTATAAGATAAACATACGTTTGTCTAACAGATGGGGCCAGTATATTTATTAGAAACCCGGATAGCTGCGCTTTTTCTCGTTCTAGAATATCGTTACTGAGAAAGTCATTATATGTAGCTATGGGTATATTTGCATATGACCAACTTCCACACAATATAGCGTGACGCCTACAGAGGGTTCCTCTTATTCTTCCTCTTCGAACGCTCCATATCGATAACTTGTTAACCACCTTGTGTTATTTGTATGTGATCTGAGCATAAGAGCGATTGTATGTTGTGCTAGTTATGCGCCTATAAGTAGGAAAGCACATCCGATTTCTGCGACGCTTTTTAATTACTAGGTTAGTTTCCCTGGATCCTAACTTAGTCGTTTCTTACGACATGCCTTGTAGGTCACAGTGGTACTATTCTCTGCTTCCTTGCGAACCCTGACACCACCCGGCCGCTACAGTGAGTTAATTTGAAGAAATTAAACTTTTTTTAAATAATGACAAGTCTTAGACACTGTCAATCTAGTACAGGCCACACCGATACAAAATATATGAGTTTTTTGGTTGAGTTAATACTTCGGTTTGATGTTATCCAAAATGTAAACATCATCTTTTACGATGGAGATTACAGTATAATCTACTAAGATCAGTAAAAATGAAATTTTCTAGTACAATTTTATGTGCAATTACACAACCTTATCAAGAAAACTAGTCACAACAGAACAGAGATGACATTTCTACGCATAATATTGGAAGTATCAAGTAGATTACGGGTTGAGAAATGAAGACATCAGGATAAAAGGAGGTACAACAACAGTACTGAACTTTATCAAGAAACAGCAAATTAATGGTTCGAGAACATAAGCAGAGTACCAACAGACAGTGTGCCTCAAAGAGTAATGCTACTCAAATACAAAAGATACAACGCAAAAGACCATCCAAGCAAAAATATGGACTTCAAAAATAACAGAGGCAGTAAAAAGCACTATTTATGAAACGTACACAAAATTCGGTTCTAGAAATTCTTTTTATTCTGATATATTGAAACAAAATAGGATTATAGAAAAAGGGAAACAACCTTATTTCCAGTCGTGTACTTGTACGAGTATGTTACACTATCTTCTTCTTTTCTCGTCACACTGCTACCGGGTTGTTGCCCAGTGTCGTGGTTTTCTGTTTTTGTCTTGCGCTGTTCTGGTGGCTTGTGTGATTGTTATCTTTGCTCTTTCACAGGATTCTGCTACGCCATCTAACCAACTTTTTCGTGGTCTTCGTCTTAAATTCTTTCCCGATGTTCTGTTGTAGAAGACTCTGTTTACTGTGGAATTTGGATGCATTCTTATTAAGTGGCCAAACCACTTCATTCTTTGTTTCTCTATGTAATTCAAGCAAGGTTTTGTGCCAACTTTCTTTCTTATGCTGATGTTAGTGATTCTGTCTTTTCTTGTGTTGTTGGTAATTTTTAGCAGGCAACACATTTCACATGTAGTTATTTTTTGTGACTGCGCTTTGCTCAATGTCCATGTTTGGCTCTGGTAACACAAAGTAGGTATAAAATGCTGTTGATCATCTGTTGCTTAGCTGCCTGTGAAATTTTGGGTGCCTTAACAGTGGGGCTAGCTGGTAGGTTACAGCATTTGCTTTATGCACTCTAGCCTCTATCTCTCTATGCAGTTTTCCGCGTTCTGTGAATATGCTTCCTAAGTATTTGAATTCTTTCACTTGGTTTATTTTAGTGCCATTGACATGGATGTCTAGATTATTATGTTTTCTTCCTATATTCATTATTTTTGTTTTTAGTGTTGTTGATTTTCATGTCATGTTTTACACAATTTTTGTTCAAGGTGTCAATATGATGTTGTAGATCTTGTTCCTTTTGATGTATCAGGCACTGATCATCTGCAAACAACAGTTCATTTATTTCATCATTATCTGAATTTGACTCTTGAGTTATTTTATCCATATATGCAATAAAGAGTAGTGGTGAGAGGACACAACCTTGTCTAACACCTGATGTAATGGAGAACCAGTCAGTCATTCCTTCTGTTGTTCTTACTGTACTCTGGCTATCTTGATATAAGGACATGATATTACCTAATAGTTGTCCCTGGACGCCATATTCTTCAAGGATCTTCCATAGTTTGCACCTGTTTACTCTATCAAATGCCTTTTCTTGGTCTATAAATATAAGTTGTTTACTTTGATTGTATTCAATTGTTTGTTCGAAGATCTGTCTTAGTGTAAATATTGCGTCTGTGCAGCTCTTACCCCCTAAACCCAAACTGGCTACTGCTTAACTGGGGCTCTAATATATGTCTTGCTCTTCGCTCCAATATTTTTGCAAATATTTTTCCTATATGGCTCAAAAGAGAGATACCCTTGTATGTTTCACACTCTCTTTTGTCTCCTTCGTTCTTCCATACTGGGACTAAAATAGCTCTCTGCCAGTCATCTGGAGCCTCTTGTGCTTCCCAGGCTATGTTAAAATTCTGGTCAGCCATGTTATTGCTGTTGTCTTACACGCAAGTAACATTTCTGTTATTATACCATCTATCCCTGCTGCCTTCCTTCTTTTGCTTTGATTTAGTGCCATTTCAACTTCGGATTCAAAAATGTTCAATTGTTGATATTTTCCTTGTTTCATTTGAAATGTTTCTGTACCTTGTGTTTTGCAGTTTAACAGTTCCGTAAAATTTTCTTTCCATCTGTCTTTAATATCTTTGTTGTTGGTCAATATGTGTCACAAATTGTACTCAGTTACACATGTATGTTGCAGTTGTGGCAAAAGTCTGAACTATTCTTTTTCTTGTTGACGATTTACTTGCACTTGGTATCAATGTAGTGACGTCATTACTAACAATAGTTTCATTGTTGGTCAATAAAAGTATGAACGCGTATCTACAAATCAAAACAAAAATGACAAAACAAATTCAATCAGAAATCAAAGTTTAATGCAGTAAAAATAAAGACACATTTTTGAACATCTACGTTAGCAAACATTAATCAATATTTTTTTGGTACAATTTCCTTTAAATTAACAAATTACTTAACATGAACAAATTAGTAAATATTTTTTATTGATGGAAGATATGAAAAAAGTCTTCACTTTAGAAACTACTGGGTTAACAAAGTGTCCGCCTGGGTCTTCATCCAGCAGAGTTGGAGTCGACTAATCCTTTTTAGGAAGGGCGAAAAGTGAAAATTAGTAGTCTAATGATGATCACAAGAACACACTCTCATATAACACACAAGCCAACCCGATCTCTCAGTGGTGTAGACAGGGGAAACTTTGAACTCAAGCTCAAAGGCAAACGTGATTTTGATTCGCCGAAGATGATGTCTCAACTAGGCCAGTTTATTTTTGTAGGGAGGCGACACCGAATGAAAAATCATGCATATGCTGGATGTGCTAGGCTACGAGTCTGAATGTGCCTAACTGGCACACCGAACTCACACTCTATGGAGCAAATAACATAATGTTCACAAAGAGTGGGTTAACAAGTGGTTGGTGTAGGTCAAACGAAGAAGAAGAAGCAGAAGAAGGAAATATTGATGTCAGTTGTTTCAATAATTAATATGGCCATCATCATTGCACTTCCATGAGTTACCATGAGTGCTCCGATCTCTTTCTTGCACAGACCGATTATCTCATCGGTAGTACACGAACTTCGTAGCACTGGCGACGGCTGCTTGTAATTTTTGAGAATAATGATTATTTTACACAAATCTGTTTTACTTATTATTTATTATTTTGAACCGAGCAGCGGCTTCTTCTTCTTCTTTGCTTTCGTTCTATACGACCAATTTTAATCACTCTTTGTGATATATTTGATCTTTGCCAAGAACGTGTATACGTTTCACATTGATTTGGTAGGCCCCTAAACGTATAGACTTCTACACGTTTAGGACACAAGCATTCAATTTCAGCCAAAGAGCAGCGGCTTTTCACCAGCATTTATTTATATTCGTCTGTCAATGATTCCTCTGTGCAATGATCTTGAACATGGTACATACGTATCGTCGAACTTCTCGGGTATGACTAGGGACTCGATCTCATCTACTTTAAGATCATGTATCGATGTAAACCATCTAATTTCTCTACATGAATTGCGAACTTGCGTACTTTTGGAATGTGTAGCCAACATTCAACCTCTCTACCACACAAAGAAATTAGGGAATATATGAGAAACATGTTAACATGTTTGCTTGTCTTTCTGAAAGCTGTCGTTTCTATTCCGACATATTCAAATGCGTAATTTATTTCATGAACTCGCTAAGATCGTTTCTCTAGTTACGGAGTTTGTGCTTTGAGCAACATTCTCGACAGGTGGCGAGCTATTTATGCCGACAGGGACGAAGCCATAATGGGAAACGAAGTGGAATGAGGGTAATCCTTCGCATTTATACTTTTTAGATGATTGAAATCACATAAAAAATCACATTGAAATATATTTTAACAAATATATTTGAAAGTAAAGCGTAACATAAAATATAAACATACATTTGTGAAACAAATTTTAAAATCTAAGTGTGATATACTGACGAAAATATGCACAAGAAAACAACAAATTGCTCTGGATATGTGTAGAGACATGGCAGTTAAAAAGTTATATTGAAAACTAGTGGAAGAGAGGTAGAATAGTTCTTAACCTGTTAATATATTTGGCTGCAGTATATTTAAAGATGACGCAACGTCAATATATTTCATGATACATTTCATTGTAAACGAGTCAGGAAGTTAAACAAAGAATGACGGAAAAAATGAGTTAAATTGTGAACAAAAAAAACAAACCACCTGGAGGTATCACGTGGAGATAAAACACCATTACAACACATATTTTTGTTATGTATTATGAAGAATTGTGTATGAATGAAACTTCTTTATTTTATCTTCTGAATTTATTCTTAGACTATATAGGTATTATTGTTTAACAATATGTATTATAGATCTCTTGGTTCTGTTAGTTGTTTTCCACGAGGAACATAATAACGAAATGTTATTTTACAATGTCGGAAGTAGAGATTCTTTTATTGTTATTATTTTAAGTAATAAGGTATTCTTTTCATTTTCAAATTTGGCACAGATTAAAAAATAAATTCTTAAATAATTTGATATTAAAATGGCCATCTTCAAATTTGGCACAGATTGAAAAAAAAATTCTTTAATTATATGATGTTAATATGGTAATTTTACAACAGCTAAAGATTGAAGAAAAATAGTTGATACAGAAGATATAAATGAAATACTTTGGATATATGAAACGACCTGGATCTCTATATAAAATCGTTCGGGAGTCGGGAAAAGGACGTGCCAGAGACGGGAAAACTCAAAGAGAAGATGGTAACAAGATGTCTTAGACAAGTTGAACATAAATGGAACAGACGTTGGACAACTCACGCAGGACAAAGACGCATCTAGAAGTGCTGTCATGGAAGCCTGGCTCCAACATGGACGACATAATGAAAAAGTATTTGGTTAGAAACGGCAAAGATGTAGAATAAGTAATAGCAGAAACGAGGCATATCCGCAAGACAAATTGAATACAAGATTTGAAGCACCATCATCACCACCAGGTACACATTTAGGGGATGATAAGTAGTAGGATAATGTTGTACCATTACTGCATACGTCATTATTAGTAAAGTGTCCATGAATCTTTCTATACCAGTTGGACAGTTCCAACGGTGGTGGACACTGACAGGTGAGAGATGTGTTAGTTATTGTCAAAATCCTCAGGGAGTCCAGTGACTTAAAAGCAATTGGAACCTCGGTAAGGTGTGTGTTATCAAGGTGAAGTTCCTCAAGCATAAAGAATAGTCTAAATGCGGTAGGTGAAATGATTGAGATGGGATTTGATTGTAGGTTGAGGATTATTATCGTTGAAGGTGTGGTGCCAGTTGAAGACGTAATCTCCGTAATTTGATTGTAACTTAAGTCTAGAGAATAAATAATGAGTGGGAGCATATCGATGATAATTATTGATATTTTATTGTAAGACAAATCTAAATCAAGAAGACTATTCACGTCAAGAACAACACTAGGCACTGATGTGAGACTGTTATGTTGAAGTTGTAAATACTCTAACGAGGACGGAAGCGTACCGTTTTCTGAACTCGATATATTGTTGTACCCCATCTTAAGTGTATCCAATGCTGTCATATTTGAAAGCCGGGGAAGTACAGTCAAACCGATTGATTCTATCAATAAAATGGTAATCGTCTTTGCACAAGGCATTGAAACGAGCTGTTCAATGCCTGGTCTATCGTCTACGTTTTCTATGAAGTTACCGCTGAGATTAAGTGCATGCAATTTTGTGAGAATTGAAAATGCTTGAGAAATGTTGGTTAAACCAGCTTGTGCAAGATTAATAATGGTCAACGTATCCTTAGAGGAGTTAAACGCGTCGTCAGGAACATTCTCTATTTGGTTCTGAGATAAATTGATAGAGTATAAAGAATGAAATAAATATAGCCAACTGGGCCATGAAGACAAGCCTACATTAGTCATATTAATTTGTTCTAATTTATTAGCCAAGTGCTCTAGTATAGTAGTATTGTATTCCTGAATCTGGGTGCCAACAATAATCAACGAAATAAGATTGTTCAGTCGGAATAGAGCGTTTGGTATTGTTGTGAATTTAGCATTTATGATCGCTAACACATTCAAGGTTTCAGCCACGTTGTCAAATGCATCGTCTGCTATATCAATAAGTGAATGGTCGCGAAACCCTAGAGCTTTCAAACCTCTCGGTAGATTGTCTTTGCGTAAGCTGGTAATGTTTCCACCCTACAAGAAATAAATATACAAATAATGTTTTATTAATTTGATTTGATTAAAAAGTAATTGAAATAAATTTATTCAACATGGTAAACTGAAATAAACACACAGGATAATGATAGATAACTATTGTAGGAACAAATAATATTGTTGGAGCAGAAGGCCGTCCACGCAAACTGTGGACCTCATAAACAACAGAGGCGACGAAAGACACTATTTATGAAACACAAACCAGGGGGATCGTTCTAGAAATTTCTTCTTATCATGATGCTGTGAGGCAAAACAGTATTGAGAAAAGAAAGAAAGAAAGAAAAACGTTTTCAAAACACATTTTCTATGGAACGGGCAACAGAATAAAAACTGAGTGAAAGTGAACAGTGTATACACGATGTGAGAAATATGCAGATCTGTAGGCGAAAGATTTGACTTAATTGCATTTATTTTTCTCATATGGATCCATCTCTGCTAAAAGAAATGGCACACTATCTGTTGGGAGTGTTGCACAAAGCACGGACTCCGGATTTCCTGAAAGAAACGTACATGTGACTTGGTTCGGATTGGTACCCACATCATTTGGAACGACAAGCAAACATCTTAACCACTACGCCATAGAATACACTAACAATTTGAAAATGATAATGCAATATATTTTTTCATGACTTTCTGGTTTAAACTCCGCTTTGGGCAATTAGGAAGCAAATTCATTAACGTGAAAAAGAACTGTAATAGGCCTGACCGTTCAGAAAGCAAAGACAAACTACTGAACGTAAAAGTAGTGCCTTGAAATTCGACGACTCGTTTACCGTGGTTGATGCTAAGTTCTGTAAACGATACGCCACAACTTTCATTTTCATTATTAGTGAATGTCCGTGAGCGAATCCGAATAAAACGTTTTCCGAAATCAGATTTACTTGACCAAATGGTGCAACTATCGCAGCTACAGTGTGCTGTAAACTATCAGCACAACAAACTTGCTATCTATTGACTTTCATTAGAAAAAGAACAAAAAGTATTTTATTGATTTTTTTTTTTAAAAAGCAAAAGTGAATGAAGAAGGGACTCTGAATAAATTCATATATTTGTTTTCTGAAATTCTTCATTTTCTTTTCCAATCAGTTTTGTACGCACAGAGAACAAGACATCGTTAATGAATCAAGTTGTTATCAGCAGGTCATCACGGAAACTCCGGAGCCGTGTTTCAGATTTCGTGCCATTGAAGTGGGATCACTTTTGCAGAAGGTTTTCAGGATTCTGGAGACCATTTTGGCATGCTGAGTTTGGTCAACTTTGTTATTGCCATGCTTCTTGGATAGTTTGAATAACTTTCTTGGTCAGTTTGGGTAACTTTCTTTGTCAGTTTGAGCAACTTTCTTTGTGAGTTTGAGCAACTTTCTTTGTGAGTTTGAGCAACTTTCTTTGTGAGTGTGAGCAACTTTCTTTGTGAATTTGAGCAACTTTCTTTGTGAGTTTGAGCAACTTTATTGGTGAGTTTGAGTAACTTTCTTGGTGAGTTTAAGTAACTTTCTTTGTGAGATTGAGCAACTTTCTTTGTGAGTTTAAGCAACTTTCTTGGTGAGTTTGAGCAACTTTCTTGGTGAGTTTGAGTAACGTTTTTGGTGAGTTTGAGCAACTCTCTTGGTCAGTTTGAACAACTTTCTTGGTCAGTTTGAGAAAGTTTCATTTAGAGTTTGCAATCTACAATGTTAAAGTTTGTAGTTTATTGGTTTCAAGCTAACTTTAGAATGGAGTCTAGTAGGTAATTTCTGCCTGTTCTATGACTATATGATATTTATATTTTCCCTTGTTAAATGTTTTTGATTACCTCAGTGAGATTATGTGGTAGAATTTTTCCTTTTCGAGCCTGTAGATGATATCATTAACCCTTTAGCTGCTTAGGTCGTATATATACGTTTTTCCCATTCACTTCTATAGATGCATTAACACGTCTGTTATTATCTCCCCTCTGTGGGCTAAAGACGTGTTAATACGTTATACATTGCTACTGTCACTGCTATAGGCGTACATTCACGTTTGTGACCTAGAAACAAAGAGTAGCTATTTTTAGCCCAGCCTTCAGAAAGTATGTAGCAGCGAAAGGGTTAAGTGTTTTGATTTCTTCCTGAGATTCTGTGGTAGAATATTTCCTTTTGGAGAATGTAGATGATATAATTAAGTGGAAACATTAAATAGTCTACCTGGTGGTCTGGGTTCAGCTCGCACAATGCGCGTGGAATTTTTCCCGACCACGACGGCTCTCAGGTCGACCCAGCCTCAATTGGGTACCAGACATGCTCTGGGAAAGTAAAGGTGGTCGGTGTGATGCTGACCACATCACCCATCGTGTGCCGACGGTCAATGAAAAATACAGGCCTAACACTGTATTGACCTATATATTACAAGGTATGAAAGGGTTCCTTTTACCTTTTAAATAGTCTACATGATGAATAACCACTTTAATGTCATCTCTCTTTTTCTCTATAACTTCTCATGTGTTCTATAAACTGGCACAGGTGAACACGAAACACGAATCTCAAGAAAATGATTGGGACAACCGTAGCAGTTCAGTTATATACATATCAAAGTCGAGATATAAGTAAAAATAGAATACAACGAGCTAGATTACCTCAAATATTATCCTCTCAACATTGAAACAGCTGTTTAACGTTAGGAGTCCAATGTCTGTCACATTGAAACATTGCAATGTCAAATTATCTCTAAGAAAATAGATACATTTCTGAAATAAAATAAAAATCAAAGATGTCAAAATTATGTTTCATAATTTTTTTTTTTGGGGGTGATCCATTTATTGATTGAATAGTTGAATTAAATTATCAATTTATTGATTTTTCTTCTTCTTCTTCTTCTTGGAACGATCCATATTGATCACTTGTTAATCACTCTTTGTGATTTGTATGTGATATTAGCTTAACAGCGGTTCTACGCTGCGCTAGTTATGCACGTACAAGTAATCCAGTAGATCCGATTTATGCTTGTTTTTCATTTACTAGTTTAGCTTCCCTATGTCACCTCTTGCGACATGTCTTGTAGGTCGCATTGAGTATAGCTTCCCTAGGTCACCTCTTACGACATGTCTTGTAGGTCGCATTGAGTGTAGCTTCCCTAGGTCACCTCTTGCGACATGTCTTGTAGGTCGCATTGAGTGTAGCTTCCCTAGGTCACCTCTTACGACATGTCTTGTAGGTCGCATTGAGTGTAGCTTCCCTAGGTCACCTCTTGCGACATGTCTTGTAGGTCGCATTGAGTGTAGCTTCCCTAGGTCACCTCTTACGACATGTCTTGTAGGTCGCATTGAGTGTAGCTTCCCTAGGTCACCTCTTGCGACATGTCTTGTAGGTCGCATTGAGTGTAGCTTCCCTAGGTCACCTCTTACGACATGTCTTGTAGGTCGCATTGAGTGTAGCTTCCCTAGGTCACCTCTTGCGACATGTCTTGTAGGTCGCATTGGTTCTATTCTTTGCCTCCCTTGCGAGCCCGACACAACACAGGTGAATTTATTGATTGAATAATTGAATAGTTTATATCTCCATATTCTGCACATAATCTCTAACTCTATCTACTATTAACCCTCTTGGTGCATTCCATCATAATTTTCTTTGTTAATTTCTTAATTTTGCTCAGTTATATCGATATTTTGTTTCTTTTTTCCCCCTTTATCACCAATCTTGCTCTTCAGTATGTCCTACAGCAGAGTGTCATATAGCAGATATGTACTACAGAACAATGATAAAATTCTCAGTTCCCACTGAAGCATGGGTCATTAACAAACATGTCCTATTTATTTATTTCATGTACAATTCTATTCATTTTTTTCCAGAGGCGGTGACGTGGTTGGCATCTCATCGACTTCGCTCGTGTTTGTATACTTAGTGACTCCATGAGTATAATTCGACAAGTCGAAACAGGAATGGTGAGACGAAACTTGGTGGAGGTACTGATACAAACAGGGATCAAAGAAATCACCTTCATTTTTGTCCCTGGGCACGCAGAGGTCAGGGGAAGGAACGAGATGACAGATTTTATCTGGCATGTCCACGGTATCAGAGGGAACTGCAATGGAAAGAAATGACATTCTTAACGCACTGAGAGAGTTTTTTTGAACGGAATAGTTTCAGAGTTGCGAGTCCTACTCGCTGACTTGATTGAGAGAGATGGGTATCAATATTGGTACAGCCCGTAAAGAACGGCATATTATAAAAGAACGTTCATTAATCAATATCGAACTGTTATTTTAGGCCGATGGACGCTGCTGGATTTGTTGAGGCGAAGATTGGAGCACCTATGGACATGTCCGGAGTGTTATGAGGATAGTTCTCTGATAACTGATGATACTGAGAATGTGTATTCAATTAGATTGATTCTCCAAAAGTGTGCACGAAGGGACTGCTTGGAGATTGCTAGTGTTGCTTACCTAAATATGTGTAATCCCTTTACGTGTATGCTCAAATGTTCTTTACTGCAAATAACAGTTAATATAAATATAAGTGTAGGACACAGTCAGTCGTACATCATTAGTAACATATTTCTATTGTAAATATAAATTCGTGGTACCACTGCTTGAGATTATTTTTTTATACATACCCTGGCATTATCACAAGTTGCTGTGGTTCCAATTATCGACAGAGTTGTAATAACGAAAGCAGCAAAAATATATTTCTTTAAGCACATCTTGTCCCTTTAGCTAGAAGTCTGAAACATAGACACACAAAATAATGAACACTTAGTTTATAGATGGTGGTTTCATCAACTGACAGTTTGTAACATAGAAACTAATAATTGAAACAAAATACCAGAAGGATGAAGGTGGTAAAAACATCATAATTACTTCATTTACGAAGTTTTCCATAAGTAGCACCATTCTAGTCAAGATATGTCATAGACTATATATATATATATATATATATATATATATATATATATATATATATATATATATCCTCCCCATGAGGCCATTACCTTGTAGTGGTGGGGAGGCTTGCGTGCTCCAATGATACAGTGAGCTATGACGGCGGGAACTTATGTTCCCGGAAGGGTTACCAAAGCCGGAAAGGTCACTGAGGAGGGGACAGACGAAGCATGGTCTCCTGGTCCTCCAGGTTGGGGTTGGGCTTGGGACTAACGATCCCATCCTTTAAAAAAATTAAAGTTACGGAAACAACAACAAACATACAACCTATCTACGGGCATGAAGGGCTACCAGAGTCATTGACTCACATGACTGGAAGTGGTGAGAACACAATACAGAGGAAGGCCATGAACAGGGAAGAATGGTGTACGTTTGTTGCTGCCCTAAACGCCAGGGCGTAACAGGCTAAAGAGAGAGAGAAGAGAGTATATATATATATATACGTTATATATAGTGTTGTCATATTTTGATCTTCTGAAATGGGAACACGTCTCCAAACATTATATTCCATTTAATTTTTGTTCTATGTACATTTTTCTGATGATCTGATATTGTTAGAACTTCTTTCTTTTGGAACAATAGGTCTATTGAAAAGGTTGCATGAAAAATGTTCGGAATTACGTTTTACAAGTGAAATTGATTTGACTGAATCCCCACTAAGACGATTACTCTCTGTGTTCCAATGGACAAGGACAATATTCTTTCTACCGAAGCGTTCCGTGATGGAATAGCAAAGAAGAACTGTGCTATTATCACGAGTACAGAGTACGTTTCACTACTTCTACAGTATCAATAATGCAGCAGAAATCTCTTTTTGCGATGTCACTTGATTGTTATGGGTGGATGAAAATTTCTTCATATTGCAGTACTGATCACAAAACTTCGAATCATCTATGTGTACACCTTTGTCAGTCAAAAATTTGATAGAAGCTTCCATTTTTTTCCACAACATGTCCCCAAAATCAAGCCACATGAAACATAAACATTCACTTAGTGGTTAGATCTTGATATAATCCAAGTATCCTTTATAGAGTGCTTGCATTTTATTATATATACCATCTTTGTGTCCCCCGATTGACACATAAGGCTTCCACTAGAGATGTCCACTGTTGTCGTTCTGCTGCCTTTCTACCAACCGTCTCCCACGTCAGGCTATACTCCTTCAACTCTCTCTCCACAGTTCTTCTCTATGTTTCCTTTAGACATTCAGACCTTATCTTCCCATCCGCTGTCCATCTGAAAGCTGTTCTAGCCAATGCCCCCACTGACATACTACATACATGTCAAAAACATTTCCAATTTCGTCTTGTAATGATGGTCTCTAAAGATGCACAGTCCATTCGTTTCAAAAGCTCCTCATTTGTTATGGTATTTGGCCAGAGAATTTGTAGGATTCTTCTTAAGCATTTATTCTGAAATGTCTCCAACTTGTGTATTATGTGTTGGGTCATTTTCCAGCATTCACTACTGTATAATAGCACTCCTAGAACATTACTTCTATATATTTTAAGTTTTGTCCTAAGATTTAGTCCTTTTATTTTTCAGATTTTGTTGAGCATGGCAAAAGTTTGTCTTGCCTTCTTGATTTAAAAAAAATGATATCCTTTTCTGAATCTCCATCTGGCAATACTGCACTTCCCAGGTATACAAAATCCTGAACTTCCTCTATGACTTCATTTTGTAATACAATTGGGTTCTCAAATTTATGATTATTTTTCATTACTTTCGTTTTCGCTATATTTATTTTAAGTCCTATTGCTTGAGCTGTTCTGGAAAATATATCCAATTTCCTTTGAGCATCCTCGTATCTGCTGGCCATAAGACCAATATCATCAGCATAATCCAAATCTTCCAGAACTGATGTAAGTGTCCATCGAATGCCTCTATTGTTATCCTTTATGGTTTCTCTCATCAACCAGTCCATGGCAAGGTTAAACAGGAATGGTGAAAGAATACATCCCTGTCTAACTCCTGTAGTGACCTCAAAACACTCTTTCAGCTGGCTATTGCATACTACTTGACACTGAAAGTCCGTATATAATGCTTTAATTACACTGACTGGTATTCCATAATGACGGAGTATCTTCCATAGCGATTCCCTGTGCAGGTTATCAAATGCTTTTTCAAAGTCAACAAAAACCTTGTAGATGAAACTATTCTATTCATTGCTTTGTTCAACTATCTGTTGCAGTGTAAAAATGTCGTCTATGCATGATCTTCCTTTCCTGAAACCTGCTTGTTCTATTCTAATTTTGTTATCCAGTGTTACTTTCATTCTTTGAAGAATCAATGTACTAAATATTTTACTTGTTCCTTTTCTTTGGTAACTTGATAATAAAGCCTGTTCTCCATTCTTCTGGAATTATTATCTCATATATCATTTTGAATTTTACACAGGAGCCTTGGTATTTCTGCTTTTTAAACATAAACATTTCTGCACATACTCCATCTTTGCCCTGTGCTTTCTTCTTCTGTCTGTGCTCTAAACTATGTACCTGCACTAGAAACTGAAATTAAATGGTACCAAAAGTTCTGAGGCAGAGGCGTGCGATAAATCTTCAATCGTATGCATCAATATTGGAATAACATAGACCAACATAGAAAAGCATTGCGTAAAGAATTTTAATTATTGAATGGTTCAAACTGTATTTGGATTTCTCTGTTTATGTCACCCCCTTACGGTGTCTCCTAATGCGGCCACCTCTCTGTATCATAGCACTGCACGGCCCTATAGCTCGGTCCTTTTCTAAAATGGTACCTCACCTGCAGAGAATATTATATATTCACCTGTGCAAATATTCTGCTGTTCCAGCAGCAAACAATCTCTGGACAATAAAATGCAATCATGAACTGAACAAATCGATTCCGATTCTAACCTACGATCTTCGAAATGTATGGCAAACTGTTTAACCACTATGTCACAAATATCACAAATATTCATTATTGATTAGTTATGAAACGTTACTCACTTGCTATGTCACAAATATCACAAATATTCATTATTGATTAGTTATGAAACGTTACTCACTTGCTATGTCACAAATATCACAAATATTCATTATTGATTAGTTATGAAACGTTACTCACTTGCTATGTCACAAATATCACAAATATTCATTATTGATTAGTTATGAAACGTTACTCACCTGCTATGTTAGCGATGCTCCGTTTGTGATAAAAATATTGCCCAAATTCAATATTAGAGAAGCTGCTTTGTTAAGAAATAATTATTTGCTTGCAGTAACATATATGATATGTTGTCAGATACAGAGACAAATGTGCTGCTAAAAGTTATAGTTCTGCTTATTATAGGATTGGCTAAGATACCGGTGAGCTATGACCCATATACCGTACAAGCAATGTTACGAAATACTGCGTTGTCAATCAATGGAAAAAAAAAACAGCGGCGGATTGTTGCCATTATTTGACATTCTGGAAGGGGTACAAGTAATGCAATATTGTAACTTGTGTCAGAAAGTAGCGTTCTCATTTTTTAATCCAGGGTGGTGTATTTTCTAATGACACTTTCGAACTGGATGTTATGTTAATATTCTATCATATCTTTCAAGGTTGCTTGATTTAACACATTAACTGTGACCCCTAAATAAGCCAGACTAGGTTCGAATTAATTTATATTTATATTTTGTCTTCATAAATGTCTGTCTAAAGAAAGACCCTACAGCCGAATGCTTGACTTCATTACACCGGAGTTTTACACAATATAGCTAAGGTCACTCTCCGCAAAAATGGTACACGACCTGCCAAGTGTATTAGACAAAACATGTACTCCATAGCTAATGCAACAGTCCTATGAGTCTGGAAAAATGCACCCGTGACCAGAACGACGCAGTCTGGATTCGAACCCACGATTTTCGGAGCGCATGACAAAGGTTTAACCACGTAACACAGACTCCCAAACAACAACATCGTAGACCAATATCAAATGTATATGGGGATCTCTGTGGCTGAGTGGTTAAGCCATTTGCCTTGCGAGTCGAAGATCATGGGTTCAAATCCAGACAGCGCCGTTCTGTTCTTCACGAGTGCATTATTTTCTAGAGACCCCTAGGATTATTGCCGGATCTACAGAGTTCGTGCTTTGTGCAATACTCTCGGCAGGTGGCGTGCCATTTCAGAGGAGAGGGACCGAGCCATAAGGGTAAAACCCTGGTACAATGAAGTCAATCCGTCGGATTTAAAATCCTTTTTAATATATATGTACACAGTAAACTGTAGTATTATTTTCTTTTATATAACACTTGATGATTAATATGTAGATGTACTTATGTACTTGTGTGATAAGATAACATTTGATGATTGATATGTAGATGTACTTATGTACTTGTGTGATAAGATAACACTTGATGATTGATATGTAGATGTACTTATGTACTTGTGTGATAAGATAACACTTGATGATTGATATGTAGATGTACTTATGTACTTGTGTGATAAGATAACACTTGATGATTGATATGTAGATGTACTTATGTACTTGTGTGATAAGATAACACTTGATGATTGATATGTAGATGTACTTATGTACTTGTGTGATAAGATAACATTTGTTGATTGATATGTAGATGTACTTATGTACTTGTGTGATAAGATAACATTTGTTGATTGATATGTAGATGTACTTATGTACTTGTGTGATAAGATAACACTTGATAATTGATATGTAGATGTACTTATGTACTTGTGTGATAAGATAACATTAGATAATTGATATGTAGATGTACATATGTACTTGTATGATAAGATAACACTTGATGATTGATATGTCGATGTACTTATGTACTTGTGTGATAAGATAACATTTGATGATTGATATATAGATGTACTTATGTACTTGTGTGATAAGATAACACTTGTTGATTGATATGTAGATACACTTATGTACTTGTGTGATAAGATAACATGATGATGATATGTAGATGTACTATGTACTTGTGTGATAAGATAACCTTGATGATTGATATGTAGATACATATGTACTTGTGGATAAGATAAACGATGATTGAATGTAGATTACTTATGACTTGTGTGATAGATAACTTGATGATTGATATGAGATGTACTTATGTACTTGTGATAAGATAACATTGATGATGAATGTAGATGTACTTGTGTGATAAGATAACATTGTATTGATATGTAGATGTACTTTGTACTTGTGTGATAAGATAACATTTGATATTATATGTAGATGATTATGTACTTGTGTGATAAGATAACATTGTATTATAGTAGTGACTTATGTATTTGTGATAAGATACACTTGTGATTGATTGTAGATAACTTATGTACTTGTGTGATAAGATAACATTAGATAATTGATATGTAGATGTACTATGTACTTGTTGATAGATAACATGATATTGATATGTAGAACTTATTACTTGTGTGATAAGATAAATGATTGATATAGATGCATGACTTTGGATGTCTTGTAATTGTATTAGATGACTATGTACTTTGTTAGTAATTGATAATTGATATGTAGATGTATATGTACTTGTGTGATAGATAACCTTGTTGATTGATATTGATACATTATGTACTTGTGGATAAGATAACACTAGATGATTATATTAGATGTCTTATTACTTTGTGATAAGATAACATGATGATTGATTGTAGATGTCTTATTACTTTGTTAAGATAAGACTTGATGATTGATATTAGATGTACTTATGTACTTGTGATAAGATAACATTGATGATTATATTAGATTATATGTACTTGTAGATAAGATAACACTTGATGTTGATATGAGATGTACTTAGACTTGATGATAAGAAACATTGTGATTGAATGTAATGTACTATGACTGTGGATAAGATACACTTGATGATTGATAGTAGATTACTTAGTATGTGTGATAAGATAACACTTGATGATTGTAGTGATGTATTATCTACTTGTGTGATAAGTAAACTTGATAGATGTAGATGTTATACTGTAGATAAGATAAATAGATAATATATTTGTTACATATGTACTGATGAAAGATAAACTGTGATTGAGTAACTTATGTCTGTTGAAGTTATTTGATAATTGAATGATGTCTATTCAGTGAGAAAGTACTTAATTGTATGGTTATCAATGTACGGAAGTACTGTGATTGTATGTGCATGACTGAGTCAATGTAAACGACAGATGAAGTAATGTGGATTTAAAATCCTTTTAATATATATGTACAGTAACTGTAGATTACTTTTCTTTTATATAACATTTGATGATTAATATGTAGATGTACTTATGTCTTGTGATAAGATAACATTTGATGATTGATATGTAGATGTACTTATGTACTTGTGTGATAAGATAACACTTGATGATTGATATGTAGATGTACTTATGTACTTGTGTGATAAGATAACACTTGATGATTGATATGTAGATGTACTTATGTACTTGTGTGATAAGATAACACTTGATGATTGATATGTAGATGTACTTATGTACTTGTGTGATAAGATAACACTTGATGATTGATATGTAGATGTACTTATGTACTTGTGTGATAAGATAACATTTGTTGATTGATATGTAGATGTACTTATGTACTTGTGTGATAAGATAACATTTGTTGATTGATATGTAGATGTACTTATGTACTTGTGTGATAAGATAACACTTGATAATTGATATGTAGATGTACTTATGTACTTGTGTGATAAGATAACATTAGATAATTGATATGTAGATGTACATATGTACTTGTATGATAAGATAACACTTGATGATTGATATGTCGATGTACTTATGTACTTGTGTGATAAGATAACATTTGATGATTGATATATAGATGTACTTATGTACTTGTGTGATAAGATAACACTTGTTGATTGATATGTAGATACACTTATGTACTTGTGTGATAAGATAACACTTGATGATTGATATGTAGATGTACTTCTGTACTTGTGTGATAAGATAACACTTGATGATTGATATGTAGATACACTTATGTACTTGTGTGATAAGATAACACTAGATGATTGATATGTAGATGTACTTATGTACTTGTGTGATAAGATAACCTTTGATGATTGATATGTAGATGTACTTATGTACTTGTGTGATAAGATAACATTTGTTGATTGATATGTAGATGTACTTGTGTGATAAGATAACACTTGATGATTGATATGTAGATGTACTTATGTACTTGTGTGATAAGATAACACTTGATGATTGATATGTAGATGTACTTATGTACTTGTGTGATAAGATAACACTTGTTGATTGATATGTAGATGTACTTATGTACTTGTGTGATAAGATAACACTTGATGATTGATATGTAGATACACTTATGTACTTGTGTGATAAGATAACATTAGATAATTGATATGTAGATGTACTTATGTACTTGTGTGATAAGATAACACTTGATGATTGATATGTAGATACACTTATGTACTTGTGTGATAAGATAACATTAGATAATTGATATGTAGATGTACTTATGTACTTGTGTGATAAGGTAACACTTGATAATTGATATGTAGATGTACTTATGTACTGTGTGATAAGGAACACTTGATAATTGATATGTAGATGTACTTATGTACTTGTGTGATAAGATAACACTTGTTGATTGATATGTAGATACAATTATGTACTTGTGTGATAAGATAACACTAGATGATTGATATGTAGATGTTCTTTTGTACTTGTGTGATAAGATAAACTTGATGATTGATATGTAGATGTACTTATGTACTTGTGTGCTAAGATAAGACTTGATGATTGATATGTAGATGTACTTATGTACTTGTGTGATAAGATAACACTTGATGATTGATATGTAGATGTACTTATGTACTTGTATGATAAGATAACACTTGATGATTGATATGTAGATGTACTTATGTACTTGTATGATAAGATAACACTTGTTGATTGATATGTAGATGTACTTATGTACTTGTGTGATAAGATAACACTTGATGATTGATATGTAGATGTACTTATGTACTTGTGTGATAAGATAACACTTGATGATTGATATGTAGATGTACTTATCTACTTGTGTGATAAGATAACACTTGATAATTGATATGTAGATGTACTTATGTACTTGTGTGATAAGGTAACACTATGTGAAAGAACGAAGTTAAATCTGGTAATGATAAAAAGAAGTTGAAGTATATTTTGACCTAATTTTACAACAAAACAAATCATAGTTCCATCCGTGGCATATTGACAGACGGGACAGTAAAACTATCACCGGCTGCGGCATTTGGTAGTTAATGTTTTAGTGTGGCTGTTGGTACAGTGTCATTTGATCTGCAGTCTTCTACTTCCGAGTAGTTTGATGTGTCTATCATACAACGTCACGACAGAAAGTAGCTGTAAAAGATTGCTTCTATGTGTCTCTCATACAATGTCACGACAGAAAGTAGCTGTAAAGATTGCTTCTATGTGTCTATCATACAATGTCACGACAGAAAGTAGCTGTAAAGATTGCTTCTATGTGTCTCTCACACAACGTCACGACAGAAAGTAGCAGTAAAAGATTGCTTCTTTCTAGCTCTTACATTTATGCCTTCAGGTTATTTTTTTTTCCCGATCTAGAAGCATTTGAGCTTCGGCTCGGTACCATGGACATCATAACCCTTCGGTTCTGTGCCACGAACACCCTGTGCAGATGGGCCTTCATGTCTTTAACAGACTTCAACACAGAAGAAATTGTGTTAATCACTGCTTCCTTATGTAACGAAATCTCATTTCCAGAAGCTCTCAGGAAGTATAGCCAAGTCACTACCATATTGCCGATACAGCAGTAGAATAACTGGTCTATGAGAACAAGAAAAAACTAAGAGAAAGAAGAATAAACAACATGAAAAAAATAATATACATAGGTAACATAGCATACGTTGATAGACAAATGAAACGAAAAAAACAAACATTTAAAAAAGTGATTGGTAGTCATTGAACAAGAACGATAAACAGAAAATCACTGTTTTCTTCTACAAAACGAAACAATACATTGTTTATATTTACAACTATTTACACAAATCTATAAAATAAACATACGCTTGTCTAACAGATGGGACCAGTATATTTATTAGAAACCCGGATAGCCAATCGTTTTCTCGTTCTAGAATTTCATTAGAGAAAGTCACTATATGTTGCTCTGGGTATCTTTGTCTATGACCAACTGCCACGCAATCTGGAGTGACGCATATAGAGGGTTAATTTCAACAACTTATTTTATAATGACAAGTCTTAGACACTGTCAGTATAATACAGGCCACACCGAGAAAAAAAAGATATGAGATGAGGTTGTGTTAATTCATCGGTTTGTTGTTATCCAAAATGTAAACATCATCTTTTACGATGGAGATTACAGTACAATTTTATGTAAAATTACACAACCTTATCAAGAAAACTAGTCACGACAGAACAGAGATGACATTTCTATGCAGAATACTGGAAGTATCAAGAAGATACAGGTTGAGAAATGAAGACATCAGGATAAAAGGAGGTACAACATTAGTACTAAACTTTATCAAGATATAACAAATTAATGGTTCAAGAACATAAGCAGAGTACCAACAGACAATGTGCCTCAAAGAGTAATGCTACTCAAATACAGAAGATACAAAGCAAAAGACCTTCTAAGCAACAATATGGACTTCAAAAATAACAGAGGCAGTAAAAAGCACTATTTATGAAAAGTACACAAAAGCCTGTTCTAGAAATACCTTGTTTTTCTGATATATTGAAACAAAATAGGATTATAGAAAAAGGGAAACACAGCCTTATTTCCAGTCGTATACTTGTATGTTACAATATGTGTCACAAATTGTACTCAGTTACACATGTATGTTACAGTTGTGGCAAAAGCTTAAACTACTGTTTTTCTTGTTGACAATTTACTTGCACTTGGTATCAATGTAGTGACTTCATTACTAACACTAGTTTCATTGTTGGTCAATAAAAATATGAACGCATTTCTACAAATCAAAACAACAATGACAAAACAAATTCCATCAAAAAATAAAAGTTTAATGCAGTAAAAATAAACATATACATTTTTTAACATCCACGTTAGCAAACATTAGTCAATAATTTGTTTACAATTATTTTTTAAATTAACAAATTACTTATCATAAACAAATTAGTAAATATTTTTATAAAAAGATATATTTTTCATAAATTTATTAAAAAATTAAAAAAATATTTTTCATATAAGAAAAGTCTACACTTCAGAAACTACCGGGTCAACAAAGTGTCCTCCTGGCTCTTCATCCAGCAGAGTTGGAGTCGGCTAATCTTACTTAGGAAGGGCGAAAAGTGAAAATTGGTAGTCTAATGATGAACCATAGAATACTTAAGCCAACCCCATTTCTCAGTGGTGTAGACTGGGAAAACTTTGAACTCGAGATCAAAGGCAAACGTGACTTTGATTCGCCGAGGCTGATGTCTCAACTAGGCCAGTTTATTTTTGTAGGGAGGTGACACCGAGTGAAAAATCATGCAGAAGTTGGATGTGCTGCCCGAACTCACACTCTATGAGTAAATAACATAATGTTCACAAAGAGTGGGTTAACAAGTGGTTGGTGTAGATCGAACGAAGAAGAAGTAGAAGTAGAAGAGGAAGAACCTACTGAGGCCAGTTGTTTCAATAATTTATATGGCCATCATCATTGCACTTCCATGAGTTACCATGAGTGTCTCGATCTCTTTCTTGCACAGAAAGATCGCAGCGGTAGTACACGAACCTCGTAGCACTGGTGACGGCGGTTTGTAATATTTGAGAATAGTGATTATTTTACACAAATCTGTTTTAATTAGTATTTATTACTTTGGACCGAGCAGCGGCTTTTCACCAGCAGTTATTCATATTCGTCTGTCAATGATTCTTTTGTGCAATGATCTTGAACATGGTACATACGTTTCGTTTCACATCTCCGGTATGACTAGGGACTCGATCTCATCTATATTGAGAACATGTATTGATGAAAGCCATCTGCATCCCCTACATGAGTAGCGAACTAGCTTACTTTGGCAAGGAGTAGGATACATTATACAAATAGAGATTTGTGGTCTCTATGGCGAAATGATCAAGACGTTTGTATGTCGTTCTGTAGATTATTGTTTTGAATCCAGACCAAGCTAAATTGCGTAATATTTCATGAGATCGTTAGGATTGTATCTTGAGCTACGGAGTTTGTGCTTGAACAACACTCTCAGCAGACCGTGTACATTTACTGCCAGCAAAGGCAGGAATTCACGGAGAAAATATGTACAATTAAGTTAATCATTTCACCATTATATCACAGAAATCACATTAAAAAATCACATTGACATATAATTAAACACATACTATGATAGTAATGCGTAACATAAAACATAAACATAAATAAATGAAACAAGTTTTAAAATCTAAATGTGACATAGTGAAGTAAGTAAAATAAAGGAACCCTTTCATACCTCGTGATATATAGGGCAATACAGTGTTAGGCCTGTATTTTTCATTGACCGACAGCACACGATGGGTGATGTGGTCAGCATCACGCAGGCCGACTTAACTTTCCCAGAGCATGTCTGGTACCCAGTTGAGGCTGGGTCGACCTGAGAGCCGTCGTGGTCGGGAAAATTCAACTCCCACTGTGGAGTTTAACCCGACCACCAGCCTTGGGAACCGAGTTCAAATGTGATATACTGAAGAAAATAAGCATATGAAAAAAACCCAAATGGCTTTAGATATGTGTAGAGGCGTGATAATTAGAAAGTAATATTGAAAACTATTGAGGAGACGAAAATAGTACTTAAGCCTTCGATCTCCTGTGCCGATATACCGCCTGGCAGTATATTTAAAGATGACGCAACGCCGATATATTTATGAACACATTTCAATATAAATGAGTCAGGAAGTTAAAAATGAAGATTTGTGAAATTAAAGAATAAAGTTGTAAAAAAAAAACACATGGAGATATCACGTTAGAAAATGTTTGAAGTTAAAACAACATTAAAACACATGTTTTTGATATGTATTACGAATAATACCAACAACACCAGAAAAGACATAGTCACCAACATCAGCATAAGAAAGAAAGTTGGCACAGAACCTTGCTTAAATTACATTGAGAAACAAAGAAGGAAGTGGTTTGGCCACTTAATAAGAATGCATCCAAACTCCACAGTATACAGAGTCTTCTACAACAGAACATCGGGAAAGAAGGCAAGAGGAAGACCACGGAAAAGATGGTTAGATGGCGTAGCAGAATCCTGCGAAAGAGCAAAAATAACAATCACACAAGCCACCAGAACAGCGTAAGATAAAAACAGAAAACCACGACACTGGGCAACAACCCGGTAGCAGTGTGACGACAAAAGAAGAGGAAGATTACGAATAATTATGCATGTATGAAACTTCTTAATCAATCCACGTCAACTACTAGATTGCAGGAGCTCGGTTTGAAGATTGGAGTAGCAAGAAAAGAACAACATAACAGGTACGTGAGTAGGCTCATCAATCAAAATGGAACTGGTACGGTCAGTTGCTGGACACTGTTAGAGATATTGCGAGGGAGATAAGAACACCTATGGACATGTCAGGAGTGCAATGAAGATATTCCAAACTGAAACTGAAACTACTTAATTTGTTTCTTCTAAAGTTCTTCATAAACTATATACAGGGTGTTCAAGATTAAAGCAGCCCCATTGACAAATCGAAAGTTGCCAGATAATCTATCGCGTTATGTTTATGTACTATTTAAACTGGTTCTGACTAGCTCGTTTTACGTCACATTTGTTCATCACCCCTTCCCGCACTACAATTACATACCGTCACATAACCTTGACCTATACTACGTCATAACTGAACCTTCTCATTTTCATACATATATGCCAGATTGACTCCATTCACAGGCTGCTATTATCTTGAACACCCTGTAGTTATTATACTTTACCAAATTTTATTGTAGTTCTCATGGTTCTGTTAGATGTTTTATGAAAGAAACATAACAACGAAATGTTATTTTACAATGTTGGAAGAAGATACTCGTTTCGTTTCTTGTAATGTTATTGAGTTATTTTTTTCCTGTCATTTTCAAATGTTAACCACAAGTTTTCAATAAAAGGTAAATTATTTAATGATTTCATGCTAATGTGTCCCTTTTACAACAGTTAAAAATAATTCCAGATAAATGGTTGATAAAGAAGATACAAGTTACACAATTTGGACATTAAAAAGACTTGATTCTCTGGAGAAGATCGTTTTTGGGTCTGCGAGGGGAAGGGTGTGATATCCACGTACGAGGGAGGTAAAAACCAGAGAGAAGATTATAACAAATTGTCATAGACGAGTTTAGTATAACTGTGGCAGAATCCGGACATTTTACTCAGGACACGGAAGCAACTAGAACATGGGTTTCCAAAGTGGACGGTATCGCCCCCACTACCCGAGTGGGCGCTGAACCCTTCCAGAGAGGAGGGGGCGATAGTGGGTTCAGAATCATTTGAGGGTAGTTTTTTTTCGTGATTTTGCGATTGAATAATCATTTAAAATTTGAATTCTTCATTTTAATTCATCTTATGCTCATCTTACACGATCCATTTTTTCATTAATTTTCTATTTCATGTATATAATCATTTGAAAATTGACCGCTTATGACAGGAATATATATCAATTTTCTATATCTACGTGAAAATAGAGCATGAATATATATATATATATGGGGGAGCGTTGGCAAACTGTTGTAATGGGGATGAGAGCGTTATAAAGTTTATGTCGTGTAAAGTGGGCTGTGGGCCGATAAAGTTTGCGAATCTATGATCTAGAAGTACTGTCATGGGAGCCTGGCTACAACATGGATGATCATATTTTTGTTTAGAAACGGCAAAGATATAGAATAAGAATTAGCAGAAATGAGGCGTATCCAAAAGACACATTGAATACAAAATTTGAAGTAACACCCCCACCAGGAGCTGAAGGTTGCGAAATACAGTTAGGGGATGATAAGTAATAGGTTAATGTAGTATCGTTACTGCACACGTCATCATTAGTCAAGTTTACATTGACCCTACTATACCAGTTGGACAGTTCCAACGGTGGTGGACACTGACAGGTGAGAGATGTGTTGGTTATTGTCAAAATCGTCAGGGCGTCCAGTGATTTAAAAGCAATTGGAACCTCGGTAAGGTGTGTGCTATCAAGGTGAAGTTCCTCAAGCATAAAGAATAGTCGAAATCCTGTAGGTGAAATGATTGAGATGGGATTTGATTGTAGGTTGAGGATCATTATCGTTGAAGGTGTGGTGCCAAATGCAGACGGAATCTCCTTAATTTGATTATAACTTAAATCTAGAGAATAAACATTGAGTGGGAGCATATCGATGATAATTATTGATATTTTATTGTAAGACAAATCTACATCAAGAAGACTATACACGTCAAGAACAACACTAGGCACTGATGTAAGACTGTTATGTTGAAGTTGTAAATACTCTAACCTGGACGGAAGCGTACCTTTTTCTGAACTGGATATATTGTTGTATCCCATCTTAAGTGTATCCAATGCTGTCATATTTGAAAGCCGTGGAAGTACAGTCAAACCGATTGATTCTATCAATAAAATGGTAATGGTCTTTGCACAAGGCATTGAAACGAGCTGTTCAATGCCTGGTCTATCATCTACGTTTTCTATGAAGTTACCGCTGAGATTTAGAGCAAGTAGTTTTGTGAGAGTAGAAAATGCTTTAGAAATGTTGGTTAAACCAGTTTGTGCAAGACTGATACTGGTCAATGTATCTTTAGTGGTGTTAAACGCGCTTTCAGGAACATCCTTTATTTGGTTTCGAGATAAATTGATAGAGTATACAGAATGAAATAAATATAGCCAACTGGGCCATGAAGACAAGCCTACATTAGTCATATTAATTTGTTCTAATTTATTAGCCAAGTGCACTAGTATAGTAGTATTGTATTCAAGAATCTGAGTGTCAGCAATAGTCAACGAAGTAAGATTGTTAAGTCGGAATAGAGCGTTTGGTATTGTTGAAAACTTAGCATAAGTTATCTCCAACCGATTCAAAGTTTCAGCTACATTATCAAATGCATCTTCTGCGATATCAATAAGTGGAAGTCCTTGAAACTCTAGAGCAAGCAAACCTCTTGGTAGATTGTCTTTACGTAAGCTGGTAATGTTTCCACCCTACACGAAATAAATATACAAATAAATGTTTTATTAATTCAATTTGATTAAACATATTTTAAGGACATTTATTGAACATTATAATAAAAATAATAATAATTCCTCCCGTACCGTTTAACGTTACATAGGGCCTGCAAGTAATTTCTCCATACCGCTCTATCCTGGCAACTCGCTCAATCTCTTCCATGGAACTGAGACCGATATTTCTGCCTCTTCAGCAAAGTTCGCTTCAGGGTCTCCTTAGGTCGATCTCTCTTTCTTGAACCCTTTGCATCCCACTTCAATGCCTGCTTTGATATTCGTTGATCATTTCTCCTCAAGGTGTGCCCAACATATCTCCATCTTCTCTTATTGAACATTACACTATCAGCCAAAATGACAAAAATATAGTCATTTCACTAGTCATACTCACTATTGGAAAATGACTAAAGATATAGAAAGTAAGTTGAATGCATTTGAGAATAGATATCTGTGAAAAATAATGAATATAAAATGGTACGAATTCCGGAGAAGTGATGAAATCAGAGAAATGTCTGGTCAACCAATAGTGACAACTGTTATAAGAAAGAGAAGATGGAGATATGTTAAACATACCTTTAGAAGAAAAGATCAAAGAATATCAAAGCAGATATTGAAGTGGGATGAAGAGTGTTCAAGAAAGAAAGGACGATCTAAGGAGACCCTGAAACGAACTTTGCTGAGAGAGGCAAGAAAATCGGTCTCAGTTCCATGGAAGAGATTGAGCAAGTTGACCAGGATAGAGCGGTATGGAGAAATTGCTTGCAGGTCCTATGTAACGTTTAACAGTACGAGAGGAATTATTATTATTATGCTAGCAGTGCTAAACATGACACCAAAAGAGAAAAAAACTAGTTAAGACAGAGATGATGTGTCTTCGCAGAATGATGGGAGCATCAAGAAGAGACCACATTAGAAATGCAGACATCAGGAGACAAATAATGAGTACAACATCAATACTTAACTTTATCAATAAACAACAAATTAAATTGTTTGGTCATATACGCAGATTACCAACAGACATTGCGCCTCAAAGGGAAATGTTTCTTGGATATAGTGGATACAAAGCAATAGGCCGTCCTAGGATAAGGTTCACATAAGATATAACAGAGGCGACGAAAAACCCTTTTTATGAAGCGCACAAAAAGCCTGTTCTAGAAATATCTTCTTATCCTGACGCTGCTAGGTTAAACAGTATTAGAAAGATAAAGAAAGAAAGTCGAAGATTGAATAAATTAATATGAAATAAATACACAGGATAATGATATTTATAACTGTTACAGTATGACTTATCATCAATATAAGAAAGAGGCAATCTTAATTTTTCGGACATGTGATGAGGAAGGGGTGGGGGTTTAGAACACATTGAGACAACCGGTAAATCGTGGGTAGGCGACACAGAGGAAGACACTGAGAGACAATTTTGGATAGCCTGACATCATTGCAGGAAAGAGCGTCAACATCTGAGATGATAGCAAACATCAGAGACAGAGATTTGTGGAGAACCATGATCGCATACGCGAGCCTGTACGTCACCTAATAATGATGATGACTGATAGGTAAAAAATGTAGGAACAAATCAATTTTTTTCAAAAACACATTCTTTACCAAACGGGAAATATTAAAGAAATGAGACAAAGAGAACACTTTACACACGAACGGAGAAACACGTATAACGGCGAAGGATTAACTTTGTTTTACCGGCTTTTCTCAAATGTCTCCGTCATTGTTATCAGAAATGGCACGTCATCTGCCCAGAGTTTTGTACACAATGCACGGCCGCTGTAACTCCAGCAAAAATATATGGGATTTCGTGAGAAAATGCAGATGTGGCGACCTTAATTCCAACCCACATCTTTGAAAACGACAGTCAAACCACTTAACCAGAACGACATAGTTAGTTAGTTAGTTTGTTCCTTTCGTGCCAAAGGCGGCACATAGGGCAGAGGTTTTAGATCTCCATGTGATGCGGTTCTTTGCTTCTTCTTCTTCTTTCTTCTTTTGTCGTCACACTGCTACCGGGTTGTTGCCCAGTGCCCATCTAACCATCTTTTCCGTGGTCTTTCTCTTGCCTTCTTTCCCGATGTTCTGTTGTAGAAGACTCTGTATACTGTGGAGTTTGGATGCATTCTTATTAAGTGGCCAAACCACCTCATTCTTTGCTTATCTGTGTAATTCAAGCACGGTTTTGTGCCAACTTTCTTTCTTATGCTGATGTTGGTGTTTCTGTCTTTTCTTGTGTTGTTGGTAACTTTTCGCAGGCAACGCATTTCACATGTAGTTATTTTTGTGACTGCGCTTTGCTAGCAGTTGGAAATCTTGTATGGTTTTACATCCCAATAGTTTACTTTCTTATTGGATGGTTTTTCGAAGAGTAGTCTTTGGTCTTCAACGTTTTCTTTTCACAACTGGTGACCACATAAGGACTTGTCGATTTAGTCTCTTTTCGTCTGATCTAAGAACATGACCTAAATATTTCCACCATCGTTTCCTTATAATATTTGAAAAGGGTTGTTGATGTGTTCTATCTCTCACTGTGTTGTTGGTGTGTTCTATCTCTCACTGTGTTGTTAGAAACGAAATCACTCCATATAGATCGCAAATACACGGTTTGAGAATTATAAAACAATATATTATTTCACGGCCATACTAATTAAGGATGTCTAACACCTTATGTTATTCAAGAGGGGTCACTTTTGTAGAATGTTCTCCGGAATCTGGAGACTATTTTGTCATGTTCCTTGGTCAGTTTGAACAATTTTCATTTTGGAATACGCCTTGGTCACTTTGAGCAACTTTCATTTTGTCTTGCGTCTAGGTCAGCTTGAGCAACTTTCTTGGTCTATTTAAGCAATTTTTATTTTGATATGAATCTTGTGCAGTTTTAGCAATTTTAGTATCTAGTTTGAGCAACTTTCATTTTGAGTTTGCAATCTACAGAGGTAATTGCGTAGCTTAAAGTTGGATGGTTTGTTGGTTTCTATATAACTTTAGCGCCCGCCTGTCCAGCGTGTTCGTAGCGCATTGGACTGCGGGTGACTAGCCCTCTGTGTGTGAGGGTTCAATTCCGCTGGCTGGCAGAAATGCCACAGGTTTCCCAGATTCACGGTCTTCGTTGCACCGAACCGAAGGGTTACGATGTCCATGGCACTGAACCGAAGAGCTAAAAGCTCAAGTGCTTCTGGATCGGGGGAAAAAAAATGTAACTTTAGAATCGGGTCTTGTGGGTAATTGCTGCCTGTTCTATGACTATATGCAAATTTATATTTTTCTTTGGTAAGTGTTTTTAATTTCTTCCATGAGAGTCTGCAGTAGAATTATTCCTTTTGGAGCCTTGAGATGATATAATTAAGTGCAAACATAAAATAGTTTACATGATGAATAATCACTTTAATCTCATCTCTATTCTTCTCTGTAATTTCTCGAGTGTCATGTAAACTGGCGCAGGCGAACACAAAACTCCAGAACATTTTTGTGACAACAGCAGCAGTTCAGTTATAGACATCGATGTCGCTGTTTGAGTTAAGCAAAAATAAAATACAACAAATTAGATTACCTGAAATATTATCGTCTCAATATTGGTGTAACTGGTTAAATTTAGTATCTCAATGTCTCTGACATTAATGCATTCCAATGTCGCATGAAGAGAAGGTACCAGAGCACATTTCTGAAATACAGGGTGTTCAAGATAATAGCAGCCTGTGAATGGAGTCAATCTGGCATATATGTATGAAAATGAGAAGGTTCAGTTATGACGTAGTATAGGTCAAGGTTATGTGACGGTATGTAATTGTAGTGCGGAAGGGGCGATGAACAAATGTGACGTAAAACGAGCTAGCCAGAACTGGTTTAAATAGTACATAAACATAACGCGATAGATTATCTGGCAACTTTCGATTTGTCAATGGGGCTGCTTTAATCTTGAACACCCTGTATAATAGTAATCAATAGTTATGTTTCATAATTTAGTTTGTTTTATTGTGATCATTTTATTGATGGAATAGTTTTTCTTCTTTGCGTTCGTTCTTTACGACCAATTTTAATCACTCTTTGTTATATGTTTGATCTTTGCCAAGAACGTGTATACGTTGCACATAGGTTTGATAGGCCACGAAACGCATAGACTTCTCACGTTTAGGACATGTGCATCCGATTTCAGCCAAACCTCCTTTGTCGCCTCTTACATCATGCGTGGCAAGTAACAGTGGTTCTATTCTTTACACCCCAAATTTGATCCCCGGTAATCACTCGGTCGATTGAATAGTTGATTTATGTGATCAATTTATTGATGGAATAGTTGAAATAAGTGATCAATTTATTGATGGAATAGTTGATTTAAGTGATCAATTTATTGATGGAATAGTTGATTTAAGTGATCAATTTATTGATGGAATAGTTGATTTAAGTGATCAATTTATTGATGGAATAGTTGAAATAAGTGATCAATTTATTGATGGAATAGTTGAAATAAGTGATCAATTTATTGATGGAATAGTTGATTTAAGTGATCAATTTATTGATGGAATAGTTGAAATAAGTGATCAATTTATTGATGGAATAGTTGAAATAAGTGATCAATTTATTGATGGAATAGTTGAAATAAGTGATCAATTTATTGATGGAATAGTTGAAATAAGTGATCAATTTATTGATGGAATAGTTGAAATAAGTGATCAATTTATTGATGGAATAGTTGAAATAAGTGATCAATTTATTGATGGAATAGTTGAAATAAGTGATCAATTTATTGATGGAATAGTTGAAATAAGTGATCAATTTATTGATGGAATAGTTGAAATAAGTGATCAATTTATTGATGGAATAGTTGAAATAAGTGATCAATTTATTGATGGAATAGTTGAAATAAGTGATCAGGATATAAAAGAAAACCCATCATACACGTGAATGCTACCATTGACAAGTAAGGGCCTACGAAACGCTTTTTTTTCGATCCAGAAGCACTTGAGTTTTCAGCTCTTCGGGTCGGTGCCATGGACATCGTAACCCTTCGGTTCGGTGCCACGAACACTGTAAATTTCGAGAACCTGTGGCTTTTCTGCCAGCCCACAGAATTGAACCGCAATAACAGACAGCTTGTCACCCGTCATCCAACGCGCTATGAACACGCTGTGCAGGCGGGAACGAACCGGTGCTTAACGCTAGTCGTTCTTGTCAAAGATAAATTATATATCACAAAAAGAATGATTAAATTGGTCGCATTTAAGAACGAACGTGAAGAAGAAGAATAACAAAGTGATGAATTTATTGATGGAATAGTTGATTAGTTAGTACCTGCACATATACGATATTCTGTATATAATCTCCTACGTATTATATTATTAATCTCAGTGGTGTAACAATGGTTCTATTCTTGACACCCAAAATTTGTGCCCCTGGTGTGCTCTATCTCTCATGAACGCATTTGTGCACTCGGGCGATCTTGTCATATCAATCCCCCACCCCACCCCCTTTCTGTGTATCGCAGGCATCCACCTATGAACGCTTCTCTGTCTTTGATTGACCCTGCTATTGATCTCCATGTTTATAAATAGTAGATAAGAACAGATGCAATATTTTATCCAAATTTCCGTAGATTAGTAATGTATGTGATTTGTTTAAAACACATTGTTTTATTTATAATCTATAAATAAATTCTCCTCTATTACATATTGTTATATGTATTCGCTGTATGTATTCTTATGTAAATACCCTTTTTGTATGTTGTTCGTTTCTGACGAGGGATGAAGACTACTCCGTTCATCGAATATATAATACTATTACTGAGGTCGAGTCAGTCTATAGGTGCGGTGCGCAGGTTACTGATGATTCCTATTCTTAAATTAAAACGCTCTTGGTCAGTGTGAACAGGAAATGTTTGCAATCTTTTTATGCTGTTCTTCTTTTGTGTATTATTTCCTTTGTTCGACTGCTGCAATTCTTAATGCCTCAGATAGATTTGAACCGTGGCGAAGTAATGTACGTCAAGTCGTTTTTCCTAGTGCAGCAGATTCTAAAGTGTCCGTGTTTGTACCTACAATATACGGGGACAATATATACAATATACGGGGATAAATAACAATTTGTTATTTATGCAACACATACTCGGTACTTAGTTACTCGGTACTTTGTAAATCGGTACTTAGTTACTCGGTACTTTGTAAATCGGTACTTAGTTACTCGGTACTTTGTAAATCGGTACTTAGTTACTCGGTACTTTGTAAATCGGTACTTAGTTACTCGGTACTTTGTAAATCGGTACTTAGTTACTCGGTACTTTGTAAATCGGTACTTAGTTACTCGGTACTTTGTAAATCGGTACTTAGTTACTCGGTACTTTGCAAATCGGTACTTAGCTACTCGGTACTTTGTAAATCGGTACTTAGTTACTCGGTACTTTGTAAATCGGTACTTAGTTACTCGGTACTTTGTAAATCGGTACTTATAAATTTTTAGCTAATAGTATGTACCGACGTGTAGACAACGAATATTAAGTTAATAACAATGTATCTACAGTTTTATAATTCGAATATACTCAAGTTTTCTTGCTTTCTACAACATATGAGCTCAACGGTATTTGCACATGTATTTTAGGCACTTCATTTAACCCCTGTGGAAGCGTTAACATTTGAACCTTAACAAATAGGAGCTTTTCTCGACAGTCTATGGTTGGACAGACAGTCAGTCGTACATCCTTGGTAACTTATTTTACTTTTATACGTAAATTTGTGGAACCGCTGCTTAATATCAATTGTTTTAGGGAATGCTAACCCAAACAAATGCTTGCAGAAAACGGATGCACCAGGCCGTAAGGCGCATAACATGGTGCAACGACCCTCACAATGAGGAATGGGATAACAGATTCTACGGTTGCCAATCTGCCTCGGAGATTTAGCCACGTAGTAAGAATGTCAGAACTACCATCACGAGGATGACCAAAACTTACTGCGGGAAGAGGTCAGCACAAACGGGGAAGCAGAAATCATAGGAATTATATCCTACAGAACTGCCCCCAGTATGCAAACTTGAGAAGAAAGAGGTGGCCCACTTACACTAGCGTCCAAGACAAACTATGGCGTGGCTGATAATCTGAGGCAGATGGCTGCCTTTATTAAAGAATCCGAAATCCCAATCTAGTGAGAACGAAGAAGAAGAATATCAATTGTTTATACTTACCCCGTCAATATCAAAATCTGATGTTGTTCTAATTAGTGACATAGTTGTAATATGGACAGCCAAAGTAACGAAAAGATATTTCTTTGAGTACATCTTGTCCCTTCACCTAGAAGTTTGAAACATAGACACACAATAATTACCATTTAGATTATATGTGGCTGTTTATTCAACCGACAGTTTGCAACATAAAACTGATAACTGAAACTAATACAAGAAGGATGAAGGTGCTAAAATTCGAATTATTTAATTTTCGAAGTTTTTCATAAGTAGCACCATTCTAATTATATGTTAAATGCGCTTTTCGAAACGCAAAGAAAACTGTTTAATATCCACCTCACATAGATCACTGGTATTCATTATTCATATTTTCCATGGATCACAATATATAGTAGCATGACAAAGTTTGAAGTTGCATGTTGTACACGTAGAACTGGATGTCAGAGGGCAGGGTTTGAAGTGTGTTTAACCCAGAGCCACAGAAACCATCCGAACGCATACTCATCTATTGGAGGAAACTGATCAGCTATGGATCTCTCGACGAGACCTTACGTCAGTTTTGTAACCAATAACCATTATTGATAAAATCAGGGGCGGCTCGTCATTAACTCTTACAATACGCGTACTAAAACCGCCTTTTTACGCACTGTTTTTGGGGAACAAATTTTAAGGCGAAGATGTCCTTACAAAATTTATTATAACTTTCTTACATTCAACAGCAGAGACAAACTGCATACACCAAAATGTGCGCAATTGAAAGATCTATTACAAACATCCACTTGCTGTATTTGAATTTTAAAAATACACTTAAAGCAATAAAGTCCTCTACGATATATTAACAACTGGTTAGAACCATATGGCCCGTGAAGTGGCTTTGCGTAAAATGGGAACTAACTTTATGGTCTGTCAGGTGCTCTTTCGTATTCTAAGAGTTAAGGGTCAGTAGGGCCGAGCTCCACCAAAAATAAGGTGTAACGTATATTTATTATTTTATATACTAAATATATATCCTAACCAAAACCATGATTTTTCCGAAAATATCTGCCTGGCCCCACCAACAAAAGTGATCACGAGCAGCCACTGGATAAAATATGAAACATAACTCACCTGCTATGTTAGCGATGTTCCCCTATTGATTAGAAATATTGCCCAAATTCAATGATGTGAGAAGTTATGTGGTCAAGAAATAACGATTATGTTGCAGTATATTTATGGGATGTTGTCAGATACAGATATACTACTAAAATTTATAGTTCTGCTAATTATAGGACTGGCTAAGATAGCGGTGGACCATACCCCACATACTGAACAAGTTTACGAAATACTGCATTGACAATCAGTGAATAGATAACCTATGCGGGTTGTTGCTATTATTTAAGATTCTGGGGGTGGTAAAAGTTATGTAATATTGTAACCTGTGTCAGGACGTAGAGATTTCATATTTAAATTCAGGGTGGTATATTTTCTGACACCTTCTAACTTTGTGCCAAAACATGCAGGTGTAAGAAGAGATGAAGCCCGTCTGCCCAGCGTGTTCGTAGCGCGTTGGACTACAGGTGACTATCCCTCTGTGTGTGCGGGTTCAATTCCGCGGGATGGCAGAAAAAGCTACAGATTCCCCAGATTTACGGTGTTCGTGGCACCAAACCGAAGGATTACGATGTCCATGGCACCGATTCGAAGAGCTGAAAAGCTCAAGTGCTTCTGGATCGGGAAAAAAAAGAAGAGATGAACGCGCCGATAGTCTTGCAGGTATGGCTGCTGATAAAATCGAGTGAGCAATGGACCAGGCTGAGATTATAAGTTCCATCGCCCGTGTGGTGGCGGAGTCCGTAAGGGAAGCAAAGAATAGTATCACTGTGACCTACAGTGCATGTTTTAAGAGGCTACTGGCCCGCATGCCCAGCGTGTTCGTAGCGCGTTGGACTGCGGGTGACAAACCTTCTGTGAGTGCGGGTTCAAATCCGCGGGCTGGCAGAAAAGCCACAGGCTTCCCAGATTTACGGTGTTCGTGGCACCGAACCGAAGGGTTACGATGTCCATGGCACCGAGTCGAAGAGCTGAAAGCTCAAGTGCTTCTTTATCGGTAAAAAAAGAGGCAACTGAAGTAAGGGCCTAGGAAAGTTACCCTAGTAAATCAAAAGCGTCGCAGGAATCGGATGTGCTGGCCTACTTGTAGGCGCATAACTGACACAACGTACAATCGCTCCTAGGCTCAGATCACATACAAATCACACAGGGTGGTTAATAACTGGTTGATATGGAGCGTTTGAAGAAGAAGAAAAAGATAAATTCCACGAGAGAGAGAGGACATGTACATGATTCCAGTAATAGTGGTGAATCTATAACAATAACCAGACTGCAAGAATTTTATAAGGGAGAGAGGCCGTGTACATGATTCAAGTAATAGTGGTGAATATATAACACTACCCAGACTGCAAGAATTCTATAAGGGAGAGAGGCCGTGTACATGATTCAAGTAATAGTGGTGAATCTATAACACTACCCAGACTGCAAGAATTCCATAAGAGAGAGAAAATCTGCCCAGCAAAACCGGTCGTTTTAATGAACACCTTGGTTTGTCGCCCGTTCAGGTTTGTTTACGGTCTAGCCTTTGATTGTCGCCAATCAAATTACAAGGCAGCATTAGTTCCCTGCGAGCGGAAACGCGCACTGGCTTTATCTCTGCTGGGCTTTCCAGTTGTTCTGCACATTTGGGTGGGACGCACATCCTCTTGCCTGCCATGCCTGCCGCTGCCTCGCTTGCCGTGCTTGCACTGGTTTTGCCTCTGCTAGGCTTTTCAGTTGTTCTGCTCATGTGCGTGAGATGCACACCCTCTTGCCTGCCATGCTCGCAGGGCTGTTACCGTCTGTGGCTCAATCTGGTACCCCAACCATGAGATGGGGTCACGGGTTTCGCCCCATGTAGTGCCACTCTTGCAACGTCCGTATGCATGCTCGCTCTGCCCTGGTGCCTACCTAACCATTTCCGTCAATTTCCACTGTGCTGTCCGACTTCGATGGGGCAAGAACCGAGTTTCGCCCCATGATGCCAACGTGCAACTCAACTCGACTCCCAGCATACTCATCGGCTCTAGGGTAGTGGCTAAAGAGAGAGCATGCGTGGGCTCCGAATTTCGCCACACGTGAGTCAACATCCCTTCAATGGTTTTGATTCGTGCCCCCATCTCTGTGATGGGGCTAGACTTTGACCTATGTGGCAAACTCATCACCCAGCATACTCATCAGCTCAAGAGAGGAGACTCGAGAGAAAGAATGCACGGGCTCCGAGTTCCACCCCGCGAGGTTCCACATGTATCCTTCTAGCTTTTCCCATCGGCCGGGAGAGACGAGCATTAATAGTCACTCTGGGAATTCGCTCGTCTATGTTGCGCGCGGATCTATCAAGCATGACTACCTTTGCATCTCTACTTGCCCTCGACAATGAGCAAAGCGCAGTCATAAAAAATAACTACGTGTGAAATGCGGTGCGAAAGGGTACCAACAACATCAGAAAAGACAGTCACCAATATCAGCATAAGAAAGAAAGTTACCACAGAACCTTGCTTGAATTCCTAACACGCTATTCGTCCATTTTAATCTAACACATTCCTCAGAGATTGAGATGTATTTCTCAAATGGGATGGTGCAGTCTCCGTGTGAACGTTTGAGTTTGTCACATGGTAAAAGGAACATTACTGTCACTCAGTAAAGTCGTTAGAATACGCTTGATCTGTAATCTTCTTTCTTCTTCTTCTTCTTTTGTCTTAACACTGTTACCGGGTTGTTATCCAATGTAGTAGTTTTCTGTTGTTGTCCTGCGCTGTTCGGGTGGCTTGGGAGATTGTTATTTTTACTCTTTGACAGGATTCTGCTGTGTCATATAAACATCTTTTTTATGGTCTTCCTCTCGCATTCTTTCCTGATATTCTGTTGTAGAAGACTGTATACTGTGGCATTCTTATTAAGTGGTCAAACCACTTCATTCTTTGTTTCTCAAAGATTCAATTTTTAAATTTTATCTCAAAGATTCCAGTTTTTAGTTTTATCTTAAAGATTCCAGTTTTTAGTTTTATCTCAAAGATTCCAGTTTTTAGATTTATCTCAAAGATTCCAGTTTTTAGTTTTATCTCAAAGATTCCAGTTTTTAGTTTTATCTCAAAGATTCCAGTTTTTAGTTTTATATCAAAGATTCCAGTTTTTAGTTTTATATCAAAGATTTCAGTTTTTAGTTTTACCTCAAAGATTCCAGTTTTTAGTTTTATCTCAATGATTCCAGTTTTCAGTTTTATCTCAAAGATTCCAGTTTTTAGTTTTATATCAAAGATTCCAGTTTTTAGTTTTATCTCAAAGATTTCAGTTTTTAGTTTTATCTCAAAGATTCAATTTTTTAAATTTTATCTCAAAGATTCCAGTTTTTAGTTTTATCTTAAAGATTCCAGTTTTTAGTTTTATCTCAAAGATTCCAGTTTTCAGTTTTATCTCAAAGATTCAATTTTTAAATTTTATCTCAAAGATTCCAGTTTTTAGTTTTATCTCAAAGATTCCAGTTTTCAGTTTTATCTCAAAGATTCCAGTTTTTAGTTTTATCTCAAAGATTTTAGTTTTTAGTTTTATCTCAAAGATTCAATTTTTAAATTTTATCTCAAAGATTCCAGTTTTTAGTTTTATCTTAAAGATTCCAGTTTTAAGTTTTATCTCAAAGATTCCGGTTTTCAGTTTTATCTCAATGATTCGCCCGCGTGCCCAGCGTGTTCGTAGCGTGTTGGATTATGGGTGACAAGTCCTCTGTATGTGCGGGTTCAACTCCGCGGACTGGCAGAAAAGCTACAGGTTCCCCAGATTTACGGTGCTCGTAGCACCGAACCGAACGGTTACGATTTCCATGACACCGAGCCGAAGAGCTTTCAGCTCAAGGGCTTCTGGATTGGTGAAAAAAAAAAAAAGTCTCCAAGATTCCAGTTATTCAATTTTTTAGTTTTATCTCAAAGATTCCAGTTTTTAGTTTTATCTTAAAGATTCCAGTTTTTAGTTTTATCTCAAAGATTCCAGTTTTTAGTTTTATCTCAAAGATTCCAGTTTTTAGTTTTATCTCAAAGATTCCAGTTTTTAGTTTTATATCAAAGATTCCAGTTTTTAGTTTTATCTCAAAGATTCTCATTTTCATTTCTCCCTCATTGAATCGGTTTTATTTCAACAATTCTGATTTTCTGATTGACCTCAGATATTCAAGTTTTGAGTGCCCACATGTGTACTTTTATTTCCATTTTCAAAGAAGTGTTCACTTATTTGTGAACTAGTTTTTGTTGCCCCACGTTTGCTGACCTCATTTTTTAAACCCTATCACTCCGTACTTCATTTTAACTCCGGACGCATTGATTTTGCAATGTAAACTGAACTAGCCAGTGTAATGGCTTTGTGTCATCTTAAAAATACTACGAGTCAGTATATCGGCTCGGAAGTGTGAATGGGTTAATGTGAAGCATAGACAAATAAAACAAAAAAAACGTAATTCTCATCATCATCAAGTAGCTTGTCCCTTCCGGAACTGCTCACACGACAGCAGTCCTGAAAAAAAGCACTATTCTGTGTTAGATGACCGGCGTCAGCAGCAGTCATTCTCAGATCGTCAATGACATCTTCCACCCTGCGTATTCCAAGTCTTCCTCTCATTCTTCTTCCAGGCATCATTCCCTCCTAAACTATCTTCTCTAGGCACTCATATCGTTTGATTTGTCCGAAATATTTAATTGTCCGTGTTATTTGTGTGTTCTTTAATAGTCAACTGTCTTGACTCAAGCCGTTGCAGATTCCTACCTCATATAATACACTAGTAGTGTAATGTTTGTAGAGATCTCACAGTATTAGACTAGACTATAGTATTTGAAGATAAAGTATTCGGTTACTTTGTATGCTTATTTGTCCGTTACTCAACTCATGGAGTCACGTAATTGTTGTACAATCTGTATCTAATTCAGCCTGCTTTTTATTTGTTGTATATGGGATTACCTCTATTTTTTTTTGTCTATGGGATTTAAAAAAAACTCTAAGTATGAGCCTTGTTTTGGTTATATCAAGTCGTGTTGTCTTTTGCATACATAAAAAATAAAAGAATTCATTTAAATCTTCTTTGCCAGGGAAATCATCACATAAAGAGTGTGAATCACAAACTAGAAGACTCTGTATACTCTGGAGTTTGGATGCATTCATTTAATAATAATGCATCCAAACTCCACAGTATACAGAGTCTTCTACTACAGAACATCAGGAGAGAAGGCGAGAGGAAGCACACGAAAAAAGATGGTTAGATTGTATAGCAGAATCTTGTCAAAGAGGAAAAATGATAATCACCCAAGCCACCAGAACTACGCAAAACAAAAACAGAAAACTACGACGCTGGGTAACAACCCGGTAGCAGTGTGGCGACACTGGGCAACAACCCTGTAGCAGTGTGACGACACTGGGCAACAACCCGGTAGCAGTGTGACGACAACAGACAAGAAGTATCACAAACTAGAACAGCGACAAGACCAACGGCCATGTTTAAACAAATCACACAAATACTGTCGTTACTACTTGAATGTAATAATCCCTTGCAAGGGCGATGTAGGACGGAAGAGGGGGCATGTTCCTGTGGAATTTAAAGGCTTGTGACATCGCCACGAAATTGTTCAGATTAAGGTTCTCGCCCGAGTGGTTAGGGAGGCAAAAATTAGGGTGTACAGAATAGAACCACTGTTACCTGCTACTCATGTCGTAAGAGGCGACTAAGGAAGTGGGCGTGGTGCTAGCTACTCCACACCATAAAAAACACTAGATGGCTACAGAACGGAGAGCGAACCAAGTAAACGCTGGCTGGAACCGGACACATCGCCGAAGGATAAGCACCAGAGCTCCAAATGGTGCTGAAGATGTGACGTAAAACACACCAATGCTAAGACTGCATGAATCATATTTCCACATGAATAGAATTTATGGGGAGGTCTGTTACATCGGTCTGGGCGGTGATCGCGAGAGAGAGAGATTACAGTCTTTCTTTATGACCTCGACAGAAAAAAACTCATTGGCCTTACTGCCGATTGAACCCGGGTCTCCTAGATTGGAACCAGTGCCCTAATCATTGTAGATAATTATTAATGCATTATTCATGAGTAATGTGATATTGTTGAAGATATTCTGCTACATGAAGGTATCATGACAAGGACTAGGGTACGATTGTAAATTAGCATATGTCAATAAAACGCCGAAGGCACACGCCACAACGCAGCCACTGAAAGTTTCATTAAATAAAGCATTTGAAGTAGATTGTATTGCATGCGATGACCCTATTTTTATCTTCTTCTTCTTCTCTTCCATCATTTACTTCTTTATAGAAGCGATGGGAGGGTAGGGGGTAAACATAGTCCTTTTATGTGTGCTTGTTTTAAGGAACTTTGTAAGCTGATATTCATTTTCGTTAGGCTGTTCTTGATGCAGTCGCTCCATCTTTTGCGTGGTCTTCCTCTTGCTTTCTACTAATTATACTTTTCTTAGGGGTGTTTGTAGCTAAGTGGTTACGCCCTTTGCCTTGTGAGTCGAAGGTCGTTGGTTCGAGTCCGGACCGCGCCATTCTGTTCACGAGTGCAGTTTTATCTAGAGATACCTAGGATTGTTGATGGAGCTACGGAGTTCGTGCTTTGTGCAATACGCTCGGCAGGTGGCGTGCCATTTCTGCTGAGAGGGACTGAGCCGTATGGGGTAAAACCCGGTGCAATGAAGTCAATGCTTTGGCTTTTAAACCCTTTTTGAAAAATTCTTTTTCTGTGCGGCTCTCTGTGGTAGGTGATACTTTTATACATACTGTATATTTGTTTGAGGATTAGAACAAATGCTTTGAGCTCTGCTTCTACAAGGGAAATACATTATCAATTTCGGGGTTTAGTGACACTTATGTCATGACATAAAATCTTCTTCATCTTCAAACACTCCATAGCGACAATTAGTTAACCACTCTTCGTGATTTGTATGTGATCTGAGCCTATAAGCGATTGTAAGCTGTGCCAGTTATGCGCATACAAGTAGACCAGCACATCCGACTTCCCCGACGCCTTTAATGTACTAGGGCAGCTTCCCTAGGCCTCTACCTCAGTTGCCTCTTATATGTCTTGTAGGCCACAGTGCCACTATTCTTTGCTCCCCTTGCGCACCCTGGCAACAGACAGGCGAGGGACATGTCGATCTGAGACAGGGGACAATCAAGACGACTGTAGCAACAGAACATTCCAGAAATTTTTAATACAGCGATAAAGGAGGCAGGCGAACTGGTTAGATTCCAAGAATCGTACATAGTACTGTGATGATAATGAAGACATTCTGTAAAGGACATGCTACATGAAGAGATCTCTCCTCCTCTCATGAAAATGAGCGATCACGTACACAACATAAATTAACAATTCGGAAATTATAAGATTAAATCCAAATTTATTGCCAATTTAACAAGTATAACACTAGCATATAAAATGATAAAGATCAAGCCCATTACAACATAATTGTTATCAATGGGGAAGAAAAACATATAACACACATAATCATTACGATGTGCCATGTTGGCTAACGAAAACCATCGTGGAGCACCATCTGTTCCTGATGCGGACTATCAGTTCAGATGTTGATAATAATCCGTGCCATTAAGCTTGTCATCCATAAAATCTATTTTCTCAATATCTCTTTTCTCTGTTTCATCTCCTATTCTTCTTCTTCTTCTTCTGCGTTCATTCGCTATAAATTCAGGCGTAGCCATGATGTCTGGTGTGGCTCTTCTGACTGATTTTTGCGTGAAAGCCTGCTTACCGTTTTATTGGTTCCCTCGCCATAAAAGCGGGCCTTCTCCAACTTAGGGTCGTCTCCTATTGCTTTTACCGGTTTTTACAATGTGTTATAAACTTCCCTTTCTCATCATATGTTTGAAAAATGATGACTGCCTCTTTCGTATAATGATAATAAGTTGTTTCTGTACCACGACTTCATCCAGCACATCAACATTTGTCATGTTAGCATTTCATGAGGGCTCTTAGCATGCTCGTGTAAAACCACTCATCTGTAGTCCTCTAGAGATTACTAAAAAGTACCATGAGACATGTTTGCTATAACTATCATTACTGCCTGCAATACCACTCTTTGGGGGATGTAGTAGAGGAAGGACTTGAGCCTGTGGAATTTAATGGCCGCATGTCTAGTGCAGTTGACGCCAAACTGCTCAGGTTTGAATGTTTTCTTTATGCTCTCGATAGAATAAAAATCTCATTGGCCTTATCAGGTATTGAACCCAGGTCACCCGCGTGGAAGCCGCGCGCTAATCTATTCGAACAGACGCTACACACTTGAGATAAATAAGTTAGAACATAAACGTACGTATTCTATTAACTGTCATATCATATCATTATATTGTTTCGACATATAGCGTGCACAAGATAACATTTGCGCATTATCATCTTCCTCAGACCTTTTTCCCCAAAGGGGCTGTAACTGTAACTCCCAATAGTTATATTCTGAACTTACTTCAAGTCTGCACATGTAAATTCAATCTCTTTAATCTACTCCTGTATTGGTGTTCATCATACAAGTATTGATCTCCCCATTTGAAGAACAACAAAGCTATATACATTGGAGTAAGTCATTTATTAGAATTTAAATATAACAATTACAAACTTTTAAAAAATAATTTAATAAAACTTAAAATATGTCATCTAACCTTATTTTAAAATTATTTTACATTTATCTATACTCTCTTCGTGTCTAGTATGTTTACATTGTGCAACTACATGTCGCTGTACCAGTATCAACCCTTTTAGCAGAAGTAGCAGTCAGTTCGAAAACAGTTTAAACTTTTCCTGCGTCAGACCCACCTAGAAATAGGGTTGTATTTTTTTTAAATTCACAGAAAAAAAACTAACAAAGATATTGTCATACAATTTGGTCACCTGTTGCAAAAGGCATCATTTTCGATGATAAACAACGTTTAGTGTATGCACTGTAATCAGTTATTTAAAAAATAATAAATTTTCTTGAAAATATATTGTAAAAAACCCCCGCCTCATCGTGGAGTAGATTTCATAAATATAGGAGGTGCAAAGAATGTCAAACTGGCATATGATGTACATAACACCCATAGTTAGGCAAGGCAAGGGCGTAACCGCTTAGCCACAGAGACCCCCACTTTATGTATTTAAATGTTAATAGAAAAAAACAACATATGTATGTATATGGTAATACAACAAACAGTTTATGTATGGAATTGCAAATACAACAAACAGTTTATGTATGTGTATGGTAATACAACAAACAGTTTATGTATGTAATTGCTAATACAACAAACAGTTTATGTATGTAATTGCTAATACAATAAACAGTTTATGTATGTAATTGCTAATACAACAAACAGTTTATGTATGGAATTGCTAATACAACAAACAGTTTATGTATGAAATTGCTAATACAACAAACAGTTTATGTATAGAATTGCTAATACAACAAACAGTTTATGTATGTAATTGCTAATACAATAAACAGTTTATGTATGAAATTGCTAATACAACAAACAGTTTATGTATGAAATTGCTAATACAACAAACAGTTTATGTATGAAATTGCTAATACAACAAACAGTTTATGTATGGAATTGCTAATACAACAAACAGTTTATGTATGAAATTGCTAATACAACAAACAGTTTATGTATAGAATTGCTAATACAACAAACAGTTTATGTATGTAATTGCTAATACAATAAACAGTTTATGTATGTAATTGCTAATACAATAAACAGTTTATGTATGAAATTGCTAATACAACAAACAGTTTATGTATGAAATTGCTAATACAACAAACAGTTTATGTATGAAATTACTAATACAACAAACAGTTTATGTATGAAATTGCTAATACAACAAACAGTTTATGTATAGAATTGCTAATACAACAAACAGTTTATGTATAGAATTACTAATACAACAAACATTATGTATGTAATTGCTAATACAATAAACAGTTTATGTATGTAATTGCTAATACAATAAACAGTTTATGTATGAAATTGCTAATACAACAAACAGTTTATGTATAGAATTGCTAATACAACAAACAGTTTATGTATAGAATTGCTAATACAACAAACAGTTTATGTATGTAATTGCTAATACAATAAACAGTTTATGTATGTAATTGCTAATACAATAAACAGTTTATGTATGAAATTGCTAATACAACAAACAGTTTATGTATGTAATTGCTAATACAACAAACAGTTTATGTATGTAATTGCTAATACAACAAACAGTTTATGTATGACATTGCTAATACAACAAACAGTTTATGTATGAAATTGCTAATACAACAAACAGTTTAAGTATGAAATTGCTAATACAACAAACAGTTTATGTATAGAATTGCTAATACAACAAACAGTTTATGTATGTAATTGCTAATACAACAAACAGTTGATGTATGTAATTGCTAATACAACAAACAGTTTATGTATGTAATTGCTAATACAACAAACAGTTTATGTATGTAATTGCTAATACAACAAACAGTTTATGTATGTACATGGTACTTTCTTCTTCTTCGAACGCTTCATATCGACCATGTGTCAACCACTCTGTGTGATTTGTATGTGATCTGAGCCCAAGAGCTATTCTACATTGTGCCAGTTATGCGCCTACAAGTAGGCCAGCACATCCGATTTCTGCGATGTTTTATATTTACTAGGAAATCTTTTCTATGTCCTACATCAGTCGCCTCTTACTACATGCCTTGTAGGTTACAGTTGTACTAATCTTTGCTCCCCTTGCGAGCCCCGGGAACACACGGGCGCAATGGCAATTTAAGAAAAACCAATATATATATGTTTGTGATAATAGAACAAACACTATATGTATGTTACTGATAATAGAACAAACACTATATGTATGTTACTGATAATAGAACAAAAATTATGTCAAAAATAATATTAGATACATAAATATATTTATATATATAAAAAAAAACAGAAATAAAATCTTACTGAAACGCTGTAGAAAACATTCAGCTCTGGAAACACTGTAATCGTTATAAAGTGCACAACTTTTATAAAACAAATCTGTACATAGTTTTACCCACACTTAACATTTCACACTTAATGAAAAAGTTGACCCTCCTGAACATTTGAGTATAAAAATATGAAGCGTCAGGCAATTCATACACTAAGGTTTGAAAAGGCTACGGGCCGTTTTGTTTATTCATGTTTGTAGTTAGCTTAACTCTGAGTAGACTCAAAGCCACACTATGTGACTTGGGTTGAACGAATTTTTTACAGGTGCCACAATACGGAGCAGAAGTTTTCCTATTCAGAAATATTTCACCAATTTTAAAAGAATCTGAATTCAATTCTAAATACTTTGATATATGTTACATGTTCCAGATATTAAAAAATAACTTTTGGGGACAAAACTAATGAGTGCTGTCTGTTTAAAATGTGTTATTTGTTTTTAATGGCTTGCAAAAATTGGGCTTTTGCTAAAGTCCACTGGGAGTTAAAGTTTTTTCTAAACGAAGTATCAGTTTCAATTTAAAAAAAACAACACGTATTAATTTGTAAACACTGTTAAAAAATATAATATAGCCATATGCTTACAATACAACAAAATAATTTGTCTGTTTTTTTTAATGAAAAGACAAGTACATAATCACAATATAAGTAAAGAAGAGAATAGGATACCGAGGATGTAAGATTAAAGAAGCTATTAAGAGAACAATAAATAGTATTTGAAGATAATCGGATTACCCATAACCATCTTTTTTTTTTTTTTTTTTAACCGATCTAGAAGCACTTCAGCTGTTCGGCTCGGTGCCGTGGACATCGTAACCATTCAGTTTGGTGCCACGAACACCGTGATTCTGGTAAACCTGTGGTTTTTCTGACAGCCCGCGGAATTGAACCCGCACTCACAGGGAGCTTGTCACCCGTAGTCCAACGAGCTACGAACACGCTGGACAGACGGGCACCCATAATCATCAAGAAAAAGTATATATTCTTTATTATATACTTCTGCACGATAACTAGATCATTTATTTGATAGATCGATTTGTAGAAGAAAAACAAACTGAGAAAATGTGTGTTTGTGTGTATGATACATCACCAATGTGGGCGTCTGTCGCTTCAGCAGTAGTGTATGATACATCATCAATGTGGGCGTCTGTCGCTTTAGCGGTAGTGTATGATACATCATCAATGTGGGCGTCTGTAGCTTCAGCAGTAGTGTATGATACATCATCAATGTGGGCGTCTGTCGCTTTAGCGGTAGTGTATGATACATGATCAATGTGGGCGTCTGTCGCTTTAGCGGTAGTGTATGATACATCATCAATGTGGGCGTCTGTAGCTTCAGCAGTAGTGTATGATACATCGTCAATGTGGGCGTCTGTAGCTTCAGCAGTAGTGTATGATACATCATCAATGTGGGCGTCTGTAGCTTAAGCAGTAGTGTATGATACATCATCAATGTGGGCGTCTGTAGCTTCAGCGGTAGTGTATGATACATGATCAATGTGGGCGTCTGTCGCTTAAGCGGTAGTGTATGATACATGATCAATGTGGGCGTCTGTAACTTTAGCGGTAGTGTATGGTACATGATCAATGTGGGCGTCTGTAGCTTCAGCAGTAGTGAGCATAATTCACAACCAAAGCGTACCTGGTTCAAACTCCGCGGAAGGCAGTGTAGAAGCAAATTCGTTTCTGTGGGATTTTTACGAAAGGTAAAATAGATCTCACCGTTCAGAAAGCAATGGCAAACTACTGAACGTATATGTGGTGGCTAGAAAAATCAACGACTCGTTTACTGTGGTTAATGGTTTACGTCCTGTAAAGGATATGCCACGATTTTCATTTCACATGATCAATAAAATTCAAAACCATTTTTTGAAAAAAAGATGTCTTAAGGAGGAGGATTAACTTGATTACATCGAGTTTCCCTATCTGGATTTTTCACTCTCCATAAAAATTGCACCTCATCTGACGAGAGTAGTGCATAAAGCACGAGCTCTGTAGCTCCAGCAACAATTCTAAGAGATCTCCGGAAATAAAATGCAGTCGTAATAAAAGATATGTGGTTGGAATCAAACTCACAACTTTCATAATGCAATGCAATCTCTTATAATACAACAAGCCACTCCTAGCAGTAACACTTCTCCAGCAGGCCATTTATCATACCATTCTGGCTGTAATCAATTCTCCGACAGGCCATTTATCATACCATTCTGGCTGTAATCAATTCTCCGACAGGCCATTTATCATACCATTCTGGCTGTAATCAATTCTCCGACAGGCCATTTATCATACCATTCTGGCTGTAATCAATTCTCCGACAGGCCATTTATCATACCATTCTGGCTGTAATCAATTCTCCGACAGGCCATTTATCATACCATTCTGGCTGTAATCAATTCTCCGACAGGCCATTTATCATACCATTCTGGCTGTAATCAATTCTCCGACAGGCCACGTTACGAACTAAGACATTAAATGAAAACTAATTTACTTATCAAATTAAGTATTTCGGACACATCAAACGACATGAGTGCCTAAAGAAGATAATTCTGGAGTGAATGGTGCCTGGAAGAAGAATGAGAGGAAAACCTAGAAGACGATGGATGCAAGGTGTCATTGACCATATGAAAATAGCTACTGCTGACGCCGGTCAACTTGCACAGAACAGCGAGTTTTTCAGGACTGCTATTATGGGAGCCAAGCTTTGGAAGGAGCAAGCTACTTGATGATGGTGAATTTATTTCTCAAGATTAATGTGAAGCTTTTCTTTCTTTCTTTAATCTTCTGCTGCCTCACTCAAAAAAGATTTCGAACGAAAAGTATATGTGAGATTTGCCTCGACACATCTGTTTAACTTTCCTATTAAAAACTAGTTGTGTATTGTAATATAAGAGCTGAGACTTCGTGCCCTCCAACACTAATTCTGTTGCTAACTGTCCTATTAATAAACTATGTTGTGTTAATTTGTAATATAAGAGTTGAGCACTTCGTGCCCTCCAACACTAATTCTGTTTGCTAACTGTCCTATTAATAAACTATGTTGTGTTAATTTGTAATATAAGAGTTGAGCTCTTCGTGCCCTCCAACACTAATTCTGTTTGCTAACTTTCCTATAATAAACTATTTGTTAATTTGTAATATAAAGTTGAGCTCTTCGTGCCCTCCAACACTAATTCTGTTTGCTAACTTTCCTATTAATAAACTATGTTGTGTTAATTTGTAATATAAGAGTTGAGCTCTTCGTGTCCTCCAACACTAATTCTGTTTGCTAACTTTCCTATTAATAAACTATGTTGTGTTAATTTGTAATATAAGAGTTGAGCTCTTCGTGTCCTCCAACACTAATTCTGTTTGCTAACTTTCCTATTAATAAACTATGTTGTGTTAATTTGTATATTTTAGAGCTCTGATCCAACCTAATATGTAATAAATGATGAAAGATGTCCATACTAATCAAATAATCGAGTAATAATGTCAAGTGCAACCTGATAAATTGATCTCATAGTCAACGGTGCCCTGGATATAGATATCTCCATAGTCGTTGAATACCATTGTGTACCATGTAATTGGTAAAACACATGAAAACAATACGATGGAGACGACTGCAAGCTTCTTCTTCTCTTTCCTAGGATCTTGAAAGGAAGATACTACTGGAGTTTGAGGTTGGCCAGAGTAAACAGGATCTGAAACTATCACGTTAGATTGGGTTGTTTGTTGCTGTGGAAGGTACTGTGGGGGAGGATATTGTTGAATAGGGTTCTGAGGTGGTGGGTAGTGTTGGTTAGGTTGCTGTTGTGTTGGGTGTTGAGTAGCGGGAAAGTTAAACCCAGGACTTTCAAACTTGGAGTTCTGGTTGTTATCGTAGTTATAATAGGGTGACGCTGTTGCTACACTACTCACAGGATATTGCTGGCTCATGTTGCCTGCGCTGTGTGTAGCAATAACTACACCCTGTGCTGACCCCTCGTAACCGACAACTTGGTTCGTGTACTGCACAGGCATCAATCTGATACACGTGACCACAGTACACGCGATAAAAGCCAGGCACAAAGGCAACACAACAGTTACTCCAAGCATTGTGCTATACCTTTGGGAAGTGATATAAAGACAACGTATATTTAATAAACCGGCACTGTTCTCATCTGTATTGGCCATTGTTATTGGGAGAACGATTATGAAACCAAGGAACCATGGCAATGCGCTGCAGATTACTGACTTGACAATATTGATGTGAGTGTTGTCAAATGTAATTTGTCTTTTATACCGATAGACCAGCTCTAATGCTAACACAATCAACCCCAAAGCGTGAAGAAAATGAATGAAAAATGCCATATATACATAAGCAGACTTTAGTGTTTGGCACGTAAGATCATCACTGTCGCTATAAAAAATTTTTGCCTCTACTATAAGTGAAAACAATGCTAAAAAGATATCTCCAATTGCTAAAGAGATGATCGTGAGGCTTCGCGGATTATATAAGAATCCTCCTTTACGCATTATCATGAAGATGAGGTAACTGTTTATAATGATAATACCCATAATGAAAACTACTATCAATCCTTTACATGCTTTCGATAAGGCGATTTCGTCTATACCCTCCATCGTGTAGTTTTGTGACAGAAAGTAGCTACTTTATTTCTTCAGGAATATGTGCTGTTTGAACTTGCTTCTCTGTAGTATGTTACAGAATCTTTGTCAGAGTCAAGATGTTTGTACTGATGTCTTCCTGCAGAAACATTTAAAAAGAGTGCATTACATACTATATTGCGTAATTCAAGTAGTAGCATATCCCTTGCGGAACGTCACATTCATCACAGCCCGCATGAAAAGATCGCTGTCTCTTGCACGTTCTCCTGCGTCTTACAGCATCATGTTCAAGGTTTCTTTAATGTCCTGCTGCCACCTTCGTCTTGGTCGCCCCCTGCCTCGTTTTCCAGGAACCATGCCTGCCATTACCTCTCCAGACACCTGTGGCGCTTAATGTGGAGAAAATATCTTATCTTCCGGGACATGATGCTATTTATGATTCAATGCTGCTCTTTGATATGCATATATATTGCGTAAATGTAATGGGGAAAAAAAAGCTTCAGCGGTAGTAAACTCGATCAAACTCAAGCGTATCTGGTTCAAACTCCGCTGCGGGCAGTTTGTAAGCAAATTCGTTCCCGTGGAAAATAATGCTGAAAATACACCTCACCGTTCAGTGGTGCCTAGAAAATCGACTACTTGTTTACTGTGGTTGATTACCAAGTGCTTTTAAGAGTATGCTACAATTTTCATTTTTCAATTGAGAAAAAACCCTAGCTAATGACCAAGCTATGTTGTAAACACCACTACGCAACGTTACGGAATCTTTTCTTCTTCTTCGTACGTTCCATATCGACCACTTGTTAACCACTCTCTGTGATTTGTATGTGATCTGAGCCGAAGAGCGATTATGCGTTGTGCCAGTTATGCGCCTAGAAATAAGCGAGCACATTCGATTTCTGCGACGCTTTTTATTTACTAGGTTAGCTTCCTTAGGTCCTCATCAGTCGCTTCTTACGACATGCCTTGTGGTACTATTCCTTGCTTCCCTTGCGGGCCCCGGCATCACATGGGCGGCAGAATCTTGTGAAAAGAGACTTATGGATGAGCAGAAAGACAGTAGAGACAAGCGTAGACTCAGATGTTGTCATAGTAAGACACATACTAATTGACCATCTGTAAAGGAGAAAAATACCATTTATAAATATTGTAAGAAATGTATTGATTAGTTGATTGATTGATAGGACCATCATCATTGCACTTCGGTGAGTAACCATGTGTGTTCCAATCTCTTTCTTACACAGGATGATCTCAGCGGTAGTGCACGAACTTCGTAGCACCAGCGATGGTCTCTGATGTAATTTTGAAGATGGTAATGATATTTTGTAGGAATTAATTTTAGTTAAAAAAATCATTTCTAATGAATTTTGTCCGATCAGCGGCTTTTAAGCCGTCTCTTCTAAATTTTGTACTAACAATGGTTCCTTTATGCACTCTTATTGAACACGGGGTTTGCTTTATATCGTCTGTATTACTATATGTATAACGACAAACTTGATAGAGAAATAGAGACTACATTCCAAAAAGCAAATGCAGTGACATACCAGCTGACACCATTACTACAAAAATCGAGATGAAAGTGAAAGGACAGATTATGAAAGTATTTTTATACCAACACTTTATAACAAGTGCTAAACTTGGTCCTTGACAGCAACACATCACAGAAAGCTCACCACATGTGAAATGAAATGTTTGAGGAAGGCAGTGGAGGGTCACTTTCAAATATAGACTACCAAACGAGGACATCAGAGGCAGAGTGGGCATAATTTCATGCACAAAATACATTGAAAAACAAAACAACAAATACAATGGTTCGTACATTTAATGAGAATAAGATACAACCAACCACCAATAACAGCATATAATACAAAAAAGATCAGGTACTAGAGACAAAGAATACACTAAGTAACCAAGAACATAACACAACAAAGGTAACTCATCTTACACAAGAACGCAAACTAAAGCTTCCACCCCTACGCTTAATGGCACGAGGGGACAACCAATTCCATCATCCACCTGGGGAAAAACAACAGACAATTGTTATGTTACATAGGAACATATGTTATTGATTGTTGATACCTGAACCGACGTTACGGCATTCAGAGCAAAAGCATATGTTCTCAGTGTCCAGGAGTATACATGATTTTTACATGAATGACAGGTTAAACACACTTCTCATTAAATTATGTCGTCTGTAGACTTTGTAGATTATTCACAACTGTAGATTATTCATAACTGTAGCCTGTGTAGATTATTTATAACTGTAGCCTGTGTAGATTATTTATAACTGTAGCCTGTGTAGATTATTTATAACTGTAGCCTGTGTAGATTATTTATAACTGTAGCCTGTGTAGATTATTTATAACTGTAGCCTGTGTAGATTATTTATAACTGTAGACTGTGTAGAATATTCATAACTGTAGCCTGTGTAGATTAGTCATAACTGTAGACTGTGTAGATTATTCATAACTGTAGCCTGTGTAGATTATTTATAAATGTAGCCTGTGTAGATTATTCATAACTGTAGACTGCGTAGATTATTCATAACTGTAGACTGTGTAGATTATTCACAACTGTAGCCTGTGTAGATTATTCATAACTGTAGACTGTGTAGATTATTCATAACTGTAGACTGTGTAGATTATTCATAACTGTAGACTGTGTAGATTATTCATAACTGTAGACTGTGTAGATTATTCATAATTGTAGATTATTCATAACTGTAGATTATTTATAACTGTAGCCTGTGTAGGGTATTTATAACTGTAGCCTGTGTAGAGTATTTATAACCATAGCCTGTGTAGATTATTTATAACTGTAGCCTGTGTAGATTATTTATAATTGTAGACTAGATTATTTACAACTGTAGATAATTCATAACTGTAGATTATTCATAACTGTAGATTATTCATAACTGTAGATAATTCATAACTGTAGATAATTCATAACTGTAGATTATTCATAACTGTAGATAATTCATAACTGTAGATAATTCATAACTGTAGATAATTCATAACTGTAGATTATTCATAACTGTAGATAATTCATAACTGTAGATAATTCATAACTGTAGATTATTCATAACTTTAGATTATTTATAACTGTAGATTATTCATAACTGTAGATTATTCATATGTAATAGGGTTCGTGGGTGAGCAAGACTAAAGGATATCAAATTCCAATAACCACAGAAAAACTGTAGAGAAGATGGGAGAGAATATCAATGACGACAAGTCAAGAGTTCAAAAGGTTAATTAAGTAGGACGACCCCACGAAGCTGTTTGGAAATGCAATGGCTGCGATTCCCCCAAAATAAAGTAGACAGACGATGCCATTGTGGAAATACTACATGAATTTCCGAAAGATAGGTAACATGACCTCGGTTGTTTAATACTGAGATTGGAAATTAAGCAGGGATGCCTGGCAGATTTATGGACGATTTCTCAGGAAGATAGGCGCCGGTAGAGTCAGTAATCATTAGTATGATAATGAAACTAAATGGAGAGATTTTGGGGCAAGACAAAGGTGGGTTTTTGGTCCCATATAAATAGACGGTGACGGAAATTCAGGGGACACATAGAGAGAGAAGCAGCTTAGCAGTAGCAACTTAGCAGAAGAGACTTAGCATAGAGACAGACACAGACACAGAAAGGGAGACACGGACAGACAGCCGAGAGGAAGTGGAAGGTTAGGATTCAGAATTCAGGCAGGTATCATCGACCGTCCAGTGTTGGAATTATAATACGGAAAAAGATGAAATTCAATTTTTAGTACAGACGCAGAGAGATGAACTTAGCAGAGAAACTTAACAGAAGAACTTAGTAGAGGAACTTAGCAGAAGTGCTTAACAGAAGAAATTAGCAGAAGAACTTAGCTCGGTCCAGACACATAGAGAACCAAAAGACAGAGAAATTGAACAGAAACAACAGATACTGATGACTGTTCGAGTGGGGTAAGATATCAGGTTACTGGGGATATTGTGGACTTAGAACTCACAGGTTAGAACTAAACAAAGAGTGCAGAAGATAGACAGTTCACTAAAGAGTGACAGATATATCGATTATTCCAGTGTGGAGAAGATAGACAGATTATTCATTATAAAAGTGTTCGCAAGATAGACAGTTCTCTAAAGCGTGTAGAAGATAGATCGAATATTCCCATGTTTACCAGATAGACATATATCACCAGTGTTTACCAGATAGACAGATATCACAAGTGTTTACCAGATAGACAGATATTACCAGTGTTTACCAGATAGACAGATATCACAAGTGTTTACCAGATAGACAGATATCACAAGTGTTTACCAGATAGACAGATATTACCAGTGTTTACCAGATAGACAGATATCACAAGTGTTTACCAGATAGACAGATATTACAAGTGTTTACCAGATAGACAGATATTACAAGTGTTTACCAGATAGACAGATATTACAAGTGTTTACCAGATAGACAGATATTACCAGTGTTTACCAGATAGACAGATATTACCAGTGTTTACCAGATAGACAGATATTACCAGTGTTTACCAGATAGACAGATATTACCAGTGTTTACCAGATAGACAGATATTACCAGTGTTTACCAGATAGACAGATATTACCAGTGTTTACCAGATAGACAGATATTACCAGTGTTTACCAGATAGACAGATATTACCAGTGTTTACCAGATAGACAGATATTACCAGTGTTTACCAGATAGACAGATATTACCAGTGTTTACCAGATAGACAGATATTACCAGTGTTTACCAGATAGACATATGTTACAAGTGTTCCCCAGATATTAGATACTTAGTGAAGATTTACAATATTAGTTAGTAGCTATATTTGACATTGTTATGTGCATTGTTATGTGCATTGTTATGTGCATTGTTATGTGTTATAAATTGCTTGTTGATATCTTTTCAGGATTTTAAATTATGTTATATGTATGTGTTATTTTGTATTGAAAAGATAAATCAATAAACGTTGAGACTCAAATAAGATTCTCACATAGATGAGAAACGGCAATTTCGTTTAGTTGTATGTAGTATAGTAGTGTTGAGCAAACAGTCACACACGGACACAGTAACATTGGTACACATAACTGAAGATTATTTATAACTGAAGATTATTTATAACTGTAGATTATTTATAACTGTAGATTATTTATAACTGTAGATTATTTATAACTGTAGATTATTTATAACTGTAGATTATTTATAACTGTAGATTATGTATAACTGTAGATTATTTATAACTGTAGATTATTTATAACTGTAGACTGTAGATTATTTATAACTGTAGATTATTTATAACTGTAGATTATTTATAACTGTAGATTATTTATAACTGTAGATTATTTATAACTGTAGATTATTTATAACTGTAGATTATTTATAACTGTAGATTATTTATAACTGTAGATTATTTATAACTGTAGATTATTTATAACTGTAGATTATTTATAACTGTAGATTATTTATAACTGTAGATTATTTATAACTGTAGATTATTCATAACTGTAGATTATTCATAACTGTAGATTATTCATAACTGTAGATTATTCATAACTGTAGATTATTTATAACTGTAGATTATTTATAACTGTAGATTATTTATAACTGTAGATTATTTATAACTGTAGATTATTTATAACTGTAGATTATTTATAACTGTAGATT